>OY992793.1:10063548-11313548 GCA_963921375.1 Tiliacea citrago | reverse complement strand
CTGTACCACATTCGAGTCACTGGAGCATAATGCACTGCCACCCCGACTCACTGGGGAATCACCGCCGACAGTTCCGACTCACCGAGAACTATGCGACACCTGGTTCCGACTCAAAGGAACTTCTGCTGGCACTGCAAGCATCGCAAGATACACAACTCAGCCCACTATCGACCTTCGGTCTACGGAGGGGAGTGATGTAGCGTCACACGACGCAAAATTCTGCATCGCACAAGCAGAGTTTACCGCGCAACTAGCATAATGCAACGTCCCGACATCAGCCGTTGGGCCGTTGCCCACCAGACATGACACCCGTCTGGTCGGGGATCCTCCCTTTTCTATAGAGGATGAGGATGAGTGAACTTTACACCCTGTTCCGCATAACTATATACTTTATTGCTGGATATCAGCCTTTCTAAGAAGATAATTAAGTAGTCCAGTGGAATTAGGTTACCTATAAGCTATTGCTATAGTTCTTACATTAAATAATAATTTATAAGAGAAACATGTCTGAAGTAAACATAATAAATAAAATAATGAGTCATCCGAGAGGGTTCTTAAAACCGTTAGGTGCTTATAAACTTGGGAAGTATTAAAGTTTTATGAAGATCTAGTATAATGGACATTACGAGCTGAAAGTTGTGAACTATCGGAAACCTATTTTATGAGAAAGCGTATCTACTCGTTGTCTTCTTTATCATGCTAATCATAACCTGAATTTTACTGAAAACAGTATTCTGTAACTTAAATTTATAGTGATGTAATTTGATATGGTCGTAAAAGCTGCCTTAGGTTAAGTATTAGTTAGAAGTCCGATAGTGTTTACTTAAACGCTAACAATATTATATGGCTTTAACCTGGATTTGCCTAATAGGTAATAATCTAAATATCCTATATAATAATTATGTTGAATATTCACATACATAACTATTTAAACACATAAACATCCAAATTCAAATTCATTTTTTTTTTTTTCACATAAACCTACATGGGCACTTATGAAACGTCAGAAGCTAGGTGCACGGTTCCAATTGGTCGTTTCCTATGGAGAAGAGCCGGCAAGAAACTCCACGGTTACTCTTTTAAAAAAAGTGGGCTTTAACAATGTTATAAGTAATTAATAATAATATAATAATATAAGCTTTATTGGTTCTCACAGTATAAAACCTTAAGACTAGAATGCTACAGATTAACAGTGATCGTGATTTTATAGTCACAGTACGTATCGCAACTGGCATCTTAGCTAGATTACAGAGTAACCTGTGTTAAAGATACCAGCAAGTTACAGTGTTAATAGGTATGGGAGGACAGTGTAGGCCCGTCAACAAGTACCAAGTACTTAACAAAATAAAAGATAGTTTACAAAGCTACAGTCTATTAAGCCTACAACGTTCTCACATTCACAAATTAAAAAAGAATCTATATAAAATATTACTAAAGTAATAAAAATTAAAACATACATATTTAAACCAAATGAAAACATTGTCATTACAGCTGTAAAAAAAAACTGAATAAATATTCTGTCCACAAGTCACTAATAAATATTTTAAATTAAAATTGTAGGTTATGTCAAAGTATGTAAAAAAAAGAAATAAAAAATCGTAATTTAGGAGCAGTTAATATACGTTCACATAGTTATGCCGTTAATGAGGTACCAGGGAAGCCACATGTGCAGTAGGAATTATTGCCAAACTTCCTTGTCTTCAACGTAGTCCTTAATCTTATAGTATGCTTTTTTGATTAGGACACGTTTGATGTGGGTTTTGAACTTTCCATCGCTAAGTTCTATAACCGACTTTGGCAACTTGTTATAGAAGCGGATACTGTTTATAAGAAATGACTTGCTTGTTTTAGTTAATCTAAATTTGGGTATCACAATTTCATGTTTACTACGTGTATTTATATTATGGAAATCGCTTCTTATTTTGAAAAGTCCTAAGTTTATGCGAACATATAAAATACTTTCTAAGATATAAAGGGAAGGCAGAGTTAGTACATCAATTTCTTTGAATTTGTTTCTAAGGGACTCACGAGGACCCATTCCATAGATCGCGCGGATTGCCCTCTTTTGTAAAATGAAAATTGAATCTATGTCAGCAGCCGATCCCCACAGCAGAATGCCATATGACATAATACTGTGGAAATAAGCAAAGTACACTAACCTAGCTGTGGCTATATCAGTTAACTGCCTTATTTTTCTTACTGCATATGCAGCTGAACTTAATCTACTTGAAAGAGCTCTAATATGGGCACCCCATTGTAATTTTGAATCTAAAGTAATTCCTAGAAATACAGTTTCCGTAATAGCATCTAGTTTCTTGCCGTCAAGTTTTAAATTAAGACTCACTTGGGGTACATTTGGTAATGAAAACTTAAGACATTTTGTTTTGTTCGCATTAAGTAAAAGATTATTAGCTGCGAACCATTTTGAAAGAACAGCCAGACTATCGTTAACATGTAAGACATCCGTATCTTTTCTATCTATTTTAAAAATACGGGAAGTGTCATCAGCGAATAGAATTATATTCGATAAGTTAGCCATCATGTAAGGCAGATCATTAATATAAACTAGAAATAAGAAAGGGCCAAGATTTGAACCTTGAGGGACGCCTATCTTTACTAGAGACCCCAAGGACGTTGCCCCGTTAACGTTTACTTTTCCGTATTGGTTCTTTAAGGGTAAAGCTTGCGCAGAGGGCGCAAATGGTGACCCACTCCTTTTTTTCTTGTCGTCATAGGCAAGCGCTAACTTATGGACCACACTCATAACTCGATAGTCATAAAATAAAAATAAAATAAAAAGTTTTTATTGTTTACCATACCTACAGTTCCACAACATAATACGTATAAAACTCACTTTTTGTCCAGAAGTAACCTGTTGTCCCGTGACTTCACGAACTAAAACCAATAATAACCTATTAACTTAAACTATTTAATAAATGAACAACAAAAAACAACAACACAACAACTAGTTGTTCACCCTAGCAAAAATGTTTGCGATTCCCTCCAAGATTTGTGCGTAAGTATGAGCGTACACCGCGCGTGAAATATATGGCTGCGGGCGTACCGCGGCGTCGTTGCACTAACTCCGCTTGATTGGAATCTACCGCAGGGCACACCGATAAATGAGTGCTGGTAGGTACTAGGGCTCTGAAGTAAGGGATAGGAGTGCTAGAAGAGTCGGCTTTTGTTTTATGCCATTATTTCATGGGAAACCAGAGGTAGGGTGAGCGCGTTTTTGGATGCCGTCTTTTGTACGTGGTATAAGAATACGATTTTGAATCCATTTTGAAATAGAACTTTTGAATTCGTTTTTCTTAGTTTGTATACTTACTTTCTACCTCAGTAGTTTATCTAGGTATATTGATTAGTATACTGACTGCCTCGTTGGTCTAGCGGTCGCTACCGCTAGTGCTGAGCATGAGGTCCTGGGTTTGATTCCCAGGTCGGGCAAAGTGTTATTGGGATTTTCCATTAGGAATTTCTCAGTAGCAGCCCGGAGACTGGATTTGAGCCCGATTGATGGCAATAGGCTCGCCCCGTATTCACCCACAATTCGCCAGTTATGTTTAAGTCCCATGACTTAAACATAACTGGCGAATTGTGGGTGTACTCTGTAGTGTAGTGAAATGAAATGAAATTGTTTATTCTGGAAATGGGATGTCGGAATCACTTTTACACGTCATATTATAAATAAATAAAATAAGCTAGATGGAGTCGGCATTTCCTATCTGACTACCCTTGAGAAGAAATGGCGAAACAAACTCAGGGGTCAAAATCTCTTTTAAAGTCCAGATATAATCTTGGTCAGATCATGTGAGGACTATGTAGATCCGTGTCTGAAATAGTCTTTTGAGTAAATAACCACACAAATTTGAGTGGACCTGTCCAATCAGTTCAAAGCATTTGTCGGTAATCGTGCAGCTCAACTCAAGACTTAAGGAGCTCAACGACTCGACCAACAATACCAAAGAAAGGACAATTGGTAGGCCGCATAAAGTGCTCAAAATGTCAGGCCATCATTAAAACTAACTGAGAAAAAAAGAAAAAAAGACCAACATAGTGCTCACATTTCGCCAGTTATGTGTGTACCTATGAATACCTCTGCCTAACCCTTCGGGGATTACAGGCGTGATGGTGTTATGATATTGATTAGTGGTATTATGTAGGTTAGGTAGGTAAGAAACATTAATTCCCCACGACACCACTGAAAACGACACCACCGGTTGTGTCGTGGGGAATGACAGAAATCACTATTCCCAGCGACATCACCGACTGTTAGTGATGTAAAAGTTAATAGTACTTGAGATAAATCTAGAGATCCCAATGTATTATGATAAAAGTCTCTTAGGTTACAGTTTTACCCCTGTAAGAGTATAAGCCAGTTTCTTACACTATCCAGTTTTTTCGAAATTCCTTGTAGAAACTAGAGGCCACAATTAAAGCCGTAGACAACAAGAGCTAGATGTCGTCGCCTATACGCGTAGTCGCGAAACTTCGCAATATGTGATTATTCACTTGCGTAAATTACGACTATCGCCGGCACCGTCTTTTAAGTTAATCTCTATTATTTTAGACTAGAATTCTCCCCGCAGCTTTACGTTGAATTTAAATCGCAAAAGGAAAAATACTTTGATATATCGTTTTTGTTTTGTTCTGAGATTATTGGAGAATGATCGTTCCTGGGATATAAGTGGGAATATGAAGCCGTTTAGACGTGTTACAAAGTAATAGTTTTATAAGGTGCCTCGATGTAAAAATGTTTTAGACATGGTACCTAACAGATATAGGTACTATCTTAGCTTTAAAAAAAAGAAATGATCATTATACATTGTTCCTTGTTACTGGCATAAGGTCAGGGGGATCCATGTTGTTTGAACAAACTGGTTGTGTGGTCATTATCAACCACATGTCCAGTTTCTACATCCTTGTAAGCTTCTGGTTGTATATAGTATCGTCAGTTGCTAAGGTTGTCACTCTGCCTTCTTTGATGGAATTTATTTGTGAAAAACTTTTTTGGATTTTAGGTTTATGCCCCAAGTACTCCATTCTTTTGTTCTAAAAAGATAAGAATCTGATACATTAATTCACGAGTTATTCAACGGAATTATTATTATAAAAAGGTTCTTATTATTTTGTTCCCATTCTGCTCCATAGGTATCTGGAATTATTCTCAAAGTACTCCTTCGATTATTCGTTATCAATTCTCAAACTGCTCCATTTACATAATTACCTATAAAATACATAATTATGTTGCATTACAGTCAGTCACAATAATTCTTAAAAGAAATCCGTTACTGTGAGTGGAGTACTTTGAGAACATTTTAATATTATCATGGAGTAGAATGAAACCTAATTAAAACTATTATATTTTTCATGGAGTAGTTTGGGAACTCTTTCTGGAGTACTTTGGGAATAACACGAATTTAAGAACTGTCGGGTAATGTATCGATTCATCGTGTTAAATCTTTTAATCAGCCATCAGACTGAATACAATACAAAAATTGAAAGAAGATTGGGATTTAATATTAAATCTAGAATGGATCGCGCCCCTTGTGTAGGCGAAAATTATTTTCAGATATCCACAGTATCGTATACTAATCACACTCTTAGCACTGTAATAAATTGTTATTGAAAAATGATCACGTCAGGGGGTCTACTTCGAACATAAATCCGAAGTATCGGCCGAATGTTCGGTCGTTTCTTTACTACGGCTAACTATCGCTGACTACGGAGAAAAAAAAAAGGCTGTCGAAGAGATAACCCAAAGTCAAAACTGTGATTTGAAGTCGGGTAAGGACTCAAAATCAAAAAAAGAAACTGTGGAAGTTATAAAACGGCTGAACATTCGGCCGATACTTCGGTTTAGCGCTTTGGAGTAGACCCCCCGGATAGTGAAGTCCCTACCTAATGACAGCTAGAAAAAAGATACAAAGGCAAGTATTTAATCGAATCTCAAATAATACCCATTTTGCTTTCCTAAAAATATTATTGATAATATTAAAAATATTATTGATAATATTTTTATAAAATAATTCTAGAATTACTAAATAGGCAAGTAAGTGTGACCAACTTGGATGTAGCGGTTGGTCACAGTTCTAACCATACCTAACCCGTTTAGCCTGGGTACCCCAGCTTGGTTACTGCCACCAACTGTGAGAAAAGGCGGAAAGTTAAAAAGAGGCGCATTTATTTTAAAAAATGTGAATAATTAGAAGCCTAAAAAGTTTTACGCTGGTAGCGCACCTCCGCCGCGAAACCATAGCAGCGTTGCGTCATTTTCCGCTACTCATCATCAGCATCCGATTCGAGTAGCGGAAAATGGACGCGAACCAGTACAATTGAACTACTGCGGTTTCGCTGTTATGGTTTCGCGGCGGAGGTGTGCTATCAGCGTTAGAGGGGTTCATTTATTTTAAAAAGCGTTCATCATTAAAGGCCAATAATTTTTCCCATTAGTATTAAGTGTAACTGACTAACCACATCGCATCGGTAGAACACCTTCTTGTAGGTACATACCTATCTTGTGTGACAATTCTGACGACTTGCTGTTCTAAGAGCGTTTATTTGGTGTGAAATTGCATGCAATTAAAAGAATAATCTGTTGCGAGTTTCGCTGGCTCCAGATTGTCTGATAGATGTGGAATGTTTGGTTTGAGGCGCAGATATATGAAATTAGTGACTTTCAAATCTGTTATTACGCCTTCATATAATGCAAGTGTGTTATTTAAGTTTTGTGTTATTTTATTTAAGTTAAAAAAGTATTTTACTACAATACTTAAATATTCACATATAGAATTCATGTGTCGCATACACATGAATTCTATATGTGAATATTTAAGTATTGTAGTAAAATACTTTATGAAATAAATTCAGGAAGTAATGTCTACCCAAAGCATAAAAAAATATTACTTTCAAACTACTTAATGCTTTTTTTTTGTATGAATATACTGTTTTATTATCTATAATTCTATCTGTGATTTTATTCAAATATTCATATTTTCGTTACTAAAAATAAATAATCCCTATGAAAATTAATGGTTGCGCGGTGTGAGCGCGACGCGCATTTGTATGGCCAAGGTCAACGCCGACTATCTGACCCTTAAGAACGCGTGTAAAGGCTCCGGCAGACAGGCGTGATGCGACAGGGCGACGCAATTTTGGCAGAACAATTTCCATGAAGTTTTCGTAGAAATTGTTCTACTAGAGTCGCGTCGCGCTTGTCTGTTGGGGCTTTTAATCGGTAGTTAAGGTTCATAATATTATAATTTTCTAGTAAGTAGGCGCAAGCGCTACTGCTGAGAATGAAGTATTGCGTTCGATTTCCAGGTCGGGCAAAGTGATATTTGGCTTTTTTATCTGGAAGTTCTCAGAAGCAGAAACGAAGTCTGGATTTGTCCCCGGTTGGTGGCAATAGACTCGCCACCCTATTACATGGGACTTAAACAAAACTGGCGAAATGAGAGTGTACATACGCCAGCACATCAAGCTACTACAATCTGTCAAATTTCTTTAAAAGATTTTCAACTTTATCGTTAAAGCATAAGGTGCAAGGTTGATTGGGAAATTTGGACAGTTTTGGGTAGCTTGACTTGGTGGCATCTGTACTATAGGTACACCTCTGCCCAACCCTTCGGCAGCACAAGGTTGATGATGTGATGTTATATATAATTTTAACCGGAAAACGCAGTCAGTCACCAACTCAGTCATACCTCAACAATTAAACTTGGGGCTAACGGTTTAAAAAACCGTTACATTCACAAGTATTAGATCGCTTCCTATACTACTAAAAAAAATTGATTATCAGTAGCATTGTTACGGAAATTAAATAAGTAAAGTTCATCGTTTCTTATAGTTATTCCAATTAACGTTTATCCGTTTCCGTACGTTGACCATAGTAAGAAATAGTTAGCTTAGCGTGTTGAACTTAAGTTAAATTGTTTGTTTATATTTCGAACCTAGTGATTTGTAAAATTGTTTCCCGGTAACCAATTGTGACCACCCATGGCTTTAAAAAAATGAATAGCTATATATATGCTTTACCTACTTATTTCTTGCGTGTTTCGAATTTGTATTCAAAGTATACATGTAACCGATTTATTTTATAGAAAAAAGTGTTAATTTTAACAGAAATTTATTTTTTATGAAAACTAATCGTGATGTGAATCTCATTTGTATGCACAATGCATGTGCAAGTGCATGTAACGCTTAAGTATTTTTGTATGAAAACGTATGATAACTGTATAAGTACATTAGAATTATTTCGTAAACTTTTCTATGATGTGTTATAATATCTCCTTCACCTATTTTTTTTATACAACGGGTTTCTGTGACAGGAAAGCATTTTTATTTCTTTATTTTCTTTGGTAAGTATCATTGATTTGTTTTCAATGAACAGCTTGTAGAATGATTTTCAATTCGTATTTTTTTTGTTTTTTTTAACGGAACGGAAATTGAGTTAATATTTTAAGCAATCTTAATGAATCGATTCTTGAACTTTTTTTTGTGTTTCGGTAAAATTTTATTGGGTTGACTGTATTAAATATCACTCGGACTGCCACAGACATTTAAAATTGGAAAATGTAAGATTTCAGGAATCGTTGAAAATATTTTCTTTTAAACCGAATTGAAAATGTTACATAAGTATGTCAGTTGAGTTGTATTTTTATGGGTGAAATACTACAACCATGCAATCTTATGTTGTACAATATTTAAAAAAAGAATATTACCTATTTTCACTAAAGTTCTTATATTCATGCCTCATGAATGAATTTAGGTGCTTCTCAGTAAATAATCTGATAATACAACCAACGCAGACTACGAAATCGTTGTAGATAGACGATCAAGGTGTCCAATCAGCAAATATAATCAAGTCTTTTATGTGAATATAAGCAGTTTGAGGATGAGAAGTACAGATTTAAAGGAGAGTGTAAACTTTTTATACAATAACCAGTATAATTCCACTATCCAAGAAGGTCTAAGATCTATAAGTTTCTTGTTAGAGGTAAAAATAAATAAATAAGTCACAGAGAATTTTCGGGAAATCCAAATGAAACAACGATTCATTTATTTTTAAACCATTTATTATTCATCATTATCTGATATATTAAAAGGAAAAAAAACGAAGGAAAGAAATAATGGGAATAACTAACACAAAACCTCACTTAAACTCAAGTACTAGAACTGTAACGCCTCACAACAATTTTCTGCTTTAGAACCACGGCTTGCTTTACCCCTTTTAATATTTCAAAGCCCTGTAGTAGTACTAGCAACCGGGAGAAAAAGAAAAATGCACGTACGGGCTGTAAGAAATCCGGCATGTTACTCTTTGCCGCTAAATACCTTAGTCCTACTCGAGCGGTAAATATTTTATGTTCCCACCTGACTTACTGGCGTAGTTAAATCGTTTACTTTCAACAAAACAAGATTTATACCTTCTTAGGGCTGCGTTGATTTTCTTCGTAAATTATTGTTACGACAATTTATGGATTTTCGAAACATTAATGTGCAATGCACGTGTTTTACACAAAACATAGTTGATTAGTAATCAACTAGATAATTAGCTAGACGCTATTCAATGATCAACAGATTCAAACGCCTTTGAGAGATCTACGCGTAGTCCAATTTTTTGTTGCACGAAAAAGAATACAAGTACATTTTATTGTCCGCTACGCTTTGACAAAAGAACTTTTGAACGCTGCCTGACGCTAATTAAACGACAGAGTTGATTAATAAGTCGCTCTTAACTATTTAACAAGCGAGGACCATTGTCTTCTCATAAAAAGAGCTCTCGCAAAAAAGGACAATAAGTAGGAAAGAATTGCCGGATTAAAAGTACCGAGTCATTCATTCCAAGGTTTAATTATCCTCTGTTTAAACAAATCGCAATAAAGAGCCAGTGTCAGTGCTTCCAAGGATCCTGTAAAAAGACATCGTAAAAAATACCGGAAGCCCGATGGTAACGTCAAACAAATTCCTGGAATAGTCCACGGCTTTCTGCTTGTGTTAGTAGAATCCTATTCACGGATGTCCGTTAAAACGTTTTAGGTCCGACTTCGTGCAATCGATTTTGGACTTAGTCCTTACAAAAATAGAATTTAATATTGTATGGGTTTTTGTTAGATATAAAAACGTTTAGACCTGTACGTGAAGTCCATCGTACGAGTGTGGTAGATAGTGTAGGGATATTTGAGTGAACATTTGCAAAGACGCGAACGTTGCGACGATATAGCCGGTACCACTTCCGGATGGAAATGCGTTTTCAATGGACTAGTAGAGTCGTTTGAACGATCTAAAGTTACATTTACGTTCAGAGCACTTTTCGCCGTTTTTATGTTTTTCGGCTTTAACAGTTTGCTTTCAAGGTGGTTTTAAATTAGGAGTTGTGTTCATTGTATGTAGGTCTGCCGCTTTCTTTGCCATTTTGATGTTTTCTTCGTCTGAAACAAAAAGAGGGATTTAGTTTATTGTAATTATTTTCATCTATTTAATCTCTGGTCTTGAAAATGTTTGAATACGCAACATTTTTTCTTGTTAATCCGACTTCCAGAAAGGAGGAGGTTATTTATGTTCGTCTGTATGTTTTTATTTTATGTATGTTCACCGATTTGTCCGTCAATATTGGACCGATTTGGAAATTCTTTTTTTGTTTGAAAGGGTATGCTATCGAGGTGAACCCATTGTCACCAAGTCAGTATCTGATGAGGGGATCCCATGGAAATCGAGAGAAATATTCAAATGTTATAGCCACGTCTATAGCGATTTGGGTATGTTTTATAGTAACGCATTTGCACTCGGAAAGCACGATTTGATGGAGTGGAACTGATGATGAAGACCACAGATGGCTACCAGAACTACTTAATACTAAGTATTCTACGGGTTCGGGATACAATTAGGCTCTTTAATATTGTTGCTAAGTAATTTATGCTCGTCACAATGCATATGTTGAAGTCACCATCAGCTCCAATTCTACTGGTTCTTACCAGGAGAACTCCTCAAAAATAAACGCCCCTGCATCGGTAAAGCAATATTTTGTAAAAGGTGATGAGCAGTTGACATTAGGCTAAAATAAGTCAAAAATAAAAAACTTTTTACAAAAAAGAAAGTAGACACTTGTGAAATTTAACTTACATTAAACAGTACAAAAACCGACTGCCAAAATTAAAGTTCTTTTTCACTTTGTAGTGTTTTTTTGGAAGTCAGTCGTTTTTTTTTTTGTTTTTGTAAAAAAGTTTTTATCAAACACTTTTTTACCGTTTAATGTAAGTTAAATTTCACAAGTGTCTACTTTCTGCATATAAATATCATTCATCAATTCAAAGTTCTCACAGTAAACAGTAAAATATAAAACCAACACAATTAAAATAAATTGAATCGCAAATAAACTTAAATTACTGCAACAAACTGGCAATGCAGGCACTTGTTTAAGCACAGGCAAATTACGACACATTTAAACCGTCTGCCAATAATAGGCTCACGTCTGACCTAATGAAGGGCAACTATCCTTAAAAGTAGAGCCGCCAGCAAAAACAGGCAAGCAAGCACGTTAAGTTGCGGACCGGGTATCAAGTAGCTGCTAGACAAATAATTGCTCATCGATTGACCATAGCAGATGTAAAAGAACTAGAAACTGCCTCGTCGGTCTAAAGGTCGCAAGCGCGATTGTTGAGCATGAGGTCCTGGGGTCGATTCCCAGGTCGGGCTAAGTGTTATTGGGATTTTCCATTAGGAATTTCTCAGCCGGGAGTCTGGATTTGTGCCCGGTTGATGGCAATAGGCTCGCCCCCTATTACATGGGACTTAAACATAACTGGCGAAATGTGGGTGTACTATAGGTACACCTCTGCCTAACCCTTCGGGGATTACAGGCGTGATGTTATGTTATGTCAAAGTCAAAGTGAAATTATTTATTTCAAATAGGCACATAGATGGCACTTTTGAACGTCAAAATGTTAAGAGGAATAGATATACAATACCATAAAATGTCAAAAAGTGTTATTTGGAATATCAGTAGTGGATTAAACGTGAATAAGGGAATCAATAATAAAGGTAGCAGTGTAAAGAATTCACACAAAAGTTTTGTAGATGTACAGACATACAGGAATAAGGAATGGTGCTAATTTTAGAAAACACGGATTGAATTCATCACATTTTTGCTCAGAAGTTGTCCCTGTTTCGCACGGTCCAATTTTGTTGATGTCAGTACACGTGTCTCCCCTGCATTTCAAAAGGCAAAGAAGTGTCAAGTGAGGAACTTTAAGAATGTTTCTTAGTAAAACTTGGAGTACCAAAGAAACTAACATAAATAACGTCTTGGATAATTATTGTATTTTTGGATTTATCAAGAACTGGAGGAGCTAACTCAATATACAAAATTGATATAAAGTTATATGTAGATAGTAAGTTCAGTGTTATACACGTTGAGATGATGACAAAGATTTCATTGTCAGAGTAACAAATTTTCTCAACGAAACCAACTGTCATTTTCCCGTTGAGATACCACCGTCTGTTTCTTTAGTTCCCTGTAATGATAGAGGAAATGCGTTAATTGTTTGCAGCCAACTGTACGATTATTACGAGAGAGGTGTATCGGCACGTTAGTTACTCGGAGCTTCTCTTTGTGTTCGCCGCTCATTCAACAGCGTGTCGTTTAATGCCTATTCATTAGATGCTTCAGTAATTGTCTCTTGTTTATGTATCCAATGTTTATCTTAGAAGCTCCCATCTTTTTGTACTAAGTTACGTGCCTTGCGTTGAAATTGTTATGCTAATAATTATTGTATGGTTATTTAAATGGATACTGTTGAGAATTATATTTCTTTTGTTGCAGTTGTTCTTATATAGAAGATTATCTACTGTGTAATATTTATTATAATTTAATTTACAGCGGTAATCAAAAGGTGATAGAAATAGAAAGAACATAATTATTTTTAATTTTTACCCAGTCATGTTAAAAACGTATCAACTCATATCACATTTTCATAACAGATATTTGAAGAGAACAATTAAGTCTTGAGCCCAACTTCATAATTATTTCATGCACTAGAACTTCATCACGTCCATTAATAATTTTCCAGAAAAAGAGATTCTTATTTTACAAATCTGTTTGCATATTCCTTTCAGCGTTGGAGGACAAGTGACGTGGATCGTCCACCGCGACCCTTCCCCATGGGAAATCTTCACAAAAAGGTTCCACTGACAAACAATGGAGACGACCAGTCTGTTTGAATTTAAGAGTACCGTCAGATGGACGCGAAAACATTGCGGTTCATATTATTATGCTTGTTTGATTTTAATCTCATTAGTGTTCAGGTTAGTAGGAGGGTTGGACTTATATTTTTAATATTTTAGATTAGGGTTAGGGATTTTATTTATATTGTACTTATACTACTAGTACTGTACTTCCACTAATCTGCGAAGAACACAACACAGCATGAGGTCTTGGGTTCAATTCCAGGACGGGCAAAGTGTTATTGGGGCTTTCAATAGTCAATAGGCTCGCCCCCTATTACATGGGACTTAAACATAACTGGCGAAACGTGGGTGAACTATAGGTGCACCTCTACCTAACCCTTCGGGGATTATAGGTGTAATGTTATGTTGTGTTATTTTGTTATCATTGTTCATTTTATTTTATTCAGTTAACGTTCGAATTGTATTAATTGCGTGTGACTCTCTTCGAACTAATAAAGATATATTTTTGCGTGCGTATTCGAAATAATGTGCAATTATTTCATGTCGATTAGTTTCACTAATTTCATTTTGTGTACCTCAATGGAAACAAAAAACGTCGAGGCGATCACGTACAACTTCGTATGAAACATCTTTAACATTTGAATTCGCTGAATTGTTGCCAGTGACTACGTCGTCTGGGTAGATAAGAAATTCCAAATTATACGTTACGTAAGTTAATACTATTTTGCATTTAAGTAAGCCGAGATAAAATTTATTTTGGAGTACATATTGAGCTTGGGAGTGTATGTTATCCTTAATGCGGTAAGAAACGATTCGAACAACTTTGTAATAAGTGTTTTGCAGGAAAAACAGGATTTCAAATACTAGGTAGGTGGGTGTTCAATAAAGTTCATGGAAGCAACTAAAGTTAATTTTAAGAGATTGCTTTAATAAAGTTGAGATTCTATCCCTGATAATCAGATCAGTTTAAGTATAAGACAGACTGTGGTTAAAAGATTACCTACGAATGAATAAGCAAAAAAAGAAAGAAACTTGATCTCAATGAATCTGATGAATCTGCGTGGAAACTGGGTGATTCGATAAAACTTTATTCCGTCAACCGTACTCAAAATCATATCTGTCCGAAACAAAAAATGTTCCACAGAACAAAATGAAGACCGAAAACGTCGGATTCAAACCGAAAAAGAGTTGATATAACTTGTTATAAGACAATCATTGAATCTCGTTGATTCAAATTAAGAGTTTCAATTTAATCACGACAAAACATTAACAACCTGAAAGGAAACGTAAACAAGAAGACTTAAAAAGTCCGTAACTCAGATTTGTCGCAGGTAGCACTCGAGAGCTGTTGAGTTCGGATAAGAAAGTTCTCAACTAGGCGGATTTTATAAGATTTCAAAATACACTTTCTTCGTGAGTTTGAGAAAATATCAGTTGAAATTATTTGAGTTTGGAATCGGGTTACAAAAACATATGTATCCCTTACGAAGTTTGTTTCACGATTTTTACCTAATGTTTCAAAACAGGGCCTTGCCCTTTGCTTTTTTTTAAAGGATTACTAGAGTTTTTATAGGTAGAGTGCAAATTGTAATTAGCAATGATAGAATAAACTAGCATAATCAGCCTATAATTTCCCCACTGCTGGGAACTCACCTCTGTTAGAGGCATTGGGCCGTAATCCACCACAGAGCCCAGTGCGGGTTGGTAGATGCCACGTCTCTGAATTTTTGGTCCTAGGACATGCCGGTTTCCTCGCGATGTTTTCCTTCACCGTTTTGAGAGCAGTGGTGATGAAATAATTTACACAAAGTTCCTGCCTGTGTTCGAACCTACAACTCGTAAGTCGCAGTCGTCTCCACTGGACTACCACTGCTCTGAATAAGCTAGATTCCTAATTAATTCAAATATTAAAAATATATAATAAAAATTAATCAAAGACTAAAATAATATTGAATACCTGATGATGAGCTCCGAATCATACCAGATGTCTGTCGAGTACCTACCTACCTACATGAAGCAAAATATTTTTCCAAGTTCAAAATTATTTCAGATTATACACGTGGATACAGTATATTTTTCCTGTAATGTCAAAATCTATTTTATTATTTTAGATATTTTGATAATCACATCGCGCATTTTCGCATTTTCCCTTAAAACGCTTGTAAACATTAACCAAAAGCACCTAATGAAGCAATCATAATTAGTTAGTATTAAATTTCGAATTTACATCGATTGTAGACTAGAATATTAAAATTTGCATTGAATAAACCCGGTGATTTATCATTTGTATGCCAACATTGTGTAATTGAGGAACAAATGGTTATTCCGGTCGGATGCGTCTAATTTGTTTTATTGTTTAGTTATATTTATAATGAAACTGGTTTTGTTTGTGGTGAGTGTCATTAACAGCATCAAACAGCTAATAAAATTATTATATAATAATTATTAAAATAAACAGATAACCAAAATCATTATTAAAAAAAATATGCTAAGAGCCATATTTTTTTAAATAATGATTTTGTTTATCTATCAACGCATTAAGAGCAGGCAGTCTAAATCAAATTTCGAACGCAAGTTCCACCCCTCGCTCCCCGCCACTCCGTTATGTGCTAAACGCTAGTACATCAGTAATATAGTTGAGTATCGCGTGCGCTCTTTGTTCGAGCACGAAACTAAATAGCGTAAGTCTCCATTCTTATTTCGTTTGTAACTAAAGTAATAATTGATCTAGAGAATAAATATCTTGTGTCGGGATAATAAGCTATATTTTCTTGCTGTGAATATTTATTTTAGACATAAAAGCTAAACAATCTTGTTTGTTTTTTTTAGAATTATCCTTAAAAAAGACATGATTTTCGAATAAAAAAATTATTGAGTTAAAATATTACAATTACGTAACTGTCTTCAACATGTAATTAAAAAGATCCAATAAATCATATACTAAAGTTTCATTTTGCTTGTATGTGTGACTGTTTCAGAACATTGATGCAAATTAACATAAAATTAGGGAGCCTCCTCTTAAGCGACGCAACGGCCATTTTTTTTTATGAAAACAAAAGCCAAAAGCTAAACTTTAAAAATCGAAAACAGATGTGTACATTTGTGTTCGATTTTGTGTTCGAGTGAGCAACAAAATGTGTAAAACATAGACGGGGCTAGTGTACTAAATAACACAGCTCACCGATTCGACTAGCAAGGATGGTGATTAAGGCAATTTCGCCCAACGACGGCTCGTTGTAGTGATTGTGAAGAACGTGATTTCAAGCAGTGCATTGGCAGTTCCCACTAATTGTAACTACTGACTCTGTTAGGTATCTGTGTGTTATATGTTTTAATGATAGGTTAGAAATAAAGGTAGGTAGGTATGGTTTTTCGTGAATGAAACTTAAACCAGAATATTTTTTAACTTCTCATTTAAACAAAGTTAAAAAAGGTGGCTTATAAAAGTACCTACCGTTAATTTGAAAAAAAAAAACTATAAAGTGGGTACTACTGTTTAAAAATATTGTAAAATAAAAGACACACAACAACACGCCTTTTTTCCCCGGCGGGTTGGGCAGAGGTGTTTCTTTAGTACACCCACATTTTGCCAGTTATTGTAACAGCAATAAACCTGCATCAACAATCTGCAAAAACAACTAAAACGTTCACAAGATCACATTTCAAGTATAGTCATGTAAAAAGAAGTAGGTACCTACATAAAACATACAGGGTGTAAAGGATTTGATAAATAAATCATAGTTTTTCAAAGGACTCTTAATGAACCTACAGATTTATCTCTCATAAAACTCTCTCACCATAAAGCTCACTACTCCTTTAAATTTCCCTCATCAAAAATTCAATTAGCCAGTACGAAGTTTAATATAAATTGATTACAGTGAATATAGAACAATGAGAGTTCGTTTGCCCCTGTAAATCCAGTTTCTAAATAAATGGCAATCAGTGTGTTTGTTGAACATTTCGTTACAAATAGATTGACGAGTATCTACGTTTAAATAAACTCACAAAGGGTTTCGTAGACCGGAAAATTCGGATGTGTAGTTTTACATGCGGGCGGGGCAAACATACATGTTGTACGAGCATAACGTTAATTGTAGACTTAGGAAACTCAATCGGAGTTGTAGGTAAACACAGTTTCAAGTCATGTTGGGTGCTGGTTGTAAGGGCGGTAGTAGTTAGTAAATAAATGTTTTATTCGCTTGTAGGCTGCAGTAAGGTTAGATGTATTAGTTTAGATATCTATCTGTTGTAAAGGGTTTGTGTTAAACACGCTATTCTTTGTTTAGTTTCTATTTTCCGTAATAATTAAGCTTTAAATTAGGTACCTTTTTTCCCTTGTATTATTAACATTATCATCACATCATCACACTATAGGCGAAAGGCCTATATAATAGGCGAAAGTTTGTGAGTGTGTGTGTGTGTATGTTTGTTACTTCTTCACGCTCAAACCGTTGGACCAATGTTGATAAAATTTTGTATGGAGGTAGCTGGCACCCTGGATTAAGACATAGGCTACTTTTTATCCCGATATTCCCACGGGATCTAGACTTACGCGGATAAAACCGCGGAGTGCAGCTAGTAATGAATAATTTGAAAGTAGGTTTGTTTGTCTGTTTGCTACGTGTTCACCGCTAAACCACTAGACATATTCTGATGGTTTTTGCCAGAGTTAAATCGATACGGTTAAGTTTATTTTCGTATATTTTTTCCCAACATATCCTAGGTAACCTACCTATATTTTTCCAAAAATTTTATAAATTATTAATATTATAAAATTTTTCAAAAATCCAAGTTTAGTTTGACATTTAACTTCACCTGATATAAAATAAGTCATTAAACATTTCTGTCCAAAAACATAAAAATCTAAAATTAAACAACTTTCATCAAGGAAGTCGTAACGCGAAATAGAAAATTCGTTGCCCTCTGCTACAGTTATTTCTAAATGCTATAAAACCAGTCCATCGTTCGTAGGGGGCATAATAAACAAACACGGCCAGATACGGGTGGTCGGATACAAAACATTGTGCGAGCGATTTGTTGACACACCCCCGTACCGCAACCCCGCCGGTGCACATGTGGTGTGCAACTTGGTACAGGTGAATAGACAAATACTGGACTGATATGAGTGGGGAACTGACCGTCTAACAGACAATAAGATGGACCATAAGAATCACAAAATGGAATGGACCAGAAGGAAAGAGAAAAGTTGGTAGACCTAAGAAACGATGGATCGACGCTATCACCCAAATAGCAGGCAAAGGGTGGATGGAATTAAATGGAAAATGCTAGAGGAGGTCTTCACGCAGAATGGGATTCATATCTCCAAATTTTGAGCTTCAAACTAATATTACTAACAACTGGATGTAAGCAAAGTACTAAACCACATACTAACATTTATACTATACAAAGTATTAAAGTATAATTTACAATGGATCATAAGATATGGAAGAAAAAACCGGCCAAGTGCGAGTCAGACTCGCGCACGAAGGGTTCCGTACCATTATCTATAACAACGGCAAAAAAATCACTTTTATTGTATGGGAAAACCCGTTGTGTTTTATTTTAATTTAATTATTTGTTTTTATAGTGAATATATAACTAAATATTCTGTGAATATTTCAAGCATCTACCTGTTGCCGTTATCAATATCGAGCAAAAACGAGCAAAAAAATCACGTTTGTTGTATGGGAGCCCCCTTAAATATTTATTTATTCTATTTTTTAGTATTTGTTGTTATAGCGGCAACAGAAATACATCATCTGAGAAAATTCCAACTGTCTAACTATCACGGTTCATGAGATACAGCCTGGTGATAGATGGGCAGACAGACAGACAGATAGACAGACAGACAGACGGTGGAGCCTTAGTAATAGGATTCCCGTTTTACTTACGTAAATAACCCTTTTTAGGGTTCCGTACCCAAAGGGGGAACGGAACCCTATAAAGGCTTATTTATTTATTATTATATTATGATTGGGGGAGAAGGTGCATTACCTACTAACTGTCCCCTTGTTTGAGTAGAAGATGTGACGGATTATTGATGTGGATTCCTCCACATCAATAATCCATCTTGTGATTGCCTCAACTTGACACTCTCAAGGGAGATGTAGAAAGTATTTAAATATTCACTAGTGTCATCTGTGGAATGGAGTAGGTAATAACATATGGGTTTATGTCGCTAATAAAAAGTAATTAAAAATGTTGAGTACATATAAATTGAAAAAAGATATAGATAGACCAAAAACTTCAACCCTAACAGTGAATACAAAATCAGTCGTTTGCTAAAAGAGTTACTTATAAGTCAGACACACATAATTATCCACGAATTATGTGATGTCCTTTAGACATCACATAATTCGCTCATAATGTTAAACGGCACATGATTGATTTATAACATGCCGACAGCTCGCATTCAACATGACAACTGACGTCACTTGTCACTATCAAACAATTCATTACCCGTTTTTATTATTCTCACTTGCGAATGAATTTAAACAGCCTATAACGCGTAAATAGCGTGTCTTACGTACGTCGTAAAAGGCGTTTACGTAAAATAGGTTACCCAATGCTTGTGGGCGATGAGTTTGCAACTTGTCATTATACGCTCTTCGCATTAAAGTGCCGCTCTCCCTGACATCCAAGTAATTATTAACCCTTGTAAGGAAAGCTTTAGCGGTACAAGTTATTGATAATTAGGGTCACACGAGAATATTGTTTGGGTGTTTATTACGCGTAAAAGGTCGTATCGGCAGAGAAACAAGGATGCGAGACCTTAAGGAAAAATTCCCCACATGTTTCGCATAATGGTGCTCCTGTATTACGTGTGTGAGGAAAAAGTTCGTGTTGATATTACTGTAGTTGGTAATATTGTAAATAAATAATTTTGTTTGCTAATTTCCTCTCGCTACTCAAAAATGATAATTACCTCGCTATACAAAGGGGAGCGGTAGAAAAAATAAAAATGAATTTTGAATGAAGCACGCTGCGGCGCGTTAAAATTTCCATTTTGATCAAGAAATTAAAGGAAAACACAACGCGGAGTATTGTCACATTTGTATATTTTTTGCGCACGTACGTGTTGCAAAGTTTGAGGGTAAAAGGGTTTTCAGGATGCGTGTAAACGACCAACTCGCTGACTTCTGTGATTGTGGAGGAACGTGGTGCATGTCAAACAGTGTGTGGCGCGTAAATGTAGGCGAGGATCAGATAGCATGCGGTTAACACTACTGTGTGTAGTTCAGTGTATCAGGCTGCTTGCAAACGAAGCATTTGTATCTGTTACGGCTAATACCCGAAGTGCGGCTACACTTAGTTTTAGCCGGTTAGAACTAGGTGTAGCCACTTACTCTTGGTTAAACCTAGTACGAGCCGATTGTTTTCGGGTAAAATCATTTGGGTTAGGTTAGGTTAGAACAGTAACCATTAACAAGCGAAGGCGAGCGAGCGAAGCGAGCGTGCCTCGGGAGCGGCCGCCGAGCGCCAGATCCCCTCTATTGTTGGTAAATTGGTTTTATCCAACAGGGATTGTCTGGACCTATAATTCTAACCGGCTAAAACTAGGTGTAGCCGCACTTCGGGTATTAGCCGTAACATATCTACAACACAGTGTGCGATGAGAGATTATCATGTAATACAACAGGGAATCGGCGTGTAAGCTTCCAGCTGTAACAAACACTACTGAATGGAATGCCTTGCTAAGCTCTCGTTAATGGTCGAAGTCCTGGGGCCCAAGTCTGCTATTTTTATAAATTCAGTCATTCCAACACGATCCCATTGTCATGCCATTGTCATTTTGCTAAAAGTTCGTAATCTGGTAAATTCATAATGGTCGATCATTGGTCGGTCAATGTTCTCGTAATATAAGATAAGATAAAATAAATTTATTGAGGTACATAAAAGATTTTGAAGTACATTAGGGACTTAAAAGTATGCATTAATATTATGATAGTGTAGGTACATCGAATCGTTGGGTGAATCGCTGCTCTCCTAGCTAGATTACTGAGTAATCTGTATTAAGGAGAGACAATTGTGTTATTACGAGTATAATGGCATTGTCATATTGCCATTATTATAAAACCCATTAGTAGAAATGTCATCCATTTGTCATTATGTACGAGATTACCAATATATGCAATTTCTTTCAATGTAGTATCAGTGGCCGACCATTGGAAAGTCATAATGACACCATTATAACAGTAGATTACCAAACTTGTCAAAATCAACAATTATTAAATCAATGATCGACCTTTCTGACACTATTGTAATAGCAGACTTGAGGGCCTGGGCTTCAAGTCTGCTATTACAATAGTGTTTTGAACACTGACCGACCAATGATCGAAAATTTTGAATTTACCAGAGTACGAACTTTTAGCAAAATGACAATGGCATGACAATGGGATCGTGTTGGAATGACTGAATTAAATTTTAAAATAAAAAAACACTAATCTACGTTTAATTAAAAAAAATCTAGGCTCTCTATTTGCAAGCCCCATGATACCTTCAAATCAATATACAACAAAAGAAAACGATTCAAGAGCTATATTGCTTTAGAATAAAACTGAACTCCGGACTCCCTCAGGAAAAAGTCCATTAACGAATACTCTGATTCATTCTGATTTTGAGCCTAATTGGTGCTTTCTTTTATAAAACATATTATTTTTTTGTAAAAATATAGGAAACGCAGTCCATTAAAAATGGGATGTTACGGGAAGTTATAAAATAAACATTTAAAAATTTTATGTATAAAGAAATTATGATGCTCTGTACTCTGGGGTATTAACGAGGGTCGTAATTTAGAATTTTATAAATGTTATACTAACAAACGTTTTAATGCGCTAGGTTTTATTTTTTAAACGTACTGTTTTGGGGCTACCTAATACGTAGGTACCTACGTAAATAAAATTGGGCTTACATCGGGGGTGTTTTTAATAAATTATTAAATAAAACCGGTCAGTGAAATATGTATTGCGAAGATTTAAATTTACCCAAAACGGGTGGCTTTAGCGAATTTATTTTTGTGTGAATCAAAACATTCAAAACTTATTTAGAACGTAATTTTTCTTTAGGTATCAAAATACGCAAAACGATAAAATTCTTAAAAAAACTGATTACAAAAGCCTTTTTTAAAGAGCCTACGAGCTACGAACTTAAGCAAAGTCATTTGCAATTAGGCTGATTGGCTTCAAGACTAAGAGATTAATTAAAACCTGAAGATTTGATTAATTTTATTTGAATATTTCATTTTATAATTACTAATTCAAGACATTGCATTAAAGAGATACTTGAGAATCGACATCTTAAGTCGTGCGAGGTTCTTACGCACTTCACTTGTTTTAATTATTTATTCCATTCATTTCATGTAACTTTTTTTAATTTTCATACCCCAAATTGAACGAAAGTTAACATAATATTGTTGCCCAGTAATATCGCGTGAACAAACATTGTTAATATGCTGGTGATGTAAAAATATTTACTTGGTACTCACGATACGGAAATTAGGATCCATATAATTTTTACCCCATGTTTTAAAGCAAGATAAAGTAATCACGCAATCCTTTTGGGAGCTAGCTAAATAATAAATCTGAAAGCTTTTAAATGGAACTAGTATTTTATAAATATTTGAAGAGAAATATTTGCACGAAAAAAATCACTGTTTTGAAAACATAAATTGGAATTTTATTTTAGCTGGAATCGAATACGTACACGCTGTTGTTAAGAATTTTAATAATTAATTTAAAAATTAAATTAAAAAAATTGTTTATGTTTTGATGCTTGAGCAGTTGTGACCCAGTAAGCAGTGGTGGCCCAGAGGTAACGGAAACGACTTACGAGTTGTAGGTCGTAGGTTCGAACCCAAACAGGCGCTTTACTTTATATAAATTATTTCATCACCACTGCTCTCGAAACGGTGGAGGAAAAGATCGTGCGGAAACCGGCATGTCCCAGAACCAAAAATTCGGAGATTTTTGACATCTACCAACCAGCACTGCGCCCGCGTTTTGGATTACGGCCCACTCCCTCTCACTGAGAGGAGGTCTGTGTCCCATAAGTGGGAACATTATAGGCTTTATGATGCATAAAACTTCTATCTATTCCAATGTTATTAGAGTTCGAGTATCACTGGTCAGTTTCCCTCACTTGTCAGTTTATATAATTCGCCAGTTTCGTTGATTAGTCAGTTTCGCTGATTGGTCAGTTTTGCGGATTAGACAGTTGTGTCAACTCGACAGTTTCCAGTGTTCGCCAGTTTCGTTGATTCGTCAGTTTTATTGAATTCGTCTGTCAAAGTACAGTCGGTAGAAAACTGCCCACACGTCTGCTAATTTAATGATGATGTTAGAAAACAAATATATAAAAAAAATATAGTGATTGTAAAAATACAACTTTAAGTTTGATTTAAATTGTGTTCTTACATGATCAACTTTTGTTTACTTAAACGGAAACATATCTTTAACGTTGAGTGTACTAAACTGACGAATCGAAGAAACTGGCAAACACTGGAAACTGTCAAGTTAACGCAACTGTCTAATCGGTAAAACTGACCAATCAGTGAAACTGACTAATCAACGAAACTGGCAAATTAAATAAACTGACGACTGAGGGAAACTGACCAGTGGTACGCGGACTCGTTCTCCCGTTGCACCCCTGTAACAATCAGTCCTAATCGATAAATCAGGGTGTACATAAATGCGGGCAAAAAATTCAACATTTTCCCACCAGCCAATAAATACTTAGATAAAGTCACATTTGCACCAAGTTTAAGCTCCATGATTGGTCCATGACAATGATTACTGCACAGTAATCTGAAGCGAACGCATCGGATTTCGTATCACGTCGTGTTGATTGTCGGACGACAAACCGGGGCCCGGCGGCGATCCAATTACTAGCGACATAGAAACCCTGCCACCAATACGATATACATAGATTAAATTAATTATTGATTGCAGATAGTTGCAGTGATTGCATTTTTATTGGGACTGGTGGTGCTTTAATAAGGACTACGTTTGTAGATGTGGCAAACACCTAAAACAAACAGTTGAGAATTAGAGATACCGTAATGCAAAAAGACAGTAAAGGAGTATGTCGTCATTGCTAAATAAAAATCTCTATGGTCGAAAATGAGTTTTGTAGATATTTGAAAAGCGATTTTAAATACCCATACTTAGCAAAAACTTCCATGTGAATATCTTATTGTTTCGATAAAGCCACCTATCTCCAGCAGCAGCCACCTACCAGTGCAGTACCAGCAGCAGGTGGCAGTTACCTATCATTTAAAAAGTGTCAGCCTACATTTAATTTAAATAAAAAAAAAAACTCTCATGTGTACATCAGACACATTATAGGACTATAATGTGTCTGATGTACACATGAGAGTTTTAAGTAACAGTTTTATTAAAAAATATTTAAATGAAAATATCTTATGTGATCACTGATCAGTGACCACACTGATAACCCAACATTGCATTACCGGTTTGAAAACTATCCAATTTCCATTCAGGCCCGTATGTAATGTGTATCAAGATTTATAATAACATTACAATGTCGATAAAAGAAATACAAAGAAAAAATATATTTAAAACAAAATTGTTCACTTATTTGAACCAGAATTGCAAGAATTTTTTGAAGAAAGGAAAAATTGTTTTGCAGTGCCCTTACAGGGTGCATGTTTGAAACTTTTATGCTTATTCCAACCTCTGTACAACATGTTTGCAATAAACTGATTTGATTTGATTTGATTGAGTGCTACAATTTTGCGCCTATTTTGTGCTAGTAAGATTTTTTAAATTTTGTCGTAAAGCTACTTTAAGCACATAGGCGATTTTAAATTAGAAACTACGATGTGTTTACAGATGCTGTTTACTTCCCAACACAAACATTTCAGCAATTCACAATCCTTTAGTTGAATACCCGCTTGTTTATGTTTCCGCATTCAGAGTTGTTTACCTAATCTAACCAAAGCAAAACAACCCGGAAAGCCCGCACGTCCCAACGCTATAAAATTACAAGCGTCGATTCTTTTCCCGTCATTGATCTATGACATTTCCCGCAAAACACCCGTCTCTCACTTATCAGGACTCACGGGCTAATACCAAGCGAAGGGCGCCGCCCAATCTGCCTTACCGCTTATCTCAATTTAATGGCTTCTGTATTAATACCGCCTTTGTCTAATTTGAGGATGCTTCGCCTTGGCTATTGTTTAATCGACCGGTAAAAATTTATGCCTTTCGGTATCAACATTATCTTTCCATGCTGGGTTTTGTTCTGTCAAATGTTTTGTGTTTACGAGGCCATATATGTGAAACATGCTCGTATATTTCTGTTGAAGAGCTTTGTTGAAAATGTTTCGTATACTCAATAATAATATTTTGTTTCAAAGATATAACACTTCTTGTTTCGGGGAATTTGTTAAAATGTTACAAGAATATTTGAAGAACAAAGCTTAACTAAAAATACAGAATATACATACATCATCGTTGTTGAAGGATACAAAGGTATATTTTTTTCTTGAAGGTTGTCTGGATAGGTCGGGTAACATACACAACAACTTCTCATACAAAAACTTAATAAATAATCAGAAGCACTGGAGTCGGTGTGGCTCATTTGAAACGATATCACGTTTACCCTCAAATCAAAAGAACGATATAATCCCAACCGTTTCCGCCGCTGCCTCGGCTGCGAGCTGCGACAGAAAAATTGTGAGTCAAAGCCATTGTTTCCAATATCGAGGAAGGGAGGAAAAATTTTATTGGGCACAAAGTGGGTATTATTCACGGGTCGAACGCAATCAACCACGGACGGCGAAAGGAAGGATGCCGGACGCGACGCCTCTGAATGCAAAGATATTTTTTGCCAAATGCGGGTCATTTTCAAAGGGTTCGTCTTATGAGGCAAAAATCGACAGACCCTTTTCGATTACCGGAGTCATGGATCAAAAACCGAGCCGCAATTAAGAGAGATTATTTCTTTTTCAATACACAACGGCCTCCTTTGTGTCTGGTCCTTTTTGTGAACATCATTTTAAAGGCTCGCGATTCTGTGGAAACTATTTTCATGAACGTTACTTGGTACTTTTCTTAGGGACAGTCATAAAAAATAAAATAGTTTGCCACAAAGAAAAGAAAATGTTAACTTTTCTAATAAATATAATTTGTAAATTCTCTGGAACTCGCGTTGGGTTTGAAACGGTTAATCAAAAGGCTTTAAACTGAGGAGTCTGGCAAAATTTTCTCTCAAATAACGGGCTCCACGAAATCTATAAAGAAGTATTTTGTTAAACAAGTGTTCAAACAAAATGTTTAATAATGTCAAGTGGTCTGTATTTACGTAGAGATGTTCGCTGTTTTAAAACTATTAGGTAGTAGGCATCTGTAAGCGGCTCGAAACAATTTCGATACAATGCGAGCAAACGTTTGTAAGTAGGACACAACAAGAGAAATTCCCATAATGTTTTCCAAAAACCACATGGACAAAGGCGTCTATCCAAAACGGTCGCATAACTCCTTATAACGATCGCCTACTATTCTGCAGCCATACCGCTTATTGCTTGCAGAGCCAATATTTTCGAGCCTCGGGACCGCAACGCGTTTGGAATCTAAATGATTTTCCGAGTTAGCCAATTTCGAAATAGCTCAAAACATTGAATTTTTTCAATAACTTTGTCTATTCGTTGTGTAGATTTTTAATGAAAGTTCTTATTGATGTTTCTTGGAAGTTGTCTGTTTTTTGAAGCTTTACACAGGATCATAATTTATTAATCTTGAACATAACGAATGTAATAGCATTTATGAAGGAAAAATTCAGTATTATAGGTACGAGGATGATCAAAATAGTGAATTAAGTCTAATGGCAGATATGATTAACAATAATTTAAATACTGTCCATAACGCGAAGGAAAAAAAACCAAACCACAAGCAAAATATATTCAAACGTTACACCCACATTTGTAAGTTCTGTCACAGTAACAAGTAAATACGACGAAGGTATTCCGAATCGACAAATAATACCATTTTATGTCTTAACATATCTGCAACGTGTACAAGGTGTATCTGTCTGGTCCACTGCACTTTATTAGTTTGCTTTCAAAACATTACCTATGTGTTCTACACAAATATTGAGGGTAGGTGCAACGAACTGACCATGAGCATCGTGTTTAGTTTATTTTTCTTCTAACAAATGGTTTTAGGATATACCGTAAAATAAGTAATGGTTTACGGATATTTTCTCATTACTTACATCTATAAATATTGGGAATGTAGTTACCTACTTTAATATTTACCGAGATCGAATAGTATGTGACTTTGATAGAAAGTAACAATTTTATTTACGAAAATCTAAGTGAATGTTTAAAGTCACGTTGTGTATTTAAGCCAAGAAAAAGATCAAGTATCTTTTTAAAGATTACTGGCAAAAGAAAACTCTCTGTCGAATCTCACGAAATCAGTTTGACAATATAAACCCAAAATCCTAAAGCCCGAGTCTGCCTGAGTTCGTCTAAAACTAATAAGATTAGGTACTGATGTTACGCAAAATTTACTATCAAATACAGTAGTTAGGCTACACACGAATGTTGTTGCCGAATGAAATATCACGAAATTGCATGATTTATTCCGTCGGGCCACTTAGTTTGGGTTTACTAAAAATATTCTGTGCTTACACTCACGCCCGCCTTTGACTTGACTCTGTCTCAGATTCTACATTTTGCTTCCTGATCTCCGAGAGCCAACATTTTCATGCGGAAACCCACAAACCAATTCAAATCTTATCACATGGATCACAAGATCTATTTTGGTATCGCGGTCATCCACTTTAGTTACTTTTTGCAACACTAATTCGTGGTAGCTTCTGAATTTTTATGGAGTTTTAACTTTAACTTCTTCGTATTGTAAAACATGTTTTGTGTAATAAAGAATAGGGTTTAGTTTGATGTACGTTTTTTTGTATGTTGCTAGGATTCTTTCCGTATAGCCGCTTTCAGCCAAAGGGGGTCCCCAGAGGCATGATCCCGAACTTCTCATTTATCATGCTTGTCACGTGTTGACCATCCCTCGTGTGTATACTGTACCGTATAAGTACATAAGTATGTACATAAATCTATACTACTCTCGCCACGATGTTTTGACGCCTTTAAGTTCGTTATTATAATTTTTTGGTTTATTTCCTTTCTTTGATATTGTTCGTTGAATCGTTGAGCTCCTTAAGTTCTGAGTTTAGCTTCACGATTACTGACAATTGCGTGCACTTACTGGACAGGTCCACCCAATCTGTGTGGTTATTTCATCAAAAGACCCTGTGATCTCCGAGTTTGTTTCGGCCTTTCTTCTCAGTGTAGTTTTTAAAATAAATATGATTGACGTGTAAAAGTATTTGCACAAGCTATTTACAGAAATTAAATCATTTATCATTTATTTCAGGTCCATACATTCAGCTGTGATACCCAGAACTAAATATTGTCTCAATGAAAGTAGGTACATACTTTCACAGTACTCGTTCGTTTCGTTTGTACTTTCTTCTACAGTTCAACATTGAACTGTTTTATACATATTTTAATCCAACGAATTTGTGTTGTGTTAAATGTTTTGATTAAAAACGAATTTCGAAAGCTAGTTTATTGAATTTATGAAATGGGTGGATATTGAATTTCAATTATCCGTAGCTTTAAGATCGCGCTAGTGTTACAAATTAGTTTTAAATTCTCTTCAAAATTGAGTATCTTCTGATTTAGATAAGTTCTTTTCAATTAATTAATATTTCACTGAATTTAATGTTTTCTATTCTCTTTCGATACATTTTAATTTTCTCTGGACCACTATTCGTTGATTGGTTTTACTTTTTAACAAAAAAGTCCAACATTTTCGGCGCTCTTTTTCCATATCATACACTCACATCCGGAATCACTGACGTTTTCATTCGCAATTTCAAATCTGAATGCAGACGCGTATTCACTTAATAACAGCCTATTCAGCAAAACGTAAACACAGATCACGGAACCAATAGCTGATGGGTACAATCTAATATGGAGTTCCGTAGTTGGCAAGTTAAAACAAACATTGTCGGTAATGGAGAACCCGAATGATTAATGCATCTCGCAAGAATTCCAGTAGATGGCGCTGATATTTATGTATCTGTTGCCGGGCAAATCCGATTTTCGGATAAGCTAGTTTATTCTAGCTACTCGTAGGTCGTGCAACCTGGATAAACTAGTTTCGCCTTTGTTAATGTGATGTGTCCCGTTAAGGAAAATATTCCTATCTATTACGGATATGTCACGTAGAACTTGAATAAAATAATCACGCCTACTGTTTTTCTAACTCTTTTACTCTATTTCGTTTTATTATCTAGCTGGATTAAAAAAGCTTTCATCCAGGATAACAACGAATATACCATTCCTCGTTAATTACTTTGAGATTTATAATATGATACCTCTTTTAACCGACTTGATTGTATTATAAAAAAAACTTTTTTATAATACAATATAGATATTTTATAAACAAAAAACACTAAAAAGTGAAAAATAACTTTAATTTCGGAAGCACATGATAACATAACATCACGCATTGTTTCCCCGAAGAGTTGGGCAGAGGTGTACCTGTAGTACATCGACATTTAATATTATATTTATTTTATTTCTCTAACTCGGCGTCTTTGGTTCTGTATTTTCATTTTTGGCCACCAACTTATACTTTCTGAATGCAAATGATTGACTTGTTGATGAAAATATAAAAATCGCTATATGTATGCTTATAATAATTATTTGAGGAGTTCCTTCAGTTACTCATGGATCCCAACATCAGAACTGGATTTTGATAAAAATGAGACCAATCTGGAAGTATATCCTTTCAAATAAAAAAATAATTTTCCAAATCGGTTCATAAACAACGGAGTTCTGAGGTAACAAACATTAAAAAAAAACTGACGACTTGAGAACCTCCTCCTCTTTGTGAAGTCGGTTAAAAAGTAAAAAAAAGTAAAGTTATTCATATCTTTGAAAAGGGCTGATTTTGAATATTCGTATTCAAAATCAGATTCCTAACTTAGGTAAAACTTAATAATATTATAGATAGCTTATCTACCATCCATCTAGCCTCCATACCAATATTCAGTTCTAGCAAATCAAGCAATAAACACTAAATTACACAGACAAAGAAAAAAATATAATGAAAATACATTTATGACCACAGACTAGTGGGCCAGTTTCCCGAACAAAAATGATCGCAAAATTAATGAGACAAAATTGTCAAGCACACGTAAACAGCTGCGATTGGCCGTTCATAAATCATTCAACCAATAGCAGCAGTTTACAGGCGCTAATAAACCGATTTTAAACGAAATAGTTCATCCTGACTCTTGAGGCGTTCCGCGGTAAAATTAGTTTCATTCAGGATTAACTGGAATCATGTTTTGCCAGTAACATACAGATATCGATTGCGCTAGCGCTCAAACTTCGATGGATGTCGCTGGCACACTCATACGTTAAGATTATGATTTATAACTGTAGCCATGAACTTGCATAAATTAGTGTTTCTAGCTTGTCATCAAATGAAATAGCGGGGCTTAGGGGGGGGGGGGGGGGGGCTCTTAGGTTCTGGCCAAAGATTTCCGATAAATATTTGTTTGGACGTTTGAACATTAATCTGATTCAAGCATGAGTCTAATACTATTTTCATGTTTGATTTCTTAGCGTTTTTTTAATTTTGTCAATTGAAATCTAATGAAAGTCAGAAAACATGTTGATCAATTTTAACCTCATAACACACAATAAATTTGTGGCTTTCAGAATGTGGATGTTTTTCATACTTTATAACTAAAATGTTGGTCAGTAAACAGAACTGTTCTAAAACAATCGTGTTTTCTTATTCTTTACAAAAGAAAGGGTTTCTACAAGGTACAGCTACGAACAAAAGTTTTATAACAATAACTCGGTTTTATTAAAGGTTCCCCAATTTTTAACTTTTGATATTCAAAGTATTTAACATTCATTAAAGATTTTTCCGGTCGTTTTCTGAACAAAAAATACGAGACACAAAGCGAGAAATGACAGCCAAAGGAACCACAATAGCGAAAAGAAACAGAATTAAGGATTCCACAACGAATATCTTCTTGTGAAAAAGGAGGCTGAAATTACGGTGAGCTGTGATTTGAATTTATTACCCTAAGGCTAATTTTATTTCGGCGGGATCCGGAATATGGCTGGGAAAGCATCTTGCCTATTACCAAGACAATATTGAGAACGATGCCCGAGCTCTACTGAATCTTTGTACAATCAAAAACAGAATAATTTGTTTGTTTAACTAGGGGAACAAGGAAAGATCTTTTACTCTTTTTGTGTTTGCGTGGAAGGAATGTTAACATTATTGTGTTTTTTTTACTAAGAATTTGTTTAAGCTCTTTGAGCGATGAAAAATTGTCTTGGATAAAAATGTAGGGAAACTGAAATAGTTATTTATTTTTATTCTGCAAATTTTTTTCTATAGTTCTAAACAGTAATTGTTCTGTATGCTAGATACTGTAAATAATCATAATGAATAAACTTGAAGTATGAGATGCCCCCCTCGTAATTAATTAAATAATTGAAATAAACGGAACAGAAAACGTAACAAGGATATATTCGTCCTTTCATTGAACTTGAACACAAAATAACATTAAATAAAGGAACAGGTTCTAAAAGCGGAACTGCTACCTTTTGTGGTTCCGACTGTACAGCAGGAACTTACATCCGCAGGTAAATGCGGCCTCTTAATAATAAAAAAGCGGGAAAAGGGAAAACTCGGGGCAAAACGACCACTGTTTATCGAGAAACAAAGCCAAGTGGGGCATACAATATGCATAATGATTGTACTAAATTAGGACAAGAATGGTCCCTTTTACGCCAACTCAAATTGCTTATTGTACCCGTTTTCTTATATCGTTGTTCCAAATGGTACCTGTTGTGTCATATTTTATGATTTACCGCTTACGTTTATAAGAAACCAATTTGAAATATCAAATTTTATTGCTTTTAAAGTGTTCATAAATATCCCGAGTTTGCAAAAATATCGATATTCGATATCTTTTCTGATCAGCCGTCTCATATTCGTAACTCTAGACGTCTAGGTTGGTGACTACGATATTTTTATTGCCTTATTATTTTCACTTGTCATAGTAAATGATTCAAACGTTAAGCACTAGAATATTTCAAGCTACTTCTTTATTTATTGCTTTTGTATTGGGTAGATAAGTTTTAAACTTATATTTTGCTAACCATAAAATTATTGAAGTATATTATTTACGTATTATGGAACTTTTTATGGTTACTTTTTACGGATTATGGTTTTTAATTTTTAATTTTTGCTTGAGTATAGTTTTCGATCATTTTTTTTACTGGTATAGTGGCGTGTGCTAGCTAACCTAAGGCAAATCAATTTATTTAATGTTTTGTGTTGTGTAATGTAAATTATTTTACATTTTATTATTGTATAGAATCAAGTTTTTCAAACTCAACAGACAGCTGTGCTGCTGCGGAGTTTGTTGCACCACTTCTTCTTCCCAGCTAAAGCACTAGGAAGTGGTTAAGGGCGGGCGTTTTTGGGGGACTGTCTTATGTAATTAGGACGTTCGAAAAGTGCTAATTCTCAGTCAATAAATGACTTGATTTTGATTTTTGTTTTGGGTAGGGCACCTGGCTAGGCGTAATGATGACAGGTGGAGTAAGTCTGTGACCGAGTGGGGTCCAAGGTCTGGAAGAAGAGTTGTCGGTCGTCCGGTGGCAGCAAGATGGGTGGACAAAATTTAGAGGAGACTGTCACAGGAGTGTGGGAATTGGCTCAGAAAAGAGAGGCCTTTTTTTTTTGTTTCCGGGGTGCAAAATTCTCATGTATTTCCTCCGCCCTGGGGCGAGCGAAGGGGTCTGTTAGACTCTTACTGACTAAAAACCACCCCAGTGTTCCCATCCCACACTTGCACTGGGGATCTTGGGACCTATTATAACTTCCGAAATCCCCAGCTAGAGTCGGCCCGCCTCCGCGGGCCACCTCAAGTCTGGGGGTGATGGACCCGCCCCCACGACGTCTGAAAGGGGCACGCGTGGAACACTATGCGCCGCCACCTCGGGTCCAGTGTGATAGGGGGCGGCGGACGTCCCCGAGTCTTCCGTCCCTGGACCCATTTAGGGGGGCCGGAAGAGGGCATTATCTGCCCCATGCCCATGCCCAGTGCGCCTGCTGCGGGCTGGGTGAGCGGACGAGATCTCCCGCTCCCTTTCCACAGCCTCCTTCTGCGACACGACTGTTTCGCAGAAGGATACCACCGCGTCCCAGGACTCCTCGCTGCCGGCCATCGACTCGAAAACGGCCGGCAGCGACAGGTCACAGCCTACTCCTGAGATGAGGGCACGGCGAGGCTCCTCCAAAGCGGCACACTACCGGCAGTCGACGCAGTGGTGACACCGGGCGAGAAAACAGAGGCCTATGCCAAGCAGTGGGTAGAGTCGGGCTTTGGATGTTGATGATAATCTTATTCACTACTTACTTTATCCATATCAATACAAAGGTAGATTCATATTACTGCTAATTGATGGATTTTTTTTTTCTTATACCATCGAGAATTGGAGAAGTATTTTTAGCTAGGGACCGCAAGGGAAAACTTATTTTATTGATAACCGGTCGTAATTTACTTATTTTATGTACCACATAAAATCTGTTAGGCTATATTTCTTCTCTTCTTCTTCGTAGCACTGTTCTCAGAGCGGTCGTGGTCTGCATGTAGTTTCATGCCCAAGGGCTGATGTGATTCGCCTCACGATTTCTCGCCATCTACTCCGATTTTTGGTGTTTTTAGTGCACTCATACCAGGCATCGCCCACTGCGGTTTTAATTTGGTCAGTCCATCTCATGGGTAAGCGTCTACGTGGTATAGTACCCTCCACTCTACTCTGCACGACAAGGCGCTCCATATTAGAGTCACCCTCACGCCTCGAGACGTGTCGGAAGTATTTGAGGATGCGCGATTGGACCAGAACAGACAGATGCGTTTTGATACCGAGTTCTTGGCGTATTTTTGGTGTTGGTGCAAAACTCGATCCACGATACCCCAAGCATTCTTCTCCAGCACCACATTACCAGAACGTCTATATTCTTGTTCTCAATGTCACGCAGCGTCCACGTCTCAGCAGCGTATAGGAACATAGGGAAAATCAGTGTTTGAACAAGCAGGATCTTGGTGGCTTTTGTAATATCTCAGTTCCTCCAGACTTTTTTCAGTTTGTCCATCGATGATTTTGTTATTGCCATACGTCTCTTAATTTCATCTGTGCATCCGCCCCCGTTTGATATTAACGCTCCAAGTTGAATGTAGGACACGTCGCAGTTCGCAATTTTCGAGACTTCGGGCGAGTTGTTGTTAGCGGTACACGATAATAAATTTAGTTTTTTTGCGGAAATTTTGAATCTTTAGTCCGAATTCGAGGCTTGCACTCTCCATCTTACGAAGTAATTCCTCTAGATGACTTGCGCTAGTAGCAAATAGCGTAGTGTCATCAGAGTATCGTAGATTTGTAATTTTGTAGCCACCGATTGAGACGCCGTCTCTCCAGTCTTCCAGAGTAATACGCATGATGAGTTCGGTATAAAAATTGATATACTACTCGTATACAGCGTGCCGCTTTAATAGCGTTCGCATTTTCTTTTTATGAAGATATTTTAATTTTATTAAACGTTATTATTTAATTATTTATTTACCATTTTCTAAAATAGCATTTTGGAGCAACCTGTACTTAAAGAACTGTAACACAGAGGTCATTTGCCGGGGTCACGGATCATAACATCGCATCAATGAAATTAAAACGAATAACGTGCAAAGTGTAGGTGAATTGAAGGAAAGATAGAGCTTTATTATTTAGAATATTAAAATTAAAAATTTTCAATGTACGAATTATTTTATCTCATTATATTTTTATGATTACAGGCCACTAGCCTTACCCATGTGGTTAATTAATGTCACCATTGTAGCGGCACGTTGTATACTGATAGGCTATAATACTAAATATGAGTCACTGAATGAGTATCGGAGCACTCCACAGGAATAAGGCTACCAGCACACTATGTTTTGACAGCCGAAGTAAAATTTACGATCGCTCACCGACCGCGATAAAACCGCCTTTGTCACAAGCCAACCCGGTAACACTCCCGTTTTACGAGCAAATAAATTTCAAACACTATTATGATTCAAATCGAGACCGGACCCACAAAATACAAACACCCCTTTTTATCGGTCGCTCATTGAACGTATTCACAAAATATTTTTACAAAAATATTTCTCAGATTAAAAAGGAAAAAAATTAATTCAAAACGATAACGTTGTCCGACTCTTTATATGTTTTTATTTTGTCACGTTTATACCCAACACTCGTGATTAATAAATTATATCAAACTGTTATGATTTTCCTTTCACAGCGGATTACTAAGATTCATAGTTATAAGCTTTTATTTTTATGACGTTCTATTAAAGTATTTTAATATTTTATGTAACATCTGTTGTAATTATTCAATATGGTGACGTGTCGGCGTGAAAAAGCATTTATATTTAAATGCGTCCCTACACTATTTTTTGTGTAACCCATTTTATTTATTACACGAACAACATTTCCAATCTAGCCACATAGGCAATTTTGGCGAAAATGTAAGATTTATTTTTACAAGGTAATGTAGTAGGTACTCCCTAAATCTTGTTTCCGACGGTATAAAAAATAACCAAAACAAAGTTATACGAGTATATTTCCGATCTAGGCCATAGCACGTCAAGGAGGCTTACGTTAGACGTTTACATTATAGCGCCTACTCTGTATATTGTGTGTTGCATAGAGAGATAAAGTAAACATCTCCCCTATGCTATAGGCTGGCTTGAGTAGAGGCTAAAGTGTCTAGTCTGCGAAAGACCAGGGCACTCAAGGAAGACAGGTGAGAGCTTGGATCAAAGGGCTCCATTGACCCGTTTGCGGTCGGCCTGTTAGCATTCATGGCGCCTACCATTGGTATATACTTAGCGGCTTTGTGTGGAATTTTGTTTATGAGAAATACAAGAGCAATCTTAGGGGTTACATGGTTTTACAGTCATAGGTATCTACTACCCGCATCAAACGTAAGACAAAAATGTATGTACATTCTTTGTCTTATTTTAGTCATGAAAAATCTTAAACCTTTTGTGCTAAGATGTTTTTCTTATGAAGTATTTGTATTTTTCCAAATATGCAGCAATATTTCGCTTATTTAAGCTACATTGCACCAATAATATCCATCAAGGTCCTTTGAACAAACCACTTGAGTGTCACTAGTAATTTCATAGTAAAATAGAAAGAACGAAAATAAATTTATTTGACCCAGGTACACAATTTATATGGTAGGTACACAATATTCACACAAAAACAAAAAAAAAAAACAGAAAATACTTAAAATAGTATTGTGTGCCTCACCTCACGGCTGCGCCAAATAGAAAGAAAATGTTTGACACTTAGTCTTCTCTGAAAACATCAATATTACATATTTCCTCGCAAGTCTTATGGTAGGGGATGCGAATAGAAGTTTTAACACAACAAACTGGGTTAGCTAAAGATGTTTGATGCTAACACCGACCGTAAAGGGACATCGGTAAATGCTGATACGGGGCTTTACTTTATAATGCTTGCTAATGCCTGCCATGATTTAGTATGTTTCACGGTAATGGGGTTGGATGAATATGGATGAAATTAAGTAGATACCCACGAATATTTCGGTGATTTTATTGTATACTTCTACGGTTGAGAGAATTAGGAAAACGAATTATTTTTTTCCTGACAGAATTAAACTAGGAAGTTAGATTAAACTGTAGTGAATGATCCAGCTTCGATGATTGACAAGAAGAACGTTAAAAGAAAGAATCGATCAATGATTAGTTGCAAGTTGAGAATATGTCCTGGGATCCTGGATCCCAGAAACTCTAGATACCATACGTTTTCTAATTCCGAAAATCCCGGTATAGACTTAGGCTAATCCCGGGATTTCCGGGATTGCCAGAAATAGGTATTATTTGCATTTCATTCCGCCTTGACTATATGCTTACTTAGATTTCATTAAGGACACTTTATTTCGATAAATCAGTACAACGCAGCGTACAACAGAGTAAGTCCCCTAAGTCCCGTAAGTCCCCTCTTTGAGGAGTGGCTAGAGAGGCGCCACGGCGTCCTCACCTTCCGCCTGACGCAGGTCCTCACCGGACATGGATGTTTCGGGAGGTTCCTGTTTAGGATTAAGCGGGAGGAAACGCCCGGGTGTCACCACTGTGTGGATCGCCCGGAGGACACGGTGGAGCATACGGTGGAGGTCTGCCCAGCTTGGGCGGAGCACCGCCGTGTCCTCACGGAGGCGATCGGCGGCGGCGATCTCTCGCGTCCGGGCCTGGTTCAGGCCATGGTTCGGAGCGAGAGTGCATGGGAGGCCGTCACCTCCTTCTGCGAAGCAGTTATGCTAGCGAAGGAGGAGGCGGAACGCGTGAGGGTGAGACAAGGTTCACGCCCTCATGCCCCTAGTCGCCGCAGGAGACGCCCCGGGCGTCGGGAGTCGCAAGCCGATTTCCGGCCACCGTAGGCGCGGGCCTGCGGACGGTGAGCGATGGGTAGCTCGCCGTCCGATAAGGACCAGGCCCGGGTCGACGGCGCGTTGTGTTCCACGCGCGCCTCAAAGAGATGTCAGCACAAACTGACGGGGTCCGTTAGGACCAATGCCTGCCGGGGTTGCGAGTTTGTCCGAAAGGGATATCGTGGCCCTGGCACACAGGCAACGGAAGGAACACGGGTGGGTTTTAGTCAGTAAAAGTCTGACACGCCCTCCCGCTCCGCCCAGAGCGGGAGAAGTTATTTGATGATTTCCCACCCAAAAAAAAAAAAAAAAAAGCGTACAACAGAGTTACTCCTATTTGCTTTGAGATAATAGGTACTGTTGATGTAATTTCCCAACATACCAAAGAATTAGGTCACAAGAATTAGACGTGAAATGAACCCACTTAAAATTTGCATATAAATATCTTTTGTCTATTCCTGCAACAGTGTAGAATCTGAGCAAGCGTTTTCAGCTGCTGCTTATATTGGCAATAAACTAAGTAGCACGCTTAAAAATGAAACATTAGATGCTTTTATATCTTTGCGCTCGCATTTTCGGAATTACAAAAGTGTTTTTAATTTTATTAATAAATACATAAGCTTATCTTTATTTAAGTCCATTTTGAACTTCATGGTCGCATCCCGGGATCATATATCAAAAATCCCGAGATCCCGCAATTGTTGAAGATGCCTGGGATTGTATTCTCTAATTGCAAGGCATAGACCAGTCAATGTATTGTTATACAAATTACGAATGATCATAACGATGTTGTGAAGGAAGTAATATATTGATGAAAATTATTCGAATTTGATCGTTTCAATTTATGGGGTCTTAATCCACAAGATTGCAACAATAAACATAAACTGGCTAATCTAAATCCAACAGTAGATCCAGTTAAACTTGTAATAATTTAAAACCCCACTAAACTCTAGCAAATCGAACTTCAATTCAAACGTAAGGCGCACTTCCACAAATAATATAAGGGGACTTGCTTAAATTCTATCTAAAACGGTATCACCAGTAAGTATTGGATAGACCTCTATAAATTCAAGTCCAAGTGGGCAAGGGAATATCGTCACCGAAATAGTTATTCGCAATTTCGTATTGGAGAAGCAGTTAAGGGAATAATAATAAAGCAAGTAAGGAAGTACAATTGGTGGATGTTTGGATCTCGACTTAATTTGAACGTCGACGTATCGCAAAAGCGCCGTAAATCACTAAACCTATTAAAATTTCCTAAGCAGGTTTGCATAAGTTAGTAGACGTTGGCAATACGTTGGCAGACGATTGTTTTTTTATTATTTTAAAGGGCAAAATATTCGTTGTAATTTATTAATCACCCATTTGAGCATAATTAGATTGATCAGTCTATAAAGTTCCCACTGCTGGGACACACGCCTTCTCTCTATGAGAAGGCAGTTGGCCTTAATCCACCACGCGGGCCCAGTGCGGGTTGGTAGATGTCTCATGTCTTCGAATTTTTGGTTCTAGAGCATGCCGTTTTCCTCACGATCTTTTCCTACACCGTTTTTGAGAGCAGTGGTGATTAAATAAATTACTTAAAGTAAAGCGCCTGTCTGGGTTCGAACCCATGACCCATGACCCATTTGATAGCGTATGACAAATTGATGTTTAGTTTCTCCTTTTAGCTCCAGTGTTAGAGGAATCTGAACGATTCCTATTATTTGCCGAGAATTGGTCCTTTTTATAGTGATTAGTTTCATTATCAATGTAGGTATTACTTGAAACAGGTTTTTTTTTAAGATTTTGGTGTGTGAAAGTTACGGTAACGTAACTTTCAGTATGGTACAATTTAAATTGTACCATTTCTTTAATTAGAAATTTGTCTGTCCGTCTGTCGCAACCGATTTGCTCCGAATCTACTGCACCGATTAAGTTAAAAGGTACTCATATGAATTTCGGTGGCCCAAACACGGACGTGTAACGTATATAAATTAATTTTGAATATGGGGGTCACTTTTGGAGGGGAGTAGATTAGTAAAAAAAAAAGATTTACTTACTGTACTGTGTGACATCAAATGGATGGGCTAGTTTTAAGGATTTTAGATATATATTTTTTTATAATTTTAAAATAAACACTTTTTAAGTTATTTTCTTAATAGATGAAAATTGACCATTATCTCCGAAACTACTGAGGCTAATGTTTTGAAAAATATAGTTCTTTCATAAATTACCTACAGGAAAACCTATAAAAAGTCTTAAAATAACATGGTAAATCTCTCAATATTGTCAAACTTACATTTGCAGTTGGAAGGTATGAGGGAACGTGTTTTTCAACTACAATTTTAAGTTTGTTCTTGGAATAAATTCATCCCAACTACGGAACCCTTCATTAAGCACGACACGCACTTGGTCGGTTTTTTGTAATTATAAAACGTCTAATACACAGTCATCATCAATTTTATCTACCAACTACCTAAAATACCGATTTGTACACTTTTTGGTAAAGAAATGCTTCAATCAAATCCCGAGAGTGGTCATTTAAAGTTCCGTAGTGGTGTTTAATAAATAAAATTACAATATTCTCACCGTCAGACATATTTGAATCTAATATTTAGAAATTCAACTAAATGCCAGTACAGTGCACTGTAGGTAGTACAGTATATGCAAAGCTTTTAGAACAAAAATGTATTAAGGGTGCTTACAAAAAAAAGTTTTACGTCAATTTCTTATCTAATTGTGAGAAAGCTAGAAATAATTGAAACATTAAGTCTGCGTAACTATAAAAGTACAGTTTTCGTGGTAATAAACCATTCGTGTCAGTCTCAGCACCTGTTAATAATTTCATCACTTTTGCGCTCAAAAATATAGCTTCGCCGTTGATTTACTTAATGAAAATATTGTAGTCATAAAATAAAATTTTGATTTTATCACAAGGATAGCTGAAGCCCAGTGTGTTATGGTTTGTTAAATAATAGGAAAAAAAACATTACCGACTGGGTTTTTTTAAAAAATATATGTTTTTTCAACATTATTTTCTGAGACTTTTTGTGACCTTTTGATAGTTCTTTTTGCTACCTTTTTGAGTTAAACATGTCTGCATACATAAAATATTTTAATAACTAAATTTATGTTTTTGTATTGAAGAAAAATGTTCCTAAACTCAACACGATATCGTCAATTTTGTGTGAAGAGGCAACGGAAATTATTTTTTTGCAATAATATAAACTAACATTTTCGAATAAAAAATTACTACCAATGGAGATGAAGGAGTAAGCAAATGTTTGTCAGATTTCTGATAGCGTCCTAAATATTTTACGCAGATGGCAAAAAATAAATTGTTTTAGTTAATCATTCCCGATACGAAATTAATAGAAAATAAAATGTTGTTCTGAAAATTATACCAAATAAACCATGTTATTTTAACTTATTTATTGGGCTGGTATAGATACCTACATAGCAATTTGATTCGTATTTTTTTATTTATTCAGACTTTTAAAATCGGGGTCTTTGTAAGTCTAAAAAAGTCGTAAATAAAATAAGGTTTACAAAATATTTTAGAATTTTTATTAAGTAGGTACTGAAGATTGTTAATCTGTATGGTTTTGCAACATGCAAGCTTTTCGAATAATTATAAGATAATGACATAAGATTATGAGGTATACGCTATTACGAATTAAGAATAGTAGAAAAACAATAGACAGTCGGCTTGACAAGCTGACAAAGATGTCATGATATAGAATGTGAAATATCGTAGTCTAAAATATAGGAATAATTATCCAAGTTAAACCATAATTACTCGTTTTATTAATTTTCCGGTGATATAATAAAGAGGAGTTAATAAAGTACATAAGTATACAAACAATATGATTTCAATTGCTACTGAAATCATCTGAAACCAATGCACATACTACACACATTTGGACATTGTCAATAATGTTACATTTTTACTATCTGATTTAGGAATTTTATTGCCCAAATGGACGCGGAGCGCGTGCGTTGTTCGGTGGGCGTCCATGTTTGTCCTTACATTTGACGCATGAAACATGTCACTGCTAGTACCTAGTCGCCATCTTGACAAAAACACGCATACGTATACGATTTAAAGGGGCAATTAATCAAGCTCTTTACTGTTCAGGTTCCAAAAGTTGTAGGAAAAGATGATAGTTGTAGTTTGTGACGAAAGTCGATACGAAGACATTCTTGGGATTTGCTTTATGTTTGATAATATGGGGTTTTTATACATTGTTCTACGTTTTGTAACATTATCATGACGTGTGAAGAAAACTTCAAAAGTTTGGTTGCACAGTTTTTTCAATGTGATTATAATCCTAACTTCCCATAGTATATGAGGTATAAATTCATAATCACCAATATTTTTATCGACTGATAGGTAGGTTACCTACTTTCAGAGAAAACGAAATTGAGGATTTCATCTCTAAATAAAGCATGGCAAAAATTCTCAATACCTCAAACCAGTACCCATAACTCTTAAGACCAGTCCATTGTACCTAGCCCTCACCCATATTAACAACATTCTGCTATACGACGAATCCTTAGATGTCTTCTCGAGTACTGAACTGAGATTCCTGAGCACTGCTATTTAATACCTGGAGTCCATTGCTACTCCTACTACAATCTCCCTGGAGTTAAATTAAATTGTATCTTGTTACCATTTTATTCCAATTTTATCCCAATTGTAGCTAATTTTATCTTATTTTGTCTAATTTTATCTTTGTTTCTCTAATTTATCTTTGTTTCTCTAATTTTATCTGATTTCATCTCATTTTATCTGATTTCATATAATTTTTATCTGGTTTCATATGATTTTATCTAATTTCGTCAAATTGTGTCTAGACCTTATTTTATGTGTTATTACTAGAAATCGGATATTCGGATGCATATTTACCTAAAGTACGTTTTTGTCCCGGCAAAGGATACAAAGTATAGAAACGGCTTCTTAAAATATTTTTTTATTCCGGGATCGCGGGGTTCGATGTTTATGATGCACACGTGTGCATCATGTTATTTCAATGCCCCCAACTGTTTATGATACACCATGTGCATCATGTAAAATACATTTGAATTCCCACTGTTTTTTGATTGGAGCGTTTTAGAAACGCAATACCAACCTCATGCCAATAATACTGGCTTCATTATTGGATATTTAGAAGCTGTTTGCGAACGGAACGAAAACTTCAAAAAAATAAAAAAGCAATGACTCGCTCGTGACTAATGGCGGATTCGCGAATTCCATGATAGCGTAATTATTTTATAGTAAAGTAAATATTGTGTTTACAAGTGAAAAATGTATGTGAATGTATGTGGAAATAAATGTGTTATAGTGGGAAAAAATGGTGTAAGTGTATGTGCGCAGATTTCGAAAACACTTTGAAAGAAAGTTGGTAAGTTGCATGCATAACCTAAAATTTTCTTCTTACACAATATTACCCAATATTTTAAAGAAAAATACAAATAGAAACTACAAAATATACACGTAATATGATAGTATATTTAATAACAGAGCTAACTATGTACACCGGTTTGCATAATTCGTTGTTATATACCGACAATAACGGTTTCCGTAAAACAATAAATTTCATTGTTTATTTATCTAAAATTAACAACAGACTGGGACGTCCGATTAGCGGGGGGCCCGATCATGCGAAAGGGTGGAAAAGTGTGTTGGTATACAATTTTGTATTCCTAAGTATAACAAATATTTCTTATCTATTTAGAACTAGGCAAGAATTTTGTGGAAAATACATGTTTAAAAAAACACTATTAATATTTCTTCAAAACCTTATATTCTAAAATGAAATATATTCATTCGGGGATACACAGTACAAAAAGTAGTTCTTAAAAACTTGTCAGTCTCACTTTTTCCCGTACCGAAGCGCACTCCATACTAGTCAACTCTCAAACTTTAGGTGAATATGCATCCGAATATCCGATCTCTAGTTATTACTAATATTGACCGATAACTTTTATGTGTGGTGTAAACTGTAAATATAAGTTGGTTATTAATAAAAAAAATAAAATGGCTGGTCTAAAAGTAAGCATAATTATTTCTGCTCTGCAGTTGATATGCAAACAAGTGATGATTGTAAAAACGGGCCAAGTTCGTGTGGGACTACGCACAATGAACGGTTCCGCCGCAGTGCGGATTAATTATTTATCCTAAGAACAAACTTAACATTGTAGTTGAAAAACATGTTCCCTCATACATTCCAACTGCAAATGTAAGTTTGTACGCACAATATTGAGAGATTTACCATGTTATTTTAAGACTGCTTAGGTTTTGCTGTAATCTATAAGTAAAGAACTATTTTTTGTATTAAAAAAAAATGTCTTACTAGTTTGGGAGTTAAGGGGGGAATGGTCAACCTTCATCAATTTTCTTAAATCATTTTAAAAGTATTTATTTTAAAATAAAAAATAATAATATCTGAAATCCTTCCAACAAGCCCCTTCAATTGATATGTCACACAATAGGTACAATTTGCAAAACCTTTTTATTATATTCTAATTTGCCCCCCAAAAGTGACCTCCGTATTAAAAAAATATTTATTACAAGTTCGTGTTTTGGTCACAGAAGTTCATTTATGTATACCAAATTTCAACTTAAACGGTCCTGTAGATTCGGAGAAAATCGTCTGTGACAGACGGACAGACAGACAGACACACGAGTGATCCTAAAATTGCTTTGAAAAACTATAACTTGTTACAAGGGTTCTGTTTTTTTTCCTTTTGGGGTACGGAGCCCTAAAAACAAGTTATAGTTTTTCAAAGCAATTTTAAACAAACGAGGCCGGTAATTGAATAAAAATAAACGAATCTAAAAACGTAAAAAACTGGAGACTGTGGCCTGTGGCCCGATAACTATGTGAGTTAGCCAGTCGGCGTCGCTTCCAAAGAAAATACGAAATGACGCCAATGCGCTGTCAATCTTTACACCAGATAAGTTTTTGCTCGTCCAGATAAATTGTAAGCGTCCAAATATAATTACACAATATTTCAGTGAGTTTTTCCTTCAATTATTGCATTTCGTCGCTCAGACAGCTGAGGCGTTTTGGACATTCTTTTGTAACGAGCCCTCTGGATGCCGAAGTGTGCTTTTTGCAAACTTATACGAGTATTCCCTGTGCACCTTGCGTGAAAGGGTTACGAGCTATTTTAGCTTATGAAGAATTTGTCAAGTTTAAAATCATTCTGTGCAATCTTTAAATAAAAGATGACAAGTTATGTTTTTAGGACATATCAGCTTTAGAATGGGCTTGAACGATTTAAAAGAGATACTTACTGAAAACTCACGTTGTGATAAATAAAGAGTAGGTACAAAATTTTCGATATCTACCTTTTTTTCGCGTCCCAAACCAATGGCTAATCAGCCAGAACACTTTTGAGTTTACCTTTTATATTTCCTAATTAACGCTCTCTTTTAAAACCCCAAACCCTACATTTCCCACACTCCTCAAATTCGCAGTCGAAATTATTTCAAAACAAAAATACATAGCATCACCGCCATCACTGAAAAATAAATTATACTTTTTTATGCCGTAGTTGTCGTGTGCAGGCCGGAGGCACATCAAAGCCGAACGTCACGGCACGTCACGGACTGACACATTCGACATCCGACGGACTGTCGCGAAAATTAAGGCTGGTTTGAAAAAGCCGTCGGCTGTCCGATGCATGCGCAGATAATTATTGCAAACTCTAAATTAAAGAGATAGGCTTAAGACTTGTAATTTAGTTGTGTCGCTTACATGGGAATCGGAGTATATTTTTGTGATGTAATAAGATAGCTCTTTAGAAGTCAGCATCATCATCATTTCAGCCGAAAGACACGCAAGCACCGATACTTCGGCCGGTTCTGTGCGTCCCGCATCCATCGGATACCTGCGGCCTTCACAAAGTCATCGGTCCACCTTGTAGGAGGGCTTTCAAGGCTACGTATGCCGAACCTTTCGGCCCCATCGACCATCAGCTCTGCGAGCAATGTGCCCTGCCCACTGCCACTTATGATTGGCAATTCTTATATTCGTAAGAAGTAGTCTTCTGTTATTAAGTAAGTGGTACTTCCTTTATTGAAGTGGAGAATGGATTATTTAAATCATAGCACGTCAATCGAATTATCAAAAAGAAAAAAAAAAAATACAAAAAAAAACCGACTTCCCAAAAAAAAACACTACAAAGTGAACAATAACTTTAACTTCGGAAGTCGGTGGCTTTGGATCTGTATTTTAGTTTTTTGCCACCGACTTCCGAAGTTAAAGTTATTTTTCACTTTGTAGTGTTTTTTTTGGGAAGTGTGTTTTTTTTTTTGTAAAAAGTTTTTATTTTTCACTTTTTAGTGGGTCAGTTTGTAATTTATCTAATTTACAATAGCCAAACGTCAAATGCTCATCAACTTTTACAAAATATTGCTTTTCCCGATGCAGGGGCATTCATTGTTGAGGAGTTCTCCTGGTAAGAACCAGGAGAACTGATGGTGACTTCACCATATGCATTTTGACGAGCATAAATTGCTTATCAACCATATTAAAGTGCCTAATCGAATCGCAACGGTGAAATACTTATTATTAAGTAGTTCCGGTGGCAATCTGTGGTCTTCATCATCAGTTCCACTTCACCAAATGGTGCTTTCTGAGAGCAAATGCACGAGTTACTATAAAAAATACTGAAATCGCTATAGGTATGCCTATAAAATTTGAGGATTTCCCTCGATTTCCCTCATCAGATTCTGATTTGGTGACAATGGGACCACCTCGGGAGCATACCCTTCCAAACAAAAAAAGAATTTTCAAAATCCGTCCACAATTGACGGAGTGATCGGTGAACATACATAAAAAAAAAAAAACAAACAGCCGAACATATAACCACCTCCTTTTTGGAAGTCGGTTAAAAATCATAACTTTCTAAAATGGAATAATATTCATTTGTTTCACATTCATCAAACAACGGCTCATAAAATAGGAATCCCTCCTAAAAGTACCTATACAAACTAAAAAATCAAATCAAATTACTTTATTTCACATAAAACTACATGGGCACTTATGAAACGTCAGAAGGTAGGTGCACGGTTCCAATTCGTCGTTTTCTGTGGAGAAAAGCCGGCAAGACTCCAAGGTTACTCTTTTAAAAATAATAGGCATTTGCAATAAAAAAAAAAAGAAAAAATTCAAATTACAGTGTTAATAGGTATGGGAGCACAGTGTAGGCCCGTCAACAAGTACCAGGTATTTAACAAAATAGAATAGTCTACAAATCTACAGTCTATTAAGCCTACAACGTTTTCACATTCACCCATTAATTTCACAGTTCACAAATTCATTCAACTGACTAAGAAATCCCCAAATACCTACTACACAGGTTCTTGAAATATTATAGTCGAACCGCAAAACTGGATCCGTATTGATCACCAGTATGGATCGGGAAGCCTCGTGATATTTGTGCTCCCGGAATTCCGGATTCACTTCCAAATCCGTGTAGCTATCGCACCGGCGGACAATTAGTAAACAAAGTTACCATGGTAACGGTAATGTAAACATGATGCAACTGGGGAACGATGTGAATCCGCCACTAGCCAGTCTTAATAATTGCGATGTGTTAGTTAGGGTGAGGGCATGGAGCTTTCTATCAGCGGATTGATGTTTTTTCCTGACGGTTCTTATTTATTAAATAATTGGCGAAATGTGGGTATACTATTTAGGCACCTACACCTCTGCCTAACCCTTCGGGGATTACAGGTTACTTATTTATTTTTCAAAAGGTTTAGTTAGGTGTATAATTAGTTAGTATTTAGATGTCCTACCCGGAGGAAATCTTTAGTTCTACCGATGTGTGTACCGATAACTACATACCTACTATTCATAAATTGTGTCAATTTAATTATGTTTATTCAGAACTTGACAGTAAATATTCATATAATTATGATTTGATATCACATGAATATTAAACAAATAAATTAATAAACATATTGATATACAGAATAAATAAATAAATTTAAAAAAAAAATTTGGCAAACATCTAGTCGTTTTTCTAACAATATTTGTATAAATAGTTATAAATGTATTGATAACGAGCTCATTTATTTACCTTCATGATCCGCTTGTTGATTTTACGATTTATATACCTAAGCCATGTAGCTTTTTACCAGAATGCGCGACGCAAAAAAATCAGCTGTTCCCTACATTTTGACGAGTTATTCGAACATAAATGTAGGGAACAGCTGATTTTTTTTCTCGATTTTGGATTTGGTCCAATAGTAAAAGTTGTTCATAATGATGAGTACAATTACCCATTAAGAGGTTGTTCGTTAATTCCGGGTCATGTTGTATATGTTTGTTCCTTTGTGGCGGCCTATATAGACCAAACGCGCGGGCCTATATTGACGATTCATACATTAATCGATTTGTGTTAATCTTGTGAGTGTCACTAAAGATGGCAGTAATCAAAATTCAATTTGGCAACAACCAACGCCATATTGCGAAAATGAAAAAAAAAAGTCGACAAACTATGTTCTAATGGGGTATCATTGAATAGGTATTTGAAAATCATCTTGAGGTTTCTTTAGTCATTTTAATTTTTAATTACCATTTTGGATCTATAACGGTTGAAAGTCGGTTTGCAACCATTCTCACAAAAAAAAAAGAAAGTTGTAATAAAGCTGTGATAGTTGTTATGAAAAATAATAATGTGAAAAGTGTAAAATATAAAAATAATAAAAAAATCTAAAAACCCGCCTGCGTAAAAAGTGAAGTTTAAAAAAGGTGGAAACAACATGACCTATTTCTATATCTATATAAACAATTTCATGCAGTCAGAGGCAATAGGTATTTATTGTCAAGTTTAAGAAGATGCCTCCGACTGCATGATATTGTTTATATAGATATAGAAATAGGTCATCTTGTTTACATTTTTTTTTAAGTTTACTTTTTACGTAGTCGGGCTTTTAGATTTTTTAAATTATTATTTTTTGTTACTATGTTTATATTGACTTAAACATAACTGACACAATGTGGATGTACACCTCTGCCTAAATCCTATGGGGAAAACACGTACGATGTTTGTATATGTAAAAGTTCTTGTCTTTGTTTTATGCCCAGACTTATGAGCTACTTACATTTAAACTACTACGACATGTGCTAGGTACTGCACATCTCGATTGTAAGGTTATATATTTAATTGTCCGCTTAAAATAAATATTGTAATAAATAAATATACTTGTCCCGGAGTGCTGGGAATTGTATGTTGGTCATTTGCATGCGAATTTACAAGCGTAATCACTACATATTATAAAACAAAGTCCCCCCGCCGCGTCTGTCTGTCTGAACACAATAAACTCAAAAACTGCTGAACGGATTTTCATACGGTTTTCACCAATGGACGGAGTGATCCATGAGGAAGGTTTAGGTATATAATTCATTACGGTTTTGTGTAAACTGGCTGAAATATGACGATTATTTTTGAAGATGTTGGAAAAAATCATGCCGAATGATGTGTGCTTTACATATTATACATAAATTTAATTATATATATATTTAAAAAAAAATTATACACAAATATTTACTAACCATAGATTATGCACAGTCAGAAGATTTACTTTTTGTCTGCAAATAGAACTGCTAACATGCTATTTTATTATTTACCTAAGTTTTAATTTTAGTTTTTACTTTATAGTCATTGTTAATATATTAAATTATTTATTTAGGCACTTTCTAGCCTGAAGCACAGGTTCAACCTAGTTCAGGCAAATATGCAACTGTGCTCTATTTTATTTGTAAAGGTTTCTATTGTACATGTGACCCTTTTATAAATAAACGATTATTTGATTTGATTTGATTTACTGGCGTGCGCGTGACGGTAGTACGTTTCCGTGGGATAATTTCCTACTTCTACGCGGGCGAAGCCGCGGGCAAAAGCTATTAATACCTAAAAATAATAATAAATAATTCATATACCATCATCCATAACCCAAATCCGCTATTCTACCATTAACGCAAACGCATTCTGAAATTTGATCCGCATTTACGTAATATATTTTACATCCATATTCGCATAAACACTTACAGAGGATAATAAACACTCTAAATTGTGCAAACATCGACTCTTACACAGAAGGAAGCCCAAGTACCCAACAAAGGACTGTTCCTTCAAAAATATCGATATCTTGGGGCACAAAGGGTGTAATCCCACATTAGGGCTTGCGTTCCAAACGCCCTTTCGGCCCAAAGCTATCAATACACTGTGAACTACATAAACAAATATTCAGCTCAAAGGAGTATGGACATCAAATAGTTTTACATTAACATCCCCCTGGTTTTGTTTACGTTCGTCGACAGTGTTTTCGAATAAATTTTAATATGCTCTTTTATGTATCGAGAGTATAGGCAAACATTGGCGGGATTGTGTGTCTTGGAATTTTATGATTAACGAAATATCTATGACTCATTTTTAGTATCTATCTAGGTAATGTTGCAAAGCTATCCTATTCTATCTAGGGAAATTTACAAAGTCAGTAAAATTTATGTAAAAAAAAAAAACCGGCCAAGTGCGTGTCGGAACACGCACAATGAAGAGTTCCGTAGTTAGGATGGATTTATCTGTAAAACAAGCTTAACGTTGTAGTTGAATAACACGTTCTCCCATACATCGATATACGCCACGGTCAATTTTCCAACTGAAAATTTAAGTTTCTAAATGCAAAAAAAGTTTATTTTTATGTGATAAAACTACAAATTTACAATTTCGGACTTTTTTATTTACTTGTGCTGTAAGACCTTGCTTCTTGCCAAATTTCATGATTCTAGGTCAACGGGAAGTAACGGGGAGAGTTGATTTATTTGAGAGTATCAATATATGTCGCATAAATCACCGTATATTTTTTGTTTGCCTTAGAGGCTTGATTTTTTAGAGCTCAAAGGGACCGTAGACCTTCATATTTGATATAAATTTCAACTTGATACCTCCACGCGCTCCTGAGAAAAAGGGTCTTGACAGACAGATAGACAGACAGGCAGACAGACGGACAGACAGACAGACAGACGGACAGACAGACCGACAGACAGACAGACAGACAGACGGACAACAAAGTGATCCTATAAGGATTTCGTTTTTTCCTTTTGAGGTACGGAACCCTAAAAAAAACATGGATAATTAAAAATTGTGTCGAGGAAAAAACACAGTTTAAAATTCCATTTTAAAAAACTACGCCTGAAAGTACATTAATTTTAATTAAATTTTCCTACGCTGTTTTATTTCTAATTTTCTAATCAAAAATTTTAATCTGGCATATAGCTGTAATACGTTTCCCAGGAGTAATCAATCGTCCATGGTTCAGCCTAAAATCAGCGCAATGGCTTTAATTCCAGAGCATTTAGGTATAAATTTAACCCTTGGCAATTTACGTAAAGTTTATTTAACCCCACTTCTTGTAAAATCTGATGTTGTAGGTGGTAGGGTTAATAACAAAGTTGCCTGCGTACACGAGTTTAAGTTTAGCATGTTTCTCTATATTTATACAAATTAGTATGGAAACTACGTGACTAATTATAATTTAGGCTTTGAAACTTTGTTTTCCTAAAGCGAAATGCCAAATAGAACCCTCTATGCGTCCTATTTTGCCATTTTTTATTATCTGATATGCTTTACTGAGATACTATAAACTGTGATATTTTTATACTGTTTTATTTATTTTATTATTTATGTACACACAGTAATAGATACAACAAAATTATAATTTTAGTACAAAGGTACTGCTTATTTCTTAAGAAATTTCTTCCAGCAGACCAGCGAAAGGAGAAATTAAAAAGAAATGTAGACAATGTTGTGTGAGAACAAGAAGAGAAAAATATGAAAAAGCTTAAACTAAAATGTTAAATATACCTACACGTATAACGCAAAAAACTAACATAAACTTATATTAATACATGAAGCATATTATAAACATAATATATACAGCGTGTCGCCACAGTGGCGACATTAATTCAACACACGGGTTACACAGACGCTAGTGGCCAGTAAATATAAAAAATATAATAAGATAAAATAAATATGAATTGAAAAATAAAAAAAATCAAACAAACTAAACAATGAAGCTCTCTCCTTCCTTCAATTCGCCTACTTCTTGCACGTTTTTCGTTTTAATTTCATTGATGCGATGTTATGATTCCTGACCCCGGCAAATGACCTCTGCGCTACAGTTTTTTAAGTACAGGTTGCTCCAAGATGCTATTTTAGAAAATTGTAAATAAATCAATTAAAAATAACGTTTAATGAAATTAAAATATCTTCATAAAATGTAAAGCCGAAACCGTATAAGCGTGTTAAAATAATGTCGCCACCAAAGCGCCACGCTGTATATAAAAATACTCACAGTTGAGAGGAAAGGTAACCATTTTACTCGATATTTGAATATAAAAACAGTTTTTAAATCACGAATGCTAGGCGGAAGTGAGTTCCACTATCTTACAGCATGGAAAGAGAAGGAATAATAATAGTAGCTAGTTTTATGAGGATGAGATTTAAGGAGATAACTAAGGTGTATCTACACGGTGCGTCACTAGGGGAGCGTAAGAAAAACGCTCACGCAGGTAGGAAGGATAAGACAGGTTGTGTAAGATGTTGAAGAGGAGACATAAAATCCGAGTATTCCTGCGAAGGAAGATTGGTAGTCTTTTTTTTCCTTGTGAAGGTGAGAAACATGGTCATACTTTCGACGACCAAATACAAAAGTTTTGCAAACGCTCAAGCTTGTTTAATAGATCTTCAGTAGCATCCAGGGAGCAGGCGTTCTGGCGTCCAGCCCTGGTTCAGGCCATGGGTCAGAGCGAGAGTGCATGTGAGGCCGTCACCTTCTTCTGCGAAGCAGTAATGCTCGCGAAAGAGGAGGTGGAACGCGTCAGGGAGAGACAAAATTGGCGCCTTCACGCCCCTAGTCGCCGCGGAAGACGCCCAGGGCGTCGGGAATCGTAGGCCGATTCCCGGTCACCGTAGGCATGGGCTTGCGAATGGTGAGAGAGGGTAGCTTGCCATCCGATAAGGACCAGGCCCGGGTCGACGGCGCGTTGTGTTCCACGCGCGCCTCAAAGAGATGTCAGCACCAACTGACGGGGTCCGGCAGGGCCAATGCCTGCCAGGGTTGCGAGTTTGTCCGAAAGGGATATCGTGGCCCTGGCACACAGGCAACTATAGGAACACGGGTGGGTCTTAGTCAGTAAAAGTCTGACACGCCCTCCCGCTCCGCCAAGAGCGGGAGAAGTTATTTGATAATTTCCTAAAAAAAAGGGAACAGGCGTCATCATAGTCTATAATCGGCTGAATAAGTTATAGTAAACGGATAAACACACTTACCTATTAGTATTAATTCATATTGTTTTAGTAGAGATGATACAAGTACATCGGATGATGATCTAAGTATGTCGTTTCTAATGTGTCGGTAGACATTTTTGTCTATTACCTATTTCGAGTGTATAACCTCAGTTGTATCGTATGTAAACCTGAGAAACTTCACGTTAATTAAAACTTTCCTATAAAAAATACATGTGTACAAAAATGAAGCAAAATCTTTCCTTAATTTACTGCTGTTATTTTTTACGTTTATCCTTGTTTCGACGCTTGGTAAACACATTATTTGTTTTTGTTGTACATTTCTTTTCGAAAGTAATTTCGTTAGAACAACATTTCTAAATACTTCTACCATATTATGGAAAACATTAAACAAAACCGTTTTGTAATTTGAATACCGATGTTAAGCGGTACAAATACATGTCTAAGTAGAATATAAAACGAAATTCTTTCACTGAATTGGGTAAAAGACTTCCAATTTCTTGAATAAACCGTTGTTACTCAACAATCATGAGGAGCAGACCCTCATATATCTTGTGCTTTATTATATCGGTGCGGGGTCTCTTACTATGCAAGTCTGAAGGTGCCGTAAATATACAACAACAAACGCCTCATTGGTAACGTTTAGGGGCAATTCCGACCAATAAAGTAGCGTGTGTGGGTTGCCTAACACGACCGCTAACACTTGACCTCAAGGAATCTCCTATTCATCTCTTTATTCCTCAGTTATGCAGCTCATCTTTAACTGGTTATGTGCTATCGGAGGCGATTGAGCCGCGAATATCCGAATACGTGGGCATTATTATTTTAATAATATAAGTCCGTTTCTGGAGCACTGTTCTGGCTCCATTGTTGTGAGAAACACTTTAAATACCTTAAACAGCTTTGCAACATTGTGGAACTGTCTTAAAAGGAATACGAGTATATGTCTGCGTTTCAAGAAACGAATCAAGAAGTGCGTAAGTTTTAAAATAGATAGTTCATTTTTTGTTTTAAAAGACTTAACTGTTTTTAAGTTCACCAGTTTGTTTCTTTTACAGAAATAGAAAACTACATATTTTAGGCATTGATACTACCATGCAAATTACTGTCGATTATACACTAGTTCCCACATCGCATACAATGAAAAGTGGGTAGTCCTGGGTTTCAATCCCAGGTTCAATCAATGTGTATTTATGTTTTCCATTAGTAATTCTCAGTATCCGTCAGTAAATGGCAATAAAAGGCCATCAAGACCCATCAAGGGACTTAAAACATAACTGATAAAAGTATGAAGTATTCACCTCTGCCTAACCTTCGAAGCATAGGTAGGCGTGATGGTAGAAGGCATGTTACAATACAAGGAAAATGTGTTAAGAGAAGACAGTGTGTTAATAGCTAACATATCCTTGACTCATTGTTCGAGAAATACCAATACCGATATAATATCTACCAAGTGAACAGTTGGAACATGAAACAGTCATACACAAAGCTTGTATTCAACGTATTCACATTGAATACCATCTGCATAAATCTGGAGCATTCGATCATCTTGACATCCAGTTACCTGTCCTTTCGAATGTTAACTTGATTCTGTTGAACGTCGTTTCCAAAAACCATGAACGATAGGTAGAAAATATTGGTCTGGGAGTCTCAAATGATAAGGCTACTTCTAGACAAGTGTCGACCGCTTACCATCAGCTGAGACGTATTATATAATTTCATAGCACATATGTGAGTACTATGTACATATTATAAAGCTACCATTAACTGGGTACGTCTTTCGTTAACTTGAATGTGCCCTGGGCTGACAGTATTTGTCATGCTCACTCTAATGTCTCACTGAAGGTGGCGCGTGTGTTGGATCGTTTAGCTCCCTTCAAAATGGTTGAGCTGAATGGTGCTAATCCATGCGTCATATTCTCGAACGGGCGCCGACATGCGACAGTAAGGACTGGTCATCTGGTCATCTCTTAGCTGCTACGACTTATTTTAATTAAATTATTGATTTGTTTTTTTTTTTCAATATTTTTATTAAGGACGGTTTTAACGTTTTGCATCGTTTTCAGATGTATAATTTCAACATGAATGATGAAACCAATATTTTTTAAACATACTTTGATTTAAAAGAGTCTCCGTGGAGTTTTCTGCCCGTTCTTCTCCATAGGTACGTACCCTCGTACCTATGGAGAAGAACAAGTAAAAAAAAATAATGGGCACCTAGCTTCATCTTTCTGACTGACCGACCCCTTGAGAATTCAAAAGTGTCTGTAATTGGTTTATTTGAAATAAATGCTTTGAGTTTGAGTTTTGATTTGACGGTGGACAGTTGCAAGTCCTTCTTGGCGATATTAATGAATGGTGATGTTAAACTACCTACTTACATTGGCATGTTATTATTAGAATACAAGAAGAAAATTATGTCTATCTTTTGACATAATATCATTTAGTTAAACGCCCATACGCTAAAAACAACATCACAGTTCATACGCCTGTCACTATTGGCAATTGTTTGCACAACAAACATACCCACATAGTGTCCAGCCATTACCCAAATTGCCATACCGAATCAAACCTACATATCCAATGAAGCATCAGTCATAACAATTAAGCATAACATACCGCCCACACTTCACTAAGAATAACAAATCATATAACTAACATTTTGTGACACGATTCACCGCAAAAAAGCGGCCGTTTGTTGATTGAAAACGGGCGTATTCAATAATCCATTAAACCGTAACGTTAGAGTTTTGACAGATGACGTACGAGGCTGCCATTCTGTGACTGATGCGTGACCTGGGGCCCGTACCGGTTTACTATTTGTTCCGATAACCCATACGCGACTCGATTCTAATTTGGAGTATACGGAATACGGATTTTGATGATTCTTACGTGGAAATATTATGGATAAAAGTAGGCACAGGTAACGCGCATAAATCATCGTTAAATATCTAATGAAGAATAACGCGTAAAGTAGCAATAAAAGTACTGCTTAAGCTGATATAATAATGTAATTATGCTGAAAATGATTATTTATGATTTACAAAACATAACATAGCGCCCGTAATTCCCGAAGGGTTAGGCAGAGGTGTGTACCTATAGTAACACCCAAATTTCGCGTATTTTATGACTTAATGCCGTTAAATTATTCAGTCTTCACTTGGGACAATTTGTTCTAATGTAAAATTACTTTATACAATTTACTTAGGCGGCATTTGAAAATTCTGGAAAATAGTAAAAACACTATTTGGTATCTTCGAATTTACGCAAAATGAGGATATAAATCAAAGTAATCATTAATTACCGCTGAAATTCATTTCAATATTTCCGAGGAGTAAATCATTCTTAGCATTTTTTCGATGGCCCAAATATTCTTTTCTAAAGAAAGACCTTAAGATGTCAATTGAATTTCATCAATCAATTGAGCTCAGATTTTTAATCATAGTCTTTTGTCAAAGTTTTTCGTCGATAGATTTCCATTTCATACCAGCTGCTTCTACGAATTGAGTCCATTTTTCTTGAAGAAAAATACGTCTGTGAAGAAAATCTTGATTATTGTTACAAGGTCAGCAATTTTACATTTTTATTACGGCTCGTTAGAACTCTGAATAAAATAATAAAAATCTTGAATGACTTTGGAAGATATAAAAATATAATAAATTAGCTCCTCGTCGTCGTTGATCTAGTGGTCGATCGAGTGGTCGCTGAGCATGAGGTTCCGGGTTTGATTCCCAGGTAGGGTAAAGTATTATTGGGGTTTTCTATCTGGAATTTCTCAGTAGCAGCCCGGAGTCAGGATTTGTGCTCGGTTGATGGCAATATGCTCACCCCATATTACATGGGACTTAACCATAACTGGCGAAATGTGGCTGTTCTATAGGTACACCTCTGCTCAATCCTTCGGGGGAACAAGGTGTGAAATTATGTTATGTTAATAAATTATTCCATTAAGCGGAAGTTTTGAAGGTATTGCAATTCATATTTTGCCCCCAAATCAAGGTGAATAGACTGTACCTATAGAAGAAAACCGACATCATCCAGTCCTAAAAACATATTTTTGATGCTACTTACAGGAATAAATATAATTTAAACTTCACTTACTACGTAATTTACTAACGTAGTTTAAAAATAAGTGAGCTAGTTTTAGAAATTGAGAACATAAATCTTTTTACCTAGTTTTCCTGCAGTGAAGAGCAAAAGCATGAACAATAAATAATTCAAGGGCTTTGTTCCCAAACACCGTTAGTAAGGGACTCCACATTGATGTGACCGAAATCTGTCACTCGCGCACTTGCATGCAAATCTCACACCCGCTCTGTACCACCACAGAGTAAACGGACAGAGGGTAAGCTTCATACAACCGCGCTATGATAGGTACACTACTAAAAGCATGAGGCGCATGTGTGCGAGCAACTGGCTGCTTCGTCGCGTACTAAGAGAAACCGGTTCATATCGGCTCAGCCAGTTGCCTCACTCAGACGAAACCGCCAGCACACACGCGCTTCGCTTATAGTAGTGTACCTATCTCATAGCGTTCTCATAGCGCGGTTGTATGAAGTTTACCCTCTGTCCGTACTCTGTGGTACCACCGTATGCAAATGCATGCATTACTCGCATCAATGGATATCACTCTTCCTGTCTAACATATAGCTCTAGAGCGAGATAGAAAACTTAATGCTTATTTTACGTTTATAATGTATCTGGTATGGTACTCGTAATGACGTTTAGTTTTAGAACTGTTTACCTATACACGATCTTCACCTCTGACACTGTTAAGCGCTGCCTTTGTCATGTCGCTATCTTCTTTGATACGATTTTATCAGAACACGATAATGTTAGAGCAGATGTCGAGAGTCAGTTGTATCTATAGTTTTTCTTATCTATTTACATGAAACACACGGGAAACCTTTTCTCATTTGAGGTACTAAAAAGTTTATAGTTTTTATGTGGTGAAGGGTGACGTGGATGACCTTTGGTCCAGGATTTTATTACGGCTTTTACTTTTGTCTTTTGACAGAAATAAATGTTTACTGTTTAGGTAACGTTGACTTTCTATATATATTAGAATGTTTTATTTATTCTTCTGTTGTCATTACTAAATACTTTACATAATTAAATAACATAATCAGCCTATTAATGTTCCCACTGCTGGGACACAGGCCTCCTTTCTGTGAGAGGGAGTGAGCCATAATCCACCACGCGGGCCCAGTGCGGGTTGGTAGATGTCACAAGCTGTTAGGTTCTGTAGCTATCTTTACTTAATCACCCCAGACCTCTTCTATTGCATGGAAAGGAACCAAGCAGTATTCAAATAAACACCGCGCGTTTTTGAAACCACACTGTATGTATCACAGATTACAGAACATGCTCTACAACCTCTGAGTACTTATCGAACAACTTGAAAGCACGAATACAACACCGCGAACTATCAAAACTAATTCCACACGACTAACATAAGTGATGTTTTCAAAAGTTTCCCATATTTGTATCGGGGAGCAACAATACACAATATGAAATATGCGGCTATCAGTATAAAGTACCGCAGCGCATCCGGTACATACCGAAGGAGAACACTATTTCATACTTTCCTTACTTGGTAAGTGCAACGATACTTCTAAAGTTTGCCATTGGACGGTTCACCGTTCACAGCGTTAAAGATTCAAAAGCCACCAGCGTATCTTATGTGATAAGGCAGTAATGTCTATTGCTTTTAAAAGTAAGTGTAAGTGGAAAACTGAAGTTGGAGATAAGCTTTTATCATTTGCCTTGCATTACGGCTTTTTGATAGGTTGTGTATTAGTTTCCCTGCTAATCTGAGTGGGAGAAAAAATATGATATCAGCCGCTAATCTGGTGATGGCGCTCGTAAAAATTATCTACCAGTATTTAAAATGTAAGTGAGCTAAACAAAATGCCAGCTTGTATTTACTCATGCAAATTGTATAAGATAGCTAATGCTTGTACTTTATATTTTTGCACTAGCTACTGCGCGCGGCTTCGCTCACGTGTTTTTTTCTAAAATAAAGTAACCTAAGATACTTCTTATAACATAAGCTATCTGCCAGTGAAAATTCCGTGGAAATCGGTCCAGCCGTTTCGGAGAGTAGCCGGAACAAACAGACAGACTGACAAACATTAAACAAAATATGTACCGTATATTCTTACTTATGCATTTATTTAAAAGCTGTTATTTTGACATGACAGACAGACACTTCTATTTTATTTATTTGTAAAGATTTATCTTTTGGAAAATCTTTTTCGTAGTTAGTAATTTTGTATACCCAAAAGCACATTCTATGGGTTATGGTAGGATTCTAAGAATTAGGTGTATATTTAAATAAATAAAGATAAACTTTTGATAAACTTCAAACAGTAAAACACTATCGTTATGTAAAAGTAATAAAACAAAAGAGTATTTTTATAGCTCGATTAAACATACAATAAACAAACAAAAATATCGATTAACGGCTATCAAAGTGATGCTTAGATTTTTCTCATGTTAAACGCATTTTATCTAAAATTGTCTCTACTAATAGTAAATAAAACAGCCTCCAACCATTACATTTGATCTGAATTAGATAAACTTACGTACTTTTTCACGTTTACCGCCCTTAATATTTTTTATCGGAATTGATATCAATATTTTATTATTATCGATATTGTTGACATTTACGATCAAATTAATATAAAGGCTCGTACCGACTGGTGCGATATCACGGGCGCGACAAGGGTCGCGCTGCCTGTTGCGCCCGCGATATCGCGTCAGTCTGTACGAGCCTTAAATGGGAAATGCAAGGATGACGTCAGAATGCAACTGTTCTTTATGAGCTATTTCCAGACCATTGAACGCAGATAACTATTAAGTTTTTAAATGAGCATTTTGTAGGTATCTACTTTAAGCTGATAATTTAAGAGATTAGTATAGTTGATTGAATAGACTTTAGATCCAGGTTATCTTTGTTCATTAGATCTATGATACATTTTCTGAACATAAATTTTCATAAAACGAAAATTGTGTTATTAAACGTATTTTATCTAAAATTGTCTCTACTAATAGTAAATAAAACAGCCTCCAACATTTCATTTGATCTGAATTCGATAAACTTACGTACTTTTTCACGTTTACGGCACTTAATATTTTTTATCGGAATTGATATCGATATTTTATTGTTATCGATATTGTTGACATTTACGATCAAATTAATATAAATGGGATATGCAAGGATGACGTCAGAATGCAACTGTTCTTTATCAGATATTTCAAGAACATTGGACGCAGAGGGCTACTAAGTTTAAAATGAGCATTTTGTAGGTACTTATAGCTGATAATTTAAGAGATTAATATAGTTGATTAAATATACTTTAGATCCAGGTTAGCTTTTTTCATTAGATTTAAAATACATTGTCTGAACATTAATTTTCATAAAACGGAAATTGTGTTATGAAAGTCTGTCAAACAGAAATCCTAACACCAACTACCTTGTCAAGGAAACCAGAGACAATGAGTTTATGTCATACAAACAGCTATAGTACAAAAGACATGAAATCAATGAACTGCCCTAACCAAAAACGGTACGTCCCAGGCCATGTAAGTACGATCGAGTTACAACGAGGCTCGACGAACATGTGCACACAATTTTACATACAATGCGGTGTGGGCGGAACGTACGGAGCGGTTAGACGAGACTAGTCCGTATCGGGGGTAGTGCTTGACGCCAGTTTTGAGAAGAGTGATTCGCGATTTTATTGGGTCGTGTTTTTTGACGAATGAAGTGACCCTTGACCGCGTTTTTTCCGGTTCAAAAACTTTGTGTTATAATTCCGACGTGTTCCGCTTCGATTTTTATCTGACAGGTTCTCAGCCCATTGTAAAAAAAGCTTTTTGTTTATTTTCAATAGTTTTAATAGATTCTCTGGAATATCAGAAAGAAGACATGACACACTTAGGGGCCTGTACCCGAGCCCGAGCCCTGGTTCAGGCCATAGTTCGGAGCGAGAGTGCATGGGAGGCCATCACCTCCTTCTGCGAAGCAGTAATGCTCGCGAAGGAGGAGGCGGAACGCGTGAAGGAGAGGCAGGGTTCGTGCCCTCACGCCCCTAGTCGCCGCAGGAGACGCCCTGGGCGTCGGGAGTCACAAGCCGATTTCCGGCCACCGTAGGCGCGGGCCTGCGAACGGTGAGCAATGGGTAGCTCGTCTTCCGATAAAGACCAGGCCCGGGTCGACGGCGCGTTGTGTTCCACGCGCGCCTCAAAGAGACGTCAGCACGAATTGACGGGGTCCATTAGGGCCAATGCCTGCCAGGGTTGCGAGTTTGTCCGAAAGGGATATCGTGGCCCTGGCACACAGGCAAATGAAGGAACACGGGTGGGTTTTGGTCAGTAAAAGTCTGACACGCCCTCCCGCTCCTCCCAGAGCGGGAGAAGTTATTAGATAATTTCCCACCCAAAAAAAAAAAAAAGGGGCGTGGTATTTTAATATAATATGCCATGCATTCAGCCTATACTGTTCCCACTGCTGGGACACAGGCCGCCTCTCTGTGAGAGGGAGTGGCTGTAATCTACCACGCAGGCCCCGTGCGGGTTGTTAGATGTCACATGTCTTCGAATTTTTGGTTCTACGACATGCCGGTTTCCTCACGATGTTTTCTTTCGCCGTTTTGAGAGCAGTGGTGATGAAATAATTTACACAAAGTAAAGCGAACTTACGACCTACAACTCGTAAGCCGCGGTCCTTACCACTGGGCCACTGCTCAGTAAGCCATTGGGTTTTTTTTTAAATTAACTTTCAACTAGTTTTAATAGATCCGGTATTTTCTTGTAGTTATCCAAATTCAATTCATTCGTGGGCAAAAGAAAATCGAGTTTCGTATCATAAACAACGGAAAAGCAACAAACAAACTGCTTCCACCATTAAATCTTTATCAATATCTCCTGCGAAGTGATTTATCTGTTGATTATTCGCAGTGAATGCGCGGGCGCCTGCAATGGCACGCATTTAACGACTATCGCTATCAGGTGGCAATGCGCGCTGTGACGTCACCAAGGGTTGTTAGTAGTGCTTGTTACTAAGTGGACCTTTATGTACCATTTAAAGTGGGATCTCAAATGCGTTCGTTAAGTTGAGGTTTAATAAAGTATGAATAATGATGTGTTTGGGTTTCATTGGCGGTGGGATGTGAACGCGATGAGTTGGAAGTACATTTTATGAAATCAGTAAACAGTGTGTTCATAGGTAACTTGTGCATATTCTGTTTGTTTTGTTAGTAAAATAATGGTACAAAATAAACTCTTCTTACTGGTAGCTGGTAATAAGTTAATTAAACTCATTCTATTGATGTTACGGACGACGTAGCTTAGAGAACCAAAAAGAATAATGTACAAATAAATCCAATTATTCTTTTTGGTTCTCTAAGCTACGTCGTCCGTAACAAGGTGTTTATAATTAATTAAACTTTAGCAAAGGTGCAGTTTGATTTATTGGTACTGAAAATATTACTTAAAGCTTTGCTAAGCTTGGCTTTAAACTGAATTGAACGCATTTTCTTTATTGATCGAGCGAGCGAAGCGGCCGAAGCGTCTCTGCTTCAAGTCTGGCAAAATTTTCTTTCTTCTGTCAGTTTGTTGCTACTCCTCTACAGGTCGCATTTTACAAACGTTCTCGATGAAACTTGGTCTCGATAAAACCTACAAGTTTTATAGACTATAGATTTTTTTTTGCTGTCGGGAATTATTGATTAGAGGGGGTACTTCCCATTCTATTAAAAAAACTGTTTTATTTTTACTCATAATTAATAATATATTCCCTTTTAATAGAAAAAATAATTATTAGAAAATGCAAAAATGACTCCTTTGTTGTATCGCTTAATTAAAACTAGAAGCGTGATTTTGAATAAGTAAATGCACAGATAGGACGTTTTTGCTCTGTAGGTACCTCAATAGTAATAATTAGTACTTAATAAATAAATAAATAGTGTAGCCATGGTGCCAAACAAGCACAAAAGTAAAAATACATAAAAATGTCAGATAAGACCTATATGAAAATAAAAGGTCAACGCAGAACTATTATCTTTAACACAATTCTGCTATGCTTTATGAATTGGATTAAATGTAATTCAAGAAACATGCCCATATATGACGTCTTAGAAAATGGTTTTAGTGTGGGCTGATCTGAATCGTTTTGTCACTACCAAGTGTGGTCTTAGATTTTCGAAATTACGCAGTTATTTGAATTTAAAATGACATAACCACCATTCCTTTAGAGCTAAAAGGATATAATATGAGAAGTGGCTCTTTGAATCTGAGTATTCAATGTAACGAGGTATTTTGCACAACGTATTGATAAGAATTCATACATGAATTCAAGAGAATATTTCTATGAGATAAGCCGTTTGAAATGCTTAGCGTTGGAAGAAATGTTCTTGTTAAATAAACATGACTTGTAAAATGTTTATTTACTGCTTTCCTTATGCCAAATGCCTTTTCGAAGGCAGTCTCTTAAAATTCCATAAAATCCACGTGGGTGTAGGTATGTCTTGAGGATAAAAACTGGATTATCGTCTTATGTGTTCATAATCCGAATGTATATTAGAGATTTGTGAAATATATGTGTCCGTTTGTCGTAATATGGAGGTATTTAGGTTTAATTTGAATCAAAATCCGCAGCAGGAATTCTGCGTTCAATACCTAGAGGTTTTATTACTTCCATGTTTAATTCATGACTCAATATTTTTCCATAACCAAATAGAACCAGCAGGTCAACATTATCAGACGAGGATGTAGGAGGATTAAAAATTCCTTCCTCCAGACATTCTACTAACAAAATTAACATATTCACTGTTTCATCTCAACTGGTTCCCACTTTTGAATTTCCTATTAGTGTTTACAAAGGCAAAGTCAATACAATGTGGTAGCCAGAAATTTTAATGTTATGTTTGATGTTACTAACGACCATATGTCGGTGGATGAAAGTTTCAAATTGCTTGCACCGGAATCGATTATGAAATGAAGATCCACACGCTACTCTATTGTTGAGATTTGTTTACAAAATTTTCGAGTTATTGACTTTGGCGTGAGAATTGGTTTCTAACGTTCGTAACCCTGGTAGGTCTTATCGATCAAATATCTAACATACTACTGTTAAGCATTTTTGAAGCGCATAAGTATGTAAATAAGTACAGTAGTCCACTTTTATTGTGTGACATTGGAGATAGTTACCTCTCTTAAGTACCAAAATGGTCTAAAATATCTCACGTTCTTTTAATATTTTAATGTACCAGACTACTGTTTGGTATGTTATCTTTCATTATCTAAATCTCTGGTAGCAGAGAAACCTCTAATGTATTACAAATTGCTGATTCAAAGATATTTTCTGTAGATTCTTGTGTAATTAATTGATGTTTTAGGCAGTAGCATACATTCTCTGTGATTAGAATGTCGTCGCTCTCCATCTTGGAGTTAAACAGTTATAACGACACTGTAAAAAAAAAAAACTAATCGAAATAAACTGAACATAGCGCTTATAATCACTAATCATTATAGTGATTCTGAGTGAAACAGGTTCAGGATTGGCTGGTTGGGCTTAATTATGCTGAAACGGAAAATCTTTTATCTTTCAAATATTAAAGTATTCATCACACTAAAGGCTCCTACAAACTGGTGCGATATCGCGGGCGCGACAGGCAGCGCGACCCTTGTCGCACCCGCGATTTCGCACCAGTCTGTAGAAGCCTTCACACTCATCACATGCATACATACACTCATCAGATTCACGCTCACACTCATCACATATACAAATACATTTGTTCACCCTTATGTCCTAAGTTTGTTAAATTATAGGTAAGTACTGAAATTGTGTATTTGTTAACCTATACAGGGTGGAATTTTGTAATGCCACCTGAAGGGAAAGTACTCTTAATACTGCAGATAGAAAGTTTTACTCAAAGGAAACATTCCTTTATTTTTGAATAGAAAGCAAACTGCATTCAAAGATTTTCGAAAATTCTCTTCTCCCACACCCGGGAATCGGACCGGCTAAAATCTGAAAACCCTGTACTTTTATTGCATCGATCGTTAGGGTCAATTATAAGGATGAAATCTCTCTAACAAACATGATAAATTAAATGAAAGGAAAACCAGGAAATCTTAAATTAATTTAATTATTTACAAAAAATGGTAAACTAACTAATTAGTTGCTCGAATAGGGCTCCATTCACTTGGATACACTAATTTATTCTTTTAACGAATTCATTTCTAGTAACCTTTAATAAAGTGAAATCGTATTCTGAACTTCAACTCTCAACTCGTTGTCATTCGCATAAGATTTCATGTAAATTTGATTTTTTACATATCCCCACAAAAAAAATCTAATGGGGTGAGATCTGGCGATCTCGCAGGCCATCTGATTGTGCCGTTTGTACCAATCCAGGTATTAAAATGGTTATTAAAGTAGGCAGTAGTGATTCTGCTGTTATGTGCTGGAGCACCATCTTGCTGTAGAATTATTTGGTTTCGCTCTTCCTCGGGGAAACCATTTAACTCGTTTCTTAAGAGATCCAGTATTTCAATATACTTGACAGTGTTTAAATGACCTTCGTACACGTGGACTAACACTACATTATTTCTCATAATTCCGCACCAAACGTTGAAAGAAAATCTTACTTGATTGTTAGTTTCATGAACACGAACAGGATTCACTCGAGACCAATAATGGTTATTGCGGCGATTGTACATGCCATTATTGCTGAAGTTGGTTTCGTCAGACCATACAATGTTACTCAAAAAATTAGGGTTTCGGTCAAATTTCTCCAAGCATGTTTTCACAAAATTGTAATCGTCTGTCACGATCCCCAATATGCAATTTTTGCACCAACCGACCTTCACGATAGCATTTATACTTATACTTTTTCAGCACTTTAAGTACGCGAGTGTGGGTTGTTCCTAATTCATCGGCAGCATCTCTACTTGAAGCCTTTGGAAATGATTCAAAGTATGTTAAAACATCTAGTTCAAAATCGAATTAGTTTTGCTGAATAGTTTGCCGTCTCTTCTTGAAACCACCCGTATTCTTTAAATTTTCTACCATTCTTTTCAATACGAACCGAGTTGGTGCCTGTCGGTCTTGATATCTCTCTCCATACCACCGCAGAGCTAGATTCACGTTTTTTGTTATTTAAAAAAATAACCTTGCATTAAATCAAACTGTTCTTGATAAGCCATTTTCACCGTGAGACAAAATGTGAAATGAGTTGTAAAAACAATCAAATGTGAATATCAACTATGACAATCTAATTTTCAAATTTTAATCTAACATTCCATATTTAAATTACCTCATACACGCAGCTACGAGTATGTCGCAAAGGAGTCTGCATTACAAAAGATGGATGTTAGTTAAAGAGCTTTAACTTGACTCATTGAATTTGTAACTTCAGATTTCCTGGTTTTCCTTTCATTTAGTTTATCATGTTTAATCTCTCTAGATTTCATCCTTATAATTGACCCTAACGTTCGATGCAATAAAAGTACAGGGTATAATTTTTTCAGATTTTAGCCGGTTCGATTCCCGGGTGTGGGAGAAGAGAATTTTCGAAAATATTTGAATGCAGTTTGCTTTCTATTCAAAAATAAAGGAATGTTTCCTTTGAGTAAAATTTTCTATATGCAGTATTAAGAGAACTTTCCCTCCAGGTGGCATTACAAAATTCCACCCTGATCATCACATCACACTTCACACTAATATTATAAAGGCGAAGGTTTGTGAGTGTGTGTGTATGTTTGTTACTTCTTCACGCTCAAACTGCTGGACCAATTTTGATAAAATTTTGTATGGAGGTAGCTGACACCCTGGATTAAGACATAGGCTAATTTTTATCCCGATATTCCCACGGGGTCGAGACTTACGCGGGTGAAACCGCGGGGCGCAGCTAGTAATTCATATTTTCTGTCGAAAGAGACTGGCTCCTGTGACACAGGGTATCTTAGTGGGGGATCCAGTGTTATACCTAAATATTGTAGCACTTGTTTATGAATCAATAAAACTTTTTTATTATCTATTTATTTATAAGCGTTATGTTCAGTTTATTTCCAAATCTTTAATTTTGATTCTTACAGCTTAATCTCAAAGAGCATCCTCTTTTTTTCTCTGAAAATAGCCTGCGTAGGTAATAGCTGCCCAAACACATTATTTAGTATTCTTTAAACGTATATGTCAAATTGTTTTAAGAGCCATACAATATATTTGTTCAGTGCGGGTATCGAACCTGCCACCCGTCGGCCAACACCTCCCCTCAATACTTTCCAAATCCTTATACATACATGATTTCGTTTTCTAAGAAAACTGCCTCACAATTTTTTCTTCTCATACCTCCGGGAAGCAAGGCAGACTCCTGATTTAAAAAAAATAACAGGAAATTGATAATTAAAAGGCACGTTACGTTTCTCAAACTTTCGAACAATTTCCGGAGTAACTCTAATAATACTCTTAGTGTCATCGACACTAAAAAGTTTACCAAACTCATTAGTTGCTACTGTATTAAACAGTCTCATTATGTTCTCTGTGTACTTTAGCATGTTGAGAGGAAGTTGTCGTTAATAAACATGTCAATGGTAATTGTATGGAAATTGTTGATGAACTGTCTATGTTGTATAATAATTACTTGGAATTTTGCTAGTCTATGATCATTATAATGATGTATCACTAAAATTAGTTTTGAAGTTATAATGTAACTTGATTTCTTGGATATAGGCGTCTTAAAACTCTTGTTCTCGGTGTACTTTCAGCATTGCAACGGATGAAACTTAAAATGTCCGTATATTCAAATCACAGCTGTCATTTTTTGATAGTTGTATGAAATGGCTATAACACGGCAAATTGACGTACGGTGTCAATTTGTTTAACAATTAATTTCCTTGACTGTACCAACTATCAAAGCTCGTTCTTTAACAACCACACCAGTTCTTACTTCCCCTTTGAGAAGAAAGAACTGGTGTTATCTGGTCTGGAGTCTTTACTCAAGATAATAATAAACTTTCTTTCGAAAAAAAACTTAAAAAAAAAAAAGTGAGAAATAACTTTAAAGTCAGTGTCTTTGGGTCTGTATTAAATTTTTTTGCCACCAACTTCCGAAATTAAAGTTATTTCTCACTTTGTAGTGTTTTTTTTGTATTTTTTTTGTAAAAAGTTTATTTTCACTTTTTCGTGAGTCAGATTGTAATATATCTAAGTTACAAAGGCCTAATGTAAACTACTTACAAAATATTGCTTTTTCTGATGCAGGGACGATAATTGTTAAGGAGTTCTCCTGGTAAGATCGAGGAGAACTGCCACTCACCATATGCATTGTGACGAGCATAAATTGCTTAGCAAACATATTAAAACCTAATCGAATCGCATTCGGAACCCGTTAAATCCATATTATTAAGTAATCCTGGTGGCCATCTGTGGTCTTCATCAACAGTTCTACTTCACCAAATGGTGCTTTCCGAGAGCAAATGCACGAGTTACTATAAAAAATACCCAAATCGCTATAGGTGTGCCTATAAAATTTGAGAATTCCTCCAAATTTCCCTTTGTAACAAAAAAAAGCATTTTCAAAATCGGTCCACAATAGGGATAAAAACTGCCACTTGCTCACTTCAGATGTCGCTACTATCCAACGTCTAAGAATTTGACAGCGAGCTGTCACTATCTATCCATAAATTTTTAGTAAACAAGCGACATCTTTTACGCATAATGAATTAATATGCACCGTTGCGCAGTTGTTGACGGCAAAAATACGGGGTCCATGTATTTGCCAAAGATGTTAAAATACGAAAACTGTGGAAGAAGTTCTCCGAAAAATAAAATGGGAACTCGATATATCGTCGAGACTATGTGCTATCCTTTTGAAACCTGAATACTTTTATGGCGGGAATTCGTATACAGGTGATGCTCCTAAGAGAACTAAGTCTGTTTTATTTACCTACCAGGCACTGTGATTATGTAAATTATATTAAAGGTGTGTTTGTATTGTCATATTAGATCAGTGCTAGGATTTGTAGTTTTTCAGTCAGAAAAATCATCCTCGAGTTGGTTTTCAACTCTGATCTGCACCCTAATTGCGTAACACAGTTTGAATCACTATTGCACTGATTTTGAAGTAACTTGCTAATCCATTGCTTCATATGTGTTAGACAAAATTGTCAACGTAGATAACGCAATGAATGTTGTTAAACTGTCAAATTAAAATCGGTTACTACTGATAGTGTGTTACGCAATTAGCCCACAGGTAATTTCTGTCATGACCACGAGGTCAGAAATTACCTGTCTTCAACAAAAATAGCTCGGAGTTTCTTTGAAGGATAAGATCAGGAATGGAGTTATCGGGAAGAGAACCGGAGTTACCGACATAGCCTGCAGAGTAAACAAGCTGAAGTGGCAGTGGGCTGGCCATGTTTGTCGAAGGACCGATGGCTAAAACCCACCCGTGTTCCTTCCGTTGCTTGTGTGCCAGGGCCACGATATCCCTTTCGGACAAACTCGCAACCCTGGCAGGCATTGGTCCTAACGGACCCCGTCAGTTTGTGCTGACATCTCTTTGACGCGCGCGTGGAACACAACGCGCCGTCGACCCGGGCTTGGTCCTTATCGGACGGCGAGCTACCCATTGCTCACCGTCCGCAGGCCCGCGCCTACGGTGGCCGGAAATCGGCTTGCGACTCCCGACGCCCGGGGCGTCTCCTGCGGCGACTAAGGCGCGTTCCGCCTCCGCCTGCGCTAGCATAACTGCTTCGCAGAAGGAGGTGATGGCCTCCCATGCACTCTCGCTCCGAACCATGGCTTGAACCAGGGCCGGACGCGAGAGATCGCCGCCGCCGATCGCCTCCGTGAGGACACGGCGGCGCTCCGCCCAAGCTGGGCAGACCTCCACCGTATGCTCCACCGTGTCCTCCGGGATATCCACATAGTGGTGACACCCGGGCGTTTCCTCCCGCTTAATCCTAAACAGGAACCTCCCGAAGCAGACGAGTCCTGGAGTGGAGACCGCGTATCGGCAAGCGTAGTGTGGGGCGCCACCCAGCTAGATGGACCGACGATCTTAAAAAGGTGGCTGGGACTGACTGGATGCGGAAAGCGGAGGACAGGGTGTTGTGGCGCAGCCTATGTCCAGCAGTGGACTGCTATAAGCTGAGTTGATTGATTGATTGAACAAAAATAGAACTTACAAGTCAACAAACACAAAATAACCTATAAATTATAAAATGTTCATAATTTATAGATTTTTCCACCAAAGCTGCTTTTTTTAACAGTAGTAGACGCTTCCCCTGTCTTTAGCTCGTCTTTTAATAGTGCTACACTCCAAGTCGTATGAATATTTATCTAGTTTTCGTATAAATTCTTGACATTGATTGACACAAAAGTAAACATAAACAAAACAATGGTAGTTTGTAGACGGACAACTGTGCTGCCACCTATGAAATCGGTAAACATACATAAAAGAAAACCTACCGACGAACATATCACCTAATCCTTTTTGGAAGTCGGTTAATAATACTATACTCAATTACTCACATCAACTTACTGATCCACGTACGATCACCGCTGCCCAAACAAAGTCTTCAGAGTATTAATGCCACCTTCAGACTTCCTGAGTCAGACTCAGTAATCGAATAACTCAAATAAACTCAGGTGGAAGTTTTCAATACGGCTCGTGACCATGACGCTTACGATTGAAACGCTTTATGTTGTATGTTGACAAGCTTTCAATTGACAGCGAAGTTTAGAACTAGTTAAGTGCCAGCGTAAACTTTGCGTCTAGTCGCTACAACATGACGCAGATTTTTCGTTTGCATCTGCGTCTTGTCGCTGCGACTAGATGCAGTGCTATCATTTGCGTCTGTCACTAGTCATTATGACAGACGTCGTGCAGTAAGCGATCATTTTATTTAAGTACTAGCTGCGCCCCGCGGGTTTACCTGCGTAAGTCTCGATCCCGCGAGAATATCGGGATTAAAAGTAGCCTATATATTAATCCAGGGTGTCAGATACCTCCATACAAAATTTTATCAAAATTGGTCCAGCCGTTTGAGCGTGAAGGAGTAACAAGCAAACACACACACTCATAAACTTTCGCCTCTATAGTATTAGTGTGATTCGAGAAAGACGGTCGTGTTGACCTATCGCATGCGACTGTCGTCGGGTGTGCGCGAGCACCGAGCGTCTAGACTCTGTGACAAGTACTGAAAGAGCGTGCGACTGCCGATGTGCCTGTTGTTGCGACTCTGCAACTCGACGTCCAGTGTGTACATACATCTTTTATGGGGTACTGTGTTAAATGTTACAACAAAATACCTTGTGATATATTGCAATTAAATGAAAGAAAATTTAAAACTCATATAAAAAGTACACTTTGTAAACAAGCTTATTACAGATTAGAGGATTATATCCAGGATAAGAACGCTTGGAAACATGCTGGTCCAGCTCCATAGGACAATCTAGAGTCTAGACAAAATCTAACTGATTGCTATTTTAATTGTATATTTTATTATTTTTATGACATTTATTTTACACTCTTTGATTACCTTAACTCACACACTGATTATTTTAGGAAAACGTTTTTTTTTTTGTACAATGTTTGTAAATATGTGAGCACCATGTATCTATCACATAATTAATTTATCTGTCATTGCTTCATTATTAATTCTTTTTACCTATTGTGGTATAGTAATTTTATTCTAGGTGCATCGTCTTCACATATATAATTGATGTACCAATACCAAATATTGTAAAACATTTTAAAAGAGTAACGGTGGAGTTTCTTGCCCATTCTTCTCCATACGAAGCTACCTTTTGGAAGGGGCGACTAGAATCAATTCTATTTTATTTGTAAATATTGACGTTCAAAAGTGCCATCTATGTGCCTATTTGAAATAAATAATTTGACTTTGACTTTGTGTGTGGAGCTTTGAACAAAACATGTGTAAATTGTCGGCAGAAGCCTGTTGTTGCGTCTAGTCGCCGAGGTATCACAGTCGCATGTAGCATAGTGTGTGACATGTCTGGTTTTGCGATTTTGAATGGAACAGTAAGAATTAACCAGCCCACGAAATAATTGTCATGTTGCATCCAAAGAAAGCAGGTACACCATATTAGTGCAGTTCTGAGGATTCTCATTTAACTCAATTTGAATTTCTATCTACTATTGAAGCTAACGTTATTGGAAAAAAAACCGGTCAAGAGCGAGTTGGACGCGCGCACCGAGGGTTCCGTACGTATAAATGGTGTTGATGATTTCTGAAAAACTGTGCTATTTAGAGACATCATTTTATTTTTCCTGTACTTTTTACATAAACTTCTATCACATAGAATAATTTCAAATTTTTTCTATGCAAACTTCGGAGATAACGGTATTTTTTTTTATCAAAAGTCAAAAACTATGATGCCTAAAAAAAAAATGTTTGAGAATTTGCAAACAGTGCTCTTTCATATGATGCCCCACATGCCCTAGTAGCCTCCATTCGAATTTTTAAGACCCCCCCCTTTCAGGCCCTGTTGCAAAATATATATATTTTTTAAAATTTCTTTCTTGTTTGCAAAATAGTTAGGTAAACGTCATCTAAAACTATTCCAAATTTCAAGTTATAGCATTAGTAGTTCTTGAGATATCCAGCTGTGACAGACAGACTTAGTCTCACCACAAGGGTTCCTTTTTATAATATTGGTACGGAACCCTAAAAACCAATTATTATCATCTTCAAATATTGGCAATGATAATTTGCAGTGCTGATCAGTAGGTAATTTGTTTGTTTTTTTTTTGTAGACCTTCAAGATTTTATATTTAATTGATTTCCAATATAATACTTACGTTTAAGCGTGCGGTTAAATACTAAGATTTCCTTGCACGTTAATTCCCTAATGGCTTCATACAGTATAAACCCATCCAATCCACCGAATCAAAGCTTCTGTAATACGAAACACGTAGATCGATTCGTTCCGAACTTGCACCTTGTATGGCACATCACAAAAACTTCCCCAATTCCGATTCAAGACGCCGATAGCTCTGTGTTAAACACAATAAAACTACTTCGAAAAAATCCAAAATATCGACACAGTGTTTAATTGTGCGGCTTAGTTGGAAACGGTAACTGCCTTTACGCATCTAGTTAAGCACGGGAAAGATTAACGAGGTCTGCGTTTCGAATGAAACAGAATTGCGAAGGAAGTCACGGTAATTAGTGCTGTAATTAGAGAATACAATCCCGAGCATGTTTTTCAATCCCGGGCTTACGGGATTTTTGAAGCCTTTTCCCGGGATCCCGAGCTCATCCCGGGATTAGATTATGTGGTTTCTAATTGGGCTAAAATAAAAAAAAACACGAGTAATAAAAAAAAAATGTCTAATGTCTGCACAACACAAATCAGAATAATAATAAGAAAAGAAAAAACACAAACCAAAAAATACTATACTTTTGCAAGAAATTAAAAAAACAGCACAAAATAACTATTTAGAATTTCGAAAATATAATCGCAGAAATATCAAAGCATCCAATGTTTGACTTCCGAGCCTGCTTCGTAGTTTATTGCCAACATAAGCAGCAGCAGAAAACGCTCGTTCAGCTTCTACGCTGGTTGGAGGAATAGACAATAGATACTTATATGCTGTTTCTAAGTGATATCCACGAACACCTCCATTTTCGAACAGGCTCATTTCACGTCTAATACTATTTGCCAACCCCTATTCATTTTGTACTTGTACTTCAGGATCTGGGGATTTCATACTCTTGTTAATTTCCAGCTGTAACTTTTCCTTTAATGTCAATTGGGGTTGGGAGGTTTCTGACCTTAGCTCATCATCTGTTTGTGATCCTGACCTTGCTTCTTCTTCCGTGTAATCTCGACTATTAAGTCTTTTAACAATACTCTTTATTTGCTTCCTCACTAAAGCCTGTGTCGGAACTGGAAATAAGTCGTGCCATTCCAAATCCGATAATAACTGATTTTCAACATCCATTCGTGGATTTTGTAAATAATTTAACACGCCAGTTAAATCATCACTTCGTCGTTGCTTTATACGTTCCACTAAGGATGTTTTAATTTTTTTGGCAAGTGCTGAGTTTTTGCTAGACAGTTGTTTTATAAAAAATTTCAAAGCGGCATCAGCTGTGCATAAATTAGCATCTCGCCGACAGATTGCTTCTACTGTCAATTTAATTGGGGTCAGCACATCAACAATTTTATTTACCAATTCAAAATCAACATCTTCTAAACGAATTGGATGATTGAGATCTATAAGAGCTTTTTGAATGCATGCTTTTAAAAGATAAAATCGCTCCACGCTTAAAAGACTATTCCACCTGGTTTTACAGTCCAAAAGAAGTGACAACTCTTTTCCATGTTCAATTTTCACATATTTTTCAAGTACTGTTTCATTTTTCAATGGAAATCTTTTGAAATACACTACAACTTTGCAGATTTTCTTTATCAGCTCATTTATATTTTCATATTGTGTTAACTCTGGTACGTGTTCTGGCGCAAGATCATTTTGTGACATTACGATTAAACCTGATTCTGGACAGTCTAAGTCTTCTAAATGGTGTTCATCATCGCTGTCGTTCATATAATCAACAGTCACAGCTGGTTCATTTATAGTATCATCTGAGGTAGGGCTATCTTGCAAATTATTATGTTTTTCATAAAGCACATCACAGACCGCCAAATTGATACCATGTGCGAGACACAGTTGTTGTTCAGTGCAAATAAGCCGCCCCACCTTTATCATAACATTCGGTCCATCGGTTACAATAGCCACGATGTCAGTTTCTAGGGAAATGTCAAATTTACTTAGACGCTCTTGCAATATACGAAGACAATTTTCAGCTGTCATACTATCGTAAATAGGAACAAGTCCTAAGTTCCAAAAATTTTTATATGAATGAACGTTGACCGCCATGTATCGTTTGAAGTTGAAGTCCACTCGTCGAAAGAAAGACTAAATCTTTCACCTGCACTTTTCAAATGTTTTAATTCTGCAGTTACTTGCTTTCTGATTTTTTCACTGTAATTCATAACACGTTTTCGAACAGTGACGGCTGACTTTGGTAAATCCGTGTATTTTGCTAAGAGCAATTTTCTCAAATCATCTGAGGTTATGAATACACTGAATGGAAATCCATCTAATGCAATCATTCTTGCCAAAATATCATCCAGGCTATCGGCGGCACTTTTAGTAAAATAATTATCTAACTTTCACTTGGCTGGCGGCGGTGCTGTGTTCAGATTTTCAGAATCTTGACTTGTTGAAGCTGATATAACCTTGATGTTATGTTTTGATAACAAATGTGTATGTAATCCCTTAGTTGATCCACCCAAAGTCTTGAGGATGGCTGGGCATCGCTTACATTTAGCACTATTCCCGTCCTTCTCAACTAAATAATAACTCCACACTGACGTCGTATCACTGTCTTTTTTATGTCTAACAAAGTCTCCCGCCATTTGAAATACTTAATTTCAGATAATTGACTTTTAAATTTTAATGACGTAGCCTACGTAACCCGTCGTCACTGACGTAGCCTACGTAACCCGTCACTGACAGAACAATAAATGAAAAAAATAAAACCTGATTTGCATATTTATACTTTCGTACAGGGAATCCCCGACCGACGGGAAATACCCGCAACAATATTATGATATGAGATGATCGGGTGATTCCCCTGTTGGTTCGTTGGGGAATTACCTTAAAGAGTATTGTATAAAAGTATTCCGAGTGGGAAAGTCCCTTCTAAGTTCTACGACAAACATATTATTAGGACTGTACCTGTGTAATAATAGTGGGTACCTACGTATTATACGAGTTGCTTTTTGTCGTAATGTATTAAAATAATCTAGGCAAGGTTATTTTCAAGGCGCAACGGACTACGGAATACAAACTAGACTTGTTTGTGGCAATCCCGAAAATCCCGAGATTAGCCAAGTACAGTCCCGGGATTTCAGGCACCAGAAAACGGTCGGGATCCCGGGATTTTATTCTCTACTCAAGACCCATAAATATGGGTAATTGATTGACAGCAAATAGTTAATATCGGCACCTACTCCATATATTTTACATGATTACGGTCTGGAGCTCTACAGCATTTATGATCAGTGATGTTTATGATGCCTGTTGGTCCCAGTCAAGACTCCAGACAATAAGTAAGTCCAGTAAGTCTTCAATAAGTTATTATCTAATCTCTCTAAGTTGCCTAGTGACCTTCTAATGTCACAGTTTTACCTTTGTACGGGTGATTGGGACGTCAATGCTTCACAAGCCTCTCAAGATGGTGTCTTGAGCTAAGTATCTCAAGACGGTGTCTTGAGCGAAGTATCTCAAGACGGTGTCTTGAGCTAAGTATCTCAAGACGGTGTCTTGAGCTAAGTATCTCAAGATGGTGTCTTGAGCTAAGTATCTCAAGACCCATAAATATGGGTTTACAGCAAATAGTTAATATGTACCTGTATGTTACCTACTCCATATATTTTACATGATTACGGTCTGGAGCTCTACAGCATTTATGATCAGTGGTGTTTATAATGCAATGGCCTGTCGGTCCCAGTCAAGACTCGAGACAATAAGTAAGTCTTCAATAAGTTATTATCTAATCTCTCTAAGTTGCCTAGTGACCTTCTAATGTCACAGTTTTACACCCTCGTACCTTTGTACGGGTGATTGGGACATCAATGCTTCACAAGCATTATCTCAAGATTCTAGGCATAAAATAATAAATGGTATCTTGAGTTAAGTATCTCAAGATGGTGTCTTGAGCTAAGTATCTCAAGACCCATAAATATGGGTTGACAGCAAATAGTTAATATGTACCTACCTGTATGTTACCTACTCCATATATTTTACATGATTACGGTCTGGAGCTCTACAGCATTTATGATCAGTGATGTTAATAATGCAATGGCCTGTCGGTCCCAGTCAAGACTCCAGACAATAAGTAAGTCTTCAATAAGTTATTATCTAATCTCTCTAAGTTGCCTAGTGACCTTCTAATGTCACAGTTTTACCCATTACCTTTATACGGGTGATTGGGACATCAATGCTTCACAAGCATTATCTCAAGATTCTAGGCATAAAATAATAAATGGTATCTTGAGTTAATTATCTCAGGACGGTGTCTTGAGCTAAGTATCTCAAGACGGTGTCTTGAGCTAAGTATCTCAAGACGGTGTCTTGAGCTAAGTATCTCAAGACGGTGTCTTGAGCTAAGTATCTCAAGACGGTGTCTTGAGCTAAGTATCTCAAGACGGTGTCTTGAGCTAAGTATCTCAAGACGGTGTCTTGAGCTAAGTATCTCAAGACGGTGTCTTGAGCTAAGTATCTCAAGACGGTGTCTTGAGCTAAGTATCTCAAGACGGTGTCTTGAGCTAAGTATCTCAAGACGGTGTCTTGAGCTAAGTATCTCAAGACGGTGTCTTGAGCTAAGTATCTCAAGACGGTGTCTTGAGCTAAGTATCTCAAGATGGTGTCTTGAGCTAAGTATCTCAAGACCCATAAATATGGGTTGACAGCAAATAGTTAATATGTACCTGTATGTTACCTACTCCATATATTTTACATGATTACGGTCTGGAGCTCTACAGCATTTATGATCAGTGATGTTTATAATGCAATGGCCTGTCGGTCCCAGTCAAGACTCCAGACAATAAGTAAGTCTTCAATAAGTTATTATCTAATCTCTCTAAGTTGCCTAGTGACCTTCTAATGTCACAGTTTTACCCATTACCTTTATACGGGTGATTGGGACATCAATGCTTCACAAGCATTATCTCAAGATTCTAGGCATAAAATAATAAATGGTATCTTAAGTTAAGTATCTCAAGACGGTGTCTTGAACTAAGTATCTCAAGACGGTGTCTTGAGCTAAGTATCTCAAGACGGTGTCTTGAGCTAAGTATCTCAAGACGGTGTCTTGAGCTAAGTATCTCAAGACGGTGTCTTGAGCTAAGTATCTCAAGACGGTGTCTTGAGCTAAGTATCCCAAGATGGTGTCTTGAGCTAAGTATCTCAAGACGGTGTCTTGAGCTAAGTATCTCAAGACGGTGTCTTGAGCTAAGTATCTCAAGACGGTGTCTTGAGCTAAGTATCTCAAGACGGTGTCTTGAGCTAAGTATCTCAAGACGGTGTCTTGAGCTAAGTATCTCAAGACGGTGTCTTGAGCTAAGTATCTCAAGACGGTGTCTTGAGCTAAGTATCTCAAGATGGTGTCTTGAGCTAAGTATCTCAAGACCCATAAATATGGGTTGACAGCAAATAGTTAATATGTACCTGTATGTTACCTACTCCATATATTTTACATGATTACGGTCTGGAGCTCTACAGCATTTATGATCAGTGATGTTTATAATGCAATGGCCTGTCGGTCCCAGTCAAGACTCCAGACAATAAGTAAGTCTTCAATAAGTTATTATCTAATCTCTCTAAGTTGCCTAGTGACCTTCTAATGTCACAGTTTTACCCATTACCTTTATACGGGTGATTGGGACATCAATGCTTCACAAGCATTATCTCAAGATTCTAGGCATAAAATAATAAATGGTATCTTGAGTTAAGTATCTCAAGACGGTGTCTTGAACTAAGTATCTCAAGACGGTGTCTTGAGCTAAGTATCTCAAGACGGTGTCTTGAGCTAAGTATCCCAAGATGGTGTCTTGAGCTAAGTATCTCATTGATTGACAGCAAATAGTTAATATCGGCACCTACTCCATATATTTTACATGATTATGGTCTGGAGCTCTACAGCATTTACGATCAGTGATGTTTATAATGCAATGACCCCAGTTAAGACTCCAGACAATAAGTAAGTCCAGTAAGTCTTCAATAAGTTATTATCTAATCTGTCTAAGTTGCCTAGTGACCTTCTTATGTCACAGTTTTACCTATTACCTTTGTACGGGTGATTGGGACATCAATGCTTGACAAGCATTATCTCAAGATACTAGGCATAAAATAATAAATGGTATCTTGAGTTAAGTATCTCAAGACGGTGTCTTGAGCTAAGTATCTCAAGATGGTGTCTTGAGCTAAGTATCTCAAGACCCATAAATATGGGTTTACAGCAAATAGTTAATATGTACCTGTATGTTACCTACTCCATATATTTTACATGATTACGGTCTGGAGCTCTACAGCATTTATGATCAGTGGTGTTTATAATGCAATGGCCTGTCGGTCCCAGTCAAGACTCGAGACAATAAGTAAGTCTTCAATAAGTTATTATCTAATCTCTCTAAGTTGCCTAGTGACCTTCTAATGTCACAGTTTTACACCCTCGTACCTTTGTACGGGTGATTGGGACATCAATGCTTCACAAGCATTATCTCAAGATTCTAGGCATAAAATAATAAATGGTATCTTGAGTTAATTATCTCAGGACGGTGTCTTGAGCTAAGTATCTCAAGACGGTGTCTTGAGCTAAGTATCTCAAGACGGTGTCTTGAGCTAAGTATCTCAAGACGGTGTCTTGAGCTAAGTATCTCAAGACGGTGTCTTGAGCTAAGTATCTCAAGACGGTGTCTTGAGCTAAGTATCTCAAGACGGTGTCTTGAGCTAAGTATCTCAAGACGGTGTCTTGAGCTAAGTATCTCAAGACGGTGTCTTGAGCTAAGTATCTCAAGACGGTGTCTTGAGCTAAGTATCTCAAGACGGTGTCTTGAGCTAAGTATCTCAAGACGGTGTCTTGAGCTAAGTATCTCAAGATGGTGTCTTGAGCTAAGTATCTCAAGACCCATAAATATGGGTTGACAGCAAATAGTTAATATGTACCTGTATGTTACCTACTCCATATATTTTACATGATTACGGTCTGGAGCTCTACAGCATTTATGACCAGTGATGTTTATAATGCAATGGCCTGTCGGTCCCAGTCAAGACTCCAGACAATAAGTAAGTCTTCAATAAGTTATTATCTAATCTCTCTAAGTTGCCTAGTGACCTTCTAATGTCACAGTTTTACCCATTACCTTTATACGGGTGATTGGGACATCAATGCTTCACAAGCATTATCTCAAGATTCTAGGCATAAAATAATAAATGGTATCTTGAGTTAAGTATCTCAAGACGGTGTCTTGAACTAAGTATCTCAAGACGGTGTCTTGAGCTAAGTATCTCAAGACGGTGTCTTGAGCTAAGTATCCCAAGATGGTGTCTTGAGCTAAGTATCTCATTGATTGACAGCAAATAGTTAATATCGGCACCTACTCCATATATTTTACATGATTATGGTCTGGAGCTCTACAGCATTTACGATCAGTGATGTTTATAATGCAATGACCCCAGTTAAGACTCCAGACAATAAGTAAGTCCAGTAAGTCTTCAATAAGTTATTATCTAATCTGTCTAAGTTGCCTAGTGACCTTCTTATGTCACAGTTTTACCTATTACCTTTGTACGGGTGATTGGGACATCAATGCTTGACAAGCATTATCTCAAGATACTAGGCATAAAATAATAAATGGTATCTTGAGTTAAGTATCTCAAGACGGTATCTTGAGCTAAGTATCTCAAGATGGTGTCTTGAGCTAAGTATCTCAAGACCCATAAATATGGGTTTACAGCAAATAGTTAATATGTACCTGTATGTTACCTACTCCATATATTTTACATGATTACGGTCTGGAGCTCTACAGCATTTATGATCAGTGGTGTTTATAATGCAATGGCCTGTCGGTCCCAGTCAAGACTCGAGACAATAAGTAAGTCTTCAATAAGTTATTATCTAATCTCTCTAAGTTGCCTAGTGACCTTCTAATGTCACAGTTTTACACCCTCGTACCTTTGTACGGGTGATTGGGACATCAATGCTTCACAAGCATTATCTCAAGATTCTAGGCATAAAATAATAAATGGTATCTTGAGTTAATTATCTCAGGACGGTGTCTTGAGCTAAGTATCTCAAGACGGTGTCTTGAGCTAAGTATCTCAAGACGGTGTCTTGAGCTAAGTATCTCAAGACGGTGTCTTGAGCTAAGTATCTCAAGACGGTGTCTTGAGCTAAGTATCTCAAGACGGTGTCTTGAGCTAAGTATCTCAAGACGGTGTCTTGAGCTAAGTATCTCAAGACGGTGTCTTGAGCTAAGTATCTCAAGACGGTGTCTTGAGCTAAGTATCTCAAGACGGTGTCTTGAGCTAAGTATCTCAAGACGGTGTCTTGAGCTAAGTATCTCAAGATGGTGTCTTGAGCTAAGTATCTCAAGATGGTGTCTTGAGCTAAGTATCTCAAGACCCATAAATATGGGTTGACAGCAAATAGTTAATATGTACCTGTATGTTACCTACTCCATATATTTTACATGATTACGGTCTGGAGCTCTACAGCATTTATGATCAGTGATGTTTATAATGCAATGGCCTGTCGGTCCCAGTCAAGACTCCAGACAATAAGTAAGTCTTCAATAAGTTATTATCTAATCTCTCTAAGTTGCCTAGTGACCTTCTAATGTCACAGTTTTACCCATTACCTTTATACGGGTGATTGGGACATCAATGCTTCACAAGCATTATCTCAAGATTCTAGGCATAAAATAATAAATGGTATCTTGAGTTAAGTATCTCAAGACGGTGTCTTGAACTAAGTATCTCAAGACGGTGTCTTGATCTAAGTATCTCAAGACGGTGTCTTGAGCTAAGTATCTCAAGACGGTGTCTTGAGCTAAGTATCTCAAGACGGTGTCTTGAGCTAAGTATCTCAAGACGGTGTCTTGAGCTAAGTATCCCAAGATGGTGTCTTGAGCTAAGTATCTCATTGATTGACAGCAAATAGTTAATATCGGCACCTACTCCATATATTTTACATGATTATGGTCTGGAGCTCTACAGCATTTACGATCAGTGATGTTTATAATGCAATGACCCCAGTTAAGACTCCAGACAATAAGTAAGTCCAGTAAGTCTTCAATAAGTTATTATCTAATCTGTCTAAGTTGCCTAGTGACCTTCTTATGTCACAGTTTTACCTATTACCTTTGTACGGGTGATTGGGACACCAATGCTTGACAAGCATTATCTCAAGATTCTAGGCATAAAATAATAAATGGTATCTTGAGTTAAGTATCTCAAGACGGTGTCTTGAACTAAGTATCTCAAGACGGTGTCTTGAGCTAAGTATCTCAAGACGGTGTCTTGAGCTAAGTATCCCAAGATGGTGTCTTGAGCTAAGTATCTCATTGATTGACAGCAAATAGTTAATATCGGCACCTACTCCATATATTTTACATGATTATGGTCTGGAGCTCTACAGCATTTACGATCAGTGATGTTTATAATGCAATGACCCCAGTTAAGACTCCAGACAATAAGTAAGTCCAGTAAGTCTTCAATAAGTTATTATCTAATCTGTCTAAGTTGCCTAGTGACCTTCTTATGTCACAGTTTTACCTATTACCTTTGTACGGGTGATTGGGACATCAATGCTTGACAAGCATTATCTCAAGATACTAGGCATAAAATAATAAATGGTATCTTGAGTTAAGTATCTCAAGACGGTGTCTTGAGCTAAGTATCTCAAGATGGTGTCTTGAGCTAAGTATCTCAAGACCCATAAATATGGGTTTACAGCAAATAGTTAATATGTACCTGTATGTTACCTACTCCATATATTTTACATGATTACGGTCTGGAGCTCTACAGCATTTATGATCAGTGGTGTTTATAATGCAATGGCCTGTCGGTCCCAGTCAAGACTCGAGACAATAAGTAAGTCTTCAATAAGTTATTATCTAATCTCTCTAAGTTGCCTAGTGACCTTCTAATGTCACAGTTTTACACCCTCGTACCTTTGTACGGGTGATTGGGACATCAATGCTTCACAAGCATTATCTCAAGATTCTAGGCATAAAATAATAAATGGTATCTTGAGTTAATTATCTCAGGACGGTGTCTTGAGCTAAGTATCTCAAGACGGTGTCTTGAGCTAAGTATCTCAAGACGGTGTCTTGAGCTAAGTATCTCAAGACGGTGTCTTGAGCTAAGTATCTCAAGACGGTGTCTTGAGCTAAGTATCTCAAGACGGTGTCTTGAGCTAAGTATCTCAAGACGGTGTCTTGAGCTAAGTATCTCAAGACGGTGTCTTGAGCTAAGTATCTCAAGACGGTGTCTTGAGCTAAGTATCTCAAGACGGTGTCTTGAGCTAAGTATCTCAAGACGGTGTCTTGAGCTAAGTATCTCAAGATGGTGTCTTGAGCTAAGTATCTCAAGATGGTGTCTTGAGCTAAGTATCTCAAGACCCATAAATATGGGTTGACAGCAAATAGTTAATATGTACCTGTATGTTACCTACTCCATATATTTTACATGATTACGGTCTGGAGCTCTACAGCATTTATGATCAGTGATGTTTATAATGCAATGGCCTGTCGGTCCCAGTCAAGACTCCAGACAATAAGTAAGTCTTCAATAAGTTATTATCTAATCTCTCTAAGTTGCCTAGTGACCTTCTAATGTCACAGTTTTACCCATTACCTTTATACGGGTGATTGGGACATCAATGCTTCACAAGCATTATCTCAAGATTCTAGGCATAAAATAATAAATGGTATCTTGAGTTAAGTATCTCAAGACGGTGTCTTGAACTAAGTATCTCAAGACGGTGTCTTGAGCTAAGTATCTCAAGACGGTGTCTTGAGCTAAGTATCTCAAGACGGTGTCTTGAGCTAAGTATCTCAAGACGGTGTCTTGAGCTAAGTATCTCAAGACGGTGTCTTGAGCTAAGTATCCCAAGATGGTGTCTTGAGCTAAGTATCTCATTGATTGACAGCAAATAGTTAATATCGGCACCTACTCCATATATTTTACATGATTATGGTCTGGAGCTCTACAGCATTTACGATCAGTGATGTTTATAATGCAATGACCCCAGTTAAGACTCCAGACAATAAGTAAGTCCAGTAAGTCTTCAATAAGTTATTATCTAATCTGTCTAAGTTGCCTAGTGACCTTCTTATGTCACAGTTTTACCTATTACCTTTGTACGGGTGATTGGGACATCAATGCTTGACAAGCATTATCTCAAGATACTAGGCATAAAATAATAAATGGTATCTTGAGTTAAGTATCTCAAGACGGTGTCTTGAACTAAGTATCTCAAGACGGTGTCTTGAGCTAAGTATCTCAAGACCCATAAATATGGGTTGACAGCAAATAGTTAATATGTACCTGTATGTTACCTACTCCATATATTTTACATGATTACGGTCTGGAGCTCTACAGCATTTATGATCAGTGATGTTTATAATGCAATGGCCTGTCGGTCCCAGTCAAGACTCCAGACAATAAGTAAGTCTTCAATAAGTTATTATCTAATCTCTCTAAGTTGCCTAGTGACCTTCTAATGTCACAGTTTTACCCATTACCTTTATACGGGTGATTGGGACATCAATGCTTCACAAGCATTATCTCAAGATTCTAGGCATAAAATAATAAATGGTATCTTGAGTTAAGTATCTCAGGACGGTGTCTTGAGCTAAGTATCTCAAGACGGTGTCTTGAGCTAAGTATCTCAAGACGGTGTCTTGAGCTAAGTATCTCAAGACGGTGTCTTGAGCTAAGTATCTCAAGACGGTGTCTTGAGCTAAGTATCTCAAGACGGTGTCTTGAGCTAAGTATCTCAAGACGGTGTCTTGAGCTAAGTATCTCAAGACGGTGTCTTGAGCTAAGTATCTCAAGACGGTGTCTTGAGCTAAGTATCTCAAGACGGTGTCTTGAGCTAAGTATCTCAAGATGGTGTCTTGAGCTAAGTATCTCAAGACCCATAAATATGGGTTGACAGCAAATAGTTAATATGTACCTGTATGTTACCTACTCCATATATTTTACATGATTACGGTCTGGAGCTCTACAGCATTTATGATCAGTGATGTTTATAATGCAATGGCCTGTCGGTCCCAGTCAAGACTCCAGACAATAAGTAAGTCTTCAATAAGTTATTATCTAATCTCTCTAAGTTGCCTAGTGACCTTCTAATGTCACAGTTTTACCCATTACCTTTATACGGGTGATTGGGACATCAATGCTTCACAAGCATTATCTCAAGATTCTAGGCATAAAATAATAAATGGTATCTTGAGTTAAGTATCTCAAGACGGTGTCTTGAACTAAGTATCTCAAGACGGTGTCTTGAGCTAAGTATCTCAAGACGGTGTCTTGAGCTAAGTATCCCAAGATGGTGTCTTGAGCTAAGTATCTCATTGATTGACAGCAAATAGTTAATATCGGCACCTACTCCATATATTTTACATGATTATGGTCTGGAGCTCTACAGCATTTACGATCAGTGATGTTTATAATGCAATGACCCCAGTTAAGACTCCAGACAATAAGTAAGTCCAGTAAGTCTTCAATAAGTTATTATCTAATCTGTCTAAGTTGCCTAGTGACCTTCTTATGTCACAGTTTTACCTATTACCTTTGTACGGGTGATTGGGACATCAATGCTTGACAAGCATTATCTCAAGATACTAGGCATAAAATAATAAATGGTATCTTGAGTTAAGTATCTCAAGATGGTGTCTTGAGCTAAGTATCTCAAGATGGTGTCTTGAGCTAAGTATCTCAAGATGGTATCTTGAGCTAAGTATCTCAAGATGGTGTCTTGAGCTAAGTATCTCGAGATGGTATCTTGAGCTAAGTATCTCAAGACCCATAAATATGGGTAATTGCTAACTTAAAGTTTAAACTTTAAGGGGGATTTGATAAGGCTTTTCAAACTGAATATTAGTAATAATAGCAGGCACATGGGGTTGCGACAATCGTCGATAGGATCCGGCAATTGGGACTCGAGGTGGCATTGCACAAGTCCGAGGCCATGTGTTTTTATGGTCCTCGGAACGCGCCACTGTCGGGTTCCCAGATAACGGCGGGAGGGGTTCACATCGGCGTCGAGTTGACGATGAAGTACCTGGGACTCGTCCTCGACAGCCGGTGGAACTTCGTCGAGCACTTCCGACGTTTGGCTCCCAGACTGGAGCGGGCCGGGGCTGCCTTGAAGCGGCTTCTGCCCAATCTGGGGGGTCCAAACGCCTCCTGCCGGAGGCTCTACGCGGGGATCGTGCGGTCCATGGCCCTTTACGGGGCACCGGTGTGGGCGCGTTCTCTGAGGCTGCGACCAGCGCAGCGGTTGAACGCGCCCCAAAGGGTCATGGCCATCAGGATGGTACGGGGATACCGCACGGTCTCCCGTGAGGCGGCGAGCCTCCTTGCCGGACTGCCGCCATGGGATCTGGAGGCGAAAGTCCTCGCGCACATTTGGGTGTGGCGCGAAGAGGCGAAACTCCGGGGCATAACTCCGCTGCCGCAAGAAATCGCGGCACAGCGGACGGAGCTCCGGAGGGATCTCATGGCGACATGGAGAGTGCGATTGTCGCAACCCAGCGCTGGGCACGCCAAAATTGTGGCGATAAGTCTCCTCTTTGAGGAGTGGCTAGAGAGGCGCCACGGCGTCCTCACCTTCCGCCTGACGCAGGTCCTCACCGGACATGGATGTTTCGGGAGGTTCCTGTTTAGGATTAAGCGGGAGGAAACGCCCGGAGGACACGGTGGAGCATACGGTGGAGGTCTGCCCAGCTTGGGCGGAGCACCGCCGTGTCCTCACGGAGGCGATCGGCGGCGGCGATCTCTCGCGTCCGGCCCTCGTTCAGGCCATGGTTCGGAGCGAGAGTGCATGGGAGGCCGTCACCTCCTTCTGCGAAGCAGTTATGCTAGCGAAGGAGGAGGCGGAACGCGTGAGGGTGAGACAAGGTTCGCGCCCTCATGCCCCTAGTCGCCGCAGGAGACGCCCCGGGCGTCGGGAGTCGCAAGCCGATTTCCGGCCACCGTAGGCGCGGGCCTGCGGACGGTGAGCGATGGGTAGCTCGCCGTCCGATAAGGACCAGGCCCGGGTCGACGGCGCGTTGTGTTCCACGCGCGCCTCAAAGAGATGTCAGCACAAACTGACGGGGTCCGTTAGGACCAATGCCTGCCGGGGTTGCGAGTTTGTCCGAAAGGGATATCGTGGCCCTGGCACACAGGCAACGGAAGGAACACGGGTGGGTTTTAGTCAGTAAAAGTCTGACACGCCCTCCCGCTCCGCCCAGAGCGGGAGAAGTTATTTGATGATTTCCCACCAAAAAAAAAAAAGTAATAATAGCAGAGCAACAATAATTTCATCAATTATCCTCAAAGATTAACTTGAAGCCCATCTCCCATGCTCTTTGAAAGACTGGTGATTTTCATTTATTACACAAAATTAAAACTCTAAAAGCAGGATGCTTTCTATTTCTACTCTATTGTAGAATAGAAATCGCTTGTCTATCTTTCTTCGTAGAAAACTGTCAGAAGCGTAATTTTTATCTACTTTAAAACACTTCTCTACGGTTCTCATGCTAAGCCTATGGAACCAGGAATGGTTGGTTAAGTTTCTTTTAGTACTAACCTAATAAGCAATGTGGAGATATGAATAAGCAGTTTTTTATACATGTATAAGATTTTGCAATATCAGGTGGCGATGACAAAGATAGGGTCAAAGTAGGTCTAGCAAAGTCTCCCGCCATTTGAAATACTTAATTTCAGATAATTGACTTTTAAATTTTAATGTCGTAGCCTACGTAACCCGTCGTCACTGACGTAGCCTACGTAACCCGCCACTGACAGAACAATAAATGAAAAAAATAAAACCTGATTTGCATATCTTTACTTTTGTACAGGGAATCCCCGACCGACGGGAAATACCCGCAACAATATTATGATATGAGATGATCGGGTGATTCCCCTGTTGGTTCGTTGGGGAATTACCTTAAGAGTATTGTATTAAAGTATTCCGAGTGGGGAAGTCCCTTCTAAGTTCTACGACAAACATATTATTAGGACTGTACCTGTGTAGTAAATAGTGGGTACCTACGTATTGTACGAGTTGCTTTTTGTCTTAATGTATTAAAATAATCTAGGCAAGGTTATTTTCAAGGGGCAACGGACTACGGAATACAAACTAGACTTGTTTGTGGCAATCCCGAAAATCCCGAGATTAGCCAAGTAAAGTCCCGGGATTTTCAGGGCCAGAAAACGGTCGGGATCCCGGAATCCCGAGATTCGGGATCCCGGGATTGTATTCTCTAGCTGTAATCCTTTGCTCTATGGTTGGACATGAATTAATACCACACTTGATTAGTTTCCTTCTAGTATTATAGCTTTTTAGGGTTCCGTAGTCAACAAGGAATCCTTATAAACTCGCCATGTCCGTCTGTCCGTCCGTCCGTCCGTCTGTCCCCGGCTTAGCTCAGAGACTCTTAGTACTAGAAAGCTGTAATTTGGTATGGGTGTACATATTAGTTATGCCGAAAAAGTCTTAAAAAAAAAAATTGGGTACCTCCCTTACACGTAAAGTCAGGATGATATTTTTTTTCTTGTCTATCCCATGGTAGGCTATTCAAAAATATTGTAAGTCTGTGAAAACCATTTTTCGATGCAGGGATCCGTTTGCGTAATATTAAGGTTTAAAGTGCTAAATTTTGTTAGGCAAGTGTCCCCCCCTCCGCCAGCTAAATGGTTGATTGAAAATTTTATTGAAAAAAGCAGTAGTAGGTAAACGAAAAGTAGGCCTTACAAGTTAACGAGTAATAGTTGACCAACTTAAATTTGCAGTTGGAGAATTGACCGTGACGTATATCGATGTATAGGAGAACATGTTTTTCAACCACAATGTTAAGTTTGTTTTTGGGATAAATTCATCCCAACTCCGGAACCCTTCATTGTTCGTGGTCCGACACGCACTTGGCCGGTTTTTTACTCTTTCTAACAGTAATATGAAGCCAACCCAATTGCAACGACTAATAACGGCAGATTTTCAGTGTTACAAGCACATTATAATCGGCTTCTTAATTAACCATTTTCAGGCAATAATACTCATTTATTTCAGGATATGATTAACAGGTTTTATTTTAAATGATACCACCCGTTTAATGAATACAGCGTTTCATTACGAAAATCATTGGATACAAATTAACAGATCAGTATTAAGAGGTAAAAATAAATTATTATAATAAGTTACAGTTTAATTTGTGCTTTACGTATATACAAAAGATAGATGTCCGCGACAATATCAAAAGTTTTTATGTTTACCTATGATTTATAGCTTTACAGTCCGACCGCTGAGAAAATGCGTTCTTGACATTGAATTTGTTATTTGCATTGAATATATGTGTTTTGCGAATTTGATCCTTATAGTTCTATTCTATTTTTCTCTCTGGCAATGGTGCCCATGTCGGACAATTCTGCCAATGTCAGATGTGTTGAGAGAAAACGTGCGAAAAAAATGTATAAAAAAATAAAAAAATAAAAAAATCCAATAATAAGTTGATTACTTATTTAATAATTGAATTTAATGTGAAACTTGTTGACGACTATTAGTACACTGAAACAAACAGATAAAGAATATTGTTATTTTTATATTAATAAATGTGTGCATAAATGATCAAAAACCACACCAAAATCATCATAATTTGATATCATTAACGCGGATCCATAAAGTTACTAGAAATTATCCAATTGACAGGTGTTAGGAACGCATTCTTTCAACGGCTGAACTATAGTTAAGTTTATTTCTAAATGTGCGTTTGTGATTATCTTGTTGCTTTTGAGTGATAATGTGACAATAGCATTGTCCTAGAGTTGTATAAGTAACAGTATACGAAAGTAGCACTAACACTTCCTCTGTTAATGATATGAGAGCTGCAAACGTTATCAACGCCAGAATCACCGCAGTTTGGAGTTTGGCCAGGGCACGATGCCGTATAGCCCCATTCAATCTAACTGCACACAGGACTTTATTCACAAAACATTCACACTTAGAACTCTTCATTATCACTGCTATTTTAACGTGCAATTTAAACAAAGAACATTTTTTTATATTTAACATAATATTATTTTATTTTGTTGCATCTTTTGTTTTTTTTTTGTTTACATTCTTACATCTATCTTTTAAGGCTCGTGCAGACTAGCACGATATCGCGACAGGCAGCGCGACGTGCATCGCAATACTTTCCATGAAGTTTTCATAGAAATTGTGCTAGTGTCGCGTCGCGCCAGTCTGCGGGAGCCTCAAGCCGTTTGATTTTGTCGCGTGTTAACTAAACGAATGAGTATGTAGATCTTATAGTATAATAGTGAGTTTAGACAGATTTTAGAGCTAATATTGTTTGAGAAGATAAAGTACAGCTATCGATATAAAAATATAACACTGATGTTATGGTAGGTACTCAAGGATGTATACAAGGATGTATATAGAGTTATAATAAGAAGGAATAGGATAAGAACTAAAGCTGTACACATCCTTGTAAAATACAAAGAAATATCTCTAAACCAAATTAATTTTACATAACCAACAATTTGCATACCTATTCACCAATCCATAATTTCCACGCCTTTTATAAACCATCATTCCATGATAAAATACAACTTACGTATGATCAAAAACAAGATTCTTAAAACCCAAAATTTATGACTAATTTAGAATATTTACACAATAAATAATAGTTTGTACAATTATTTATACGTTGGATCGTGTGTTTATGAAACCTGGGAATTCTACATTATAAAAATAAATCTTATGACTAACTTTTTATACCTAAGCTTAATGTAGCGAAAATAAATACTAATTTAACGCAAATACTTAGAAAAATAAATAAATAAATCACAGCGAATCTCAATTACCTACCTACTCTTACATAATTACTATCTATAGTAACAATCGATGGTGTCATCATCAAAGTTTTACATGAAATTGTACCTTAACGACATAGTTACATTTATGAAAATTCGTATTTTGTAGATATAGGAATATTTAATAGTAATTAATATGGCTTTAATAATTAGAAATATATCGACAAAGTTGAATTTAGGTATAGCTTAACATTATATTAAATAAATCACTTAGAAATATGATACTTTTTACATCATGTCGTATGTTTTGTTACAACCAAACCAAGAAAGCCTAAAAATAAACTCCGAAAAAACAAAAAACCATTGAGTATCAGAAATAATGAGCACATAACGTCTACAATCAATTCCGATGTACCCAAATTAACATTTACATGTATGTTACAGATACCAAATTCTAGTACCTAAATATTTGTAATTTCGCGATTCAGTTACGTTCGATAAGTAGACGAACATTCCAACTTTGTCCATAAATGGCGCATTACTCGTTGCCCGTCATAAATATTCATTTTCGGCAAGCAAGAGGAAGTTTTCACGGTTTCTCATCGAGCCCCAGTTGAAGTAGACGTGTTATATTAGCAAATTTATGAGCAAAAATATTCCATACTCCGCTAAGATTTCTTGGAGAACTTCGCAAAAGTCTTATCTGCCGTTGAATCAATCGTATGGATATCCGCTTGCAATATTGCTGTTGCCACTTAAAGTGGAACTAATGTTATAGCACTTGAAGTAGAAGATACGTTCATTCAAAGATTAGATTCTTTTATCTACATGGTGTTTCATTGTATACTTACATTCTTGAGGATAGTGCACATTATTTGTAAATGCAATTTGAAATGCAACAAAAGGATTGCTTTGTTACTTAAACATTTACATCACTGCTCTGAATCGAATTACATAATGGATGGCATAAAAATTGTAATACAAGTTATACATAAAGAATAACTATATACAATGACTAGATCTATTTATAACGATAATAGTAACATAAAAAGTATTTTCATAGGAAAAACGGTGCACAACGTCTAATTCTAGAGCAGATTTTTCTCGACGTCACTCAAAAGTTTCATAGTACAGGGTTTCGCACTTTAAGTGTCCGTGATCAAAGCAAAGCCTCTTCGAGTTGGTTGAAACCCTCGTACCATCAGTCGCTCTCGTAGACTGTAGAGTTAGAGCTCTTTCGCCGACTGTACGGCGAACAGAACTCGATCCTGGTGTCTGGCAGCCAGGTGTACGCAGCGCGCTCCGAAGATGCACTGGAAAATAGAAAAAAAACGAATTAAATTATTTCCCAGTACACTCATTGTATAAACTTTTTCAGTCGGATTAGTATCACTAACTTTAGTAATGATACGTATTGATAAAATCTAAAATACTAACTGACGAAAAATATAATTATGTAGGCATAGTTGAAGGAAAATGCAGGATTTAGGAATGGACTTTTGTTAATATCAGACCGGGATGAATATCATTTAACAGAGATAAAACAAGAATAAATACAAAAATAATATTATTGTCACACATTTATTTACTAAATTGTAGACATAGGTAACTAAATTGTATTTAATAATGTGGTAGCGAATTAATAGTCCTTTCATCGTTATTTTTACCTCTGATTTCGCGTATCAGTCCGAAACAATGTTGTTTAAAAACTAAAATCTATTTTTACTCTGCTCTGATTTTTCAAACGTACCTAGTAATTTTAGCACTAAATATTCAAGCGTTAACGAATATATTGTTTGAAGTATTTTAATCAATGGCGATTTAAAATTGTCTGTTCTGTAATTAACAAAATGATAAAGCAAAATGGGTTTCATTTTATTTTTGTGTGAAACGCTAGTAATTGTGACTTTGAAATGCTAAATGACATTACCATTTTGGAACATTACGGAAATATTAACTAGCTGTCACTAAAGGGAAAACATTTCGAAATATCCGTTGGTCCTCTAGTATGACATTTTAATGAGTCACTTTAGTTGTGTCTTGTTCCACGTCCAATTAACGTTTACAGTATTCGAAGCTGACTTTCAACATCGCTGTTGTAACTGTGCCTGCTCTTAATGGTAATCGAGAACAACATTTACATGCAGTAACAATTGAAACATGTTTGGACAAAACAAAGACGTAGCCAGACTTAGTAACGCATTGTGACCATCCACTTGTGTATCCTGCAGCAGTCAATTTACCTGGCCAGTGAAACAAACGCTAAAGAGTCGCCCGACTCGAAGCAGTCGAATTATTTATGTTGAAATGCAATGAAAAGTTAATGTATTCGCTCCTTCAAGTGCCACCTACGAGCACTTGAATAAACAGAAGCGCTATTTATCTTTACCTTAGGTAAAGCATGTTGTTTTAAAGAGGACCCTTATAGGACCGAGGTCAACGTTCTTGACATACTTTATGAGATGAGCCTACGAGCAACATAGTGTTTACTTTTACAGTATAACGTTGTTATATCGTATGAAGACGGGGTAAAATATTTTAACATTTTTGTAATCGCACAGCTTTTGCTACATAACACATTTGTGGTATCAATATTTTTGTACTTTCGACTATCCGTTGTGTATTATGTGATGCGAATAAAGTAGGGTAGATACATTATTGGAGTGTGATAGATTGGGATAGAACCGTATCTTTTGACCGATTACCCTTCACGCCCTTGGCTATAGTCGGCCATCGCGGTCCAGTGGCCACAGACATAAGATTAACCGATGTCCGTATCACTCAACAATTTAGTGTTACTCGGATGGTCAGATTTGATATTATCGGTATAACACATCAATCGTTATTAAAGGATTCATCACAATATGTGAATGATTGTTCATTCAATTGGAAATTTACAGGCGTCAATATAGAGCGACTTCTATGATAGATTTGTTTGTTTGACAATATTGTGCCTTTGAATGCCAAATATCATGTTATCAAATTACCGTTTTGTGCCAATCAATTGCTACATAATTGACAAGAAAAGAGACCAATAGAGAGAACAAGTCGGACACTATTAAAAGGAAATGAAGGCGACGCGAGGCAGACGCCAAAGTCGCGGGCTCGAGCGAAATCCAATTTGAAATAAGTGCCTTCTGAATTAATCCGGCCACTTTGAGCGGACCGGATGAAATTTCTGGTATTTTTCACGTCTAGCAATAAAAACGAGCCCTCGACGCGGGAAAAAGATGAGTAATAGCTTCACCCTAAGTTCTGAGGAACTGTGAGGAATAATAATATTATGCTCGTATGATGGAAACCTTTTTTAATCCGTCTACATAAATATCAAGGTATGAAAGTGATATCGGATATACGAGAGATGTTGAAGCTGCTTTTTATGATGTGAATATTGTAAGAGCAATTAATTTATTGTTTGAATTAAAATATTTTTTAAACGGTTAGACACACTTCTCTTGTATGTTTTTGTCAATTAAATAAGAAAGAAAAATAATTTTATTTGTCACAAAAACACGTGCAAATGAAAACATAACTCGATTATTAGGTAAACATTACACAAAACAAAACGCAAATTTATCCAATTGTTACCCATTCCATCCAAATATTTATTGCTTATGCCATGTATCAGTGAGCTCCATATTTGTATGAATATGAACCCTGCTGCCATTAGTACAATATTACGACTATTGGAATATTATGTTAATGCAACAAATTTATCATTTCAATTGGTTATTACAACAAATTTTGGTAATAATCGCGTCGAGTAGCTAATTTTACATTCAAAAAGTTGTGCAATTATAAATTCGGATGAATAATATTTCTCCAAAGTTGTCGCGAGTGGTTAATAATCATTATTGTTGTTATTGTTTCCAACCTTGGAAAGCGTTCATTAATAAATTAACCGGCCGAGAATAGTCCCTTGCGGCATTCTCGGTAATATTTAAGGACACACTTTTGGTTCCCGAATCTTACGTCAGAGATAAGTTCGCAAGCTCTCTGATTAAAAATGGACTACTGATTCATGCTTGACAAGAATTGTCATAATATTGTGAGTAATTTTAAGATTTGAATACCTTTAGGACTCCCTAAATTGAACGTACGATTTAATTCAGGCACTATTACATTTCATAAATTGGTGTCCTACTGTTATTAAATGTCATAACTTGGAATTTCAACATGAAGTGGCCTCAAGCCAAGGTCCGGTAAGTAATGTCAAACTTCCTGTGAGAATTCCCAAGTGTTAGAATATAACAAATGCATGACCATCTAATACAAATATTAAGTAAAGTAGATGATGAGATGGTGCTAACACGAAAACTAGTATATAATAATTTATTTTCTTTCAATACTGAGGGTGTTAACAAATTGAGAAGTTTTAATATTCATAAATTATCAACCAATTAGAATGCAGCTAAGCGTGATGGCACTGGTACAGCAGTTTGATTACTTGTACCAACAACTCTGTACTTTGCAGCACCTGCTTTAGTTAAACTTCTAACTAGATCAGTTAACACCTCATCTTAACGCTCGCGTGAACATTTATGACTTCAGATTATTGAGTTACAGTTTGTGCTCTTAGTTAGTAAATATATTTTATTTTATTATTAGTAGGTAAGTAGTTTATGGTTTCATTTGATGTTGTTATTATGAGTGGTAAAGTTGACTCTGGTGATATTTTTATGTTTACCGCGTATGCGCTTGTCAGTTTTGGGAAAATTATTTTTTATTTTATTTTGTTTATATCCCTTCTACGTCTAGTATGTTTTCTTCATCAGCTTACTCATCTTTGTGAGTTGCTATATCTAGTGATGCTTGCTCATTTCGCAAAAGTTTTCTTTTATTTACACTTATTGTTGATGAGTTATTTTGGTAATACATTATCATCGTATACCAAGATCTTCCTTTGACGGCACGGTTGGCGCAGTGGTTAAGCGATTGACTGCTGCGCTGCGCGTCGCGGGTTCGATTCCCGCACGGAACAAATATTTGTATGACCTCCAAGTAGTTGTTCCGGGTCTGGCTGTTTGTGTATGTGAGTTTAAATGTTTGTAAACGCACCCACGATACAGGAGAAATTCCTAGTGTGGGGCAAAGTTTAAAAAAAAAAAAAATCTACAATGTTTAACTGAACAGGTTAGTAGCTTATTCATGCCAGTGCGGTTAAGTTACAATTTAATGTTTAGACCGCCATCGCTAGTTGGATGGACCATGATTTATGACAGCAGACTCGGCTGGGGTCCGTGCATATTACTGTTTCAGTTCCAACAGAAATCACTAGATGTCGTTAGTTAAGAATAAATATATAAGTTTTGCTAAGTAAAATGAGTAAAGAATATGTACAAAACATACACTTAAGGAGGATACAGTTAAGTAAACGCAGTCTTAACTAATAAAGAGGTTTCCTAAATAACTTCCGACAGTACCAGGCTAGCATAAAATAAAGAAACCACCACAACATTAATACTTCGGTGGTATAAGCCGGTGAAGCGAGAATTGTCTGTGCAAACATAAACGCAGCGGTCAAAATGGAAGCCCATTGTGTCAGAATGTATTCATTTGTATGGCAAGCCTAATATTGACTGTACGGAACTCGTTTCGTGCATGTAAATATTGAACTGAAGCAAGACTTGGAGCTAACTCGTGATTAAAATTACCTACATTTTAAAAGTTATTTTAGACATGTTAAAATGTAAAATGAAGTTAAGTTGCTAAATTGGCAAAATACAAACACGTTAAAGATAATTTAATAAAGAGTTTAGTAAGTCTAGTGGTACCTATATCTACCTACCTATATCTTGGAATTTGAAGTTCTCTTTTTTCCAAACACCTTTTTTGGCATCGCTAGAAAAATAAAGTCAGATTTAAGAACCCCAACTCATCAAGAAAGTTAAATATATTTGTCTCAGATATCATTCCCGCTCATCAGCAAACTGCCCTTTATGCTAATCTAAGACCTGAGTAAACTAGCTTAAGCTAAAATGCCCGCTTTTTGTCTAAAACGCTGAGTTTCTTTAACACCACTTCGTAATCTTTAGAGCCTCAAGATATTATAGTGATCCTCCTTATTGTATAATTAATTAATCATGACACTGCTATGCGTAGGTCGAAGTCTACAATGATGCTTAAGAAAACTGTAGTATTCAGTATTCATGTGTACTTATTTGGTTTAAACAACAAGTTACTACATCATCTGCCTAGACTTTTCCCAACTATGTTAGGGTCAGCTTCCAGTCTAACCGGATGCAGCTGAATAACAGTATTTTACATGGAGCGACTGCCTATCTGACCTGCACAACCCAGTTACTGGGTAATACGATAACCCTTGGTAAGACTGGTTGTCAGACATTCAGAGTTCTACTACAAAAAATGGTGTAGATTGCCTCATTGGTAGCAAGCGCTACTATTGAGCATGAGGTCCTGGGTTCGATTCCTAGGTTGGGCAAACTATTATTGGATTTATCCATCAGTGTAGCCGGGAGTCTAGATTTGTGCCCGGTAGATGGCAATAGGCTCGCCCCTTAATACATGGGTCTTAAACATAACAGGCGAACGTGGTATACTACAGGTAGGTACTGTTATGTTATGTGTGAAATGGTGTGAATCAGCATTCATATATATACGGAATGATTCAATACCCAATGGAACATAAATTTTCTAAACGACTATCATAATTTGTCATCAACTAGAGGCTATCAATTTGAACGTTAAAAAGATATAAAAAGTTAATCTAAGTAGTATTGAAAACTGCACCTTTGATTCTTGTGACATTAAGTATGATTTATTTGGTTTTGTCACAATTCGGTCAAAGAACTTCCGGAGGATTTGCTGCGCCATGATCATTACGGTTCGTATGATTTACCAAATTTTATTGAATAATTCTGAATTAAAATAGACAACCTACTTAGTATTCCATAATTAGAAATTATAGTTGAGACAGCTGCTTATAGAAGTTTATACGTTGTACAAAACATTTCGCTCGTAAACACCTACTTGAAAACCCACAACTTTTCTATGTATGTTCACTTATGTAGCTAGATAAATAAAGATAACAATCTTATCTTATACTTATGTCACATGAACTAACATGAACTCAATTTTGAATTAAGACGAATCTCCTTTGGTGGTCTCCGTCGTTCCAATTAGCACCGACGCCTTAAACATTCTCAATCATGAAGCTATAAAACCAGTCTCAACATTTTTACGATCCGTCCGAATCCACCTTTCTATGATTTCTACATCCTACATTGTTACAGATACGTAATAAACTTTATTAATTATCAAAGCGTATTTTATAGGCCTATAAACTGGGATTTAAGGCAATTCAAACATCTGAATTAATTCCTTATTATCGTACAAATGTTACATCTTATTAACGAACGAGTTATTGGTTTAAGTAATAGCTTTGGCGTATTATTATAATTTAAATATGTTTTTAAAAGGTGTAATATGATAGGTAACGATTTAATATACTGTTTATGGAGACATTTATATTTGAGAGGATTATAAAGCAAACGTAGCTTCGGTTGACTTTCGGATCGGATTTCGTTGTAACTCGACATTTATTAATAACTCGTGGAGTAAAAAGTGGCTGCATATTTATAGATATTTTTTATGAAAACAATGCTGTAGTGAATGGTGTCGATCTGTCACAAATTGGTGAATCTTTTCAGATACTTGTCGTTCATTGAACAATTTTTTTGCTCCCTGTTCCCTACACGGAGTGCTATGAAGTACCAACAGCTGGACACCCCTGCCATGTTTCAAGACTAAATAACGCACCCTGGCCGTAAAAATGATGACTTAAGAGTAATAATTTACACATTTTGAAGCGCGTTAAATTCAGCTGTTTAAAAAATATGGAAACTCTACAGTAGGTAGCCTCAGAATTTAGGAAATGAATACCAAAGAATGATATAATCAAAGCAACGAATTACATGAACGTGTAGAAGATATAGTACTAGGAAGTAGAAGGGATTAATTGATACAGAAGTACTAAGAGATAGTACACAAGATAAACAAACAAGCCGACGGAATTAAAGTTTAATTACTTCTTTTACAATCCACAAATCGACCACTGAATCCAATTAAATTCCCGGAGCTCAACGATCTAGCTCAAACGAATAACCGACCCACGAAAAATCATTAAGCGAAATTGTAATTACGTATTAAACGCGTCGACCAGTGCGTAATCCTCACACGGTCGAAACAGGGTTGTCGAAACGGGGGAGTGAATTGCCAACCCATACTAATCAAAAGGCCTGGGAACATAATTTTAAACAATTCCCGAAATCTGTATGGTAACCAATTTAGTGAATAGATAAACGCGTTGTAAAGTCCCGTTGTGGTACGGACAGCCCCCAAAATAGTGTTATACGCAAGAATGGTTACTGATATAGGGATGATAATGTTGTTTGGGCGTGTGTAATCGCTATGGTAACCGAGATCGGTGACGAAATGTACGTATTGTTTGAAGTTTGGACCCTAATTTTGAAACTTTATTTATATTTGACCCGGGGATTAAAGGAAACTTTAAACATGGACAGATGCCCGCAGCTTTTAGTTTTTGATCTGTGCGATAGTGCGATTTTGCTGTTGTGTTGGATAGATAGGTATCACTCTAGGTATTTTGAATGTTAGATGTGTAGACTACCACACGACAATAAATTAAAAATATTGGCAATACTAATGCGTTTTTATTTATTTAACCAATTATGTACACACATATATAAACATACAAGAAGAAAGGAACAGAAAAATACGTATAAAGGTGATGCTTATTTCTAAAGAAATCTCTTCCAGCATACGAGTACCTACGATAGGAAAGTCGATGAAGAGACGTAGACACCGTGTGTAAGAGTAGAAGAGAAAATAGAATACATAAAATCAAAAACAATTTACTTAATGAAATTAAACAAATAATATGAGAATATACTAATAAAATTAAAAAAAAAACTTACTTCTAACTTAAATAGGGTGTTTTCGAACAGACTAAATAGTGGGTCTACTATGGGTTTTACCGATCAGCCGACTAGGTATAGTGACTAAACTATTGGATATATAATATTTGACTGACTTTTTGTATGCAGACTGGGAACGTCATTAAATACACACATACAGACATAAACTCACGCCTTCTCCCCATGAGGGTAGGCAGAAACTATAGAACGCCACCTGCTACGGTCCTTACATACTCCTTTTGTTTCGCCTACGTTCTTACATCTGGTCATACACGCACGCCGGTTGCGAATACTACGCACCTGACCTTTCTGAAGGACATCACCAATTAGGTCACTATAATTATGTCCTCCTAGGGCATAAGATACAGTGTAATTTAGTATCGTTTGGTAGTCCCCACCTGGTGTAGCGGATAAGTATTTATCCAGTCTCACCTTTGATGTGCATACCAGACTAGATAATAAAGGAGGCCACTTTGTTAAATCAAAGTTGCTTAAAACCTCGTGGTAATTGAAAGTTACTAAAGCAAACATCGACAGTCGCGACGCATGAAAGAAAAGTGTGTACACAAATCTGATCATAGTCCACTGCTTGTCGTAACTTATAGGGCATAACGACCACCGAATAGCACTTGTTTACATCGTTGTGGATGATCGGCATGGAGATTAGAAACCTGTTCGAAAGCCATAAAGTGATGATCCATTAAGAGTCTGTTTATAGTAGGGATCTGCGTATTGTTAGTTTAATTTTTGGTAGAAGTTGTTGTAGTAGCATTAGACCCGTGTTTAGAAGTGGACCAAAGAAAGATTGTGATGCCCATGACCAAATAAAGACAAAAATCCAGATTTTTTCGGAGAAGCAAATAAAGATACAACAATGACATCTTAAAGATACAACAATGACATCTTGTCATTGTTGTATCTTTATTTGCTTCTCCAGCAGGATAGATTTAAAACCATCATCTAACGAGCCTTTTTCCAACTATGTTAGGGTCGGCTTCTAGTCTAACCGGATGCAGCTGATATCAGTATTTTACATAATGGAGCGACTGTCTATCTGAACTCCATAACCCAGTTACTGGGTAATACGATACTCATTGGTAAAACTGGTTGTCAGACTTTTGGGCTTCTGACTATCCGTAACGACCGTCAAAGAATGACAACCGGGACCAACGGCTTAACGTGCTTCCCGAGGCACTGAGGAGTTTCGGTATATAATGAATGGTCACCTATCCACGGACTGACCTCGGCTAACGTAGCTTAAGTTATGATGAACCCGTCCGGGTGTTATTACTTAGCCAGGAGCTCCTTAAAAATAAAGATTTAAAACCATATAATGAGTTTACAATTCTGCAGTTCGGAAATTAGCAAAAAACTTTCCCTAGCAATACCTAATATTAAGCGGGTTCATAATCAAATAGAACAGAAGAAGATTATAAGATTATAGTAAATAATTATGTATGTATGTGTATTATAAGTGTTTAACCTATTTATGTACTTGTGCACCCGTTTTATTTATAATTAATAATGTTATAATTTAATATTTTTTAATATTATTATTTTCTCTCAATCAGAGCACCCGCCATCTTATCTCTTCACCACCCTTGGTTGACTGGTAGAGAATGCCTAAGGCATTAAGTCCGCCTTTGTACCTAATTGTGTGTGAAAAGTTTAAATAAATAAATAAATAACAGGGTAAGAAGAATACTTAAGGTGAATCCGCAGTTGTAGCCCGCTAAATTAAAATTTTCTTACGTTTTTTGCTATTTGCAGGTAATTGTCAGGTTGTACGAGTATCTTGATCAAAATATGATTCGCGACTATAAAAGATTCGTATTTACAGAATTATAATCATTAGAATCAGTCAATCACATCTCTCCGAGTTAGATTTGATCCCCAATGTCATATTGGGGATCAAATCTAACTCAGACAGATGTATTAATGATTCTGATGGTTACAAAAATAATAATAATATAGATATACATATCTGTTATAGTCGCGAATCATATGGTTATCAATATACAACCTGACAGTGTACTGCAAATAGCAAAAAACGTAAGAAAATTAGAATTTTGCGGGCTACAACTGCGGATTCGCCTTAAGTATTGAGCTTGATAATGGCATAGAAATGTGCGCATGCAATGATATGAGACCTAATTTTGTAATCCACTTCTAATAGATGTAAGGTTCACTTCTGCCTCGGGGACCTAAATGCTTTCTAAACTTACTTCTATTTTTGTAAGCAACCACTGTTCGAGACGGTTGATTGCGTTAATAAACCTTTCAATGAAATTTCTCTGTATTCTTTTGCGTAATTTAGCTTTGTGTCAGAATTTTCGTAGAACCGGAATTACAGTTGAAATAGATTTACCGTTTGTTGAGACAATTGTTATTTAACCGAGCCAACCAAACGTTGTTCTATTTAAAAAAAAACCGGCCAAGTGCGAGTCAGACTCGCGCATGAAGGGTTCCGTACCATTATCTCTAAAAATGGCAAAAAAAATCACGTTTGTTGTATGGGAGCTCCCTTAAATATGTATTTTATTCTGTTTTTAATTTATAGCGGCAACAGAAATACATCATCTGTGTAAATTTCAACTGTCTAACTATCACGGTTCATAAGATACAGCCTGGTGACAGACAGACAGACAGACGGATGGGCAGCGGAGCCTTAGTAATAGGGTTCCCGTTTTTCCCTTGGGTACGGAACCCTAATAAAAATGAATTAGCTACGTATACTTTCCTTTTTGTTTTTATAATAGGTACAATGTTGTGGCTTCAGTAGTCAGTTTCATTCAATATTTGTCGATAAATTTAGCTTTTCGCGGTACAAGTATGCACTAATACATATATTCTGTATTTTTTGTGGCGATATTGTTAGCATAAGAATTCAAAAAGTGTGCTACCATAAAGTTTATTAAGTGCAAGGAAATCAGAAAACTATAAATGATACTTACAGAGCACAACATATGGGAAAAACGTAAAAGAGAGTGTTTTACGTTCAATACTCATAAATCAACACAAAGTTTTAATAAATGGGGTTGGCACGATTGCTTTTCATACTGCTTGCTACCGGGGAATAAAATCGTCGGTAGAATGTTCTCACATGGTATGTTTCCGTTACCGAACTTTGACGTTTGATTTTCATTAACAAAGTTGGTCGAAACGAATTAACTCCGACAGCAAATAAATGTTACGAACCAATAATATTACCATTCTGCGGATTTGATTGAATCCACAAATAGCTTCCCATGGTTACGTGTGAGGGTCGGGTTGAAAGTTTAATCGATTTAAATTTTATCGATAGTTACACATAGGGTACTGATTTAAATGTAACTATTCTAATTTCATGCAATTTTAATGTATTTGGTAGTTAGGTGACTTCTGAAAAAAAGTTAAATGAGCCAATAGCGTTGGTTGTTGACTCCGTGCCTAAAAAACTGTAGGATGCTATTTTTTCTCTTAAGAAATATATCTAAACGTGCTGTGATGTAAAACAGTAACAATCTTATAAAATCTTAAACTAGCTTATAATGCATTTTACTTCAAACTATTTTGAAACAGTTCAGGTAGAACATTATTTCTAGGTAAGAAAATGCGGGTTATTTTCAGAAAACTGCACGTTGTAATAATCGATTTCTATGTTATTGCTTATTTCTAGTACGCAATAACGCACAAATTGATTATTTTAAAGCATGTATTGTTTAAAATAGAGCTCATAAATAACGCTTTTATTGGTTAACATATTATTATTTCGTAATAATGTTATGATTATTTTTAATTCATCGTTTATCGATATCGATAATGCAGTACGCACGTGCCTATAAAAGGAAATGACATAGTGCGTGATATGCGGAAACGTATTTAATGAAATGCGAGGGGTGCTCGTAGTGCGTGGGGCCTCACGCACACGTAAACACTTATACAGTCGCAGAGCAGTACTACAATCACGACCCATCAAATGTAGTGTGCGTAACTACAAAACTGAGGTTTAATGAAATGCTCCAATTGAGATATTTGGAGGAAGTAAGACATTAGAAGCCTTGGCGTGGAGATAATAGACCGTAAGCACATGTCTGCATGTATTACTTGCCCGAGTTTTCGTTTATAGTAAATTGCAGACTTGATTGTTTTGTTCGTATCGTAGATAGGGAAGCGAGAGTACGAGCTATAAGATTCATTGTTCCAAGCAATTTGTTTTCATTAGCAGTAAAGCATTTAGTTTTAGTTACATTGCCTCCGTAAAGAACTTACACGGATAACGTTGATGATACCAATTTGTATCTGGTAACATTGCGTGTATCCAATACAAGAAATGATTGAGTAGCTACAAGTAGCTCAATATCTCTCCAAACTTTCTCAATTTATAATTACCATCAGTTTATGAAGGAAGTTGTTATAAAACTCGATTTCAACATGTACAAAGTTTTTACAGTCGATATTAAATAAATAATCGTTTAACTAAAGTTCTTTTAGCAAAAGTTTATTGAACGAGTCTCCCTCTGGGTTCTATTCTCAGCATATGGCGGTATTGTGAGATTTCAATTCGACAATTGACACGACTTATTAGCGAATATAGTTACATTCAGCTCTAAATAGCTTCGGGCCAAACCTATAATTTCGGGCTCAGACCCCGGGAGACGTTTCTGCTATTCGAAATATTCGATACAATCGATTTACATGCTGTGATATTCCCCTACTATGGAGCTGTGGTAATTTTAGACTAGTAATTTGCTTCGTGAAGTTGTTCAGCCAATTTACTGGTACATTATTAAGTGCGATTAGAGCAGCGGGGTTTGTGATCGTCGGTTAATTATGTACTGTAGCTGCTTATGTGTTTTGTTTGGCGTTATAATTATAGAAGCTGCTACATTTCATGTGTGAACGTGAAACAACAGCTGCTACCAAATCTCATTTTGATATTTGGTTTGGTAGAGCTTTCAATTTAGGCCCGCAAAGTTTCAAACTGTCATCAACCGCTACTAAATTGGGCAGCTAAATGGACGATATTCCTATTGAGTTTGTGTTAATGTGGAGTTAGTCTCGTCTGAAGTGCCAATTTACAAAATTATTTATTGAGTAGGTACAAAGTAATATGAGATTGTTTTTGCAATGTAAAACATTGTTGCTTAACGATATGAGAAAAAATAAAAGAACATTAACGACGACTCTGCTATTGTTCTCTTAAAATAAACATGACCGTGAGAATAACAAACAGTGGTAATGAATTACTTACCCCATCATTTCAATGCAATATAATGACCCGTTATGGCCGTTAATAAAAAATAATTCATAAAAAATAACGTCCTATAAACGGTGGACTGCAGCAAAATATTATACTGTAATAAATAATAATGGTATGGTACACCCCGAATTTTAGTCATCGCTGCGCACACGACACCCGCTTAACTAAATTTGGGACAACCCTAAGTTTAAACTTGACATTCAATTCATTGTGAGGCATGAATGACTGAATGTACGCGTTGCAGAACCGCACTTATTATTTATTATGACCCCGCATGTGTCTCTGTTCGGTTAAAAAACACAATGACACAGTCGAGATTATTACATCTTTCCACGTTTAATTGTACACAATGGGTAAACAACAAAAGCCGAATCCTACATTTGTAACAGTTGCACTTGAATTTATTATAATAGAAACGACATGCAGAAGAGAATGGACGCATTTGTTGCAGCTTCGACATTCTATTAAACGAGTTCAGTGAAATTTGAATGATAAAAGTTTGATAACTTCAACTCGCTGCGCTCGAGCATGTGAATAAATGAAGATATATTAATCTAGTTGGGGTTAAATTGTTATTAAAACTATGATTAATGGTTACTGTTAATGGAGCACAGATTAAGGAGCGGGCTACACGCAACAACGTTCAAAATTAACGTCGGTTAGCCCGTGACATACGTGTAAATTTATCTTCATCATTACCACGTTAGTTTCGATACAATTGAGCTTCGGCCAGTTTTAAATATACGTTGCTATGATTAGTTAATGAAGATATAATCTCTTTTACAAAACTCCATTTAAAATAACTCCATTTAAAAACAAAAAGTTGTAATGACCACGAGGAATTTGAGAGACTAAATAGTAGCAGACAAATTCCTGATGATTAACAGATAGGGAATGATGATTATTCCTTAAACCAACAACAGCATCTATAAATTCCCACCATAGACAAACGTAAACATGTTGTTACAAGGAAATGTGTGATAGCAAACAATGACGCAGAAGACGTATGTATGTTTTATTAACTTATTACCAAACAGAATTTTATTTCACGTTCAAGTTTTATCTGCTGTTGGTATACAAACAGAATTACCAGCTTTCATTGCCCGGGGATGCACGATTCCCTTCGATTTTCTATGATAAACAAACTTACATCCGAGTAAGGTAAACATGATCGTAAATTTTACTACAGCTTTCGCGGTAACGGAAATTCTACATCAAATCAAAATTTTCTCAGCATTTGCCACGTATACGTTCTCATGTTGTACTACACCGTGTTTCACTTTTATGAAAACATTATCTGAGATATCATCAGATAATGTTAACATTTTTGTAAACATTCTCGCAAAATAAGTAACCCGTAAGCGAAAACTACCGCAGCGCGCGACCGAATGAGTTTTATTGGCATCCAGTATGTTAATATTGGCGTCGTCTACGATTGAATTGTTTGAAAAAAGCATTCGAAGCAAGCGTGACGAATGAATTTCGATAATAAAATTAGCATAATCAATACAAGGGAGTCATCGATGCACTTCGGTAATGCACGCGGTCGGCGGGACCGGAACGATCAGTATCGAAGTTTATTGGCAGTGCTCCATACAAGTTTACATGTACTTAATGCATACGGAATTGAAATTAAGCATTATTTCATGCAAACGATCGCGTATAACGACAATTACTGTGATACAATCTATGTAGTAGCGTGAGTTGGTTTCCGAGTTGATCATTGAAACCGACCCGTTTGTTTTACTTGTGGAGCAATTACTGTTTTATTTACTTTATTCCTTTGTAGGGTTCCGTACCTTAAAAGGAAAAAACGGAACCCTTATAGGATCACTTCGTTGTCCGTCTGTCTGTCTGTCAGTCTGTCAAGACCATTTTCCACAGGAACGCGTGGAGGTATCAAATTGAAATTAATATCAAATACGTAAGTCTATGGTCCCTTGAAGCTCTAAGAAAATCAAGCTTCCAAGTCAACGCAATAAAAAAATACGGCGATATAAGCGACATTATTGCGACATATTTCGATACTCGCAAATAAATCAAAACCTGTGAAAAAACTACAACTTTACAACTTTCGGACTTTTTCCTTTACTTGTGCTGCTTTACCTCGCTTCTTGCCAAATTTCATGACTCTAGGTCAACGGGAAGTACCTATAGGTTTTGATTTATTTGCGAGTATCGAAATATGTCGCAATAATGTCGCTTATTTGGCCGTATTTTTTTGCATTGACTTGGTACCTTCATTTTTTTAGAGCTTCAAGGGACCATAGACTTACGTATTTGATATTAATTTCAACTTGATACCTCTACGCGTTCCTGAGAAAAATGGTCTTGACAGACTGACAGACAGACAGACAGACAGACAGACGGACAACGAAGTGATCCTATAAGGGTTCCGTTTTTTTCCTTTTGAGGTACGGAACCCTAAAAAACATTTTTTGCGATTACAAACTTAAATTTTCAGTTGGAAAATTGACCGTGGCGTATATCGATGTATGGGAGAACATGTTTTTCAACTACAATGTTAAGTTTGTTTTAGGGATAAATTCATCCTAACTACGGTACCCTTCATTGTGCGTGGTCCGACACGCACTTGGTCGGTTTTTCATTACATTGTCGCTTTTATTGGGTTCGAATGGGGATTTATAATTTTGATATTTTACTTGTTTGGTCAATCCTACGAATTACAACTCTTAATTGTTTGAAGAACACCAACCCGCACTGGGCCCGCGTGGTAGATTTACAGCCCATTCCCTCTCGAAGAGAGGAGGCCTGTGTCCCAGCAGTGGGAACATTATAGGCTGATTATGTGAATTGTTTGAAGATATTTCGTACACTTTTACATGCTCCTACATCTACATCTTCATCATCATGTGTTTCTAATTCTACAATTTAAACCTTCTCATTCCCATATGGGTAAGACGAGGTTTGGTTACCCAAGTTAGCATTCAAAGCTATCTAAACCTATATCATCATCAGTTACACCTAGGTATCTATCTACAATAGTATTAACTCTAGCTGTCGGCAGCATATTGTGATTCAATTACGCTGTACTGGGCACACTGAGTACTGGCTGAGGTCCTGGCGGAAATTCATAGTGTTCCCAACGTATATCATTCTATTGTATAGTTAACAAATTCAATAGTTAAGGGCCTCTGGCCCAGGGTATCAGGGTATTTAGAGCCTCGGAAAGTTGGGATGATATAGAATTGAATGTTAAAGGTATGTTTCTCATTATTTTAAACGGGTCAGAGGGCTTAGACAAAGTGACATTCTACCAGCAGTAACGATGATGAAAAAATTAAAAATGTATGGGACTGACATAAACTATCGAAAAGCTTTTGCCAATCATATTAAAGTCAATCATGTTGAAAATCCAAGTAGAAACACTAAACGCTTTGAAAGTGAAAGCCATTTGTCTAGGCTATCAGGAAACAGATGGGCATCGTTGTAATCGATTTATAGTTTAAAGTTATCAGTATGTAAAATTACTTCATACGACACCAACATCGTCTTTCTACCTTTATACCAATATATTGGGGCTGCGCAGCACACCTTCCATTCATTTCAATCCGTCATTTCAGTATTTATCCCCCTTTTCAACATAATTATCATCTTTCGCACAAAACCTTTTGATAATAATGTTTCCTTGGTTTGTCTTGTTTCATAGTGCCTTACGACACTGTCCCTCATTCTCATAATACAAATCACGCCCTTTAATCTCATTAAGTTTGCCAATTATGTTATTTATTTATGAAACAACAAGCTATAATCGAAATGCTAACTCTGTATAATATCCTTGCTGACAATATTCAGAGATGCGAGCTAGCTTAATTCCAGTCCATCGATGCGGGCTTGTCATTGTAACCGAACGTAGTAATACAACAGCATGCTCATAGTAGATTAGTATCAACAATTATTTTGGCTTGTTTAATTTAGAAAATTATTAGTATTAGTCTATATACTCATTATGAACCTTATTATGTTTAGTAAATTTTTGGTACTTATGGTCCTTAAATAAGTATTATAATTTAATAATAGGTTAAGGTCCTAGGTTTGGACACGTTTTCCTTTGAACTGTTAAAGATGAATGATGCCAAAATGTACATTAATTACGACAAGACTCAATTAAGAGTAAAACAAAAGCTTTTTACTGACTTTCATGTATTTCTTAATATAGCCCGGAATAATTTACTTAATAAGGTCAAGAGAGCTGATCAATTTCCTCGAATTATAGATTGCAATTTCCTTCATCAGGATAAAGGAAAGCTTCCTTCCAGGAAATCGTACAATGAATAAGATTTTATAGATAAATTTATTTATTTGAATTGGAAAATTCTGAGTAAAGAGAAAGTAGAGAGAGAATATTATTCTGAGTAGGTGAGTGGTTTTAAAGAGCAAGAGGGAACTCAGTTCCAAAACAACGCTTACAGAAATTGGAAACTTATAATTCCTAGTTCATAGAAGTATTGCTGAAAAAATCACTGAAATGAAGTGATACACAAAGGATTTCTGATGAAAATATAGGCTTTTGTCCTCACAGATTATGACTATAAAGAAACAACGTTGATAATACTGCTGTGGCTTTGTATGAGCGTAATCCGGGATTGTGTGCTTAAACACCTACATACATATACGAATCAAATATGTATAAACGCCGCTGGTGGGAATCGATAGCTGAAACAATGCTGAATGGTCGACCTATTATAAATTATTTATTTATAGTATAAATTGATGAGCTGGTTTACACTGATCGGGTGTCTGATATCTATAGGTTATTTGGCTATAAGTAGATTTGTTCGGTCATGAGACCTTACTCTAATCACTGTGTTTGAAAAATGGATTTTTTACTGCGGTATCTTGGTGAATATTTAACGGAAAGATGCTGCTGATCTTCTTTCTTACGTCATTCTTGATTTGTGTTTACATAATTGTGGACTGACCGAGGAAATGGGGTATTCTTTATCACGAACATTTCATCCTCACAGAATCTAACTTGGGTTTTGATTGTCCTGTAGGTGCACAATGAAAAATACTCTAATTATCTATCTTCAAGTGGTTTGGACACTAAAGATTTCTCATCGATTAATGTTTGTTTGTGTACCGTTACCTTCGAATGCTAGCCAATGTTCCTGAGTGAACTTATCAGGTTGTGCATAAATATTGTGACAGCCTATTCTCTCACTTTGTGGCCCAGAAACCTAAAAACTCCACAATAGCCCATTTCTCACTGGTTTATTTGAAATGAGTAGGTCTAATGTAATTAATACTACTGCTAGAGAAGGGGCAGCAGCGTTCTCTATGCATTTTAACACTATACTGCGATCGCCAACCCGCCTGCCAAGCGTGGCGATTATGGCAAACCCTCTTTGTGGGAGGTCTATGTCCAGCAGTGGACGTCTTTTGGCTGAAATTAATGGTGAATTAATACTATTAATATATTTGGAACTAATCCTAGAAACTAGCTGTGACGGAGGAAATGACAAAGTGTTCTCTTAAATATCGTTAGTTACAGCGAACAAGAATGACTATTACTATTGATTTTATTTTTAATTTTGCAATATAATTTTAGTGCCACAGTGACCTAGCTTTCTTTGGTTTTTCTCTAAATGGTAGAATAAAGGCAATAGGTAGTGAGTAGGTGTATCAAAGTACCTACGTTTGATAACAAATCTAAGTTAACTGACCAAATGAATTTATTGTGCCATAACTAGCTTTATTGGTGAGTTATGTCGTGCCTCGTATCATAGCGCAACGTGCCCATTGTTGTACCTACGATACGAGAAAAATATCCAAATTAAAATCAACAATTCTTCTTATATTTATTTTGGCGTTTAAATTCAAAGATAAAGCCTATCAACTTGTAGCTGTTGAGCCGTTTCTTTTTCTAAAGTCCGTACTAATACAAACTTATTTAAATTGGTAAGATCAATAGTTTCATTGATTTTTAAAGACAATTTTTAGGAATACCTACATCATCCTGATTACACACACATAAGACTTTATCAGCTTAACTAACTTGTACCTATAGCATAGCATAATTAGTCAAATCAAAACAAATCAAAAATGTTTATTTGTTAGGATATGGTACAATAGATGTTACAATGTTGGTTCCAGAATAGCCATAGTATGGCGTCCAAATATCTATATACAAAAACAAAGCCCATATTACTAACCTATTTATAATTATGAATAATAATGAATTAGAGAATAAAATATGAATCTATAATTGTTAATTAATACCGATTGAGATTGTATTCTAGTAATAATAATAATTATCAATAATTAAATATGTAGTTTTTGCTTGTCATGGATTAAAGGCTATTTTTATTACTTTATTATAATTATTAATGATTTATCCTCTAAGTCTATAATGTTCCCACTGCTGTGACACGGGCCCAGTGGAGGTTGGTAGATGTCACATCTACGAATTTTTGGTTCTAGGACATTGTTTCCTCTCGATGTTTTCCTTCACCGCTCTGAGAGCAGTGGTAATGAAATTATATACACAAAGTAAAGCGCCTGTCTGGGTTCGAACCCACAACCTATAACTCGTAAGTCAGGGCCGTTACCACTGCTCTATTTAACAATGAGATCCTAACACCAACAGTCGATCTCGTATCGTAACAAAATGAAAACGAACACAGCAGGAACTGTTCTCCGACTCCAGAGATGATTTTGATGAAGATTTATGTCACCAATGCTAAATCACACACAACGTATCAACCTAAACAACTGCCAGTGAGAACTACAGACTATTTTCGTTCGAAATAAATTGGTTCCTGAAAGTAGGAGAACTTTTCAGTGTAAAGTTTCCAAATACTGTCGACAGCACCATATTTTCGTAGCTCACTAACTAGCAGAAAGAATAACATTTCTGTCAGTCAAGAAGTAATTTCGTAAAAATATTTCGAGTTTTGAGTTGCTTGCGTGATTTGTTTGTACGAAAATAGAAGGAAAGTTTTAGTTTAATATTAGTTTAGTTCGTCATATTAATATGAATGACTGTCTGTGTTTTTCATATTAATTTATTGCGTTCCATGATGCATATCAGATGATATATTATGGAACTCAATCAAGAAAGTTTTGTAGCTTGGTACCTACAAATTGTGGACCCTGTTGGGACAGCAACAGGATGAAAAATTAATAAAAAATATTATTTAGTCAATTTCATACATAACATCACGCGTGTTATCCCCGAGGGGTTAGGCAGAGGTGGTCCTGTAGTACACACACATTTTGCCAGTTATGTTTAAGTCCCATGTTATTGGGGTTTAGCCTATTGCCATCAACCGGGCACAAATCTAGACTCCGGGCTGCTATTGAGAAACTCCTGATGGAAGAACACAATAACACTTTGCCTGACCTGGGAATCGAACCCAGGACCTCGTGCTCAGCAGTAGCACTTGCAACCACAAGACCAATGAGGAAGTTAGATCACCGAGGCAGTCTAATAAAAAGAATCAAGTTTTCGAACAGACAGCCGTGCTGCGAGGGAGTTTGTTGCGCCACTTCCCAGCTAAAGTACAAGGAACCGGTGAAGGGCAGACGTTTTTGGGGAACTACCTTATGTAATTTTTGACGTTGTAAAAGTGCTGATTCTCAGCCTACTTTGAATAAATGAGTTTTGATTTTGATTACTAATAACAATTATGTTCAACATATTACTAATAATTAAATATATTTTTTACAATAAAACAAAGACCATAAATAAATAGTTTTTTTTAATTAATATTAGCATTTTAATCAATTATGCAAAAACGGCTCAACGGATTTGGATGAAATTTGGCACAAATGTAGTTTATAACCTGGAACCTAACGCATAGGATACTTTATATCCCAGTAGTAGGATTCGTAGGATAATTTCCGACCTCCACGCGGGCGAATCCGCGGGGTAAAGCTAGTTTATTAATAATTACTGAGATCAATATTAATTTTTGTAATAAGGAAGAGTGCTGGACTATGAGAGACTTTGACAATGGTTATAATGGTAGTAGGTTTTAATTTATTTCAACGCATACGTGGAAAGACTTTCGCGTTAAAGAAAACAAAAAACGATTAGCATCAAATTGGTTTTCGTAATAAGCGCGACAGTAGGTACAACAAGTTTAGCAAAAAACCCTTTTACTTCAAACAAGTACAAAACTACATATTTTATGAACATCCAACTATACTCCAGTGACTCACAATAAAAAAGCAAACAAAAGAAAAACACACATACATCACACAAAAAAACAATAATAGGCCTTCGTGTCGCTTTAATACGTCGGAATCAAAGCACCCCCAATCATTAAAGAGAACATAAATAAATGAATAGCACCAAACAGTGAGTAAATACATGGGGATGTGCCACCAAGTTAGGACACGTGCAAAAACCGACGGCGACACGACCCTAAAGTTGCTGGAAAGGTCACGGAAAAAATAGACGTGTGTCGGATGTTTATCCTGAACTAAGTTGTCGATTGGGAATAAAATATTTTTATTGCATTATATTTTTTTTCTGAATGTTTGTGAGTTCAGATATGTATTTGAATTTTGCTTGTGTTGTTAAATAAGGTTTTTGTTGGATGAGTGAATTTTACAATTACATTTATAGCTACAAATTGATGGCAATAGTTTTGACCCCATTTTGCTGCTACTGATCCACAACTTTTGTACAGATAGGCTGTAATATAAACTTATGCCTCTTACTTGGCAGTGATACGCGCTTGGGCGCCTTCCAGTGATATTATAAATGGCATTGGCAAGCACGTACTACATTGCACCGTAGGTACTGTCGCGCACAGCACTTCGCATGGCATCGTAAATCGTGTCTCGTAAACCTCCCGCCATCACCCGCCTATCACTAAAATTAAACATTTAATGAGAAAATGAATTACCAACAGTTATGAAACGAACGAAACGTTACGACCACTACATAAGTTACATATATTTTTATTATCTCAACCGTGAACGTTACTAGCGTAGCGGCCATGTTTCAACGGCTATTTATTTATTAGAACTGACAGCGAATCGTTCATAAATAGCGAAATAATATTTCCGAAACAAAATTTGCAAACGAGCGTACCTCGTGAACGCGTTGCGCGCACACATACACGCTTGTAAAAGATTCCGCGCTATAGTGTGCGGGTTGGAAACTTTTGATCCCCTGACATAAATCTCCATCAGAAAATGGGGAGGGCCGTAACCGGCTTAAGCTTAACAGTGACTAGTGGCCCCGAACCTTAGTTTAAATATATTGTAATAATGATAAAATATACTAGTTAATTTGGGCCTTTATTTATTTTGCAGTAAAGAGCTTTTTGTCATAACAACCCACTGTTTGTGATGGGAACGTGCGGGTCCCTCAAATATTGTTTCATATTTCGCCTCTCGTTTGGTCCTTATTTGGTAAATAGATTTGTATTGTTAGAGCTGGTAATCCTATTCCGTTACTTAGCTAATCAGTGTTTCATCGTGTATTTGTACAGTTTTATGTCCTATACTACACATGTGTTGTTCACGCTCGTCGCTTTGATTTACAGCTTGTTAATAAATTAATTGGAACAACAAATAATTAGTCATTGCCTACTGCCGATGAGCATTAGTAAATACTACGTAGGTGGAGATACATGCTACTATTTGTTTTCTTATGTAACCATTGCTTCATACTCCTCTATAAAAAGGAAAAAGTCACCGTTGCCATAATCACCGGGAAAATTATAATAAATGCGATGTTACTTATTTTAAAATAAATAGAAAAATAATGACAGTCAACCTACCCACTCTATCCTATCATATATAGTTCATCGTCATTCTCCTGCCCGTATCCCAATTTATTTGCGGTCGACGCAACTTGTCCCTTTCTTCCATACTTCTCTATTATCTCGGTAGTCACTCCCTTTTTAGCCATATCATCTGTCACACAGTCCATCCATCGTTTCTTTGGTCTTCTCCTACTTGTATCCACATTCCTACTCAAGCTTTCCTGATGACATGCCCATACCATGAAAACCTATTTCCACACAACTTTTCAGTCACTGGTGTCACTTTCAGATGTATAGTTCAAGAGATATAAGTAAATCAAACTATGCCAAAGTGATTTCGAGACGAATCCGTCTAAACTTTCGTTTACTTTTTACGATCGGCTCAAGGATTCGATATTGGTTCTTGCTATTATTAGGTCTAGATTTCTTTCAGTCGAATGAGTGACAGTAAAAGTCTACATTGAGTAGGCACTCAAGAACCTTACGTAGGTTTTCTGATGTGAAAAATTGTTTTATCTTTTCTTGCTAAGTTTTCTGATGACATGGGAAAAACTATATGTATCCAATTTATCTATGCTTGTTCAGACGTGTATGCGCTATTTTAGATATTATCTCTTATTTGATTTCACATTCTTGCGCAGTTATATATAAATCTAGCTATTCAGAATTTTGTATTATAACTTTATGTTTTCACTTTTAGTGGTGACTGTACTCATTGACCAATCGTAATTATTTCGGAATAAAAAGATAGCCCAGTAAGTACATACAGGATATTAAAAACGGATTATTACGAGTTCACGATATTATTAAAATAAAGTTAACGAAACACTATGAGTATTACTTTTCGATTAATTTCGCAGAAGTTATTGGTCGGAAATAATTGAGAGTCAATGAGGAATCAGGATGCATTTAAATCCGGAATATTGCGCAGGATACGAACTGATAATAAATCAACTGCATAACTGAACGGGATGGGAAATAAAATCCTGTTTTCAATTCATGATTCTGGATTATTAAACCGCTTGAAATAAGACCTCTGAACAGTGAATCTGTTATCACTTTGTATAAGCTATTGTGATTGGTTTTACGAAAATTATACAGGCCAATGATATCACATTATAAAATGTAGTAGGTACCTATTGTTAAAAATTGATAATATTTGTTTTAACCGCTTATTTGGAAGTATTTAGCGTGAATCATAACGGATTAACACTTTGACATGACTGTTATGAATTCATTGAATTATTATAATAATATTTGTAGTAAATTAATATTATTGACCGAGCGAGCAAAGGTTTGCTTCAAGGCAAAATTTGCTTTCCTCTGTCAGTTAGTTGGTACTTCTCATACAGGTCGTATTTTACAACCGATCTGGACTAAACTTGGTATACAAGTTTTACGACTTTATAGATATTTTTTTCTTGTCGGGGATTTTTGATTGGGGCATTTCCTCCAAAAAGGGGCTAAAAAAGGGCTACTGGATATCTCCGCAAGGTTTTTCTTTTATTTGAAAGGTTAACTTAGGTTGGTTCATATATACGGGAGGACACGGCGCGGCATACGCTGGCAGAGTGTGCCGCTTGGGAGGAGCCTCGCCGTGCCCTCATCTCAGGAGTAGGCAGTGACCTGTCGCTGCCGGCCGTGGTCGAGTCGATGGCCGGCAGCGAGGAGTCCCTGGCAGGCATTGGTCCTAACGGACTCCGTCAGTTGGTGCTGACATCTCTTTGAGGCGCGCGTGGAACACAACGCGCCGTCGACCCGGGCCTGGTCCTTATCGGATGGCGAGCTACCCATCGCTCACCATCCACAGGCCCGCGCCTACGGTGGCCGGAAATCGGCTTGCGACTCCCGACGCCCGGGGCGTCTCCTGCGGCGGCTAGGAGCGCAAGGGCGCGAACCTTGCCTCTCCTTCACGCGTTCTGCCTCCTCCTTCGCGAGCATTACCGCTTTGCAGAAAGAGGTGACGGCCTCCCATGCACTCTCGCTCCGAACCATGGCCTGAACCAGCGCCGGACGCGAGATATCGCCGCCGCCAATCGCCTCCGTGAGGACACGGCGATGTTCCGCCCAAGCCGGGCAGACCTCCACCGTATGCTCTACCGTTTCCTCCGGGCGATCCACACAGTGGTGACACCCGGGCGTTTCCTCCCGCTTTATCCTGAACAGGAACCTCCCGAAACATCCGTGTCCGGTGAGGACCTGCGTCAGGCGGAAGGTGAGGACGCCGTGGCGCCTCTCCAGCCACTCCTCAAAGAGGGGACTTATCGCCACAATTGTGCCGTGCCTAGCGTTGGGTTGCGACAATCGCACTCTCCATGCCGCCATGAGATCCCGCCGGAGCTCTGTCCGCTGTGCCGTGATTTCTCGCGGCAGCGGCGTTTCGCCCCGGCGTTCCCATGGCGGTAGACCGGCAAGGAGGCTCGCAGCCTCACGGGAGACCGTACGGTAACCCCGTGCCAGCCTGATGACCATGACCCTTTGGGACGCGTTCAACCGCTGGGCTGATTGAGTACCTGGTTGATGGAGTACCTGGGAAAACCTTCTCATCACGAAACTAGAGAAATTTTAAAATAATTTTCAGAATTCTCTAAAAGGAGGCTGTAGAACCAATATTAATGTTAGTTTTACAATAAGTTCAGTAGATGGCGCCACTGTGCACGCTGTCGTTGTTGCTCACCAAATGTTTAGGTCCCGTCGAACATGTTGTGTGACTTTGGTGTAAAGTAGCTTCAAAATATCCCGTTTTAAATAATATTAGTTGTTTTTTTGTTTTTTGCGAAAAAAATTTGTTTGTGTTCTTGTGTTCGCTAGGTCTACTGTTTGCAGAACTACTAGTTATGTTACTGATATAAGCTTACCTAAAATTATTGAAACCTAAAATAAATGACAAACATTCCGAAAGCAAGGTTAATTTCAAAAATGTTGTTGTTAAAAACTAAAGAATATCCAGTCAACTCTCAATTGTATATTTAGAGTTAGCCGGATATTCTTTAGTTTTTGAGCGTTGGATTATGTGAACAAAAAAAAAACCGGCCAAGTGCGTGCCGGACCACGCACAATGAAGGGTTCCGTAGTTGGGATGAATTTATCCCAAGAACAAACTTAACATTGTGGTTGAAAAACATGTTCTCCCATACATTCCAACTGCAAATGTTAGTTTGTACGCACAATTTTGTGAGATTTACCATGTTGTTTTAAGACCATAGACTTCTTATAGGTTTTCCTGTAATCTATAAGTAAACAACTATTTTCTGTATTTCTTTCAAAATTTTAGGCTTAGTCGTTTCTGAGATAAGGAGGCATTGGTCAAATTTAATATATTTTCTTAAATAACTTAACGTAATCAGCCCGGGCTCGGAAACAGTTTAATTTTCTATGTAACCTTAACTGTTATTATAAAGGTTTTCGAACATATTTCGTTAATTATTTAATATTTTGTTACAAAATCAATGCTGAACTTAATGTGATGAATCAATCTTTGCAGCTAATATCAATATCTGTACATTTATTGTACAGATATTGATATTATGCTTGTAGATTTTTAGCAGTAAAACTGTATTTCCAAAATAGTTAATAATGTTTACACAAGAGCCAAAAGTACATGGAGCACAGAGAAGATTCTACTTTTTCTAATGTTACCAGTGTATAAAACCTAGTGCTAAAAATTATAAATGTTGCTAATGCAAATAAAACTGTATGTTTCGATTATTCTTAAACATAGTTTGGCCGGGGCCATGCAATGACAAAAACGGAATTACATTATAATTGCATAAAGCAAGGAAAGTTACATTTAAACTGTTGAATTGAATTTATTGGTAGTGGACATAATTTTCTTAAAGACCTAACATAAGTTTTGTTAGTTGACAGTTTAATTTCTGCCACTCTGACCATACCATCTGGTCCAGGTATTGTCTTCAATCATTCATGACAATCCTTGCCATGGGCCATCTGTTTGGACTGCTCCAATGACATGGCCCATGGCAAGGATTGTTTTATTATTATTTATCAAAATTATAAATGTTGCTAATGCAAATCAAATTGTATGTTTCGATTATTCTTAAACAGTATCAAAAATAATTGGTATCTTCGGAAAAATAACCGGTTTCAAGCCCTGAATCAGCCTATAATGTTCCCACTGCTGGGACACAGGCCTCCTCTTTCTGTGAAAGGGAGTGGGCCGTAATTCACAACGCGGGCCTAGTGCGGGTTGGTGGATGTCACGTGTCTTAGAAATTCTAGTTCTAGGACATGCCCGTTTCCTCACTATGTTTTCCCTTACCGTTCTGAGAGCAGTGGTGATGAAATAATTTACACAAAGTAAAGCGCCTGTCTGAGCCACTGGTACCACTGGGCCACCACTGTTCTAATAAAAATACTTTAAAACTATTTATTTCAAAATGATAAAAAAAAAATTGATACCCCCTACAACAAGCCCTTTCATTTGATATTTTACATACGGTACAGTTTGCTAAACTTTTTTTTATTTACTAATTTGCCCCGAAAAGTGACCAAAATTCATTTATTAAATGCATATGTTTACCACATTGCAACTTAATCGGTCCACTAGATTCGGGGCAAATCGGCTGTGATAGACACACGAGTAATCCTATATGGGTACCGGTTTTTCCTTTTGAGGTACGGAACCCTAAAACACAAAAAAAAAACTTTAAAAAAATCATTACACAAAACAGCAACCATTCAAAAAAAATATACACGTTAACCCTACACATTGTATAGTATGAGTAAACAACAAACAGCGACGACTCCCCAACAAATCTTTCGTATCTACCAACATTGTCATTCCCTCGCGGTATACGAGTATTATTGAACTTAATGGCATCATTTACCGTATTCCGATCCTCAATAGCTACATCGTAACGTACTCCTCGCCTGTTATTAGGGTTCCGTCGAAAATGATATAAAAAACCTACCTACGTGAGCAAAAGTAATGAGTTTTCCAATAGATAAGAAATTTGCTCAAAATATTGCTGTATATTATATATATATTTTGCTATATTTATTGGATCTCCAGCTGTGTCTACTAATTACATGCAAGTATACATAGAACAGCAACAAATACAAGTGTGCGCCACCATTACATACCACCATTCCATTCCATTTTTCCATCATTTACTTATAATCTAGGTACAATAAATTCAACAAGGTAAAAATATTAAAATAAATCAAAATACATAACACGAAAATCATACAAAGAAAACAAAGTGAATTAAATAACAAACGAATAAGAAAAAAGAATAACTACAAAAGACAAAAATAACAAAATATTACGACTGGATACTATAATTTTTATGTCTTTTTTGAACTTTGATCATTTGATTTTGTTATATTTTGTTTGTAATCAAAACTTTGACTAGAATTTAATAATAAAAGTGAATTCTTTCTTTATTACTATCATAATAAATTCATCTTTTTAGACTTAATTTGATCTGTATTGTATAAGTTAACAAAACCCATTCTAAAACATATTTGTTTACTTCTATCTCTTTAATATAAAATTGCATGTTTTTTTATAGAACACAATATCAAAGTGAGTTTTGCTGTCCTGAGAATCTCTTTTTACTTACAATTTTATTATTTCAGCGTTACTTCATACTTGTGTATGAACATGACGCCTTTATGCCTAATGCGTAGTGCTCCTTTTTTGTAAAGGTATTTCAGAGAAATGTACCTTTATTCGAAACACTCAAGCGTCAAACTAATCACTACTCAAACTTATTTATATTTTCAAAGAAAGTGAGAACTTACTGTGAAAATATTAATTAGTTTTGAAATGCGTGTCTAGTGTCAAAGGATTGTGTCTTCATGTTCTAAGGCAAAATAATACTAGAAAAATGTTATTTATTTACCTAACAAGCCATACTGTCATTCTGATTGAAATTAAAATACCGAGTTTGACTGAAATATTGAAAATGTTGGCAATTTTTGTCACACAGGAGATCACATTAAAATATTGTAAATTTTTATGTCACTGTACGGAACTCTTTCTAGTAATTCAACTCAAGCGTACGATATTTATTATATTTTTTTATTATTCTCGTCCATTTGACATATATTGATGCGGTTGTAATGGTCGGAGCATTACTTGCAACTGTTAGTGGCAGGTTGGTACTAAATGGTCACCGTGAAATGCTTTCTATGTTTCAATTATCGGCAAAGTGTGATATATCGTTATTTGTTATGGATGCGCTCCACCGGTATCGGCTTTGTCTAGAACTACTATTTATTTTATGATAGATTCGCACAACTGTGCTTTTTCACCGTCTGATTATTCTTTTCAGAATCGAAAATTCATGACAAGGATATAATTTACATTTTTGAACGTTCGCGAAAATTGTATTGTCGAGAAATAATGAATATTCCTTTGTTTGTGCTCATTAATATGCATATAATTATAACGAAAATTTCCTGTTGGACTGTCGGAATTTCAGTCACTTTATGTCCCCATAAGTAGTGCAAAAGTTGTTAAGGATGTCGATAATGAGTTTTTTAAACATAGGTACAGCTACAAATTCGTATAAATCCATGCAAATTGTTGCGCGCTTCACATTATTCATATTTAATTTTCAATTGTACTCGTAATTTAAACATGCTTCGTCGAATTCTGACGGGTAGGTGAATCAAATTAATATAACATATAGATTGGTAAGCTTGGTGTATTATACCTTAATTGTACCCGATATAACACTGATGGGAATTGCCCTATAGGGGAAAAAAAAAGAAACTGCCTTTTAGGACATAAGATTATTTTTCGGGAAATATTTTTTTTGACACACAATTTCTTCATACAACAGCCAAGCCATTTAGTTTCCGAAATTCAAACTCCAATCTATTTTAACCCAAAAATGCCAGCACGAAACAAATAGACACAAATGGCACTTAAAAATCGAAACATCAAAAAGTTAACATAATAACATTCATTTTATTTTACAAGCTTTGCAAGATAAATGGAACAGTGCTTATAAATAATACGCGCCTAAACTCACATAAACTACTACGGGTATGACAGTCGATGAAAATAAAATGTTTTATAGCCATAACAGGAATGAGCTTGTCGTTCTTAGAATATTTCTCTTGACTTGCAGTTAAAGTTTTAAGTTTTAATATCTCGTCGTGCCGAATTTGGTGCGATTTTTGCATGTTGTAGAAAATTGTGAGTGGTTTCTCTCGACTCTGTGCACTTGAATTGACTTCGGAGTAGTTACAATCTTGCGTTTGACTCAATGTTTCATTTTGTTGTGTTCTTTGATCTTAATACGTTATATAATTATGATTATCGGTAACTATTCAACGGTTTTTGAACTCTGAATCGCTCCCATAGAGAGCGAGAGAAAAATGTTACACATTTATTGCTCGCTTTCTATGGGAGTAATTTCGTGAAAAGGGACGGAACTGTGAAGCAGGAAGTGATAGCTAGACCATGGAATAAGTCAGTACTTTTTAATAGCATGGAATTAGTAAGTATGATATAGATTTTAAGTAGAGGGGATCGAATTTAGACCCGTGGGCGACCACTAGTAATTAATAATTATTGGAATGGATTTCAGTATTTAGCTTTTTGTATTTTGACAGTTCACCTATGACCATTGCATTTCAAACCTATGAAGCAATAGATTATTAAATATTGGGTCTTGTAACACAGGTTTCTTACCTAGCGCAGGAGTCAGGGCTTCATTTTGTTTGTACACGTTTTTAATACCAATAAAGAATTTTATATTTTTATATCCTTCAAACGTCTAAGACTGTGATTGTAAGTGTGGTACGCAATTGCGTACTGCATACGCATATTGCGTATTGTGTTGTTTTTTTTGCGTCGGAATTTATCAAATAACTTCTCCGCTATGGGCAAAACGGGATGGTGTGTCAGACTTTTAATGACTAAAACCTACCCGTGTTCCTTCAGTTGCCTGTGTGCCAGGGCCACGATATCCCTTTCGGACAAACTCGTAACCCTGGCAGGACGCAAGTAGGGTGCTGGGGATCGAACCTAAGACCGAAGGTTTTTTATTTATATATTTAATTATGGAGGTAGTGGCTAATATATAATAACAGCCGCACTGGTCGATGCATCAGGTTAAGCTACGCTTGCCGGGGCCATCTTTAAATACCGAAACTCCTCCGTACCTCGGAAAGCACCTGGATCTTTGACAGTCGTTAGGGGTCGTTAGAAGCCCAAAAGTCTGACAACCAGTCTTACTAAAGGGAATCGTATTGCCCAGGGTTGTGGAGGTCAGACAGACAGCCCGCTCCAGGCCGCTCCATGTAAAATACTGGTATTCAGCTGCATCTGGTTAGACTGGAAACCCTAACATAGTTGGCAAAAGGCCAGGCATATTGATTGATATTTTGTTTATCCTCCCACTGGAATGGTTATACAGCAATTACATCAACGGAGCAAAAAAAAATACTTCATGTGCTGCTTTCCATCCATCCTGTGTGCGGTGGACATCGGACGGGCGGCGATGGACCACGCAATTCACACACGCTCACGCAGAGTCAAGACACTTCTCCATATTTCCTTAACTCCATCCTTATATAAGTACTTTTTTTTGTATGTTACTATAGCAATATTGCGCTCATTCTTTGTAATTTTTTGAGAAACTAATAACTAACAAAAAATAAAACAGAAAATTTTGATGTGTCATCCTGTCTGACAAACGGCAGACTAAAATGGTTCTACGAAAACCTGTAAATAAGAACTGTTCGAGGAATAATTGAGCAATCAATGCAAGCAATACACGCAGGCTATGTCATGTCACTTCTGCAAAAAGACCGAAAATAAATGTAGTATGAAAGGACTTTTCATGAATACAAAAGTCATGTCATCGTGCTGCCCCAAATATCGTTCATACGGGCGATAATTGAATAATAACAACCAACCGATTCCATTTTTCAATGAGTTCATTAAAATTTTATTACATGCAACAATTAACGTTAAAAGTTGACACAGGGCTGTGCTTTTAAAATTAATAACGGGTCATAATGACCCGGTATGAAAATTGCACCTACGCAGTGCGATGCATATTTATATCTACAATTATTGGACCGTTACGGTTTTGAATTTTTAGGTTATCTGTTCCATATTAGCTATGGAAATTACCATGTGCATTGATTGCAAAATGACATGATTGATTTATCAATATGTTAATAGGCTGTTTGTGTATGTGAGTTTAAATGTTTGTAAACGCACCCACGATTCAGGAGAAATTCCTAGTGTGGCGCAACGTTTAAAAAAAATAGGGTATATCTCATAACCGCTGAATAAACCGCTTCGATGAATCGGCCCCCAAGTGCCATTTGTTAGATACGTAGTAATCGTCGTGATTGTAATTTGTATTACTCATCAATACTTAATATTATAATTTTTTTGTAAGTTTATATGTAATCTTTTGTTACTTCCAGTTGAATTTGAAAAAATATTTTTGGATTTGCTAGCCCAATTCTTGAGGAAGGTTATAGGCTATTTAACATCGCGTTACGACCATAAGGAGCCGAGCAAAATGAAAAGAAAGACAGAAAGAACGATAACCGAAAACGAAGTAATAGTGGGTTTGGGGGGACAAGAAATTTCACTCCGACGAAGTCGCGGTCAGAAGCTATCATAATATATCCTTACATATTATGAACACGATCAACTCAAAAACTACTGAACGGATTTCAAACAGTTTTCACCAATGAACGGAGTGATTCATGAGAAAGGTTTAAGTGTATACTTCATTAAGGTTTTGTGTATATTGGCTGAAATATAATATGTCGATTATTGTTGAAGAGGTCGGAAGAAAACATGCCAACTGGGAGCTTTACTGGCGTGCGCCGCGTAAATAGTACGAGATATACACCGTAGCTTTTTAATCGTCTAACAACGGCAGCCTTCTTCATGTATCCAATGACTACGAATCATTCATGAAGTAAAAAAACAAAATTTGAATAATTAAAAAAAAAAAAACATTATGACGCGTGATGTAGTTTGAAACACTCTGTTATGACGCGGTGCGAGCCTTGCGCTCCATTCCGCGCCGCCCTTGGCATGCAAGGCTCGCACCGCGCTCGTAACAGAGTGTTTCGAATACGTCATGCGTCATAATAACATTACTTTCATAAATGATTAGTAGTCATGGGATACGTGAAGAGGGCTGTCGTTGTAAGACGATTAAAATGCCATAGTGTATAAAATTTATGTTCTACAGGATTGTAAATAATAAAAAGTTCAACAAAAAAAAATTCGCGATGGCATTATGTCTATCTTCTAAGGATGACCAGACCAGACCAAAGCAATCATTTTTATTTTTCAGAATTTGATAATTTCATCGTTATCTCCGAAGCTATTTTAACCGGTATAATATTAATCCTTATCCAAATATTTTATTGAAATTGGGCATATAATTTAGATTTAAATATAGTTATATCATATAATTAAAATAAATATTTTAAAAGACATCACAGATTCAAAATTAAATTATGATTGACCGCGGCGGGCGTAGCGCTAGGAATCAATGACCTTTTCCTCGGCTATGAGGTATGCGATCGCTTCGTTTCGTTTTAATCCCGGTAGTACGTTCCCGTACGATATTTTCCTACATCCACCCGGGGCGAAGCCGCGGGAAAAAGCTAGTATAGGTATATTTAGTTGCTGCTGCTCATTCTCTTGACGTAGGTATTAGGTAACTTCTTCTTATACGAAATCTGGGTAAAAAAAGTATAGACCTTATGCGAATATTTATTATGCATGATGCGAACTCCTTAGAATCAACCGTAACCATTATGATCGCCATGGGATCTGGAGGCAAAAGTACTCGCGCACATCTGGGAGTGGCGAGGAGGCGAAACGCCGGGGTGGAACTCCGCTGCCGCGAGAAATCACGGCACAGTGGACAGAGCTCCGGCGGGATCTTATGGCGACATGGAGAGTGCGATTGTCGCAACCCAGCGCTGGGCACGCCACAATTGTAGTGATAAGTCCCCTCTTTGAGGAGTGGCTAGAGAGGTGCCACGGCGTCCTCACCTTCCGCCTGACGCAGGTCCTCACCGGACACGGTTGTTTCGGGAGGTTCCTGTTCAGGATAAAGCGGGAGGAAACGCCCGGGTGTCACCACTGTGTGGATCGCCCGGAGGACACGGTGGAGCATACGGTGGAGGTCTGCCCAGCTTGGGCAGAGCACCGCCGTGTCCTCACGGAGGCGATCGGCGGCGGCGATCTCTCGCGTCCGGCCCTGGTTCAGGCCATGGTTCGGAGCGAGAGTGCATGGGAGGCCGTCACCTCCTTCTGCGAAGCAGTTATGCTAGCGAAGGAGGAGACGGAACGTGTGAGGGTGAGACAAGGTTCGCGCCCTCGCACCCTTAGTCGCCGCAGGAGACGCCCCGGGCGTCGGGAGTCGCAAGCCGATTTCCGGCCACCGTAGGCGCGGGCCTGCGGACGGTGAGCGATGGGTAGCTCGCCGTCCGATAAGGACCAGGCCCGGGTCGACGGCGCGTTGTGTTCGTTTTTAACGCGTGGGAAGAGGCCCAAGACGCCATAGGAATCTTTTGTGACCTTTCCAAGGCATTTGATTGCGTCGATCACGAAACCTTACTCTTGAAGCTTGAGCATTACGGACTTGGAAAACTTGCGCTTAGTTTAGTAAAATCTTATTTAAACGATAGACAACAGCTAGTTCAAATAAATGGTATTAATTCACTCGGTTTAAAAGTAAAAATGGGTGTTCCTCAAGGCTCGATATTGGGTCCTTTCCTCTTTTTAGTGTATATTAATGATCTTCTCCATTTATTAAAAAATCAACCACAAATGGTGTTATTTGCTGACGATACTTCCTTGATTTTTAAGGTAGATAGACGTGCTACAAATTTTGACGACGTTTAAATAACGCCCTACTGCAGGTCCAAAATTGGTTCACTGCCAATAATTTAGTATTAAATGGAAAGAAAACTAAGTGCATACGATTTTCTTTACCAAATGTAAAAAGTAGTAATTATGAGATAGTATTGAATCAAGAGAAACTAGAATTCGTCGATAAAACTGTTTTCCTGGGGATCACGCTCGACTCTAGGCTTCAATGGGGTCCTCATTTAACATCACTTGCAGGACGGCTAAGTTCAGCAGCATATGCTGTCAGAAAAATCCGTCAATTTACTGATGTAGATACCGCAAGGCTAGTCTATTTTAGTTACTTTCATAGTATCATGTCTTACGGTATTTTACTTTGGGGACGGGCTGCAGACATCGAGTCTATTTTTATTCTGCAGAAAAGAGCCATCAGAGCCATATATAATCTCCGCAGGCGCGATTCTCTTAAGGAACTGTTTAAGAATATTAACATCATGACGGTGTCTTGTCAATATATCTATGAAAACATCATGTACGTAAGAAAAAATATACATCTTTTTAGTAAAAGAGGCGAAAGACATAATTATAGTACTAGAAGTAGGGATCTATTAGCTCAACCAGGTTTCAGACTGGCTAAAGTAGACTCATCTTTCATGGGGTACTGTTTAAAATGTTATAATAAAATTCCTCCCCACATACTTCAACTGAATGAGACGAAATTCAAATCTTGTATAAAACGCACACTATGCAAGCAGGCATATTATAGGCTGGGGGATTACATCGCTGATAGAAATGCTTGGCTCAATGCTGGTCCTGCTCCACAACGTAAACTAATTGATTAACATTTGAAAATACTGTTGGAGCTGCTGAAGATTGTAAGACTATCTTTTCATTGTATAAACTCAATCACCTTTGTATTATATAATTGCATAACACAGGTGTGAGTACTATGTACAATAGAGCTACCATTTACCGGGTAATATGTCTTTCATTGACTTGAATATGTCCTGGCAGCTGAGAGTATGTCATGCTCACTCAGATGTCTCGCTGATGGTGGCGTGTGTGTTGGATCATTTAGCTCCCTTCAAAATGGTTGAGCTGAATGGTGCTGATCCATGCGTCATGTTCGTGAACGGGCGCTGTCAGTTGGGACTGGTCATCTCTTAGCTGCCACGGCTTATTTTTAATTATTTTAGTTTTGAATTGTTTTTTTTTATCACGGACGCTTCTGACGTTTTGCATCGTTCTCACATGTATATTTTCAATAAGAATGATGTAACCAATACTTTGTATCAAATATTTTATTTTAAAAGAGTGTCTGTGGAGTTTCTTGCCCGTTCTTCTCCATAGGAACCTACTATTTGGAATGGGCAACTAGCTTCATATTTGTAACTGACCGACTTGTTGACAATTCAAAAGTGCCTGTAAATGGTTTAATTGAAATAAATGCTTTGAGTTTGAGTTTTGAGTTTGAGTTCCACGCGCGCCTCAAAGAGATGTCAGCACCAATTGACGGGGTCCGTTAGGACCAATGCCTGCCGGGGTTGCGAGTTTGTCCGAAAGGGATATCGTGGCCCTGGTACACAGGCAACGGAAGGAACACGGGTGGGTTTTAGTCAGTAAAAGTCTGACACGCCCTCCCGCTCCGCCCAGAGCGGGAGAAGTTATTTGATAATTTCCCACCCAAAAAAAAAAAAAACCGTTATGATGATTAATTTTGTGTAGGTAAGGTTGAGTGGAAAAAAAATTAAACATATAGACCTATGCCCAGCAGAGGGACAGTAAAATTTATTTAAAAAAACCGGACAAGTGCGTGTCGGACCACGCACAATTAAGGGTTCCATAGTTGGGATGAATTTATCCCAAGAACAAACTTTACATTGTATTTGAAAAACAAGTTCGCCGATACATTCCAACTGCAAAATAAATGTAATTTAGTACGCACAATATTGAGAGATTTACCATGTTATTTTAAGACCATGGACTTTTTATAGGTTTTCCTGTAATCTATAAGTAAAGAACTATCTTCTGTATTTTTTTCAAAATGTTAGGCTTATTAGTTTCGGAGATAATGGTAAATTTTCATCTGTTTTCCTAAATAACTTTAAAAGTATTTATTTTAAATTTATAAAAAAATATATCTGAAATTCTTACAACAAGCCCTTTCATTTGATATGTCACATGCTACAGTTTGCGAAACTTTTTTTTTTAAATTTTACGTTACGCGTCCTTATTTGGGTCACAACACAAAACCTTCATAATATGTGTACCAAATTTCAACTTAATCAGTCCAATATTAGAGAAAATTGGCTGTAACGGACTGATTGACAGACATACACACGAATGAGCCTATAAGGGTTCCGTTTTTTCATTCGGACGTACGGGACCCTAAAAAAAACGCATGAAATGCACACAAGTTTAGTTATTCTATAGCCCTTCTGTAAACATAAACAATAGTATCCACTTCGGTTTACTTATATGGCAAATTGTTACCAATCCATTCTCATACGTCAATGTGAGTTATAGCCCAATATTCACATCAGGGTCTAAAGTTAAAGTTCACAATAATATAAGTTGGCTTGCTTTCGCATACAGCCATTAAATAGCCCATTTTCCTGAGCTGATTCTCACAGCTTGGACGACAATAAACAGCTGATGCATTTTATGTTCGCCTTTCATATTCAAAGCAGGATCAAAATATGAATGCATATAAAGATTTACCAATAAAAAATTGTGTACTTTATATTACGCTACATATTTTATACCCTATGCAGACGAAAAGCTGTCACTTCTTGGCTTTTGAGTTCCTTTGAGAGTAACTTTAATTTTCTACTCTGTATATTTCGAAGAATAATCTTCCCTTATAATCTACCCTATGAGTTTGAAACTTAGACCCCATTACGTAATAAGCTCAGCATTAACACCTTTCCCGTAACTCCCTTATATTTTTGTATTACAAGCGCAAAGAAAAGAAATCCATCCCTATCTGGATAAAATCTCTTTGAAAGAAACTCAAACAATTCGAAACACCTCAAGACATTACCATGGGGCCCCTAAATTTGCGTGTACAAGCAAAACGCGTAATGTCGGGGTGAGCCCGCCAAAATCGTATTTAAATTCACCGATCCCAACACGAGATAAGCGAAATCATGAGTTAGGTTGGAAGGGTTATAGAATCTTGCTGCGTGAGGCCGCATAATTCCGTATCCAGTGGGGTGTCCACGCCTTTGGTGCTGACGGAGATATCTCGATCTTGAATGGGAAGCCTCTTTAGAGTAGCTGGGAAAATTTTCTTTAAAACGTTTGCAAATGCAGACGTCTTATCGCCAGATCTGAGAATTTGTTTGCTTGTTACGGATGTATTGGGTTTTGAATAAAGATTTTTTGCTATTACCAGAAGTTGTATGACGGCGGAAATAAAAATGTTACTTCACATAATTCCAGAAGTGTCTCAAATGTGGTACTTGTCAAATTGTGTTTCGGTTTGCAGGAACTGTGGATTAAATCTCCACCTACGGCTAGCAAGATTCTAGAGAGGACGTGCTTGTGAATAAAAAATTAAACAAACAATTTCGTGCTTTTTTTAAAGAATTATTTCAGCCGCCTAAAATAAATTAAAATAAAGAATTAAAGATAATCGTAATGGTTAAAACTGTCACCCCTAATTTCAGATCTAATTATTTACAATTCCAAAAATGAGCGTTTTAAAGCTTTATTACTGAAACAGGGTTTTCAGATAAGGGTAACCTCGGCTATACTTAGCGCTAACAATTAAGTATCCCCTGATTTAATTAAACAACCAACAATTTATTTTTACTTGTCAGATTTTATTTTCCTTTTTTATCCGGCGGCTCGACCGTAATTTAGGTACCCTAATCCCAGCGCTACAGGGTACCAGAAAGGGGTGAAAGGGAAAAAGTAAGGGTGATTAAAGATAAACAACGGCTCGGTGCCAACGTGAGGCATAGCGTGGTTAGGATAATTTGCAATTGTATAATTATCTATGACGGTAAATTAAACGAGAGTTTTATGCGTTTCCGAGACGGCTGAGATTTATGTGCGTAAGGTTATGACTTAATTATCGATTTCTTCTCATGTTCTTCTGGTTTATACCCATATCTGTACAGGTCGCATAATATTTTTCTAAATACAAATAATTTAGTTTTTGCGAAATAACTTTTATCTTTAATTGTTTAAAAGTATGAAATGTTTTCAATGAAATATAATGAGATTTCAGCTATTTTAATAAACAATGTTCTGCGAAATAAATTCAGCTTGACCCGAATATATTTTTACCTGACCTGCCATAAACTACGCGTTCCATAAAATATATCAAAGATAATTCAGGGCAAAAAAAAAAAAAAATCCTTTCAATATTTACAACATCGGAAGTGTCGTGTATTATGTATTCGTTTAGTTCTATCCGGTCTTCTGACCTTTGCTTAGCTATAAGAAACGCGTTTTTTATGGCCACATTTTTTCTTTTTAAAATTACAGCACTTCTCTGTCGGAGCATATAATACAACGCCTGTGTTCCCTGATGGGTTGGGCAGAGGTGTACCTATAGTACACTACACCTACATTTCGCCAGTAATGTTTATTTTTTTATTGTGAAATGGGCCAGCTCTGATCTCGATCTCGTTTAAGTTCCGTTTAATAAGGGCGAGCCTATTGCCATCAACCGGGCACAAATACAGACTCTGGGCCGCTACTCAGAATTCTAGATGGAAAAACCCAATAACACTTTGCCCAAACCGGAACCCAACCTATACATGCTCAGAAGTAAGCGCTTGCGACCAGCAGACCCATGTGGCAGTTAAGCCAGAGTAATCGCTGCAAAATGGAAGTTATTTACTGAATTTCGTTCGTTCTCGTCACCTTCCCTTGAAACGTCCTTTGTTCGATTCTCATAGAATAATTTCGTTCGTTCTCGTCACCTTCCCTTGAAACGTCCTTTGTTCGATTCTCATAGAATAATTTCGTTCGTTCTCGTCACCTTCCCTTGAAACGTCCTTTGTTCGATTCTCATAGAATAATTTCGTTCGTTCTCGTCACCTTCCCTTGAAACGTCCTTTGTTCGATTCTCATAGAATAATTTCGTTCGTTCTCGTCACCTTCCCTTGAAACGTCCTTTGTTCGATTCTCATAGAATAATTTCGTTCGTTCTCGTCACCTTCCCTTGAAACGTCCTTTGTTCGATTCTCATAGAATAATTTCGTTCGTTCTCGTCACCTTCCCTTGAAACGTCCTTTGTTCGATTCTCATAGAATAATTTCTTATATTGACTCACTGACTGAGTACCGTGTGGTGCCAGACGTAAAGAATAACACCATCCTATTTCTTCCCGTGGGTGTCGTAAAAGGCGGCTAAGGGACTTACTAGAGAATGGCCAGCAGCGTTTTCTATGCATTTTAACACCATACTGCGATCGCCAACCCGCCTGCCGAGCGTGGCGATTATGGCAAATCCCCTCCCCTTTGGGGGAGGCCTATGTCCAGCAGTGGACGTCTTTCGGCTGAAATTATGATGATGATGACTCACTGACGTACACATCAGTGCATTGTTTCCCGATTTTATTGTTTCTCGGTAATATTTGTTTTTCTTTAGTGCAGTTATCAGTATAATTAATAGGAGCTTAATTTGTAGATAGGATTTTTTTTTAACAGCTGGATAACTTCCTTTTTTAGGGTTCCGTACCCAAAGAGTGCCCATGCCCCCTATTACTATGGTTCCGCTGTCCGTCCGTCCGTCCGTCTGTCACAGGGCTGTATCTTTTGAACCGTAATACGTACACACTTGAAATTTCCACAGCGTGAACTACTATGGCCGCTATAGAAACAAATAATAAAATTAAAATTAAAGGTGTCTCCATACTACGATCTTAATAATGGCAATAATTAAAAAAACAAATGCTGTGTTAAATATTATAAGGTGGCACGACTCGCACCAGCGGGCTATTTGCGTAACACACTATCAGTAGGAATCGGTTTCGATTTAACAGTTCAACAAAATTCATTGCGTTATTTACGTTGTTGAGCAGACAAATTTTTCTAACATATGAAGCAATGGATTAGCAATATACTTCAAAATCATTCCGATTCAAACTGTGTTACGCAATTAGGGTACCTACTGGTCGCTTTTTTAAAGACTGATTTGTTTGAAAATTTTGTAGGTACCTACCTAATAAATCACAATAAGACGTATCTATCTAAGAATATCATAAAATTGTACCAGTCATTACTCTAGGGACAACACAAAAATAAGGGACGAAAACACAAACATTTTCATAAATATCTCTTTGTGAACATTTCATCAAGACGCACCGATTCCTCGAGAGAATAACCTCTATGAATATTTTGAGGTACACGAATTTTGGTTGTAACCGCTGAAGATATTTCATATTCTACCACTCTATACTTGTACAACCGTAGTTGTATCTAACCTAGCTAAATAATATTATGGTTGCATTATTTTTGTAAAGACGCAGGATTACTGGGGTGTTCCCTCTCTGAGGTTTGTCTTTTGTTCTTGTTACATAGGATTTATTCGAGTATTAGACTCCGACGTTCTATTTTTAAGTAGAGATTTTGCGTTCCGTATATTTTTAGGGTTCCATACCTCAAAAGGAAAAACGGAAACCTTACAGGGTCGCTCGTGTGTCTGCCTGTCTATTTGTCCGTCTGTCACAGCCAATTTACTTTGAATCTACAAGACCGATTAAGTTGAAACTTGGTACACCTATGTATTTTTGTGACCCAAACACGGACGTGTAACGTAAATAAATGAATTTTAAATATGGGGGTCACTTTTGGGAGGCAAATTAGAAAATTAAAAAAAGAAATACTAACGGTACCGTGTGATTTATCAAGATTTTGGATATATTTTTTTAATAATTTATAAATAAATACTTTAAAAGTTATTTAAGAAAATATATGAAAATTGACCATTCCACCCTTTCGTCAAAACTACTAAACCTAAAATATGGAAAAAAATACGGAAAATAGACCTACTTAGAATTACTTATAGATTTCAGAAAAAACATAATTAGGTAAAAAAAATCTATGGTCTTAAAATGAAATCACTCAATATTGTGCGTACAAACTTACATTGGCAATTGAAATGTATGTATACATGTCTTTCAACTACGATGTTAAGGTTTTTCTTGGGATAAATTCATCCGAACTACGGAACCCTTCATTGTGTGTGGTCCGACACGTACTTGACCGGTTTTTTATTATATTTTATGGCTGCTTGTTGTGTTCTTTTTTACAAGCTTTTATTATGTGCTTTGTATTCGATCCGAATGAAAATTATTCGGAACGCAAATATGGAAAACTAATAACACTTTAACAATGTTTCAATACCTACTTCAATAACTAAATTAGGTACATAGTTTGTAACTGAATTAAACTGTTTGATTCTAATAACTAAATTATGATACCTATGATGAACTATGATTCAAATGACCTAACGATGTTGGGGCAAGGGCACACAAATATATAATAATTTATAGTCCTCTTTATTGATTTTGATAACGTTGACACATTGAAAAAAAAAATATTATGCAAAAAAGTACACAGACCTAAGGACAAAAAAATTATATAGAAAAAATGCTACACTGACAAATGTCAAGCAGCAACAAAATATTCCTGTTTAAAAAAAAAATTCGTCAATGAATAGAAACCTATCTATAGACGATATGCACAACAAACAAACTGCGAACACAAATCTATCTGCCAACTGCAGGGATTATGGAAATATCCCCCACCGACCGTCCATAATACACCCTACATCAATGTGAGACCTTGTTCAGCAATACCCGGATAAAGGCTGATAGAACGAAAATAAACGTTACAGGTCATCAGAAGCCCGAAAGTCTGACAACCAGTCTTATCAAGAGATATCGTATTACCCAGTAACTGGGTTGTGGAGGTCAGATAGGCAGTTGCTCCATGTTGAATACTGGTATTCAGCTGCATCCGGTTAGGCTGGAAGCTGATCCAAAATTGTGGGAAAAACGCTAGGTAGTTGATGATGACGAAAATAATCACATATCTGCTACCTTGGATTAAATACTTTTGATCGAAGTGTGAACTACGTATCACACAGTTCACTTGACGTCTCGCCAATCCTGCATCGAATAAGCATCATATATGCGCGATTATCATGTACAGAAATCTTGTAAAAACCATCGGGCAGTAGCCCACCAGACAAAATCTGTCTGGTCGGAGGATTCTCTCTTTATTATGGAGGAAGATAAACTTTACACCCTCTTCCTCATACCCCTATGGAAGCATACTACAGTTAATTTAAAATCTTATCTAATTAGTGGCTCGTGTGAAAGAGATACACCACAATTTTGTCAATATCACGTAGATACTGTGATAGATCATCAAACATAGGTTATAGGTACTAAGAGCTTCAGACCGACATACAGCTGTACAAGGATCTTTTGGCGCGTGGCCAAAATTGGAACTTACGCCGCTATCTTGTTTTTAGGGTTCCGTACCTCAAAAGGAAAAAAAGGGAACCCTTATAGGATCACTCGTGTGTCTGTCTGTCTGGCTGTCTGTTCGTCTGTAACAGCCGATTTGATCCGAATGTACTCGACTTAAGTTGAAATTTGGTACACATCATTTTGAACTTCTGTGACCCAAATACATACGTGTAACGTATTTACGTGACCTTTGAATATGAGGGTCAGTTTTGGGGGACAAATTTGAAAAAAATAAGTTTTGCAAACGGTACCGTGTGATATATCAAATGAACGTGCTTATTTTAAGGATTTGAGATATACATTTTTATAATTTTAAAATAAAAACATTTAAAGTTATTTACGGAAATTAAATAAACTAAAATTTTGAAAAAAAAAATACAGAAAATAGTTCTTTACTTATAGATTACAGGAAAACCTATAAAGAGTCTAAGGTCTTAAAATAACATGGTACTGTGGTGGTTTTTACGTACAAACTTACATTTGCAGTTGGAATGTGTGAGGGAACATGTTTATCAACTACAATGTTAAGTTTGTTTTCGGGATAAATTCATCCCACTACGGAACCCGTAATAACGGGCTCCGTAGTACACACGCACACTCACTTGGCCGGTTTTTAATACATTTCACTAACTTATACCAACACCAGTGTTTTAAGAATAGCTACCTACTTACCAATAATCAAATTATTTATGTTATTGTCATTGACTTTTTAAGCGAATGTAATTATTCAGTTTTCATGTATAATTCTATTTTAATTTGTAGCTTTCTACGACTTTTTACTACGATTTTTAACTTTAAGTAATAGCTATGTATCTAACAATATTTTTACTGTGCATGACAAGGTCTACAACGGCTCTTAGCTCTAAGCCTTTTGTTAACATCTTGTTTTACCTTGTGGAACTCAAATAAATGAATATGAATATCAAGGAAATTGTCAGAAACCTGTAAAATCCATTGCATTCTATGTTATTTCGCTATTTCACCATGTGCATTTAGATCTATTTCGGCCTGTATGTTCAGTCAGACCCACTGCATCCAGTTTCTTGTTATTGATACTCGTTTGATCCGATGCATCGAGCTTCTAATCATGACTGGACATTCGTTTGAGTTGTTCGAATATGTATTCAATCGAGATGGAAAAGACCCCATCGATTTTTTTTCATATCCATGATGGACACAGTTCTCGTAAATATCACCTACGTTTGCACACGAATGTTGGCTTTTTCAAACGTTAATGTAGTACCGAGTACCCACGGATGTGACTGCGAGTTCAATATTGAGATACTGTAGGTATCTAGCGTGTAAAGAACTTCGTTAACAAATATAATTATCTAGGTACTGTCAGGGTAGCCCGCGACATTCAAATTGTCTTACGTTTTTTGCAATTTACAAGTCTGTGTCAGGTTGTATGTTGATTAAAATATGATTCGCGACCGTAACAAATATGGTTTTACAGAATTATAATCACAAAGATCATCAATACAACTCTCTAAGTTCATATATATTGCTATTGAAAGACTTTTTCATGAAAAAAAAAAAACACACACACATTAGGCCAACACACACACATTACAGTCTAAAAACACTGTGTGTGTTTTTAGACTGTAATGTGTAGTGTGTGACACACACACTAGGACAATTCTAACTTAAGGAGTAGTATTACTGATTCTACTGATTATAATTCTGTAAAACCATAATTGTTACGGTCGCGAATCATATTTTAATCAACATACAACCTGACACAGACTTGTAAATTGCAAAAAAAAGTAAGAAAATTTTAATTTCGCGGGCTACCTTAGCGCATACCCCGCATATGGACGCTATCACAAAATCTGAAAAAAATTTGCACATTTTTTTTTTGCAACAAAAAACTTTTCATTTTTTACATTTTGCAGCAAAATCTAACTAAACCGAATGTGACTAATAATTACCACATAAAGATTACTCCTTTATCTCCTTGGGTAGCAATTTTTTATTCGAAAATGTTGGTATATAATATTGTAAAAAGTAAGTTCCGTTGCCTCTTCACACAAAATTGACGATATCGTGTTGAGTTTAGGAACATTTTTCTTCAATATGATAACATAAATTTAGTTATTAAAATAATATAATAATATTTAATATTTTATGTAAGCAGACATGTTCAACTCAAAAAGGTAGCAAAAAGAACTATCAAAATGTTACAAAATAATAGTCTCAGAAAATAATGTTGAAAAAACCTATATTTTTTTAAAAAGCACTGTCGGTAATTTTTTTTTTCCTATTATTTAACAAACCATATCAAGAAATTTAAAAATCACACACTTTGCTTCAGCTATCCATGTCATGTGATAAAATCAAAATTGTATTTTATGATTATACAATATCTTCATTAAGTAAATGAACGGCGAAATAAGCTATATTTTCGAGAACACAAAAGTGACGAAACTATTAACAGGTGCTGAGACTGACACGAATGGTTTATCACCACGAAAACTGTACTTTTATAGTTACAGAGACTTAATGTTTCAATTATTTCAAGCTTTCTCACAATTAGATAAGAAATTGACAAATTACGTTTTTTTTTGTGATAGCACCCTTAGCTCACACACTGACTTATTACTTTTTTTTTTTTTGTAAAATTTATACTTTTACAATATTTGTAAATACCTATCTATCACATAATTTATCTGTCATTGCTTCATTTTTAATTATTTTATCTATTGTGGTTTAGTAATTGTATTCTAGGTGCATATAATGAATGAACTTATACAAAATATTGTACAACATTTTAAAAGAGTAACGGTGGAGTTTCTTGCTCATTCTTCTCCATAAGAAACTACCTTTTGGAACTACCGACTATTCAATTTTTTGTAAACCTTTGACGCTAAAACTGCCTTTTAAGTGCAATTGAAATAAATAATTTGACTTTGACCAGTCGACGGCACATCGGCGGTAACACTTCGACCTTGAGCTGGTCTAGCGTAGTACGGAGTTTCAAAAGAATAAGAGGCCAACTTAAAGTTGTTTAGTTACTATTGACCTGCGGCCTACTGTACCTGAGTAAGTCTTGAAGTCACAAGATGATTTCTGCCATGAGATACTTACAGACTTATAACACTTTAATATGAGAATTTCAAGCATCGCTGTACTTTTATACACGAATACTTATTATATTACTCAATATCTGAGTACCACTGGAATAAAATCGATTTGCCATCCAAACACGAGCATATGTACATAATCAAGGTTTTCGTAAACATTTTGAAACTACTAAGGTTTGAAACAAACACATTAATTACCAATCAAATCCTCACAATTTCAGGCATATTAATTAGTTTAAATTAATGCTAAATTACGCTGTGGCCGAATTAACAAACATTAGCCTTCAATTTGACTAAATAATCAGTTCCTGTAGTATTTGTTTGAAGTGCTTTGTGATGCGTGAGTGTTTGTTTGACCGTATTGTGATTCCGTAGAATGGAGAGGTACACTATTTTTACCCGTAGGTATGTAACAAAAAACAGTCAAGTGCGTGTTAGACTTCGCACATTTAGGGGTCCGAATGGCAGAATTATTAATTTGCAGTAGGTGCGCATTTGACCGCAAAGTCAAGTTCGTGGTAATAGGAAAAATGAGGGAATTTCAAAGAAAAAATCAAATTTGTTAGTAAAATATGCGTAATAATAAAAAATATCACCAAATTTCTAGTTTATCTGTCAATTTTTTGTAAAAAAAAAAATTACTTTGGTGGTTTACAATTTCTTTGTGTTCCAACATTAAAAAAAAAACATTTTTTATCTACTCAGTTAGCTCTAAACAACGATACTCGATGAGGCAGGTCAACATTTTGTTTTCGCATCCACCTTTATCTGTATACATACATACATTTTTTGACAATTTTTATGGCTTTGGGTCAATAAGATGCTTATACTGTGAAAATTTGAAGACTGTAGCTTCTACCGTTTGGCAGTAAAACCTTTGTGACAGACAGATAGGCGGACACATGAGTGACAGCAATAGGGCTCCGTTTGAACCCTTCTGGTATACACCTACAATAGGCAGTTTAGCTCAACTGATATTATGTTTCTCAGCAAAACTTTATTTTAAAAATGAAATTGTTACTACCTTATGTGATCAAAACCCTAATAATTAAGTAATGTTTAATTTATTCTGTTTATTTTTATACCGTTCTTTCTAACAGCTAGTAGATCTGTTTAATAATATGTGGATAACGTTGTGAGTAGTGTATTTGTTACCTCTATTATTAAGTTCTAACCTATATTTACTTATTATTACACTACTGTTTGTGGTCCCTAAATAAATAAATAAACTCTAAAAAGCAGCTTTTGATAGGATACTCGGGTACATATGGGTTGTAACAAAATCAGATTCCAAATCCTCCAATCATGATTAAGTTATCCTCCTGCCGTTATCCAAATTAATTTAAGGGCTCAAAGTTTAAACCCAGGTAACTATTATTTCGGTATACATATAAGGAAAATATCTTGTTTAATATTTTCATTATTTGAGAAATATTGAAAAACGATATTTGTTTGTTTAAAACGTTGCCCCACACTAGGAATTTCTCCTATATCGTGGGTGCGTTTACAAACATTTAAACTCATATACACAAACTGGCTGTTTGTGTATATGAGTTTAAATGTTTGCAACGCCCGGAACAACTACTTGTAGGTCATACAAATATTAATTGTTCCGTGCGGAAATCGAACCCGCGACACGCAGCGCGGCAGTCAATCGCTTAACCACTGCGCCAACCGTACCGAACCTGAACCTGAATTGAACCCGTGTCAACTTTAAGATTTAATAAATTAATTATTGTTAATGCTAGATAAGTTTGTTTTTGTTCTTCAATCACCGCGGACAGGATGGCAACGGTACTTTGGTCAGTCAACTTACATCACGGAAAAGGACATAAGCAATTTTGATCTCGATTGAATCTAGGGACCCCTGGTATCCCTGCGATGTTAATTGACTTTAGGAAACACTGTATTTCTTACCAAGATCCAATCTAGATATTTACTACCAAACAAAATGTACTAAACATCAAAAGAAAGAAAGAAAATACTTTTTTTTTTTTCGTTTTTTTACTTGGAATGTGACGAAACCATAAGCTAAAGTCGGTTTATAATAAACAATGCTTATAATATCCTATATAGATGATCATCTATTATTATAACAACTTTGTAAGTCATTTAAATTCGAGTATGAGCCGTGTCCGGTCGAATTTATATCGTAAAAAATGATTTTTTGATTGGACCTGCTGTAATGGAGTTTATAAGGAGGGAGGAAATGTATAGAGATGATAATACCTGATACTTTGTAATAAATGACAACGGTCACCACACGCTCTAGAAAAAAGGTGCTTTTGCCCATTTTTCGTATTTAGTTGGTGCACAAAGCATAATAAATAATTAAAGCGAACGAAAAGCTAATTAGATAAAAATATTTACAAGAAATAGAGTAGACGGCAAATGAATAGTATAGCTCTACGAGTACATCATACCTACTTAACAATAAAACAATATAATTATGTATAATGAATCTGTTTTTATAAGTGCCGAAGTGAGGCAGGCGTGAAGAGTTAAATTATTGCCATGAGATAAAGATAAAGATATATTTATTTTCTCAAACGTGTATTCATTCATACAAGAATAAAATGCACGCAGGACCACATAAAAAAATATTCTGCCACATACGAGGATGCGCAAATCTGTTTGGTTAATTAAATTCTGATTGGTAATAATTAATTTCAATACAATAGTAACACACACATACACATTCAGCAAACAATAATAAATTATAAATGTCATCAGCAAAAACAAAAATTCTAATGCTCATCTATGTCAAAAAATTCTGTCAGAAATTCATTAATAGTATAGTTTGCTTTGTTAGTTAGAAATGACTTTATTTGTTGTTTCAATTGTACTTTAATAAGCTGCCTCCAACTTTTGGGTAACTTATTATAAATAGTGGGAGCCATGCAAAACACACTTTTGCACCTAAGTGCAGTCCTCCTATGTAGACAGAGCTTACTTCGATCACGTCAAGTTTCTGGGAAATTTATCTGCTATTCGAGAAAATAAGTCAATATTATTTCTAACAAACATTACTGTTTCCAGTATATAAAGGGATGTAAATGTCAATATTTTATAGTGTATGAAATAGGGCTTACAACTATCGGTGGTTTTAAACTTACACATGGCTCTGAGGCATCTGTTTTGTGTTTTAAATGCAAGTTCTTTATTAATTAAGTTACCCCAAAAGATAACAGTACTAAGCAGTTAGTAACACATCTATGTTAACATTTCGTGACAGATTGTACAGACGCCAGCAGGTCAAGCTGCCCGAAACTGTAAAATTTTCCCAATCAACCTTGAACCTTAAACTGCAGCGATAAAGTTTAAAATCTATTAAAAAAATTGACAGATTGTAGTAGCTTTATGTGATGGCGTCTGTACGAGGCGTATGCACTGCTGCTTATACTTTTAGTCAGGGCCTCTATATGCGCCTTCCAATTTAGATTCAGATTTATTGTAAGTCCTACAAACTTAGTGTTAACCTTGTGCGTGTGTATGTTATGTTAAGATTGGAAAGAGTCAATGCATGCTGGCTAAAATGCGTATTACCAGCCTTATTTAAATTAATTTTTAAATTGTTATTGTTTAACCATTATAAAGTTTCTTTTAATGTACTATTTAAGTCCTCTGGATAAAAATCTCTTTGATTACAAGGTATCGTTATTGTACTGTCATCTGCGAATAGTGTCATAGGATGTTTGGTTGCCATTGGAAAGTCAGGTGGTCCTAGTATACTTCCTTGTGGAACTCCGTATATAAAGTTACGTTTATCCGATAGAAACATTTCTTCACTTTTGGTGTTTCTATTAATTCTGCTTATTTCCGTTATTTGTCGTGTAGGTACGACTTTACGACTTTAGGTGATTTACCCGGTAAGCATCAAACTTTTTTAATTGGGTAGGTCATGTCACAAAATATTGCACACACTGGAGTGTTTTTATCCATATCTGTCATAAGAGTATGCAATAAGCCATGTTAATTGTCTTGTTTGTCAATAATCATAATAACATAAATTGAGTTCTATATAAAATATACTTTTCAATTATGTTTGAGAACTGTGTACTGATATTGAGCTTTTGATGAAAATGCAATGATGTTATTTTTTCCACAAACATAGCTCGAAAGTTAAACTAAATGAACTATTCAATAATACTGAATATTAAAATAAATACATCACTTTAATTCTCACAGTCACACTAGTTCCTCATCACACTCCGTAGCTACAGCTCTATACAATTCTGACAAACGGTCGTTAGGTCATCGCGAGCAAGTGGGACGTCCCACTGACGAATGCTTACACATGTTATTGACCCTGCCCTATTGTTAACGCCATATGGCCACTGAAATTACCTCGTGCCCTCACAGAAATGAGCGAAAATCCTCCTTTAAAATCGAAACCTTCTTTAAACATGCCTTTCTGGTGTTGAAAGATAGGTATGCGAAGTACAATTTTCGAGTTAACGACTCAATTTTTTTTTTCTTTGTATTATTTTTAGGGAATTTTAATTTTTGTTTTCGCATATGGTTGTGGACGTATTGCAAGTTATTGTTTAATTTGAGTTTGAAAATAAAATTGGATTAGGCTTAATCATGATGGGTTTTAAAAGTAAAACTATGTTGTGTTTTTTAAAAACGTGTTTCTAAAAATAAAGAGCCATAGCCATAAAGCTAGCCAGATTAAAAAGTCTAAATAATGAAGACTGGATAAATCTAATCAGATTTTATTTTCATGAGCAAACTCTTAAGAATATTTAACACAGCAATTTTCATATAAATATTTTATTTAACACAAGCAAAAAAAAATAAGAAAAACATTTTTTTTCACGATGTTTACTTGTTTACGCGTACGCATGCTCCCGGGAATCAAATAGGGAATAAATCACGTGCGACGTCTACAAAGGGGCTGAGCAATAAAAACTGTTGTCCAATTCCGAAATTCCTACAGGATACGAGCAAGAAGGCTTGTTGTATGTTTATTAAAATGTTGCACATAGTATCTATGTATCTTTCATGCTATATGTAAGCATCAAGGATACATATTATATATTATGTGCAACATTTTAATAAACATACACGCTGGCCTGCATTTTATAAAAAAATCGGTTGTCTGTAAAATCGGTTTACTGACGATAGTTGAACGTGACAACGTCATAAGAATCGCCGCAATTATCGTTGCTATAAACAATTGACACCTCATTCACTTTTCACTGCACTTCATACTTGACGAAAACATGTAAATGTATTATTGTATAGCAGCTGTCCACGCGGACGCATCGCTCACTCAAATAGGAGAGAGACAGATGTCGAACGCTGCCGAACGCGGAGGCCGATTGTGCCTCTTTGTCTCTCGGTTGCACTTCAAGCCTTAAATGGAACGCCTCAGAGCGAGGTAACGCCGCATGAGAGGTAACGCCGCATGAGTCATGTTTTTTTGTGCGTGCAGCCGGCTCCATCGAATTATAAGACGTTGTCACGTCAAAAAATGAATAAAACAATGAAATTATAAAACAGGTTTAACAACTAAAACATTACAAAAATATATGATAATGTTATTGATGATCAAAGTGTGATTTTACTGCTTGTGCATATTACAGAGCCAGAAAATGAAAAAAAAAAAAACAAATTTTCGCATTCGATTTGGAACTTAACCATCCACATTTTAAGGTTAAAAATCATTTGGAGAAATTTGACAGTTTGGTATAACCTGATGTGCTGGCGACTGTGCATTTAATAAAACAAGTTTGTCGGTTACTGCAGTCACACCTTAACACTACGACCGTGTAAAAACACAAATCCATCCAATTGGGTGACCACTGAAAATCAGCGCTGTGCTGTGGGTCCCCCATAGCACAGCATCATGAAATGAAATGAAATGAAATCGTTTATTCTGTAAATAGGATATCGGAATCACTTTTACACGTCATATTAAAAAGTAAAAAATAAGCTAGATGTAGTCGACATTTCCTATCTGACTACCCGTGAGAAGAAATGGCGAAACAAACTCAGGGGTCAAAGTCTCTTTTAAAGTCCAGACATAATCTTGGTTAGATCATGTGAGGACCATGTAGATCTGTGTCTGAAATGGTCTTTTGAGGAAAGAACCACACAATGCTGAGTGCAAGCCTTCTTGTCACAGTCATGACGTGCAGCTGCCGACTATTTGTTTTACCAGTTTATGTTTTCATATATCTTGCACGTGTTTCTGTGACAAATAAATTTATTTTTCTTTTCTTTCTTCTTTCAATTCAAAAACTAATTTTAATACCTAGGCCTACACCATATGGGTGAAATAACTTTTTTCAAAGTACTTTAGTGTAATGGCTCGAAATTACGTTCAAAACAAGAGGTCAATTATCATTCGATAGACAAGGGTGGACGTGATAAAAACAGATCTCCTAACACATAATTACATAATTGTGCGCCCTCGCGCCGACGGGTAACGACGCCACACGAATATGGGTTAGCCAGAGACCAAAAAATAAAATTACATAGTGTGGCGATAGTGTGGATATGACTAGTCTTTTTTTTTTCTCTATAATATTTTTTTTTTCTTTATAATAATAATAATATTAATACCAGCCTATAATTACACTCCCAATACTGGGCAAATGCCTCTTCTCATATAGAGTAGGCACGAGCATGGATCACCACGCTTTCTCAAGACGGGGTTGGCGATTTTTTAACTCAAAGATTTATTTATATTCAGCATTTTTATGCAATATGTAACACCATTAACTATTAACACTAAGTACAACATTTTAACCAACCCGCCTGCCAAGCGTGGCGATTATGGCAACCCCCCCTCCCCCCCAATTGAGGAAGGCCTATGTCCAGCAGTGGACGTCTTTCAGCTGAAATGAACAAAATTTTATGACTATACAAATAAATACAAAAACAAAAGGACACTTAGCCGTCGAAGTACTCGTTCGGAAACGTGCCCAGCAGAAGACTGCATTGCCACTTTGAATGCTCGTTCTTTGGCCGATGAACGAGCCAGCCGTCTGGTCACGTGAAGTGTCGACCAGTTGGCGATTTTTTTTACTTCTATGAGACAGTTAGTTGGTATTATTATTTTAAAAAGAATTTAATAAAATTATTTTTCCAACATTTAGAACTTTATGAAAAGAATTTGCTTTAGAATTTACTACAATATTTTAATATGTTGCAGAGTTTTACAAGGGTTCAATTTAACAGTGGGTAGTAAAATAGTTGACAGCGCTATGGGAACGTTAAGTTATCCGAAATAAGCTAGAAAACAAACAGTAGCATAAATAAAGCGAATGAATTACTATGACTGAAAAACTGGAAAAAGGTAGACAAATCAAAGCAACATTTAACCAAAAACTGTAAAAAAATCCATTCCGAAGAATAATTCTCCAAGCAATTTCCTTTTTAGCATTGTAGGTATTTACTCCGGAAAAATAAATTAGGCTTGAACAACCGTTGGAATAGATTAATGTGACAATTAAATATTAATAAGCTATTATAATTCCTTAAGTTTAATATTATAAGGTAAATATAACAGTTAAGTGTCAAAAGTAGAATTAATAGCTTTACGAAATCACTTTGCCACACCTGAGTCGCACTTTTTTTCAGTCACGGACAAAAGTACCTATTGATAAATAGGTGTATAAATCATTTTTATTGCTTGGATTGTGTAAATTCCACTATATTATTAGAGTAACAGAGTTTATGTTTGTTTAATAGACTCAAACGCATTTTAAACAGTTTTTTACTAAACCATATTTCATGTTTTACTTAAGTAACATTAGGTATAATAACATAAATCAATCAATAACAATAAAACATATTTGAGAAAAAGTAGATTTTTTTACATAAATAATTTAATAATAGTAACGGTCGTATCTACGCTATTCCCGCAACGATCCGTGAAGATAGAACAGAAAGGGCCGAAAACAAGTTTTAATAAGAACGTGGAAGTAAAATATTTTCTGTACCGGAATCGTTAATAACTGTAAGTTGCGGTCGAAGTCAGCCGGGCCGAACTGACAATTCCCTTTTAATTTGAAAGCCTGAGCAGGATTGGGGCTAACAAGACGCCGCCTAATTATAGTTTAGCCAAAGAACAAACAAGATCCAAAGGCGATTTAGGATTATTATAACGCCATATGTTATGAGATAATTCGCGTGATTATTGACGTGGAACAAGCCTGTATTATTAAATAACGTGAATTTATAAGTTTTACAATGAAACTTGACAACATAGTACATATTTTATCGATCATAATCGTTGAGATTGAAAGTCGTGGTGAATACGGAGATTAACTTGAAAACTTACAAGACGCGAATCTAATATATATTGATTCAGAAACATAATTTCTTGCTAATCAATATCCGTATTGAATTTAGATTGAGGAAAGCTGTAATAACTTGTATTAGATACAGTAAAAGTTTGCTAACAAACCACTCGTCTGAAAATAATGATTTGCTGAACCAATAATCTCTTCGACAAATAAGTCAACATGAACAGACATTGTTAGCAGGAGCCTCTGGTTAATAGGCTAGCCAATGTTGCTAGCCTTGTTTTACGTCTAACAAATTTCCTAGATACTTTTGAGAAAACACGCAAAGGGATTCCAATTAGACATAGATTTTTGCCATGTTATTTTTTGACATTACAGTTGTTAAATACTTATTTCCAAATGAAGGAGGATTCACTGATTGGGTACATAGAAAAGATGGTTGTCGAAGTGGGATGTTAGAGCAAGTTTGTCAACATTGGATTTTGTTTTCATGCAATCAATTAATGACTTGATGAAAATACACAAAATGTATATTTTTTTTTTTTTTTGCTGGACTGCCTCGTTGGTGTAGTGGTCGCAAGCGCTACTGCCGAGCACGAGGTCCTGGGTTCGATTCCCAGGTCGGGCAAAGTGTTATTGGGCTTTTCCACCAGGGATTTCTGAGTAGCAGCCCGGAGTCTGGATTTGTTCCCGGTTGATGGCAATAGGCTCGCCCCCTATTATATGGGACTTAAAACATAACTGGCGAAACGTGGGTGTACTATAGGTACACCTCTGCCCTAACCCTTCGGGGATTACAGGCGTGATGTTATGTTATGTGTGTGTATATTTCCCAAATTGCTTGAATTCAAATAACTTTATGCGCAATTATCTAAGCTTAGGCAAGCATAACAGCTGACTTTGTTATTGTAAATTACCAAAGGAACAATATTATATAGCAAACGATACATGCCAACACACAAACCGATACTGAACTAAACACAGAATAAATTAAACCAACCGCCATACCACAATAAACTGTGTACTAAGATTCTGAATTCATTACTAAGTTTCAAACTAAAATTACTCTCGTCTCTATTGGTGATAGTTAGTTCACGATCTATCCTTGTGTTATGCATATTAATAAGCTTACGATGTTATTAAGGAGATGTGTTACAGTATCCTTGGTTGGTCTTCGACTTCGGTCCTTCTAGGAACGAGGCAAGCATCATAAATTAATCTGGTTGATATAGGTAATGACAGGGAGATCTTCTAAGGTCCTTTATGTTAATTATTGCTTTGGTGAATTTGAAATTGATGTGTGGTATGTTTTGTTGCTAGAGAGTATAGCTTTGCTTTGATATGGTTTAGTATGGTATGTATGCTGTAGCTACCATTATTTTAATCTTAACTATGTTTTACGAATTTATTAATATCAATCATAACATGATTCAGTATGACTAAGATTATGAAAGTGTTATCTATCTCATAATTAAACTGCCTTCATATATTGCATTTCAATGGTATTGATAAACCCATCTCTTAGAACTCATTTGGTTACGGTTCATGTTTTCTTAGATTCAGAGATTAGCTTGTGAATCGTGAATTAGATACTCTGGCAACATTTCAAAGCAATGTATGCCTAGATTTCGCATTCATGTTAAGCCTGATTTAGTAGATTACTCTATCTTCCGTAGTATGCTCTATTTTAGCTTCTAAATAAGATTATAATCTGATTTAGTTTTGTATTAGCAAGTTTTGACAAACATTAAATAATTAGTTTAACTTAAGTTTGTAAAGGTCTGTAACAGACCGCCTAAAATCGTAAGTTAACAGACTGTTTTAATTATATTTTCACGTCTCATTTCGCCGACTAATTGCCGGCGAGACTCGAGTAACAAATTACAACAAACGGCTAGAACTAATATTTGTCTTATTTTAATATTGAAGATACATCGCCGCCGCCAAGACGACAGTTCACATAAATTCTGGAGTCTTCTAGGAAATGAATAACAATTATGATAATTATCACGCCTTCACAAGGCTGGTCTTCAACACGGCCATAATTATAATTAAGACCGTAAAAAGCGTTATCTTCAAAACCAGTAATGTTCAAACAAAAACACTGTCGCTGTCGAGCTCTTGATTTCGATTTACGACGTCTAACTACTGAACAAGGGCCAAATTACATTTGCTGCTTACAAACCTCAATGTGGACACAATTTCTTTATAGCTGGAGTACAATTTGGGGCTCCACTCGTAAAAGTAACATCAATTTGACTTTTTTGTCAAAGTATATCTCATCTGTCGGAGGTAAACTATCAAATTCTCACAGCGATTACCCTATCAGTAGGAAAAAGCAGCAACGGGATACTTCCAAAATTTAATGAATTATAATTATAAACAATTACTAGTTGATTTAATGAATGGATGAAATACAGTAGAATATTTTAGAGGGAGACAAGATTATTCAAATTTTGGGATGTAAGAAAAGGAAGCGAGATAGACAACGCCTACGTAGTTTCTTTGAATGTATGATTCGGCGAGCGATAAAAATCGCCGGTCTTATTCGTCAGTCTTTTTTTAATTAGTGAGGGGTCCGACATGTGAACCGAGGTGGCGGCCATTGTATGCTGAGTAAGTACGACATTTACAAATGACTGGAATAGTCAGACATGGACATTGAGAAGGACATAGGATAAAAGAAATGACGGAAGTCCAACGCAATGTTTTATTTTAAAATCAATGTGTGCTGGGCAATGTGCATATTCCAATTTAATGCAGAAGATCTGATAAGAAAATTTTGAGATGTAGCACGATATTGGTGTTTTACATGTGAATGTACAGGCAGCTATTCTAGGGTATTATTAAATTACTACTTCGTCAAAGACTGTTGCATCAAAACAACAAAACTATGTATATAAATCGCTAATCTAATTCGGTTACCGACTTACTAACACTTGTACTTACCCCAGAAACGAATAAACGCTACGATACATTCATTCCAGAAGAAAAAAACGAACACTTTCCTCACCATATAATCTTATAGCATGGTTATTAAACTTGAAAGTTATTAAGTAGCAAGTGATTACACCTGCATGCTGAACCCGTTTTATGATTTACACTGTTATTTTTCTTGGTTCTTATTTATTCCGTTTCGCGTTTAGCTCATGTGAATTATGTCAGTTAACTTTCAACATTAGATGCAAAAGGTCTTATTAAGATTTTATTAGATTATACCTACATAGATACAGTGTGATTTTTCCATACGTAGATTTCTTGAATAATAATGACGTATTTGATCACTTACTATCTGGGATTGGTCTAGTGGTAGAGATAAACTACGATAATATGGCTCGCCCCTCCAAATTACTGTTTCAATGTGTGTAGTCACATCCTTACGAAAGAGTTTGTATGTTGTTGTAAGAACTCGTAATATCTCACTTATTAACGATTTATTGGTCTACATATCATAACTAACCGATCGCGCAAGACAACGCACGTGCCGTTTTCATAGAGTACGTCAGTGCAGCGCCATACTAATGAGCGATTAATGACGTCACTAGTCGAGCAAGAAATCCATGTTTTTTTTTGTTAAAAAAACACATGCGTACAAATACTTTCACAAGTTTTAAATTTTGGTAGGGCGCGCCATATTATCGTTGTTAATCTCTAGCAAGAACTACTGCTGAGCATGAGGTCCTGAGTTCGATTCCCAGGTCGGGCAAAGTGTTATTGGGTTTTTTCATGAATAATTTCTTAGTAGCAGCCTGGGGTCTGGATTTGTGCCCTGTTGATGGCAATAGTCTCGCCCCTTATTACATGGGACTTAAACATGACTGGCGAAATATAGGTGTTGCTACTATGGGTACACCTCTGCTTGACCCTTCGAGGAACAAGGCGTGATGTTATGTTACTGTCTGGGACTGCAGAGTTTCAGGATAGACACAGAATACAGATGGTGTGTGATATCTAACTCTTTCTGAATGATATTGTTTCGATGCGATCAATGTAGGATCCCGATGGTTGATATACCTAATAATGATTGGCTGGTATTCACTATGAATTGCGTAGAATGAAATGTTAAAAACCTAGACAAATAAAAAATCTTCATATTCTCTTGTTAGGTAGTCATAGTCTGTTACACTTATCTACAATACCTATTTATTTCCATTTCCAGAAAGTATAACATAACATCACGCCTGTTATCCCCGAAGGGTTAGGCAGAGGTGTAAGTACCTATTATATAGGGCGGGCCTATTGCCAATAGCAACAACTGCACAATTCCAGACTCCGGGCGTCTACTGAGAAATTCCTGATGGAAAAATCTTACAACAATTTGCCCGACCTGGAAATCGAACTCAGGACATCACGCTCAGCAGTAATTCTTGCAACCACTAGTCATATGAGGCAGTCAAAAATTATCTAATTAAGTTTTACAACATACACGATAGAGAAATGCCTAATTACAAAAGAAACAATCAATCTGCCGTGCCTTTTCCCAACTACGTTGGGGTCGACTTCCAGTCTAACCGTATGCAGCTGAATACCAGTATTTTACATGGAGCGACTGACTATCTGACTCCACAATCCAGTAACTGGGTAATACGATACCCCTTGGTAAGACTGATTGTCAGACTTTCGGGCTTCTGACGACCAGTAATGACTGTCAAAGATCCACGAATGACAGCCGGCACCAACGGCTTTACGTGCTTGCCGAAGCACGGAGAAGTCTCTGACCCATCTACGGGTCAGCCGACGAGCGTAGCTTAACCTGATGGAACCGATCCTCGGGGCTGTTATTATTTAGCAACAGGTTCATAATTAGAAAAGAAACGTGGACATATTTTCCACAGATATTAAATCTGTTTTAAATGCACCACATAAACTTGTTAAATCACTCAACCATCTTTGCGAAAGTACTTTCGATACATCATTACAGAGATAGCAATTTTCACTACGCAATAAAAAAATATAAGTATGTACCTACCTAACAATTTGCATAAATTAAATAAAAGTTAACATCGTATAATTATTGCATCAGACCAATCAGCGAATTGTAGTTACAAAGCAAATTATTAGTAATGTTAATTTGAACTTAACCCTTTCGCGGACAGTGAACGCCTGATGACGTCATAACAATAAAACTTCTATTGTGTCTCCTTCACCGCCCGTGAAAGCGTTAATTGTGGAGTATTTAGATCATTTTCTGCATTGAAAATTGAATGTTACTTGCCTCGGTTTGTGAGTATTCTTCGAAACGGCAAGCCTTCGCAAATGACCAGGGGGACAGATGATCAATTGTCTACTTATATTACTTTGTTGAACGTAATTTATTAAAAAGAAATCTTTTGTTGTTAGTGTATTAGCGTGGAAAGCTTTGTTTCATTTGTAGAAGTTAGAATTTTTCAGTTTTATTTAGTTATGCGGATAATATTTAAGTATCGGAGTGGTTGACTGAACGTTATATTTGTTAGCAAACGATAAAATTAATAGTCTTTGTTTACGTATTATGTGAGCCAGCTAATAGAACATCATAGGGATAACAATTTCACAATATTTCACCGAGAATCTTAATGTTATCAAACTTACTTATCATAAAACAAAATATCATGATTGGAATCAAAAACTATAAAATATTAATATTGATTTCAATAAGTCAACAATTCAGTCAATGTTGCTAATAAAAAGTATTCAATGATGATTTTCTATTGCTAATTAGCTAATAAATACACAAGATTGTCTAAAAGTAAGATCACCTTTACAATTACAAAATAGTTACCTAACTAAGTACAAATTGTTATTAGCAATTAATCAATCTCTTAAAATCCTAATGCGTATTGATCAAAGTGTAGTTAATGTCGTAGCTACAAATTTACTTAATTTAATCAACTGGCTTCTATGAATATTAGATAGAAAACAAAGAGTAGCTTTGATTATAAAGCCTAACAAAGCTCTAAATTGTATCCGAGACTAAGGGAGTGGTTCGACTGCAGGCGGATAAACTATAAGAAAACCGCAGTAGCTATTGTCCACAAGAAGCATTTTACTATCGTCTTTAGAGCTAGTTCCACCATACTTTGTTAGTTAGTTTTAACGTCCAATTAAATAGATAACGGCCCGTTAGGCCTAGTGAGTGTTTCACCACGTACTAACGAATGGTTAATTCTCTTAACAAGGCGTTAAACTTAATCAAGACTCCGAAGGTCTAATAATGCTTGTAACAGGCGACGCCTACGTCAATTTTAACAGAAAATTTATTTTGTTAATGGCTAAGTAGGAATAGTTTGGTAGACGTAGACGTCAAAAAGGTTTACGTTCTATAGAGGCATCATATATCATAACAAGGCATTGCATAATTAATCATCATGTAGATATTATCTGTGATCTTGTGAAGAATAACGACTCTTAATCTCTCACTAGTAAATCTGCTGCTAATTCTTACGTGCGCTGTTGCGAACAACAGCAAACTCTTAATTATGTAGGTTGGTAGAAACTCAGACTAATATTTTACAGGTGGTATATTATAATAGCCTGTCTAAATTAACTGTAAATTACTGCCGGACACCATGAACTTAGTTCGCCAGAAATGGCTTGCCTGGCAACAGTAGTTTTTTACAAGTTTCAAATAATACCTACGGACTCCTAGGTACTAAAGGACCTCAGGCCGACTTACTCGCTATTCGTTTTCAGTGTGACCTCATCCTTGCCTCAACGAGTCTAGGCGTGGAATCTAAACTCGACGTTAAGTTCAGATATTATCTTCAATATTGGGAGCGTAAATAACAAAATATTGGCAGATTTTGTAAAGTATCGTCTTGTGTTTTTTCTTTGTAGGAGAATGCGGTAGATGTTAAATTTTAAAGATTATAATATGGGTGTGACGTTGAATCTATTATAACATTAAACCACTGCCTTTTTTCATGCATGTGGATAATTTGCCGTAAATGGCGACACAGCAATGAACTATGCCTTCGTTAACTATTCGATTTAATAATGATAGTGCTAACATAATCATTCATAACATTCAACTTTTACAGGTTAATTGAAAGCTGGCCTGATTGAAGTAATAATATGAGCCTATTAACCGAAACCATTATTTTGAAACTATTAATATTAGCTTCTTAAAGTATATTAATATTATCTTCATGTACTTCACAAGTAATTATTTAAATACAATGCTTACAACTACTGTAGTATTAACTAGGACAGCATTTGTAGTTAATTGAATACTACAATACCTCCACTAAGTAAATTATTCAACTGAACATTAGTTGAAAAGATTTTCTTTGAAAAATGCAATAAAATATATACACACATACATAAACCTAACATCATGTCTGTATTCTACGAAGGGTTCGGCAAAGGTGGAACACCCACAGCCACATTTCGCCAGTTATGTTTATGTCCCATGTAGCAGATCGCGAGGCTATTGCCATCAACCGTGCACAAATCCAGACTACGGGCTGCTACTGAGAAATTCCAGAAGGAAAAACCCAATAAGACTTTGCCCGACCCGGGAATCGAACCCAGGGCCTCATGTTCAGCAGTAGTGTTTGCAACCACTAGACCAACAAGGGTGGCAACATTTTACATAATGCTTTAACATATACGTCATCATAACAACCTAGCTACTTGTAAACTGCTTAAAATATTTTCTTTGGATCATCAAAAGTTATATTTTCAGGAACTTACTTGCCAGATTCTCGCACAATTAATTTTCTAAAGCACTCCAACATATTATTATACACGAGCAAAACGCTATTATTCCGAAAGTCAACACTATGAATATGTCATCAAGTCCTCATAATATCCTCAATGTTAAAGGTTAATTTTAACTTCAAAACTCACTGACAGATTCTGCCACAATTTTCTTAATTACAAACCTACGTACTGCTTCATTACATGTTCAGATTAATTAAAGTCTCTTAAGTAGTTTCAAAGTTATAACTACGAAACGGTAAGTCGCGCACCCACAGCCGCAGTCTATTATGAGCTTTCATCTTAGACTTGATTCAATATAAAGGAAGGTACGAGTATAGTCCTAGGTAAACACTACTGAATAAAGCAGGTGTATACAGAACTCTTTGATATGGATTTAAAAGAAAGTCTATGGATTCAAAACTATTGAACTAAATCTCACAATAGGAAGGATATGTGACAGACTAGAGGACCAACGCACAAAAGTTTTTGAGTGTTACGACAAACATTATTTTGCTGACAACCTGTGATGTCGTCTCCTTTGATCCGAAAATGATAAGAGCGATAATCGAATGGCGAAGGGTTTCATATCAGTAATACACTTCGCAGTCATGTGAATGACATGTTCAAAAATGTCTCCGAGATTTTTTTGACAATACCCGGTAATTGGTGGGTTGGGTACCTGGGCAATGGTTTTGTTAAACTACAATACAGCTGGTTTACAAAGGGATATACGGAACAAGAATATCAAAGTAATTTGCTCATTGAACTTCTGTTATAATGAATATAGTGGTTTTAAATGGATTTGATTGCGTACCTATTATGTTTTTTTTAATCGCTATTTATTATATAACTCGTATTTTCTTGAGACTTTTAGTAGGCGATGTAAATAGGGGGAATTAATTGGGCATGTGCGGTAAATGTTAGTTACTACAAGGATATAATCGGTCGATTAAATGTTCGTGAATATAGGCCAAAACAGGATGAAAAATTTTAAGATTTGACTGTTACAAAATTAGGGTTAGTTATTACTATCAACTCAACCTATAGCAGTCCACTGCTGGACATAGGCCTCTCCCAGGCTGCGCCACAACACCCTGTCCTCCGCTTTCCGCATCCAGTCTGTCCCAGCCACCTTTCGGTCGTCGGTCCATCTAGCTGGGGGGCGCCCCACACTACGCTTGCCGATACTCGGTCTCCACTCCAGGACTCGTCTGCTCCACCGGCCATCGGTCCTTCGACAAACATGGCCAGCCCACTGCCACTTCAGCTTCAGTTATTACTAGATCGAATCTAAGGAATTTCAATGAATGAATGAATTAAATTAAATTGAATGAAATGAATTTAATTAATGCCCTGGTTGAATCTGAAGGCTTTAAAACGAGAAACTAAATCTAGAAAGTATCTATGCACAAATATTCAGACAGCAAAATTAATAGTAAAATGACCAAAATCACAAAAGAAATTAAGCTGAATATCCCCCAAACCTTATAAATACCTTCTGAAAAATGGTGTACTGACCTGTTTTCATTATCGGATCGGTGCGTCAGCCGCAGCGTGAACATGGAAAGAAAAAGAACCAAGTGTTAGGCAGCGATAGAAAAAGGCATTAATAAGTAGGCAGGAAGATCATCTATATCTATGCATATTATAAATTTAAGCCTCTGTTTGTCTCTGTATGTGTGACAGCGTAGCTCTTTAAAACTACGCAACAGATTTTGATGCGGTTTTCAACAGTATTTAGAAAATGTATTCCGTGAGGATTATGAGTAGGTATGTCGTAGATTATAAAAGTTGAGCGATAATAGTCTCTCAATTGATTATTGTAGTACTAACGTGATGGTAAACGCGGTGACCCACCCGCTAGAGGGAGCGATACGTGGGCAGAGTCACGAGTCACTTCCCTTACCCGTAGGTATACATTTATTGTACCCAGGATTTTGTAATATCTTGATTTAAAAGAGTGTCCTTGGAGTTTCTTGCCTATTCTTCTCCATAGAGATCTCCGTTTTGGAATGGGCAAATAGCTTCAACTTTCTGACTAATTGACAGACTCTTTGACAATTCAAAAGTGCCTGTAATTGGTTTAATTGAAATGAATGCTTTGAGTTTGAGTTTACCACGGTAAGGGAAGTGACTGAAAGAGGAGTCAGTCTCGGTAGGGCAACGAACGGATGTAGACCTCTACTTCTCCTATGCGAAACTGTCGGTTTGCCCGAACTTAGAATAGGTGTGAACGCTATTATATATTTATATTATAATAATGTTGTCTTTTCGATAAAGAACAATTAAGAGCTTACGTCGGCAAAATGACTGGAATAATAACAAACGGAATTTTCTAGACCAATCAAATTATTTTTTATATCTGTGTGAAAGGCGTGGTTTGTTTAAACGACATGATGTAACCAATATGTCAATTTAAAAGAGTGTCCGTGGAGTTTCTTGCCCGTTCTTCTCCATAGGTACCTACCTAGTAAGCTTTGGAATGGGTAACTGGCTTCATATTTATGACTAAACGACCCCTTGACAATTCAAAAGTGCCTGTAATTGGTTTATTTGAAATAAATGCTTTGAGTTTGAGTTTGATCAAATTTTGTTAACTTAAGTAACAGATGTTTTATTTAAGATATGTTATGAGAGAGTTCACGTCACTCATTGTGTTTAAAAAAATCTTGAAAATGGTGAAACCGTCAGTAAGTAGAAATTTTGGCAAAAAATCCTCTGGACTTCGTTCATGTCAATTTGATCGCGGTTATAAGCTGGAGAAAACGACGAAATAAATAAACAGTTGTAGATACAAAAACAAGTTTGATAGGTATATGAAGAAAACTGGTAGAATATTAATGTACCTTTACATCAACAATCATCTAAACGCGAATTTATATCAACGTATAAGAGACCCCTCGGAGCAAAGCTTTTAGTTACGTCGAAATTCGCAGACCGCAACATCTGGCGTGTACCTCCTACCAGAATACTCGTAGATTGCATTTTGTCTACTTTCGCTAACGAATCTGCAACATTCATCCCAAAACCAACCCTCTACACAAAACATAAGGACGTGTTTTCTTTAATAATGAATTCAGAAATTTCCGGGCGCTTGCGACGTTTTCGCGACAAAAACACGTTTCAATCTGTTGTCTCCTGTTTTGGTACTATCGAGCTATTCTGTGCAGATGCGGATTGCGGGTAAAAGAGACACAAACTCGATTTCCTTGGGACCAATTTCGTGAAAATGAAAACGCAAAAATGACTATGTGTTATAACATAATGGATACCTAGAAATGTTCCGGAGTTGCGTTTTGGGAGCGGTTTGCTCCAAAGATATAACAGTTAGATCAAATTGTTTCTAGGTACATCTCATAATCTTTTGTGGGATATAAGATGGTACAGTGATGTTATTAACGCTTTCTCCTTGGTGTTTGGCTTATTTTGTATACGAATTTTGTTTTTGTATGGAAAAATATTGGAATACTTATAAGGAAAAACTGAAATGCTGATATTACGAATTTATTTATAAGACATTAACACTGTCAAAACTACAGGGTTGCGTGTTATAAATTAATTCTTCGGGATGAAAAATTATGTGTAAGCTTTAATTTGAAATAAAATAATGTTTTTTGGGCGGTGGAGGGTGGCTGATGAAACACAACAGCATCTGAGCTTCGAAACATAACATTGTGATTCACGTACTTACTGATAGCTGTTTACGGCTTATATAGTTATGTGCAAAATATTATTCATATACCTACATTTTTAGCTAATATTTACTTACTAGTGATTAAGGAGTGTTGTTATAGCGAATGTGAGTACCAATACAAACCATTTCTGGTTTAATGGTATAAAACCAACATGAACCTGTATAAAAATCCATAAATAAATAAAACAACCGACCAAGTGCGTGTCGGACCACGCACAGTGAAGGGTTCCGTAGTGGGAATTAAGTTTTCCTAAGAACAAACTTAACATTGTAGTTGAAAAACATGTCATACATTCCAACTGCAAATGTAAGTTTGTACGCACAATATTGAGACATATTTTACTCTGTTATTTTAAGATCATAGAGTTCTTATAGGTTTTCCTATAGTCTATAAGTAAGTAAGCTAATCGGCCATGAGTTATCCTATAAGGGTTCCGTTTTTTCCTTATGAGGTACGGAACCCTAAAAAGGTATTATTCTTAAGACTTATACTAGGTACTATGAAAAATCTATCTTCTATACAGGGTCACATTAAATTAGCTAGCGAAACTCCGCAGACGTGATGGGTATCGATACCTAAAAAGAACATAATTTTTTAATCTAATGTTTTTTTTGGATTAAAGATAGTGTAAGTGAATAAAGGTAGTGTTGTTAAACTATGAGTTGAGAAATCTGTTTTATCATATTTAGATATAGAAACCATCACGTCTGTAAAGTTTACACACAAAAAAATATAGTTTTTAAATAGATATTTCAACTACGATCGGTTGATGACCACAAAAAAAAACATAAAAATAATTTATTTTTTGGTTTAACATGTTTAGATATCGATACCCATCACGTCTGCGGAGTTTCGCTACACACATATATACACAAGCTGAAACTATAGAAACGATGCAAACCATAACAGTAAGAAATACAATCTTATTATTCTAACTTACACTACCTAAGAAGAATAAACACAGGTTTTCATATTACCTTACTATAATAGTATTCTTTGTGTTCCTTATAATGTTCGAAGAAGGTAATTATATTAAACAAAGTTAGCGTAAAAGGATTGTGCGGTAGCGCTAAGAGATCGAATAAAGAAAGTTTTAATATTTTTCCCTTTGTTTCCTCCGTTTCTTTCTTCTCATTTGCAGCACTTTCTATCTACATTAAAGTAGATAATGATATCCTTTAGAGAAGCAGTTAAAGTTTATATAATGCTAATAAACGGGTACCTAATATTATCAGTTGTCTTCGGAGCAATGGCAAATTACGGATTGATAAAAATCTTTGTGAAACGTTCAATAAAATAGAATGAGCGCCTGTTGGATTACAAGACAAAAGAATGGTGATGACGGATAAACCCAAAAAACAAAGTTCTGAGTAGCTAATATAGACTCACGCTTAGTAGCAAATCGTATTTCAATACAATGTCAAGCCATGCGATCAGTGTAAAAGCTGAACTACACCTCGTACTCTATGAGAGAGATTATAATAGGAAGGGAGGTACAATTAATAAAAAAAGAAAACAATCGCCCCTGCATATCATCATACATTTTGAAACAATAACAATGATATCACTTCCATCAATTCAAACGGGACTATGTGATATGTATCTATAGAGGCTCGAGCGTCGTTTAATAAATCAAACACATTATATCCTATGATTGTTCCGATACGTTATTGTCTCACATCAATAACTACCTCTGTTTACATAGACCCTCTATCGGCGGTTGGTAGAATGTTGTAGAATGGTAGAATCGTATATAGATCCGTCATACACCGGAGATTGTATCGGACGAAAGTTATTTAGAAATCCGTGCGAGTGTTGTAAAGTGAGCTTGAAAGCTTATATGTTAAAATCAACTGTGGCGTTGAAGCCTTTGAAGGTATTAAAATTGCCTGTAAAGTCCAATCTGAAATGGTTGAATGGTTTCTGCTGAAAATCAGCGCTGTTGACGACAGGTTTGTCCGAAGTCACAGCATTTTGCTGAGCAAAAACCTGTTCTTCCACAGATGCGACGCATGGTTATTGTAATTGTTCATAATAATATAGTTTGTTTGTTACAAAAGTAGTTATTTTTCCACTCGGCAATCGGCATTTTGTTTTTGTTTTGATTGTTTGTTTGTCGACTTTGTTGTAATCACAGGTTGTTATTTTGTTAAGTAGATTATAGACTACTAAACACTTTGTAAATTGTCTTTGGTCCCCGACCTAGTGGACAAGATTGTCAAAATGTTTATGGTATTGGATACGAGGCTTTTGGCTACTTTGTATGTGTGTATTTTGACTGTGTTATTTTGCTGTACTGTGCGTTTTGTTTGTGCAGAATAAATAATTTTTCTTTCTTTGCTTTTTTCTTTCTAAATGTCAAATGGAGGCTGATTTGCAAAACACTTTTTTTTTGTTGAAACTTCGTTATATTCTACTAAACCACAAGTATTACTATCTAACATCCTAAAATCTACTATACCTGATTTCAATTATCACACTAATATTATAAAGGCGAAAGTTTGTGAGAGTGTGTGTGTGTGTATGTTTGTTACTTCTTCACGCTCAAACGGCTAAACCAAGTTTAGTAAAATTTTAAAGGTAAAGGGAAGGTAGCTGACGCCCTGGATTAAGACATAGGTTACTTTTTATCCCCATATTCCCACGGGATCGAGACTTACGTGAAACCGCGGGGCGCAGCTAGTCGTCTATATGATACACTACAGTTGCTAAGATTATATTCCACTCGCAAATGAACTTCGCATTTGAATACTCCATTTCTACACTCATTTGTCGCGCAAACACATGACTGTCGCCCACAGTCCAAACCCTTATCAAAATCTCGGTCGAATGTCTACAATGTGCAGTGGTTCTTATATGCGTAGATACTTCAAATACATCCGCACGCTTGAAAGCACTCCAATTTCTTAGTCCTAAACAAACATGTTCGGCGGTAGTAATTGCTCACAATGTTTACAATCTTTTATTGTGTATCGAAGATCAAATATTGTCTTTGAATGCATCAGCTGTCTTACCTACAGCCGCGATTGTTATTTGAGACGAATTTTCAGAAGTTAATTTAGCGTTGATTTGATTTTTATTTTGTTTGCGTTGAAACTGCGAACGGATTCTTTCCTTTAGATTGCACAAGAATGAAGTTTGGATAGAGAATGGGTGGTGTTGGTTCTTTTTTTTTTGTTATTTAATTTACAATTAATGGTTGTTAGTCGTACCTATATAAAGATGGATCCGCCGTGGTTTGTTGCAGTGTTTGTATCTTGATCAAAATATGATTCGAATATGATTGCAAAATGCAAAAAACGTAAGAAAATTAGAATTTCACCAGCTACCACTGCGTAACCACCTTAATTGATAAAAGTCCATAAATACCTGTATAAAAAAATAGGACAGAAACAAATAACCTCGTAAGAAAACAAATTATCCTCAGTGTTTCAAATAACAATTCGTTACAAAATACTTCAGAAGGTTAATGCAAAAAGATAAGGAATTTATCGTCTAGCGTCGTCGTCTGGGCGTTCAGCCCCAGTTTACGGAATTTATAGCGATTTAACTTAAGACACCATAAACTTGACTTGTACACACACTGGACTACGCCCACTAACAATTGCTAAGTAGCCATTTCGAAATCTGAAAAAAAAAATGGCGGTAAACCGATATGAATGAACGGCACCCTCTCTAAAGTAACAACACTACAAAGACGCTACCATGTAATTCGAGACACTAAGGAAACTAAGGCGACAGTCGACTGGGACACTAAAAAAACACTTTCAATCGAGCGCAAAGGAAATTCAATATGGCACTGCAACGCGGATAAAATTTATTTTTGCACAATCTAAGACGCTATCGGCAGCTGTTGTCAGAAATTTAGCCAACCATTGATGTGATGAGATTCAACGAAAGGGAAGATAAACTTCAACAATTCCCCTGAAATAATCGAGATAAAGTAGCAACGTTGGAGTCAGAAACTTTAATGAATATTACGAGAACAATGAAGAAATCTAAACAATAAATTATACATTTTAATAGTTCATCAGGATGCCATTGAATGACTTTCTTTCAAAATATTTAACGAGTCCCTATTTACGTTTATAGTCTACCAGACTTCGAGCATTCTTAAAATAACTACAAAATTATCAAGAGAAAATTGCCCTATAAAATTTCCATTACCGACATCCAACAACGTATGGTGATGTTCTGTGTTTATCTTTGACGCTTGACGCTATATGGATTAACGATACCCATAACATCAGTTTTCAATAAAATCCCCGTGTCAAAGTCGTGCTTAAAAACAATACAGGAGTTCGTTATTACCTTATTATGACCATAATAAAGTATAAAAAGATTTTATGCACGCCATGTAAATGCTTTCAATACTGTGAGATTGCTATAGTTTTTTATTGTTAGTTCAAATGATGTTAAATAGGTTAATTTTTTCCTTTGTTTGTATTTTAATTACCGGTTTAAATTGATTTTGAAGTGTTAAAGCACGAATCTACTCGAACGTACTCCTAAGAAAATGTAAACAACATAGGATATACGTTTAACGGATATGGAGGATTGACGGAGTTCATTTGCCAACATTCAATGCTTTGAGACAGTAACTATGGTAAAATTTAGTAATTCGAGATTCCCGAGCCACTAAAGGGAAAACATCACCGTGTGTAAATAAAGCGAGAGATGCGGTACGACAAACAATCAACCAGCCTTGCGGACGTGTAATAGGATACAAAATGCTCCTTGGTACCACTCAAGAGCTCGCAGACTCAACACACAGTAGCCGCTCTCCAAAGGAAATTACATCGAATTACAACATTTCTCCGGTGGGACGATAAAAGTGGACATGCAATAGGAAAGTCAGGACTTTTCTTCGATCGTTGAAATACAAGAGAAACAAGGTAATCCCTGAATTTTGTATGTGCTTCGTCGAATGATGCGATAGGGTTTGGAAGGAAATTTGTTGCTCTGTTTACAAAACGCCCTTGCGTCCTTACTTGTTAATGTTGGCAATGAAATTAACACTAAAATGCTTTTTCTTAATAAAGATAAAAATGAAAATACTTATTGTTGATCGTAAAATAATTATTAAAGACGCAAGCCTACTTTCATTTTTATGAAGCTATAAGATAAAAGTATAATAACGTTGCTCGAACCGAAACTGCGAAGGTAACGTGAGTGGAATTGAATAAAATTTACGATAATGTTATCATTACAAACCATCGGTTGGCAAATCCTTCAAATAAAATCCAAGCTTGGACGGAACGAGTAAATAGTATTAGCCTGGTCCATTGTTCTGACAACTCAGCGATTTTTGATACCTTTCAAATAAGAGATCTCAGAAATACCGTAGTCACAAAACGTTCGTTCAGTTGCCTTTTATTATTTCATTCTGTAAAGCTCGCTCTTTACTGCAAGAGCTTTCGCGGTAACGACATTGAGTACCTATCTTTTGTCTAGAATATAAGTGCGACTTTTATGCCACCGACGAAAAATTTTCAAGTGACTACGTAAATGATTCAACAGTGTAGCGAATGTTTCTGCACTACTTACTCCGAATCTATCTTTTCTCAGTGCTGAATATGCAATTTTATGGTTATTCGTGTGGATGGTTCGATTCGTGGCGTAATCTGAAATGATTGATGGTCGAAGTGACTCTTGCAATATCGAGTGAATGACTCTTCAAAGAGATGCCAATTTGCTGAGATAAGACATTTGTCTTGTTCGTAAAATCAGCCTTTAGATTTCTTGGATCACACAAAATGATTTTTTGATATATTGCGTGACTTTTTATTGACCTCGCGATGTTTAAATGCTGCACATGTTTCTCACGATATGTTTTTGTAATCTACTAAAAAGGTTACTCCTTTTGATAAATAAAAAATCAGTTCAGACTTCGGTGACATATCAGAGATCTTATCCGAACTAAACCTTCGCACAATGCTCTGTAATAATGGGCGCACAAAAAATGATCGGTATCAAAAGCAGCACTAAAGGGGACAAAAATATCCACAAAACACACATACATATGGGCAGATCTGGTGACAAAAAGTTTACTTGTTTGTGTGCGTTGCTCGACCAAAGGGTTTTGGACTTATAGTTCTTTATGTATTGAATAGTACCAGCAAAAAACGGTCGCAACATAAAACGTTTTTATTTAAAATGTTTAATAACAGAGCGGCTCGTAAAACTAGATCTATTTTTCTTGACTATTGTCAATCTGATCTTTAGATGTGATATGGTCCTCGCCTCTCGGGCACTCTCGTTAATGGGGTACCTATGAGGCCGAACCCGCATTGTATGTACACAGGAGATTTCTATACCGGCGACCCTACGTGACAAAACTTTGTCCCTCCCTACATTCAAATTTCTGAAGGAGCAATTGAAATTGGAGATGGTAAAGAGAATTAGAGCGGGGTCTTTTTCGAGCGCCCGTTTTGTTTCATACGAGTTCAAAGCGGGGTTTCTTTTGAATCTCGATCAACCATCGAACTGGAAGTGGGGGGAAGCGTTTATTAGGATTCCCTACGGCCTACCAATCGGCCGGTGCGACATCGCGTAATCTAATAGCTTATTAATGAGGGGAAGCCTTCGATCGACCCCTATTTTTCTATCCTAGTGAAGTTTAAAATAATGGATGGCATCTCTCTCATTCATTTTATTTATTGTCGGTTTATTACGCGTATCGCCGTCTTGTTCCTGCGGCCGTACGTAATGCGAAGTGGGAAGGTCGGTGGCGCGGGCTATGGCTCCTCCCACTAAATTTATAATAAAATAAATGAGTGAAGCCGCAGCGTGGAACCGGCCGCGGAGATAACACGTAATGTGAGGTTATTGCGTAAAAACAAACGGCAAAAAAAACTCGTTCGTAAGAGAGATATACGGTTTCGCGTAGTACCTTTATGATCCGAGCTCGAGCTAATATACGAGCGGTAGATTCGCGCTCCATGGATTATATGAGCAATAAAGAGGATAATTTAAAATTACGTTTGCCACAATGTTGCTATTAACCATGTTTGTCGAAACGTTGAGCTTGGCGCGTATACTCTTCACACGATGTTACATAATATAGCTAGCATAGCTTTTCTGTCCTCACTACCTCCGAAGTTTTCAGGTTACAAATGATTCAATTTACTTTTATCGTTCAAGAGAAAAAAGACGATAGATGAAAGAACTTGGGTAGATGAGGTTCCTTTTGAATATTAGTAACTATGGAATGAAACTTAATTTAGGGATAGTAAATTGAATTTTCAAGCGTCTATAAAATGCGGATCGTTTTAGATTTTAGGGTTAATCTGTTAAATTTTGGATGTTATTTTTTTGTGGATTGATAGAAAAAGCAGATAATCTTAACACGATTTAGATACGGCAACGATCGCTCAAAAGAAGGAAATGACTTTGGCTTTGTATCGGTAAGCGTGTAATTACGGATCAATTTCTTGTTGTTTCGAGTTTCAAGTTTTAAACTGATTTAAATTAAATACATAAAAAGGACCACCCCTTTTTAGACTGTCACTCATTCAATTAAGTGCTTATTGGAGAGCTTATCGATTACTCTGTTGGTACATCCAACACAAACAAAAATACGTGGATGAAGATGTATATATTTCCGTGATAAAAACCGTGTGTGAAGTATAAAGCGTGTTGAAGTCGTATACCGTGTTGAAGTAGAAGTGTCTAAAATATAATGACACTATTACATACTTAAAACTGCTTAAAAATGGATAGCGAATATTGCTATACACATCACTAAAAAAGTAAATTTAAAAAATCTAAAAACCCGACTGACTTTTTTTTATTTTTTATTTTACACTTTTTAGTTAGGATTATAAGGTAAATTAGGTTATTTACTCACTTATATTCGGATGATAACGGCCTCTTACTCACTCAAAAGTTTGGGATAGATTTTTTATCATTTCTCATTTAAATTATATATAATTATGTATTATTTTTGTAAACGCCTTTTGTAACCCTTCATTTTGATACCCCACTCAATAGGCATGGGAGATACTATTTTTTCGAAAATACACCTTTTGGCGCCAAAAATCTGCCATTTTGATTTTTAACAACTTTACCTAGTGACACTCGTACCATAAAGACGAATCTAACGACATATCATACATCAAAATCGGTTCCGCCGTTTAATAGTTACGAGGGAACATAGGGACGGACATATATACCTACACATACATACAGGTCAAACACATAACCCTCCTTTTTTGGCTTCGCTGCAGTCGGGTAAAAAATACATTCATCAGTACCAGGTCTTATGCTTAATTAAATATGTAAATACCTACATTTTCTCAGTTTTAATAATGTTCTGGTAGTTTGAGTACTTTATGCGGCCTACCCAAATGTCTTTTCTTTGGTATTGTTCGTCGAATCGTTGAGCTCCTTAAGTTTTGAGTTGAGCTGCACGATTATTGCCAAATGCGTGCACTGACGCCACTGACTGCACGCGTCCACTCAATCTGCGTGGTCCTTTCATCAAAATACCATTTCAGGCACCAATCTACATGGTCTTCACATGACCTGCCCATGATTATGTCTGGACTTTCAAAGAGACTGTGACCTCTGAATCTAGTTTTAAAAATATGATTGACGTGAAAAAGTGTTTGTACAAACCTACTTACAGAAATACATTATTAATCTCTGTCTAAAATGTATCATTATTATTTTTTTTATTTTTTTGGTGTCCGTCCAAAAGTACTATATCTCATATAAAAGTGTAAACAAACCCTGTTCTATTTACAGATTTAATCACTAACAATAATTAGTAACACATTCATCTGTATTTAGAAGGCTTCAACTTTATTTTATTTTATTAGAAAGGTACACCAGCGACCTCTAGAAACATTAACAAAATAAAAAATAACATAAATGCATTGAGTCACGGTGAATTAGTCACTTACAGACATACACAGCACTTACTTAAAAAAACAGCTTCTTAAATATACGTTTTAACAATATTTTTGACAAGTAGTGAGGATAGAAAAATTAATTAGAAACAAAGAACAAAACATTTAGTAAAACAAAGTAAAGTAGTAAGTAAGAGAAAAAAGAGAGAAACGAAGGAGTAAGTGGTAAGTAGTTTAGTAAAGTGTCATACCTAAATATTGTGAAACTTTTGTATGAATCAATAAAACTTTTTATTTATTTTATTTAAAAAAAAAAAAAAACTAAACTTTATACTTACACGACTTTTTCAAACATTTATTGTGATTAAAATTTAAGACTCGTCGACAAAAATTGAGGTTATAAAATGAACCTCAATTGTCAAATGAAAAACATCTTTAAGGTGATTCAAAATTTGAATTTCGGATTTAAGCTTTAAAATAATCATATTATCAAAGCAGTAAGTGGCATTACAAATTAGCATCCACAGGTACGTTTTCTGATTTATTTGTTTAAATTTTCCTCAGTACAGTCTAATATACACTTCGCTCTCTCATACCGCTACGAAGAATCCTAGAGCCTAATTGTTACCATCAGCACCAGGTGAAAAGCCCCGCTTTGTCACGTAGTAGAACCGTGTTAGTTCAAGAGGCAATTATTGTATACAAATTGATGACAGGTTGTTTCGTATCAGTTACGAGACTTGTACATCTCATTCTGAGTACTTAGTTGACGTGATGTTAGAAACCCAGACTTTTTTTACCGTAACTACGTAACATAACAGCACGCCTTGTTGCCTCGACGGGTTACCTAGGTTGTACCTTAGTACACCCACATTTCGCCAGTTTTGTTTAAGTCCCATGTAATAGGGGGCAAGCCTTATTGCCATCAACAGGGCACAAATCCGCACTCCGGGTTTTTACCCTGACTACTCCAAAAAGGAAAAACAACTTGCAACAATTTCAATACTCACTGTTGACAAGCACAACCTACATGGTTGTCATCGTTTATTGCTTTAATTACATAATTCATTAATACACCTTGCAAATGAACTGATGAACAAAAATACACAATATTAAGTTGGTTTTGCCCGTGAAAAAAAATCAACGAAAAAATGATGGGACGTCATTTATAAATTTATCTTTTCCACATTAGTCTTAGCCAGGAAAACGGCCATAATATTTGCAATGACATATTGGTCATTAACTCCTATTAATAACGAAGAGATCAGCTAATGTCATACATTATTCAATTTCAGGATCAACGCTTAAAAAAACTCAAGATATCGACATTGTAAGATGACATCTTTAGTGGAAATCAATTTTAAACAAAAAACTTTATTCGTTGACGCTTTTGGTTCATAATTTTGATAAGAATTGAATTCTATGGATATTTTATGTCCTGTTTTAATTATTTCGCTATAAAATAAATTTGTCAAATATGAGGGTTTTAAGTGAGGCGAACCATCTCATCTTTTAAAATCAAAACAAATATAATGAATGAGTAGGTTGGTTAGATTATCATTATCCTTCTGCCTTGTTTATCTATTATTTATTTAAACTTCTCACACACAATAATGTACAAAGGCGGACTTAATGCCTTAGGCATTCTCTAACAGTCAACCAAAGGTGGTGAAGAGATAAGATGGCGGGTGCTCTGATTGAGAGAAAATAATAATATTATAAAATATTATATAACATAATTAAATATAAATATAATAGGTTAAAAAGTACATAAATAGGCCTTTATTTATCCCAAGAGATAAGCACAGCATGTCTTCTTCCATACATCTATCAGCCACCATTTCATAACCAAAACATCTTAGATTACGGCTGCATAGTAAATATTGTAGTCTTGTACGACATCTTCCTATCAAAAACAAGGTTGTAAATGTTGTAATACTAGTAATATATGACATGTACTTAAATACGGAACTAATTACTAAGCCCCTTATCTCCAAGATCTAAATTCGTCGAAGCGCGTCAAATATAACAAATTTCGAGGCGATGATTCGACGATTACGAGTTCCTAACACTGAGTGACGTCATGAATAATATTACATAGAAATACGTTTTACCAAGCAATACCTCATACATGTGTCCACCACGCCGTAATGGACTTGTCATGTTATGGTAATAACTAACAACCTGGTAACGTCGTATATCATTTTATTAGTGTATCTTAGAACCACCAGGAATGTTGGTAGGTATCTTATCCAAATTTTTTGATTAATGTATGGGCGAGCCTGTATTGGAATAGGCATATCCGTGATGCTTGAGATTACAATGAATTATATTGTGACCGTAACGCGTATGGTCGTATATATTCTTCTTGTATTTCTTATTCTTCTTGTATTTTTATCAATGTGAAACCGGTTCGATATCAAAATTCTCGGCTACCGTGCTACAACTGTTTTGATTTCGAATTGAGAATCAAAGTATAAATCCATGTATCGGCAGCTAATAGGTTCTGGGCACCATTATGGGAATGGGTCCAAGAATATTATTCATGTATTCAGTAATGGTAAAGGAAAACCGTGTGGTCAGATTAGAAATAGGCCACCGTGTTTTATTCGAGGACATCCTGAAGGCGATAAGCAGTGTTATATCAGGTGAAAAGGAATCATGATTAATATGTCACACATATGAACAAAAGAAAACGCTTAGTAAGGATGTTTTAGACGCTATAATATAGAATGGTAGTGGGAGCTGTTTCAGTAATAATTGCTTGATTATGCTAATTATTTGATATTTAGTAATGAAACTTCTAATGGATTTTCATGTGGTATAAGTAATGTAAGCGTTGTAGCTTTTTTTTTTTTTGAGTGGGTAATTATCTAATAACTTCTCCCGCTCTGGGCTAAGCTACTTAGATCTACTTAATTATGCTATTAGCTTGATTACTGTTAGACTTTACTTTCCTGCAGAGTTAAATGAAGATATTTCCAAAAGTCAGCTTGTCTTCAGATTCTAAATTGGATAGTCTTTCTTTATAAGGTCCAAAATAAATCTCCATATTTTGTAGTTTTGTAACTAGAATCTTCCTTTACGATATTTTTTACTAATACCCAAAACTGTACTTATCTGCCGGTGTTAATGACCTGAAATGTTTGTCTTATCACAAAGAACTGGCAATAAATGGGTCAATTTATTGTTTTGACGACCGAAAACTATGTGTCGGTTCTATCGTTATTCGTGGCATGAACTGTGTGATTGTTCTGATAAAAATGCGGACAAGTGTGAGTTGGACTCGCACACGAATGTATTCGTACCACCATACAACATTTAACACTATCGAGCAAAATACGCCGCAAAAACACATTTCTTGTATGGGGACCCATATAATTTGTAACTTTATTTTATTTTTATTATTTGTTGATAAAGCGGCCATTGATAGTGGAATACACTCTGAAAATTTCAAGTGTCTACCTATTACGGTTCAAATGATACAGCCCTGTGACAGACGGACGGACGAACAGCGGAGCATTAGTAGTAGGGTCCAGTTCGCACCCTTTGGGTACGGAACCCTAAAAATGGTTGGTCCTACTACTGATAAAGGTGCTAGATCAAAATAATGTATGTGGTAGTTAGAGCAGTACTTTAGTTTTATTATGAGATAAGCTTCGTTGTAATTAATATGTGTCTTGGGACGTGGGCCGTCTAAATGTATAAGATATGTGGTAGATTTAAGGTCTGGTTTTATCTAGTGAAGAAAGTTTATTAGCTTTTGTGTAGTTAGGTAATGTAGGTACATCTGAAATTAGCTTTAGTTTTGTATTCAAATACACAAAATCAAAATATTTAATATAAACCTGCTTGGGGCACGTATGAGATTTCAGAAGCTAGGTGCACGGTCCCAATAGGTCGTTTCCTATGGAAAAGAGCCGACAAGAAACTCCACGGTTACTCTTTTAAAAAGAATTGGCTTTTACAATATTTTTTTCAAATTACAGTGTTGATAGGTATGAGAGGACAGTGTAGGCCCGTCAACTAGTAGTACCAGGTACTGAAAAAAAAATGGTCTAAAATTCTACAATCACACATTCAAAAAATATAAAAAAAGAATCTAAATTAAATACCATTGTTATGGGCTTTGTTCCCATTGCCGTTGAGACCATGGGTAGTTGGGGCACTGAGGCCAGGAAGCTCATTAGGGAGATGGGGCACAAGCTCCGTTTAAAAACGGGTGACTCCCGCGCCGGTTCGTTCTTGGTGCAAAGGTTAGCCATTGCCATCCAATGTGGAAATACAGCAAGCGTTATGGGCATGTTTGCGCCGGGAACAGTTAGGGGCGGGTTATTTGATTAAGTTTTTTGACATGTTGTCGTGACTTATGCATTTAAGGACGCAATCACAAAATTTGCGGAAAAATTTAACTAAACCAAATGTAACTAATAACTGCCACAGATAGATTACTCCTTCATCTCCATTGATAGCAATTTTTTATTCGAAAATGTTGGTTTATAATATTGTAAAAAATAATTACCGTTGCCTCATCACACAAAATTGACGATATCGTGTTGAGTTTAGGAACATTTTTCTTCAATATAATAACATAAATTTAGTTATTAAAAATATTTTACGTAAGCAGACATGTTCAACTCAAAAAGGTAGCAAAAAGAACTATCAAAATGTTACAAATAGTCTCAGAAAATAATGTTGAAAAAACCTATATTTTTTAAAAACACTGTCGGTAGTGTTTTTTTTCCTATTATTTAACAAACCATATCAAGAAATTTAAAAATCACACACTAGGCTACGGCTATCCGTGTGATAAAATCAAACTTTTATTTTATGATTATACAATATCTTCATTAAGTAAATGAACGGCGTAATAAGCTATATTTTCGAGAGCGCAAAAGTTATGAAATTATTATCAGGTGCTGGGACTGCCCCTGAGACACGAATGGTTTATCACCACGAAAACTGTAATTTTATAGTTACACAGACTTAATGTTTCAATTATTTCAAGCTTTCTCACAATTAGATAAGAAATTGACGAAAAACTTTTTTTTTGTGATAGCACCCTTAAATGTTATGTTTTAATAAAATATTATTAAAATAATAAAAGTAAAAGCCTATTTAAATGAAACCAAATGACATGATTGCTATTACAAATGTATCAAATCTGAATTAATACATTCACACATTTGAATTCCCTGAAAATATAAGGGGAGGTAAATCATTACGTCAATGAACGAATGTCCGTATGTAATAAGGGAAGTGACTATTGCTTTCGGAGTTCTATGTGGTGAGAATTACCAAACGGAAAACCACATAACGTTGTATTGGAAATGGGTCTAAAAAGGTCACGTTTGGTCAGTACACTTCCGGCACCAGACTAATTTTGTCTGAATTTCGCTGCTTTTGGCCTTCAATGTAGATAAACATAGCTTGACTAATGCTTCAACTATTACTAGTTTTACCTTTTACCTACCAAAATCAGCTATTCCGAACCAAAACGTAACGGTTAAACCATAAAAAATGACCAACAACCATAAAGCTTTCTGATGCAAATATTCGAAAAAAATAAATTATTACATGTCCATAAAGTAAAGAGGAACGCACCGAAACCGTTTTGTATTCCGTTTTCGAATATCTGAACGCATAATTTTAGAATATGGAATGAAACTCTACTGAATATAGAGAGTGGGGTACCTGTTTCAATGTTTTCTAAGTGCCTACACGTTCTGCCTTTGACAAATATGTATTGTAGACATTGTTGTATTACTGAGGAAACACAAAAGACAAAAGAGACACGTAATATGAAAGCCTTGGCTTCTTGGGCTTTTATTATACTGGCTTATGAAAAAGTAAAAATTTGTGACCCGGTTGGAATATTAAATCTGGGTAAGCTTGTATTACATTGGCCGTATACAGCGTGACTGTAACCAAGAAGCTGTCATATTTTATTTACTTACTGCAATTCAAGAGATTTACGGACTTACTGCAAAAATGTAGATGTGTTTAAACCGATTCTAAAATTATTTCCCGTACAACACTTTTCAGTTGAATTTTTAGCACATAAATAATTTATCTAAAAGCTTTTTTTGACAACTATAATTTGTATGAGTGTCAATAATGAAAAAGCCATTAATCAAAATTATTTTATCATGTAAATGAGTACGATCACCCGCTCGTTAGTAACTTACTCGTGTATGCATGCCTATATTTGAATATATCCATAATAAAGTTCGGCGAGCTATATTTTCTCAATATTTTCGCTTTAGTAACATGTCTAAATCGTGATATTTACTGCTCAATAAATCACAAACATAACCAAAACCCGTTTATTGGCAGATTTTGTATTTCAAATGATTTCGAACTAATAATGTTCCAATACAAAGACGTAGACCGATATTACTATTCAATTATTTTTAATGAACGAATTGTCATTTTGTATTGAGATGTAAGAATCTATGAAATTATTATTTTTTTTGTTCGCTCATGATGTTAAAAAGTAAATAGGATGCCGTACAATATGTGCGATAAATTCTTGGAAAGCGTCCAATTAGTAATCAGAAAATTAAATTCAGATATTACGGCTGAATACCTTTTAATAATTATTATCCATATTATAATTTTTAGCCTATTCAAACTCACGGAGACAAACAAACCTATTTTTATCATCGGACTGATCCGTCACCCGCAAAAGAAAATAAGAAGCTTACACAAAGTATCAAAAACTAGGTTACATTACAGTTCTATTTTCGAAAGTTCGCCTTTACCAAAGATGCTCAACACACGCACGTTCAGAATTTTATAAGCGCGGAAGGAAAGATATGGTACAGAATAGACAATTGACAAGGGTAGAGGAGACATAAAGAAACTTTGATGTGAGCTATTGAAGTACAAGAAAATTCGCGACTCGTGATCGGAATTTTGCTTAGTTTGATTTGCGACTGATATCCTTTGAAGATACTCCTCGGAGAATTTGTTCAGGGTGGTAGAATTTTGTATCGAAAATTAGTTTTGATGAACTGGACGGTGAGAACAAAGAAATGCTCTGCGTAGGTAATCGAAAAGTTTTAAAAGCAATTTCTGAGTTAGTAAAGCTAATAATAAATTCGTAATTTCTATCTTACTTTGATGATCACTTAAATTGACATAGTGATTGAAGATCAGTTTGTTTGTTTTTTTTTATCAATCTGCTTTCCATTTCATTCGGATACGTTTTAGTAAAAAAAATGAAATTTTTATAGGTCAGAAAAAAACGTTATTGTCGCTGTGGATATGCCACACTCAATGAAAGCGGATTTTCGAAGTACTATTACTAAATAAAAAATACGCACGCACTTTAGCGACAATTCATACATTTCGATAACCATAAGCTTACTCATTCATAGGCCGCTCGTATCGCAAGATAAATTGCTCTGGCACACAAATAAACGCGTACCACGAGAGGAAAAGGAACAAAAACCCCACGTAGGTATATACACGTACTATCTACGCATCTTGAAGCATAGACGCTGTAATTTATTATATTCAGTTCGCTCCGATCCATTGCTCTTGTGGCCGACCAGCGACCATCTTTTGTCACCCCGTCAAGAGTTCTAAACGGCCGTGTAATATGAATTAATAAGCACAAAGAATCATTATAATGCGTTTATTTGTCGCCACGAGAGAATTTCTCGAGAGGTTTTAGTTTTATTGTGAGATGTTCGTCGGTCGCCGCCTTTGTATGTGTCTGGAACAAATTTTGGTGTATCGCGTGCGCAAGATCACGCTTGTTGAGGCGTCTGATAGCAAAGATTAAGGGGCGATGATTATAGACAGTATCTTCAACAAAGAAATATATCATCGTCTTTGAAAGTTATTGATGATAAGAAGAAGAAAAATCTAAGAAGCGGTATCTCATTACAAATTTAATTAAGTTGGTACTTATTGTTATTTAGGTTAAGTACCATTATTTAAAATGATAATGATTTTTGAAGGGGATAATCCCCTTCGAAAATCATTCAACCGAGCCAGATACCGAACCAATTTTCAAAACTAATATAAACTCGTTTCCAGTCTAAAACATATTCGGGAAGTTTTGCTTACAGTTTTACAGTTTCAAACTCAATTAACGTGTTTTGCCTCTCTGAGGACTTAGGTAGAAAATTGGCACCTGGTAGACACGTAGAGTTGTCGAATCTAACGATAATGACTTGGACAGGGAGATGAAAGGGTCGCCGAAGATCGGCAGTGACCGAACAGATGTAAGTAATGGGCGGAGGTTATCGAACTAGCCCGAAGTCAGGAAAGTATGGATGTTTGTTTTAAGTTATTTTATTAATAGAAATGATCATTTGTATTGCAATATGTTACGAGAAGTATGAAATCATTTGGCAACCTTTTTTAAATTTATTTATCTATTTACCAGTTTATGTAGATAGATAGGATAAAAGATATATATAGAGATAGGCAGTCGCTCCATGTAAAATACTGGTATTCAGCTGCATCCGGTTAGGTTACATAGTTGGGAAAAGGCTAGGCAGATTGATAGATGTACACACATATAAACAGACAAGAAGAAAGGAACTCACAAATACGTACAAAGGTGATGATACTGATGTAGCTTCACGAAGATATATGCATACTTTTCAACCAAAACCAGAAGGATTGTGTGGATATTCGTCAATCTTTGCAATAAATGGCTATTCTAAATTGAGGAGTGTCTAACAAAAGCATCGCTTTCATCATCGATGACACAACAGGCTAATAAACTGACATTTTATTGTGCTATAAATGGAAACCGATAATTTACTAATACACAAGAATTATGCGAATCAACGTGGGCATTTTTATTTATCAAAAATTAAAATAAATTAAAATTATCTATCAAATTTTCACAATGTGATGATAGTTCTCAGTTTGCCATTAATAATAATAAATACAAATCTATGGTTTTGTGTTTAACAAAAGTTATATTATATTAGGTGACGTGAGATAACCTACGTAAGGAATAGTCTTTGCTAATGATAATACTAAAGCCGTCCGCACAGGTCATAACTCTATGAAACAGAATGGATAATTTAAATAATCGTGAAAACGATTTAAGCGTTCAGTCAAGTTAAAACAATAATTACTCATTTATTTTAAAAGTTATATAAGCTATAAGTATTCAAGTAATTTATTGGCAACGAAACCATATTAACGATTAAGACGATTCTACTACTTAAGCAGTCCAGTTTAACTACAAGTTGGGTTACTAACACAAATCACCACCTTATGTTCAAGCAATGGCAAGATTTACGTGAAGCACGTTAACTTTGACGGCAAAGTCGTAACTGATTTCAGTGCTAAAATAGTAACAATTTATAAATAGGAACTTAAGTTCAACCACAACACTTTAATGGCCAATTTCATTATTCTTGTCTGTAATGTGTTCATTAGAAAAGCGTCGTTATGACGTCATAATGACGCTTTTCCATTAAAGACAAGAAGAATGAAACAGTGTTCGTATAGAACAGTTAGTAGAATGACGTCATTTTACTAACTGTCCTATACGAAGACCGTTTCGAAGGCTTTAATAAGTGCACTGTTGCAGGAAAAATACAATAATTTCAAACTAGACTGAAATAGAAAAATAGAAACAGCATCACATCTATTGATAAAAGTAAACGTACAAGACAGAGTAACTTAATGATGACAGCAAAACAAATAGTAACCACATTGTTGAAAAAACTTTCGGTACTAAAAAAATCTTGTAAAGCGTCTGTTTGGATTTATTAGGAGATTAGAACGGACAATAAAAAGCTAATTTGACAGTAGCACCAGTCACATGTGTGAAGGATAAAAATAAAGTGTTGAAGGGGGATACTTAAAACCACATGTTAGAAGGTTATTTACCGTACTTTATTGTCATGTATGTATGTACGTCACGTCATCGCTTCAGGCGGTTATTGTAAGAAGCTAAATCCTGAACACACATGGAAGAAAAGTAAAGGTTCTGAAGAAGTTTTAAATTGATTATTGCTGTATGGCAAATGAAAGTATAATGGGCATGAAAATAATCACCATAGCTAGTTCAAGCCATGATGAAGCTGCAATTGAAATGAATACGAAAATAATACACAAAAGACAGTGATTGATGATGACAACGAGTTGAAAAATACTGCTGATGGAGACAGTTTTAAATATAAATAATAAAACATAATATTCAACTTTCCACAAAACTGAAAAATTTAGTAGCTGTTTTTATTCCACCTTGTAGTATTCTACGCGAACTGAATATCAAAACTGCAAATAAAGAACGACGTGAACTTCTACCAGAAATAATTTAGCAGATGTTGCAACTTTCGACTTGACCCCTGACAATACGAAACTAAGAATACGTAGTGTGCGTATGTATACTACCTACGTGACAGGGCGTATATAGTATTATGGTTCTATATTTGGAACACCTTACTTCGATCGCCGGAGGTCAATTCGTGCTAATCTTCGCTTACGTAAGCCTCGCATTCAATCCCGCTAAGGAAATTATGATAAAATTGTTTTAATGTTGCCTTCACGAAAATAAAAGAAATGCTTCGTAACAATTTGTGACACGCAACGTATAATAAGGTTGACGCTAGTTTCTCTTTCAATTTATAATACTTTGAAACTAAATTTAAGATGTTTTTAGACAAAAAAATGCTTAGTTAGAAAATAAAAAAATATAATTATAATGGTGATAGATTACATTATTTATTAAAAAAAAAGAAATTAATAGAAATATTAATAATAACAACATTAGTTATGTAGTAAAAAGTTTACTGCTGATATTAACTTGTATTGTGTTTAAGGCCCTCGATTTATAATGCATAAATCGATGAGGGCCTTATGGCTTTTTTTTTTTTTGGGTGGGAAATTATCAAATAACTTCTCCCGCCCTGGGCGGAGCGGGAGGGCGTGTCAGACTTTTACTGACTAAAACCCACCCGTGTTCCTTCATTTGCCTGTGTGCCAGGGCCACGATATCCCTTTCGGGCAAACTCGCAACCCTGGCAGGCATTGGCTCTAAGCCTAAAGCTAAAGCTACCCATCGCTCACCGTCCGCAGGTCCGAGCCTATGGTGGCCGGAAATCGGCTTGCGACTCCCGACGCCCAGGGCGTCTCCTGCGGCAACTGGGGCGTGAGGGCGCAAACCCTGCCTCTACCTCACGCGTCGTATAATCATAAAATAAAATTTTGATTTTATCACACGGATAGCTGAAGCCCAGTGTGTGATTTTTAAATTTCTTGTTATGGTTTGTTAAATAAAAAGAAAAAAAACATTACAGACAGTGTTTTTAAAAAAATATAGGTTTTTTCAACATTATTTTTCTGCTATAATATTTATGGAAGTTGAAAAAGTGCTTCCACATACAAGTAGACCATATAATGATGTTAATGATATTTTTTAATGTTCAAAATCAAAAGTAATTTCTTTTAAAAAGATGATCAAACGTCAGTCTCGCGTAAATTTTCGGAAAACTTGTTGCGAATATGTGTGATTTTCCGTGAATACTTAATTTATTTGTTAAATCCCTCTAACTCACATGCAAAACAAAGAAATCAACTTTGCAAATTACAAATAATTTTGTTCAAACTGGTTTTCTCTTTCTCACAACCAATGAACATATTTGATCAAAATCAGCCGATTTCATGCACGGCCCCTTAAACACAATACAAGTTAGTGGGTAAATAATAATGCTGCCGGAGAAGCTATAATAAACAATAACGTTCATCTAATTTTGCACGAAATCCAAGTTATTTTAGGAAGAAGTTACTAAGACAAGGGTGTTTGAACGAAATGTCACGATCTTCGCTTGAAGAGCTTACGTTATTTTTAGGCGCATTTTAATAACTTATCAATCACTTTAAGTAACTATAGCGGCCGAAATTAGGAAGACAGGATACATTTTATTAAAGCTAAGTAATCAAAGGCTACTTAACCAATATGTCGAGCCTGATAAGGAAAAACATTGTAAGCGACATAAATTGAAATTTACAGGAGAGGTTTTTTTTTTGTTGAAAAAATGAAATACCTACATTATGTCGCTTACGATGTTTTTCTATATCAGGCTCGTGTCCATGATTCCATGAAGAATGTCAGCATAGAATTATTGGCCTTGGAATAAATTGGAGAATTACGGAGGCGTTACAATGAAGACCCCTACTAATAATTAACAAGATTACAAAGTAAACAACCACGAAATGCTTTTAGACGTAGTTAGTAGGTATTGATAAGAGTTAATTGTAGAACAGTATCGATCTGCCAATTAAGTTAGCATTAGTAAGCTTGGTAGACCCCAACTAGTCTCGGTAAGCTGTCCCTGCGGTTTTGGTGGAACCGACCGTCAAGATAAACTAACAAATGATAAGTACCTTCATAAATATTCTTAATTCGCCAAAGTATAAGCTGATTACTGTTGTGCCTAATTAAAATTTATGGTCTTTAGGTTTGTGTATGTTCTAGAAATTAAATAATAGCATTTAAATTAGATAATGCTTGGAATAGTGGCTCGTTTTATGTCCGTTCTGATAAGCTTTTGTCTTATGTGAATTTTAAGGATGAAAAAATTTAAAGGAGGATGATCATGTTTCTCACACTTCTTTTTTATTACTGTTGATACCTACCAAAAATCCCTTTTCCATCAAGCGAAACAATTTATAATGTAATTTTTCTCATCGCGTTACGAATTTGTTTTATTACGGCCAGTGTATCCGCGAGAATTACCGGTAGGTACTTATAATTTTATGGACACTTGATTTTCATTAGCAGTACAAAAACAAGTTTTTAATGTACATGCTCGGTAATATTCTACTAAAACGAACAGATCTGACGTATTAACATTTATATGGAAATATAATTTCGGAATCGTGATAGTTTAATTGAATCCTGATTAAGTCTATTGCTTGTTTTACGATATCAGCTTCCGTAAGACGAGAAAAACAATTTACATCATTATCGTGTTCGCTAGTAATGTCAAAGCACCAATCAAAGCGTGGAGATTTACGAACGCATTCCAATCAAACTAACGAACCGAGATTTAATTTAAAAAACAGTCTGAACTAGACGTTAACCGAATGAAATTTACGACACCGCTAAAACAGAGAACCAGGTATTAACTTAACTCATTTCTAATAAGTAAATTATGTAAAACGATCCTATTATAATTAATAATTCAGTTCGAAACGAGGAATAAATTAACGATATCTAAAGGAGCGATGATGATGACGCTTCATTTTTTCAACAAACTAATACATTCGGGTTGGGAACTTAAAAAGTAATGTTGATTGGAACAACAATTAATGTATGTCCTAACTAATTTCGGGTTTATTAATAACGTTGAATGTTTAATCGTAAAGGTTTGAGTACAGCAACAAATGGGTTATAATTTTTTAAATAAATCATGATAGTACGTGGATATGACAGCAAATTTATAAAATTGGTCACAAGATTAATGGGCTCGCAGTGACATAATAAAATGTTGGTTCTACTTGATGTCGATGAATTATGTATGTAGGACGGAATACTGAAACCGAAATCCAATGATAGGTTTAAGTCGTATGTATCTATGTATCACTCGTATTTTCATTCATATCTCCTTGGAGAAGGAGCTTGTGGCTAAATAATATCTGCCGCACAGGTCGATCGATTAGGTTAAGCTACGCTTACCGCGGTTGGTCCGTGGATGGGTGACCATCTGTTCATGCCAAGATTCCTCCGTGCCTCGGAAAGCTCGTTAAGCCGTTGGTCCCGACTGTCATTTGTAAATAAATGATAAATGATATATGATTTATTTCTGTAAGTAGGTTTGTACAAACACTTTTACACGTCAATCATATTAAAAAAAACTAGATGAGGTCGGCGTTTCGTATCCGACTACTCTGAGAAGAAAGGCCGAAACAAACTCAGAGGTCACAGTCTCTTTTTAAAGTCCAGACATAATCTTGGTCAGATCATGTGAAGACCATGTAGATTGGTGCCTGAAATGATCTTTTGACGAAAGAACCACACAGGTTGAGGGGACCTGTCCAGTCAGTGCACGCATTTGTCAGTAGTCGTGCAGCTCAACTAAGAACTTAAGGAGCTCAACGATTCAACGAACAGTACCAAAGAAAGGACATTTGGGTAGGCCGCATAAAATCACTCAAACTGCCAGACTATGATAAAAACTAACTGAGAAAAAAAGAAAAATGAACAATAACCCACATAGTCTTCACATTTACAATACTTAAAACAATATAATACTTAACAAAGTAAATATTCATGTCATTGTATATGTTACGGCTAATACCCGAAGTGCGGCTACACCTAGTTTTAGCCGGTTAGAACTAGGTGTAGCCACTTACTCTTGGTTAAACCTAGTACGAGCCGATTGTTTTCGACCAACAATAGAGGGGATCTGGCGCTCGGCGGCCGCTACCGCGGCACGCTCGCTTCGCTCGCTCGCCTTCGCTTGTTAATGGTTACTGTTCTAACCTAACCCAAATGATTCAATAAAAGTAGATGACTTTGCAGCGAACACCTAGTTCTAACCGGCTAAAACTAGGTGTAGCCGCACTTCGGGTATTAGCCGTAACATATATATAAAATTAATCAATGTCAATGTGTATATAAAATACGGATATAATCTTGGTCAGATCAATTGAGAACCATGTAGATTGGTGTCTGACTGACATGGTCTTTTGACGAAAGAACCACACAGATTTGAGTGGACCTGTCCAGTCAGTGCACGCATTTGTCAGTTATCGTGCAGCTCAACTCAAAACTTAAGGAGCTCAGCGATTCGACGAACAATACCAAAGAAAGGACAATAGGTTAGGCCGCATAAAGTACTCAAACTGCCAGACCTGCATTAAATTTTTTTTTGATTGAGAATAAAAATAAAAAAAAACAATTCACATAGTCCTCACATTCATAATAATTAAAATAATATAATACTTTACAAAGATCTTAGACATCATCATAGATCTGTAGATCTTTGACAGTTGTTACGGGTCGTCAGAAGCCCAAAAGTCTGACAACCAGTCTTTCCAAGGGATATCGTGTTACCCAGTAACTGGGTTGTGGAGGTCAGATAGGCAGTCGCTCCATGTGAAATACTGGTATTCAGTTGCATTCGGATAGACTGGAAGCCGACCCCAATATAGTTGGGAAAAGGCTAGGCAGAAGATGAGATGATCTCTTTGGAGAACACTTTGTATTTTGTTCTATTATACACTGGTGTATCATAGCTTAGCTTAGCTTAGGTTAGCATAGATCTATGATCTACAGATCATAGATCTGTAGATCTTTGACAGTTGTTACGGGTCGTCAGAAGCCCAAAAGTCTGACAACCAGTCTTTCCAAGGGATATCGTGTTACCCAGTAACTGGGTTGTGGAGGTCAGATAGGCAGTCGCTCCATGTGAAATACTGGTATTCAGTTGCATTCGGATAGACTGGAAGCCGACCCCAATATAGTTGGGAAAAGGCTAGGCAGAAGATGATCTCTTTGGAGAACACTTTGTATTTTGTTCTATTATACACTGGTGTATCAAAGTAGTGTGTGTGTGAATTTTTAAACCAATAAAAGTGGACCGTTTTGCAATTATCCCATTTCTAAATAATTAATTCAAGAGTGAAATGAAACAATCAAAATTAACTGTTAGCGTTTCGCACACATTCAGATTTTGTATCACAAAAGTAATTCTAAGGGTGATAAACATCTGATTTACGAGTTAATTACGGGACTCCTTTTAATGAAAACGTAAATTCAAAATTTTATATAATATTATGTACGATTCTTTTGTTTAGGGCTAAAAGGGTTCATCACATTGTTTGTGAAAAATATTGCTCCAACACATTGACTTATTTTCGCTGAACATTTACATCGTTAAATATGGCAGTGAAAAACGTACAAATATTACTTTTATTTAGCGCGCTAACAATGTCGATAAGGAAAGTGGTTTATTACAAAAAAATCTCGTCAAAAGCTCCCTGACGGTCGCCATCTTGGATCACCGACCGTTATGCGCGCGCGCATTTGTTTGCGTCCAGGTGTAGCGCTGACAAAACAATCGGCTCTCGAGCGAGAAAGGGGCGGAGGGGCCATTCATATATTTTTTATAAAATTCACCAAAATAAAAAGCGAAACTTATAAAAAAGTCTAATGCTCAACCAGAGGTGGCGTCGAATCGATAGCTGGGTAATATTTCATAATATTAACTACTTAGGGATGTGAAGAATGGGTGGAGTTGTAAAAATTATAATTGATTGGCCCTATTGAATTGGCTTCTTTACTTTGATCCTCCTTCTTACAAAATTTTATAACAATATCTTCATGTTATTATAAGAAAACTTATGGTCTGCCAAGTGCTTAAAATAAATCACACGCCATGTTTTTTTTACATCGCTATTTCATATTTTATACCAAACCTAAGTCATTTATGGAGATCATTAACATATTAAGTGTTTTGAAGGCGTTAGATAGAGCTCAAACTTTTTCGTAAAATATTAAAAAGAATACAAATTTGTATTCTTTTTAATATTCTACGAAAAAGTTAACTTAATTAAGTTCCTTGTACCGTCCAAGCTGATGTTAAGTAGGTACTCTAGAGTCCATAATTTCAAAGAGAGAACCGATGATATGATAGTACGCAAAAAATGTGCAGCCACCTATCATAACACCGCGCCACTGGATACCTTATTGTAACATGTTTTCATAAGCCTTGAGCACCGCCTTGTCGGGTCGAAGATTTTAACGCACCGTCACACTTGAAAGCAAATAATTAGGTGTATATTCTACAATTTGCCAAAGATCTCCATTGTATCCTTTGTCCTATAAGTGGATTCTGTTAGCTACAAAGGGCCAGCCGCATGACACTGCTACCTCGAAAATTTGTACGTGTGTGTATAATGTTATTATTTGAAGCCGCATCTGTCACAAAGGCCGTTGCGTTTGTAATTTTACAGTTTAATCAGCGTTAAATGCTCACAGAGTTACCGCATTTCGAAAGAAGAAAAAAAAAATATGAAAGACTCCGCAGTCTCGGGGACCGTGCAGTAAAGAATTTCGAGTCCATAAATCATTTGGGATGTCGATGACGTTGGCAATAAAATAAAATGTCTGCAATAACTATTCATGAAGCTTGATAGTAGCCACAAAATGTAACAAAGAATTGCATAAAAACCGTAACTGGTAGATGGATAAAATCGGTGAAATAATGGAGTGCCAATCAAATTTCGTTTCAGAGCTTTGAATTTTTTAAACTAATAAAATATTTGAAAACATTTTAACATAACATAACATCACGCCTGTAATCCCCGAAGGGTTAGGCAGAGGTGTACGTACAGTACACCCACATTTCGCCAGAAGTCCCATGTAAGCGACCCTATTGACAACAACCGGGCACAAATCCAGACTCCGGACTGCTACTGAGTAATTCCTAATGGAAAATCCCAATAACACTGCCTGACCTGGGAATCGAACCTGAAACATGCAACCACTAGACCAACGAGGCATTCAAGTCAGTGAGTCAGTTAAACATTTTAGTGACTTCGAAAGTGTTAAAACAAATCGTAACACATCACAGTCTTTGTGAGAAAATTGACAAATCACTATATTATACAAAACCGAATTACAAGTCTCACAATATAATAACAGGAATATCATTATACATTTCCGTATATCAAACAAACTGGATTGTGGAAGCCAAAGGCAATTATAATGATGGATCTAAACACTGAACTTCAAAGGATGTGGAAGATATCACGTAGATCTTTATATAAATAATATTACACGACAGAATGAACGTTCATTTAGTAAAAGATATATAATATAAATGTCATCTATTATGTCTCATGTGTAGTGACCACTTAGCGTGGAGAGGAAATAATTCATTTAAAGCATACTACGTTTTATTTACCATTGGACCCCTAGAGGCACTTGTGTCTTTGAGAAAGTGAACCTATACTGTACGGTGCTAGACAATAAATGACGCACCTAAAATAAAGTTCCAATGGGAATAATTTATCTTAAATACCGATTTGTCGTGAATGAAAATTAAAATGAATCGGTTCTCACACAAGTTCATAAATTTCAGTTGAGGAAAATTAATTACTATAGCGGTTACTTCTGAAACTCATTATTTATAAGGAAATAACTTGAAGACCATGTTTTTGATTACCTAAACGTAAAAAGCTGCCAAAGGAATTACGTAGTGTGGCAAACTGATTTCTTTTCATAATTCCTCATTTCCTAACACTAATAGATTTGTTATAACTTCTTTATTAGTAAGACGAATCAATTAACAGCTCAACGTGGGGTAGCTAAAATTAATTAGCCAACTTCCCTGGTACGGTTCACAAAAACAGCAGATGCGAGATCGGCGAGTATACAAGCTGCATTATTAGTTGTTCAGTAATGTTTTAGTTTTTTTGTTGTTTTGCTAACCACCCGCACCAAAACACCATCTGTGTTCGGCCACGGTTCACTGTAATGATAATGATACATACGGACAAAATGATGATACAATGTGTTGATGGATTGTATTGTAATGATGCTTTGGTGGCTAGTGAGAATATTCTCTAGGTCTCTCTAATCATGATTAGAGACCTAGAGAATATTCACGTCATTTTGTGTCACTGTGTTCATTAAAGTGACACAAAAATTTGGATCTTTAGTCGTAAAAATTTCGGAGGTGATCAACAATAGTAGTTATTCATGTCAATAGCACTAAAATTAATATACAAGGATTTGAATACTTCCCTAACACAGACTTTTATAATAACACAAGAAGGAATAAAAATAAAAGTTAAGCGTAACAAAAAGGAACGTCAAACGTGAAAGCAATATGTAAGTACGCTGAGTTTAACTTAATTATAACACTCTTGTCTATAGAACCCGACGTGATTGTATGACTGTATGGGAAGGGAAAGATTTATTGCGATCTTGCCGACTCGGTTAGTAAGTGTTGCCTGACTTTTTGTTTCATTCCCTCCACGCTTAATCACTGGATGATCTCGGGCTAATGTGTTTTCGGTATCGACTGTAGTCGGCTCAATAATTGCATCAAATTTGTTTTCTTCTTCTTATTTGTGGTCAGCAAAAACTATAACATCTCCAAGGTTAAGTTTAGTTATTGGATAAAATAGATGGTTTCTATACAGTATTTTTTTAAACTCAGTTCTATAATTTATCATTGAAGCACCGATTACTTACAAAATGAATGATACTAATTAAAAGTAAGATAGCCAGAACTGGTTTCTAAAACATAATATTTATCATGGAAACTATAACAAGACGCTCCAAGTTTTTATTTAGAGTCTGAACTTGTATTAACTGGGAGCAATAAATTTGTTTTAATTGATTACCGTTAATTCACAAAGAAACAGACCGCCTCCAGTCTTTAATTACATTTATGATGATTACAATCCGTTTAAAACTGTTTTGCTTCGCGTGGCTATCTAAGAATGTAACTTATCTACCTGCTTTCGATAAACGGCAAAATAATTAATAACATTAAAGATAAATGTTTTTTTTTCCTTCCAAAGTTTAAACAATTTTTCAGGAAATATAAATTAAAACTTGAACACAATGCGCCGATGTAAGTAAATGTAATAAATTGGATTACTTTCATATCGCAGTACCATTTTATTGGAAACGAAACATAACACGAGAACATTTTAAAATCCACTCGTTTCGAACGATGCATCGATTTGAACGTACAATTACTTGCAATGACTTGAGGTATAGCAAATGATAATGATATACGTAGAGTAAAAGAACGCCCCCAACTAGGTGTTACAAAATTAGTATCAAAACGTTAACAACCCAACTATTTATATCCACAGGAAGCATAAACAATAACACAACACTTTCTAATGAGTAATAAAAATTTGTAAATAGCTGCCATAGTTCATACTAATAAAAACCCTATTCCATAAATTATGGAGCTTGACAAAATGATATTTAATGTCCCTTCATTCTATCACGTGTGAGAGTTACGTCATTACCAAAAAACTCATTATGAGACAAAACCCCTTAAGGAATCCATCCATAATTTTAAGGGCACGTTTTTCCAACGCTGCTCTATCATCAATCTGTAGGTCTTGAGCACTACTTATTTCCTTGTTATTTCTTTCGTCCTGCTCTTTAGAAGCACGCAGAGGGTAACAAATAGAGAATGTATTATCTATTTTGTCTTACCCGTGACAATAATTAATGACTGGATTTAAACGCTTCCTCACGCCCGTGACATTAACATAAATAGAATGATCTTCGTTTGCTCGTTCAGCCCCTTTAATTCCAGTATTTTTAGCTTTGCAGCATCAGGTTTTGTATATTAATTTGTTGGCTGTAGATAGATCGGTGATTTCAGTACTTTGATGTTTTGCGTTATAAGGTGGCTGGTGATTGTCGGCTTATGGGCTTTACAGCGTGTTGGACAGTGTTTAATTTGTTAAATGAGGGCTCTGTTCCGTTTAATAGCTTAAGCTTGGTTATTATCACATAATTACGTCTGCAGTTGGGTCTCCAGAGTTTGTTTGATGTCGATCGATCCCTGCAATTTATGGAATGGATCTACTAATACAGGCATCCGTGAATTATCCAATCAGATGAATTATGCAGTTTTAATTTGATTAGCATTTCTCTTTGTTTCAATTTCTTATAACAACAAGTTTTACTTTGATACTCTTAACAAAGGGTTATCTGTTATGAAACTTTATGTTTCTTTGAAGTATTTCATTTGCAACGGTCACCTCAGTATAACAGACATCCAGATTTATTAACTGTGTCAGTTATGATCGTAAAGTTAACGATTAATGAAAATAGCATTGGAAAGGAGGTTGACAAAGAAACAATAGTGTTTACGAGTTATGAACGACAGGCTGGCTCTGAGTGTAAGTGAATTATAACAATCAGCTGCTCTTTTGTTAAAAGACATCTCTGTTGTAATAATTGTGTATTTTATTGGCTTTTGCAACTTTTGTTTTAATAGAAATGCCACAACTTTTTTCCCATAATTTTTCGTTAGGTACCTACGGTTTGTTTGATGTTTTAGGTTTTATATTATATCCGTGATAATATAATACTTTGTCTTAAGGTGAATCTGCAGCTGTAGTCCGCGAAATTCAAATTTTCTTACGTTGCTTGCAATTTGCAGGTCAGTGTCGGGTTGTATCTTAATCAAAATATGATTCGCAACTATAAAAGATATGTATTTACAGAATTTTTAGAATTTCAAATAAATGTTTAAATAGGTTAAATGGTGAAAACTATAATGGTTATCATTAGCAGAGGTTCATTAAAGCATAATTATGTTCTATATACTTACACAAAAGATGCAAGGTACGCAACTCCAAACAACAAATCAGATTACTAACTCGTAGACAAAACAAACACTGGATTCGGCAATAAATTGTATTGTAACAAAACTATTAGTGTTCGAGAAATTGGCTTCTAATTTCTCGTGCCAAATGCGTCGCATTGGATTTATTTAAATGAATGTATAGCGCAGCGGTCGCCATTATTGTTTAGTCAGTAATAAGCTCACTCATTTTATTTGCTCGTATCCGATAATTAGTTTTAAATGTATTGAGTTGATATTTCCCATGATATTTAAAGTTGTGCGGAATGAAATACTGAATATAATTGTAGAATTAAATGTGGCAATGAACTTATTGCAAATTTTTGGTAATATTTACTTGATTGAAGCAAAAATGTATGCTGTATAATCGGATATCTCATAACATGATTATAATTAAAATCAGTTTTACGTACTGAAAACGTTTATTTGCATTTAAAAAGTCATTTTATCTTTAAATGATTTTAAAAAGCAGATATTATTTGCCATTATCGAACGAAAAATTATTTGTAGTCAATTAATCATAGATAATTAAGTATTGTATCTATTTAAAGTTAGCTGGAATGTTAACGTTAAACAACGTAACAGAGATAATAAAGGTATTTAATAGTAAAATCACATGTAAAACATGCTGCTTACATTCACAGAAACACTAATTAGGGAAACTAGACATCACGGTACGCAGATCCTTATCCCAGGAGTACACAATAAAACTAACAGGTCTCTCATATTTCACGAGAGACGAGATTGCACAACGATTGCCTGAACCGTTATTTGAGCATCTCTATCTCATCTGTATGTATATACAGTATGTTAACTAACAGAGGGCGTTCCCGTTAACCCGCAATAGTATTGCATCCATACATGCTAAAAAAAATATTACCATTCGAAAACAAAATGTTTTTATTTTTTTTAATATTAAAATATTCACTAAAAATGTTAAATTGATGCGTAAAAGAAACACTCTGTACACGCGTACTTGAAGGACGGCAACTTCGCAATTTACCTATTTATGAATGACGGGCCGCGCCAGCGGCGATCTATTTGATGTGCCTAGCCCCGCCCCCTGCCCCCGGATGTCCACCTAATTTTAGTCGGAACTAATATCACGCGCTGAGCGGATGTGCATTATTTTCGCATTGCAACATCTTGCGTCATTCTTGTGTGAAAAATGCCGCGTTATCAGTTCAGTGCTCAGGAGTATGCGAACATGGTGCTCATTTATGCTGAGTGTAATTATGATGGTGCACGTGCTCTGAGGATGTATGCTGAGAGGTACCCCAATGCACATCAACCGCGGAATTCTCGTGTTATTGTGAGTGCCCTGGTGCGTATTCGTAACAATGAACCGGTAGTGCCGCGTCGTTCTGGTGGCCCCCGACCCGTGATCTCTGTGCGGCAGGAAGAGAACGTGCTAAGGCATTTTGAGGAGGAGCCCGGTTCAAGCACTAGAAGAGCCGGCCGCCTGTTAAACATGAGTCACGTCGCAGTCTTTAAAATTTTAAAGAAAAACAAGCAGCATGCGTACTCACTTCAAAAAGTACAAGGTCTGCTTGGTCCAGCTGACTTCGAGCGCCGGTTAACTTATTGCCAGTGGGCACTGCAGCGATGCGCGGAGGACACCCACTTCATCGAAAACGTCATATGGTCAGATGAAAGCCTATTTACGCGCAATGGCATATGGAATCGACGTGTATGCCATCACTGGGCAGAAAGAGGCCATAATCCGCGTGCCACTCGGCCGTTAGCACATCAAATACGGTGGTCACTGAATGTGTGGGCTGGGATAAAGGGAAATAAAATAATAGGACCTGTCTTCATCCCAGGGACTCTAAACCGTGTGAGGTATCTGGCTCTTCTTAACGACACCGTCGCGCGCTACCTCGACAGATTGCCGCTAGCCGAGCTCCGAAATGTGTGGTTTCAACACGATGGAGCACCCCCTCACATTTCAACAGAAGTGCGGTCGCGGCTAAACGAGTTGTTTGATAGCCGCTGGATCGGGAGGTACGGTCCCGAGGCGTGGCCACCACGGTCACCTGACTTAACGCCACTTGACTTCTTTTTTTGGGGTTGGGTCAAACAACTCGTTTATAAAAAAGAAAGCCACTCGCGGGAGGAGATGGAAATGCGAATCCGCACAGCATTCCGTGTTATCAGGAACCGCATACGCGAGGACCCGCTTTTAATGCGACGAGTGCACCAAAATAACCGTCGGCGATTGCAACAATGAGTAGACAGAGGAGGTCAGCATATTGAGCAGTTCAAAATCTAGGTAAGTTTTTAACATTATTTAAATGTATCATAATAGCTAAAACATTTCGAAAACATTAAAATAAAAAATAACACTAAACGACTGTGCTACAAAATTAATAAGTTCAGAAGGCCCACTCTTTCCTAAAACTGCTTTTATACTCAGGGAGTACCCCGTTCAACGAACGTGTTACTACTGTGACGTTACACGATTGCTATGAATAAACGCAAGTACTTAGGAATTACGAAGGCAACTGCTTAAAATAAAAGTTTTTAAATTTCTGTATTGGAGAAAAAAAATCACTTGCTAACGTGTAATACCGTCATTATGATTTAAATCCTAGCCTAAACTGTGGTTTTAATAAATGAAACTTTCTCCAAACTTAACCGCACACTATTTATTAGCGGTACATTATTTTTTAGCTAAAATTAATTTTTAAAAGCTTTTTTCATATTAACACTGTAAGCCTGTCGTACCACCGGTCTGAGTGGCTAGGTAAAACAAATTTGTGTACTTGTTCCGTGAGTGGACCTTCTGTACTCGTATCTGTTTATTTTGTGGCCACGAGCCCGCGACGATGCGCGACGTAAAGAAGCGCTGCTACCACCTCGCGTTCATTACGCGGCCACTGCGTGCAGAATAACTGTCTAATACTCTGTATTTTAATTTTAATGTTATTAAAACGTGGCTTAGATAGGTAGATACATGAATTTATGTTTTTTTTATTTACCTACTATATATGCGAATAGGTCCTTCCAAGTCCAAGGTGCCTCAGTGACGCATTCCTTTGTCAGCCGGGCATTTGAGACGGGTTGTTAAATGTTATTGCTAAACCTACACATCATACATAAATGTTTAATTTTACTGATAACAACCCGACGACGACGTGTCTTTCTAATTCATTATACCGCTAAGTGCCCGTGGGAACTCTAGTTCCCAGACGTTTTATGCCGCCATTATAAAAGTCGCCGCTCGCCACTCAGCGCGGCGCGGCGCGCGGCGGTCGGTTCGCTCTGCTTCGTGAGTATTCGTGAGTCGCTCGGCATCGTGCGTATTGCAACGTTGCCGGTTTGGGCAATGCTACTACGCTAGGTACTATTCCGCGCTACTATTTTGATGTTAAACAGGAGGTTTCGAATTTATTGTCAATCATTATTTTTTTTTAATTCGGATTATTTTGTGCTTATTTTTCTATGCTGATATTTTTATTTTTATCTATTAATAATATAGATTAACGAGTTTAGGGGAACGCCCTCTGTTATTTAACATACTGTATACATACAGGCCTGCTAGCATAAAATACTGGCTAATTCATTAGGAAACGTAGGAACAATAAACTGTCCTAGAAATCGATGCAGTTTGACGAAGAGCCTGTTTCAAACTGCTCTGCTAATAGCCTCAGTCTAATTAATTGGGATGTGTCAGGACTTTTGAACGGTGAAACGTATAAAGCTTCATGTAGTTTTGACAATAAACTTGCATTGTTTTGAAAAATGAAGAAATATTCTCAATGAGTGTGAGACAAACAATCCCACATACTGTATGGTTGGGCTAATGGATTTACATCGTGGGTCTACGTGATTCTTGTTGATTGTGTAGATAATTTGAGTGGAAACATATACATGCGTGGTTTTGAAGTAACGCCCTGGCGCCAAGTGATTGCAGTGATTTTGAAAAAGGCTTTCGTGAGCTCGGAAGCACGCCTATCGGAATTTGTTGGTGTTAATATAATAATATATGTATTACAAATTGAACTTACCATCACAATGTCTAGATTTTCCGGGGTTCATGGAATTGGGCTATTAAGGCGCCGATAACCGACTTTTAATGATTTTATACTAAAGATCAGGTCTAAACGTGGAATGTTAATGATTTGAAAAAAATATATGTTAAATTAGAGCATTTTCTCAATAACTTAATATACGAATATTTTAGATGATGTTTATATTCCAGAGTGAAATTTATTTGTAAATGTATGTCTAACGCGGAGAAAAAACTGATAATGGTGCAAAATCTACCAAGCATAATTTGCTGAAACCTTCACCAATTTAAAGATAATTTAATTACTGATATTTTAGTATACGCGTTTTATTAAAATACCTTTTGTTTTGTCTATCATAAATTAATAATGCGTCAAATTGGGGACAGCGCTCCTTGATGGGCGAGTCCTATTACTGGCTGAACGTACGACGCGTTGCGTGAGCTGAGTACAGAACACGCAAGCTAACCACTCAAGGTCACTGGCATATATCTGCGTCTTAAGGCAATTTACGCGATGCGTAATCTTTCCCGATATAAAGATAACACCATAACACCAATATTCTAAATCGTGTATTGTTAAAAGCACATGATATTAATAATAATCATCAAACGTAAAATATATTGTGTACCTCCTGGAGTAGTCACTATTCAACTAGCTAGAATCAAAATAATGCTATGTACTTACGTGGGATATTGTTCTAGTAAACCAAAAAAGGCTCGGTGAACTTCATGATTAACTCATCTCAAACAAGAAATCGTGAGTTTACCCTACCATGAATATAATTTGTAACATTTTTGCATTTAACTGCGTCGTGATTATCTCACGTTCTCGTGTTGTTCACACGTCAGGTCCGAGTACGAGTAACAGCTACATGTTTTTTTGTTTTTTCAACTAAAATACTGTGTAAGGCTGTTTACAGGCTTCTGAGTTTATTTTAGTCTGTTGTTATAATTTATTTTTATAATGAAAATTATGTTTCGCACAGCTCTTTCTTTTCACCGAAAGAATATTTATAGGATAAATTGCTATTTATTTCAGCAAACATAATATTTTTTCTGTAGAATTTTACTAACTTTCAGATGCAATATAACATAACATCACGCTTGTTTTCCCCTAAAGGTTAGGCACAGGTGTACATATAGTACACCCACGTAGCGCCAGTTATGTTTAAGTCCTATGTAATAAGGGGCGAGCCTACTGCCATCAACCGGGCACAAATCCAGACTCCGGGCTGTTACTAACAAATTCCTTATGGAAAAACCCAACAACGCTTTGCCCGACCTGGGAATCGAACCCAGGACCTCATGCGCTTGCGACCACTAGCTTGTGACACTCGACAACGAGGTAGTCAAATCAATTAGTTAGATGCAATAACACTTAGTTAAATGATTGTAGAGCAGTGGTGGCCCAGTAGAGCAGTGGTGGCCCAGTGGTAACGTCCCCGACTTACGAGTTGTGGGTCGTGGGTTGGAACCCAGGCAGGCGCTTTACTTTGTGTAAATAATTTCATCACCACTGCTCTCAAAACGGTGAAGGTAAACATCGTGAGGAAACCGGCATGTCCTAGAACCAAAAATTCAAAGACATGTGACATCTACCAACCCGCACTGGGCCCACGTGGTAGATTTACAGCCCACTCCCTCTCGAAGAGAGGAGGCCTTTGTCCCAGCAGTGGGAACATTATAGGCTGATTATGATGAAATGATTGTATACTTATTTAAAAATTAATCAAATCACTTACTTAAATGATTGTATTCTTTTGTCTGTAGTGCCAGACGTAAAGAATAGCACCACCCTATTTCATCCCGTGGGTGTCGTAAAAGGCGACTAAGGGACTTACTAGAGAATGGGCAGCAGCATTCTCTATGTATTTTAACACCATACTGCGATCGCCAACCCGCCTGCCAAGTGTGGAGATTATGGCAAAGCCCTTTGGGAGAAGCCTATGGCCATCAGTGGACGTCTTTCGGCTGAAAAGATGAATGAATGGTGATACTTATTTAAATAACTTAAACAGTCACCAATGCAGCTGCTGTTAGTAAAAACAATATTTGTTAAACATTCTTAAATTAATTACGAAGTCGCTATGCTTATCAATAGTTTTAAACCAATATCAATAAATGACCGGACCTATTTTAAAACGTTAATGATGTTTTACATCCTCTTTCGATGTAGTAATCAGTAAGTTTTTGGCATGATTAAACTTAATGACCTAAAGATATGTAGACAAGCAGTAACTAATGCATATAAATGATTATTAAACATACATACATTTTCTTAGGAAATAGTCTTGTGTTGACATGATTAAATGGAGCGCGTTTTTTTTTGCGGTGGTTAGATTTTTTTAAATTAATTTTATCACAAAAAAATTGTACGATATCTACGATCAAACCAGTTAGTTTTAGTCGTTTTTCGGGCAAAAATCCACGTTTACCTAGTTGTTGTCTGTGTGGCGCCGGACGTAAAGAATAGCACCATCCCATTTCTTCCCGTGGGTGTCGTAAAAAGCAACTAAGGGACTTACTAGAGAATGGGCGGCAGCGTTCTCTATGCATTTTATCATCATACTGCGATCGTCAACTGGGCCCGCCTGGTAGATTACAGAATTATTAAATCAATAATGGTTTGGGCTGGGATATCTTCAGCGGATCGCACGGAGTTAGTGATCATAGATCGTAGAAGAGGTTTTAATTGAGCATCTTTTTTTAGTGAATATGGGTGCAAATTCCATTTTTTGCACGATAATGCGCGACCACATACTGCTCTTTTTGTCAATGTGTATATTCAAGACATTGGTATTACCTGCATGGAGTGGCCAGCTCGCAGCCCAGAATTAAATTCCATAGAACATGCATGGGACGAGCTCGGGAGATGCGTGAGACAACGCTCTCCTGCTTCCGTTACCTTACACGAGTTAAGGAATGTGCTAGTGGAAGAATGGGCAAACATAGACCAAAATCGTATTAAAAATTTAGTTTACAGCATCGTCTTAATGAAGTGATACGGGCTCGTGCAGGAAATACAAAATATTAAATTGACAAAAAATCTTTTATTTTTAAAGATTTACTGCAAAATGTAACTTTAATTAAATACTAAAAATAAAGTTATGTAGTGTACAAAATGTGTTTCACATTTTTTTATATATCAGTCATCTACAATACACTATAGTTTCGCAAATTAGTCTTATGTATTTAAGAAACTATCACGCCATTTATTAGTGACCCGGATTTTTGGCAATCCAGTGTATTTTCAATATGGGGGTTGCTTTTGGGAGGCAAAATGAAAATTAAGAAAAATGTTTTGCAAACTTGTAGCGGCACAACATCGCCACATGCGAACTTTGCGTCACACTGACGTCACGCAAATCCTGCATCGCGCAAGCAGAGTTTACCGTGCAACTAGCATATATAAAACGTCCCGACATCAACCGTCGGGCAGTTGCCCACCAGACGCAACACCCGTCTGGTCGGAGGATCCCCCCTTTTCTATGGTGAATGAGTGAACTTTACACCCTGTTCCTCATACCAACCAAAAACTCATAGCTTTGTACACGAGTCTAACTTTGAAATCCAATTAGTAATTTAGGTTAATTACATGATGTATGGTCTACCTACTTGCAGGTATTACAAAACTATTGCATCCAAAAAAAAGCAACTCATAACATAAGTAATTATAATAATCACCACCCTTCATACCTAGGCCAGTATCAGATGATCCGAATAACAGGATAAGGTCAATTGAGTTTCTTTCTATAACTTTCACGTACGACTTTGCTCGTATCGATACGTTGTTTCTACGAATCAGCAAATGGTCCGAACGATACGTGAGTCTGATTATATCGAGACGATTGGACCGTGAGCTAATCTAGATCTGAACCTGGCTATGCTTGGCTTTGTTTGTTAGTATTTTTGAAGTGAAAACTTCTTAACCGCGTTGAGCGATTTTTGATAAGGGCAAAACTTATGGGTTCACGTCACCGACATGCCCGCGTTACCGAAGTGTTGCGCCTGACTGGGGATGCGCAGCAGCCTGTGTACATGTATACGCAATACATTGTATATACGTTCCGTGTGGTGCCGGACATAAAGAATAGCACCATCCTATTTCTTCCCGTGGGTGTCGTAAAAGGCGACTAAGGGATTTACTAGAGAATGGGCAGCAGCGTTCTCTATGCATTGTAACACCATACTGCGACCGCCAACCCACCTGCTAAATGTTGGGGGAGACCTATGTCCAGCATTGGACATCTTTCGGCTGAATTGATGATGATGATTGTATATACTTGACTGTATCATATTGCTGTTCAAAGTTTTAAGTTTTCATTTCTGTCGGCAGTCCGACTACCTATTTTTGAAGTGAAAACTTCTTTAGGCGCGTTCAGCACTTTTTTGGTAAACAAGATCATGGAACTCGCGTCATCGTCACCGAGCGATTTCTCACAAGTTACTTAGTTTTTACTTCTATCGGCAGTCCCCAAAGACTGCACCGCATGTTTTTTTTTTAAATAACTATGCTGTTGTGAATTCATTCAGTTTGTTTGTTTGAATATATTAAATTGTGGGAAATATGTTCAAATTCTTTACTTCAACTCACACTCACCACTCTCTCTCTTCTCTCTTTAATTCGTTTTTCTTTACTTCTTTTTCTTATTTTCTTTTCTTTCTTTCTTTTTATTTTTATGGTGTACGTAGTAAAGAATATTCTATTCTTTGATCTCTAACTTCCTCGACTTCTGATTTTCTTTTCTTTAATTTTATGGTGTACACAATAAAGAGTATTCTATTCTATTCTTTGATTTCTGAATTCCTCGACAGTAATGATTTTCATATAGTAGGTATTAATTTCATGAGTGAAAAAAACATACAAAACCAATCTTCAAGTTTCTGTATGAACTCGAAGATTGTTTTAAAAACACAATGATGTTTTTCTAAATATTTTCATAAAACTCTACACAGTAGAGTAGGTATGTAGGGCAGACTGACAAACGTGCTATATTAGCATACTTATCTTAAACCAGTTGAAATATCTAAAAAAAGATATTTAAACACGAATATTTACAAACATACAACCATATAAAAGATAAATAATAACCACAACAGTATGTATTGCGTAAAAAAGAAACTTAAAAACCTCGTAACTTTTCACAGTTGGCCATTTTATGTATAAACACGAAGACGATTCTTTTATATATTAGTTTAGATATTTCTGTCGTGATTTCTTCTCTTACAGGCAGCATTGAAGTAAATTATCAGTTTTATCTTACGGAACTAGGCTAACATTAACGTGATAAAATGTGGAAGCGTAGCTGATCATATGTCTTGTTTCCAATTACTTTCGATGTTGCTGTGATTGTAGGAGAAAATTCAAATGGTGGAGATAGCAAACCTATACGGCCTTATTACAAAACAAGGTTTATCTATAGACCCAGGTTTAAACCACCGTGTTTCTTTTTAGGGTTCCGTACCCAAAGGGTAAAATGGGAACCCTATTACTAAGGCTCCGCCGTCTGTCTGTCTGTCCGTCTGTCACCAGGCTTATCTCATGAACCGCGATAGTTAGACAGTTAAAATTTCCACAGATGATGTATGTCTGTTGCTGCTATAGCAACAAATAGTAAAAACCAGAATAACATCAATATTTAAGGGGGCTCCCACACAACAAACGTGATTTTTTTGCCGTTTTCATAGATAATGGTCCTTTGTGCGCGAGTCAGACTCGCACTTGCCGGTTTTTTTTTAATTTCAAACCTTTATTTTGTCTGAGTTAAAGTTCTTAATACAAAGTTGACAACTTAGACTCGGGTTTGAAATCAGTTTTTGTATTAAGAACTTTATCTCAGACGGAATCAGGTTCGAAATTCAAAAATGACACGATGGTTTAAACCTGGGACTAAAATGACACGATGGTTTAAACCTGGGTCTAAAGATAAACTTTGTTTTGAAATAAGGCCGGACAGGTTTTTTAAACTCGACTTCAAATAAGGAGGAGGTTCTATGTTAGTCTGCACCTACTGATATTTTCGTCAATTGTGGCTCTTAGAGACTCAAACAATATCGCGGGCGCTATAGGCAGTGACATAGTGTCGCGTCGCGCCCACGATATCGCACCAGTCTGTACGAGCCTTTATTATGGACAGATTTTGGATTTCAGTACGTAGCTTAGAACCCAACAATTCTCTCCACAATATTAGGTACCTACATGATCACATCACAAGAGCGGAGATGCTCAAAGCAGTATACTGAAGTATGGGAACGGTATTTCCTAAAGGTGTCGGTACATAGGAACGTACGGAAAGGGTACAAGTTAAACCAGTTTACCTTACCTAGTAATAACTAGCCTCACACGTAGGCAATATACAGATTATACTCGGCTCGTGTGAACAAGCGTTATTTCCAAGTTATTAACACAACACGCGGTATAGCGGGTAATATCAAATGAAGAAAAGCATCATATAATTTTTTGTTCATAAAATATAGGTACAAAAAATTGTACCTAATATGAAAATACTTTGAAATCTGAGATTATAATTCATACGATTTTATTATTCTTGCCTTTAATATCGATGCTACTTGTTTTATTCAAGATAATAACTTTGTTTGAGATGTATTGTTTTATTTAAAGGGTAATAACAAAATTGCCTGAAATCAGGACCGACGCGCTCAATATTAAGCGCAGCCCCAAGGGAGGATACACAAAATATACCAATTTGTTTTTCTCATAGCCGCAGGAGAAACGCTCCAAAGTTCAATTATTAAATTCTTAGTCGAATATCATGCATCAGAGAATGTCCACCAAACAATAGCGACGTAAGAAATATGAATCATAAGAATTGAGTTGTATACCATTTATACTGTTATCAAAAGGTTTTTTCTCGTACATAATTCAGGCGGCCACTTCATTATTAATTAATAAAAACATATTTATGAATTATTTATTACACAGACCGATCTTGGAGAGAATTCTACGCATTGTTATGTATTAATTTATTGATCTCTTTGGACGTCATAAATACTGATTTTAGAATAAGTTTTCAAATGGAATTGTAGACCTATTTTTACCCGACTACGGCAAGCTAAAGGAGGGTTATGATTTATGTATGTGTGTATGTATGGATGTTTAGCTGTCATAACTCGTAAACTGCTCATCATATTTTAAGAAAAATTACGTATCATGTTGTTCCTCGGCTATAAGACATCACAAAAATTACGGCTTACAGCGGACGTAGGTAGTGTTAACAATTTATTTTTATTTTTGATTATTGAGTGTTTGGTATTAAATGAAAGGTCTTAAGTAGTACTTTCTATGAAAATATATTGGTTATCTATAAATATTCATACATAGACCCCAAGTAAGAATAAAAGCAATTATGTTTCACTCTGGTTTGTTTTCAACAATACTAAAAACTTCTTCTAAAATGTTATGGAGGGAGCTTAACAAACTATAGGTATAAAATGAATCTTCTACCCTATCTTCAATGATCCCAAACCCCAAAATGATTGAAATGAAAATTAAAGTTTGACGCCGATAGCACACCTCCGCCGAGAAACCATAGTAACGAAACCGCAGTAGTTCAATTCAACTGGCTCGCGTCATGTTCTGCTACTAGAATCGGATGCGAGTAGCGGAACATGACGCGAGAGAGATAGAGCACGCCTCCGCTACGAAACCATAGGGTTTCGTGACGGAGGTGTGCTACCGGCGTAAGGTGATTCCGCAGTGAAATTTAAATTTTCTTACGTTTTTTTTTCAATTTGCTGTTTCAAGTTTCAAAATTTGAATTTGCGCGGTACAGCTGCGGATCCACCACCCACCTACGACAAAAATTCCTACTAAAAAAGTATAGAAAGACATAGTAACACGTAATAAGGTACTAAATATGTCATGTACTTAGTGCATAAATCATACAGATTACGTGTGTCTCCGGAAATACGAAAACCGAAACCGATGTCGTTTTGTTACTATATCTTGTAATTTAACGATCGGATTTATGTTAATTTATTTCTTATGGCGAAATTAGATTAAAACATGACTGTAATAATTGTTAAAGCCCATCCCCGGCAGGGTGCGGGGGGCCTGGCCGGTGTACCTACTCCGCAGCGCTGAGGATATAAAAGGCGCGCGCCCAGCTCGCGTCGATTGTCGGACCTCAGAACTTGTAATAGTTATAATTAAAAACATACGTATATATAGAAAAATAAGTACCTAATGTAAAAGGAAGAATAAAACATATAGTCGTCTAGTTCAGTTTAGCATTTCAGCTTCTCACACTTACCTGACACCACACCATCAAAGGCCATAAGCCTAAACATAATAAAATTTAATAAACATACTGTTATCTCGACCTCTGATGCTCATATTTTATTAAAGACTCGTTATTATAGGCAATAATGCTAATCACATCGCATTTAATAACTTGACAACCAAATTCGATATAATAATGAATGTAAATCGGCTCAAATGTCGAATTTAAGCCAATTTACATAATAGGAGGTGAAACATTTGAATTATTTAAATAATTAAATATTCTTGTTATTAAAATCCAATTTGAATATTTCGTCCTGGAGCAAATAAGATGAATAAGATATCCGTGGTATTTTGTAAATTACTTTTTGTTCTTTTAGCATTCCAATTGACTGATCCTGTGCATGAAACGTTATGAAGTAAAAACAATAGAAAGACAGCGAATTAATTGTTAAAGTCCGTAATGACATCATAGTATACTATAAAATTATTGTGTTGGTTCACATAAAAAATATTGGATAAAGGTAGCAACCACAAAGTTTTTTTCTCTGACTCTACGTCAAACATTCGTGATTCACAACATTGAGTGGAAGTAGACAAATATACACTCGCAGTTCCTTGAAATAAAATAAGCAAAAGTGAAGCAGTTGTTGAATCGAACTAAAAACTTAATTCCAGACACTCAGCTGACGCACTACCTAAGTTGAAGTGACAAACTCAAACTTTATATAGATGTTCCACAATTTTTTTGCTGGCGTGTGATGGATAATAAATTACACCGCGACTCAGCTTGAATGCAAATCTCTCGAAGTGGGTCACCCTGTAGATATTATTTTTCACATACAACCACAACTGGAGAGGACCTTGTCTTAAATGATTGATCTCTTATTGTACCGTGACATTTTTACGATTCAACGTTGTAATAGAAAAATTTTACTACCTACTCTTGGAGTGGTTCTTTGTAGTTTTGAATACAATGTGCTCGGTCTTACTTATTCCTATTGAATGTTGAACAGTTCCGGTCAATGATGGATGGAATTGACTGTTTAACTAGTGACAGAAAAGAATGTTCTGAATTGATGCAACATTCTTAGGACAAGTTATTGTGATCTGTTTTGTTCCATTCAACTACCACAAGTAGAATATTTTTAACCATGTGTGAGAGTTGATAGTTATGCACGTGCTTACCACCTACTGATCAAAATATATAATTCATGTGGACAAATGAGATATTCAAATTAAATTCCAAACTATTCATTTTATTAATAGGATGTGCCGTTATTTTCCACATAACGTTCATGTAGGCTTATGGCGGCAGTAACTTGAATGAGTTTATCAGTATTTACGTGTAATATGATTGCACCCAGTAATTTTGCTAAAAGGCACTTTACTGGGAAACAACATATTATTGTAATATTTAGAGAATGCAGACAATCTGAAGGGAAGCTTGAAAAAGTAAAGAGCGAACTAATAAAGCTCTCAGCGCAATTATCGGAGTTTAACCGCACGGGATCCCGCTTCCCTTGTACCAATCACGCCCTTAGTTTGCTAAATTGTACGCTATAAAATGCAAAAAACGTCGGATTCCAAGTTTCAAGTTAAAGTTCTGTAATCATCACTGCAGATTCCAAAGTTGTTTTTAATACGTAGCGCCTCAGGCATGCAGTTTCGAAGGTTCGTATTGAAATGTGAAAGAAAGAACCTCGAAAAATTAGTGGCTCTGAATACGTAATTTGACTTTTTGGCTTTGTTAAAGACGTTTTATCATAATGTGGTGTTTTCAAAGCGGTGCACAATTTGAAAATTTGAATTACTAATTACTGTTTGGGAGACTATAAAAGATATGTGGACATCTGCATTTTCTGCAAGCAGGTTTACAATTTAAATGAAGGGTTAATTTTGTGTTCCAAGTGCTTTCACGTTGAATTTAAAGTGTAACGTTTTGGGACCATGTTATTTACTTGAAACGCCAAAAAAGCTTAATGATTGAACTAACTGATTTAATAAAGATCATGCCTTGGACTTTTGTTTTGTGAAATCAATCTTCGAAATTACTTCTAAAGCTACTTGTCAGATGTGTGCTGTGACCTTGCATTCGTTACAGGAAACTTGTATTTCAAAGATGTTTCCATCATTAGATAATCTTCAATTATTCTGAAATTAAATCAAACCATTTAATATTTAAAAAATACGTAGCAAGTCCACCATCAGTATCAAGTTACCGATGAGAAATTTTCGAGGCCACTTGCCTATACTTTGAAACTCATCAGTCGAGAACTGTAACTAACTAAGCGAACTTCTAATTTTAGTAGCATTATGCTCTGTCGTGCGTCGTCGGTAGAACATCAATCATGATACACTTGAAATAGATCGAAGAAAGTTCAACAAGAAAAAGGTTCTGCTATAGTTTGTATATTACGTGGAGAGCGATTATTAGGTTTATCTTTTGTTTGATGTAATATCGGCTGCTATTCGGTTTTGCTTTTTCGATACATCAACTTATTTAATATAAGTTGCCTCCAAGTCTTCAACACATGAGGAGGTTCGTTAATAGAAACACAACGTGTGCACACTTTTTTATCAGGCACTCATTTTCGTAAATGCTCTGTGTTTTCGTCTTAATGTGCTTTGGCCCTTTAGCGCTGTCTGTATAAAATAAAAAGATACGCAATACTTCGCTTATTTAGACTTCCTTTTTAAAACGATAGTAACAAAATTCCGCGGGACATTGTTATGGTAACCGGTAAATATTTTGACATCATTAAGGGATTCTACGAGGGTTCCCGACAATTTCTGTCACAATTACGGAACCCTAATAACGGCTCCGTCCCCTCCTTACGACAGATTCACAAAATTTGATGATGATGATGGCTTATGTAACGCAATCAAGTATAACTTTTGACGGACGTTGTCCGGAGTAGCGTCAGCACTATATGAAGGAATCTAGTTCAAAAAATTAGTAAGAGAAGATTTATGAATACAAAAACCCAATACTTTGTATATCTCACTGACTAAACACGAAGTTGAAATCAAACTAACAAACTGTGGGCTAATTGCGTAACACACTATCAGAAAGAAAGAAAGAAAAAGCATTTATTGGGACTCGCACAGATCCCAAATTAAACTATACAAAAACACACTCATAGAAACATAAAGAACAAAAACAAAAATAAAACAAAGTAAAAATTAAAATAAAAACAGAAAGTCATGTACGAGGCCAAAAGGCCCCTATCTCAGCATGATGCTGCGGCACTTAAAAAAAATAAGTGTCGCAGCGCTGGTATTATCAGTTGGAATCGGTTTAAATTTGACAGTTCAACAACATTCATTGCGTTATTTAAGTTGTTGAGCTGACAATTTTTCTAACATATAAAGCAATGGATTAGCAATATATTATACTTCAAAATCATTCCGATTCAGATTCAAACTGTGTTACGCAATTAGGGTGCTGGTTGCAGAAGTTAACGTATGACGAAATCGAGAATCTTATTACAATTGTCTCGTAATAGAAATAGAACTAAGTAATACTGTATTTGGATTAGGCCACTTTTTGTTTTTAATTTGTTGTTATGTTGTTGTTTCTTTAAGTACTTGCATGACACTCACTACCAGTTGTATGCCATTATATCTGAAGGAACATTGACTCCTGAAACACAGGCTCTTCGCCTAGTTTAGGAGGCATCAGTTCGCCCTTTAATGTAACTCTATTGTTGTGTAACATAAGTATGTTTTCAAAGTGTACAAATATTTTTTCATTTTTTTTACCTAACGTATAAATAGTCATGCTTTCGGTCTATGTGGATGATAGGTACCTTGGTGGTTTTCGTTGTTGTTTTTTGTTTGATACAAAAGTAGTTATTTTTTCACTCTGCTATGGTTATTTTGTTTTTGTTTTTATTGTTTGTTTGTTGTCATTTGCCAGTGTTGCAACATGAGAGTAATATATTACGCAATTTAAATTGTCTTTGGTCCCTGGCCCTGACATCAAGCAGTGGACAAAATTGTCAAATTTTATTACATGAATACGAGGCTTTTGGCTACTTTATATGTGGGTTTTATAGGTAATTTTTTTGAATGTGCGTTTTGTTTGTGCAGAATTAACAATTTTTCTTTCTTTCTTTCTTTTATTTTTATATCAAATTAAATTAAAGTAAAGCCAGGCTGGTATGAGGTAAAACTGTCGTTTCCGAAGATGTTCAGAATAAAGTTAATTTAGCAGCAAATTGTAGAATGAACCAGACGTAAAAAGGAAGGTTTAATGGTCAGAATCCACCACTGTTGGATGCCACCAAACATAATATTTATATCAAAGTTACCAAAAATTCAATATGCAGTTATAGAGAATCAACTTAACCCAACTTATTTCTCCAACGCTACGCGTGTTGATGACGATTAAAGTAATACAGCGTAACATCCAACCCGCCATTACTAAGACACTAATCTGTATGCGTACGCGCAGGTAGCCGGCGCCACATCCAGTCAACGTGTGATCGCTGGATATTTATACAATTGTGCAAATGTATCAATGAATGGTGGTGTATTGGTTCTTGACCGCAAAAATACAATACGTATTGAATGGTTAGACGTAAAAACAGTCGTATATTTTATAGTAGCGTCAGTGGCTGGAGTACGAATGGAATCCACTACATTTTTTTTTGAATATGTATAAAAGAAATAATATTCTTCATGTTAATGTTGGTAAAGAAACAAATTAGGTACTTTATTCGAACTTTTACTGTATCATTCTATCACTTTAATACACTGCATTGTTAATACCGTATAAAAATAGAAAAATGAAAGCCAAATTGAAAAAAGATGATGATTAAACTCTCACTTGTCACATTAGTAGACAATAGAGCCGCCAAAACGGAGTTATAGATACGAAAGATTGAAAACACCATTGTACGCTCGAAAATTTCAGACACAACTGGCCAGAAGCACCCGGATCAACAACCGTAAGCAATAATCATTACTCTCGACTCATCAGCCTTGAAAGATGCTTTATTGTCTCGATTCGGCTTGTTGTCGACTTGTTACGACTACAAAATAAAAAATAAAAAGATATCATCAAAGTTGTATTATAAAACCTCACGCAATCGCCGCGCGCGCACCGGAAAAAAGTTGGAAATAATTTCTGTGTTCGGAGTTTGAATCGAATTGCGTTGGTAGGAAAGAGTATGTCGGTTATGTATGAAACAAAACATAGAACAATTTTGTATTTCATTGCAGTGGTTAAGTAAAATCTAAAATCAGTAGTGTTTAAATTAAAGCAAAATGTCTGGCGGGACTATGAATGATACGCTGAAAAATGAGGTCATTAGGCAACGGTGCAGTTTAAAAGAAGATGTAGTGACAAAAATTGAAAACAGTTCTTAGATGGTTTGGTCAGGTTGAGAGGATGAGTGAAAGGCGACTAACAAAAGGTATTTATAAAGCAGAGGTACGTGGAAACGCCTTAGGAGGACATAAAGTGACCTAATTGGTGATGTTCTTCAGAAAGAATAGAATAGAATAGAATAGAATAGAATACTCTTTATTATGTACACCATAAAAGTCAGAAAGGTCAGGTGCGTAGTACTCGCAACTAGCGTGTATGACCAGGGCGTTCGTAAAGCGATCGCTATCTATGTCGAGACCAGCAGTCTCGACATAGATAGCGATCGCTTTATGAACGAATTCAGTCGCAAAGTCCTAATGGGATCTCTCGACGGCCAAAATTACTTGATGAGATTGTGATTTTTTCGTGCTTATCAAGCAATTTTGACTGTCTATGGACCCCATTAGGACTTTGCTATCGAATTCGGTCGTAAAACAATCGCTATCTATGTCGAGACTGCAGGGCCAGATGTATGAACGTAAGTACGTATAAGGAGCGTAGAAGGTGCCATACTATAATTTCTGCCTACCCCCTTGGGAAGAAAACGAGAGTTTATGTGTGTGTGTGTGTGTGTGTAAATTAATAAAACGCATCGTAAAAAGAAATTAAGCTCCAATGTTAACCTCAACCGACAGACGATACTTGAAAGCTCGCTGGCAATGTTAATGTATCCTGTAGTATCTTTAACTAAGTAAGCCAGTGAAGAAACGATATATGCAAGTTTGTATTTTACCTGTACATTATGTGCTAGTACACTCCAACCTTTGTTCACATATCTGATTACATTACATGGATTCTTGCGAGTTCCTCGTTCCTGCAGCCTATAGATTTATAACTATACCTACGCAGACCCGCTTGTTACTATCATCCAGCAATGTTTTTGAACAAATCGCGAGAGTTTCTAACAGAATAAACTTTATCCACACGAAACTGTTATTTCTTTATTGTTATGGCAATCTAAATCCCTGTTTGTAGACAAAGCGAATACAAGATAAAGTCCATAGAAAGTATATTTTCCAGTAAAGCGGCTATAACTTTTTAGGACTACCATGAAAGTAACTTTTACGATTGTTAGGAATTAATATCTGAAAAATGGTTTTGGACCCTCATATCTTACCAATAAAGTTCGAGTATCGCGGGAAATTGCCGCCGATATTCTTTGTAACATGGCTTTCCAATTTTGCACTTCAGCTAAAAAAAAACTCAATTGTATTCTTCTTTATTACACTGGCGGATCTTTTTCACACGGATATCTTTAAGGCTCAGCCGGTAATTAGATATTTTCTTACAAAGCCGGGTGGCTAAAGGGTGTTTTGAAGATAAACGGTTTAGAAAAAATATTTTTATGCTGTGAAATCTTATCTTTCTTGGTTTGTAATACAATGTCTACTTTAGCATCTACGTTTAGTAAAGTTGACCTTTCCATTCCCTCCAAGCCAAAATCAAATCAAGTTGTATATTCTCCGAGAATTACGTTACATGAGAAATGCAATGACAACTCCTTTCGGGTATATTCAGGGCGGTTGCGATATACAGGATGAAGAAAGAAAAAAAAAAAGAAGGATGCCTTTAATCGGATGTGAGAAAGTACATGAAAAATTGGTTACGTCAAGCGGGAAAACATACAATACTTTAGTATTGTGCCAATCCGAAAAAAAAAATGTTTTTTACCTTACCTACCATGTTTGAACTGCAATTTCTTTAAATAATCTAAAAATGTACGTAAGGTTATTGCTACCCTTCTTTTTTTAAAGACTGAAAATCGAGAGCGAATCTTGTTGAGCAAAGATTTTCCCTTTGAGCTAAATTTTAGTTACTTTGTGTGATGTTTATACAGATATAATTTATATCGAGCTTAGACCACAATTTAAGAAATAATAGGTAATAAAAAAAATATAAAAAATGCGACATAGAAAGAGAAGAATAAAAAAGTTTGAAGTCTAAAAATATTAAAAACCGTCTAGCTACTAAACTATAAATAATCACTGAACATTCATAGGAGTGTTTCAGGAAGCCCTTGGAGAGAGGCTTCTAAAATTTTTTCTTGGGCCTGGTTTCACGGGCCACCCTGTATAAAAACATCTATTTCTCTCGCCCCAAATAGGGATATCCAATTGGACCTAATGTTTTTATCACATAAATATGAAAAGTGGATACCTTACGTAAGCAGTATTTTTATATTTAGGTCTACGTGTTCACGTACCGAGTGGCGTAGATATAAAAAAGAGATTGTTTTTTACACGTGGTACCTATATACTTTTAGGGTCGGATATGTAACATGTTTATGAACTTTTGGATACGTGTATCAGTTATTATTACAGAAAATCATATTTTTTGTTGGTACCTTCGAACGTTTACTGAGAGTGCGAAAGCTGCGGGTTCCCTAAAAAGGATACGCTTTTTTCTCATGTCAGTGTCAGAAATAACTTAAAATATTTGTAGATTGACTTCATAGTCAATCTTACAAATATTTTAGGTTATTTCTAACATAACATAATATGATACTAGCAAATATTCTAAACACATTCATATACTAGTTTAGAATATTTGCACGTATTAAATTATTGACCTCAATGGGCCTTCTCTAGGGTAGCAGGAAACAAACTACAATTGCTCTCCAAAAATTTGCAACTATAAAGGATAAAGAAATGGCCTTGTGCTTGCTGTGAGCGTACAGCCTTCAGCAAAGCTACCTTTGGCAATACGCCAGAACGCTAGAAACCAGTAAAAAAACTGAAAAGAGCTAGGAAAAATCATAAAAAGTTTTGATTAAACTTATACATTTTCTTATATTTTTTATTTCAGTAGCTATGAACCTGTTGAATAAAAATAATGTTTTTGGTATTTACGGCAGAAAAAATATTTCCCTACATAATTTGAATGTAAAAATAAAATATTAAATAATGAATACCATTTATTCATGATTTCGTAAACGAAATTTATGCAATGTTTTCAAAAAGCTTCGATACCATTTTTCGATTTTAAACAATGAAGGCATTAAAATATTCCGAGCCTCCGCTCGTTAAAAAATCATCTGAATTAACAACCGATACAAAGATTGCCTGGGGTTACATAAAAATACTGTAAACATCCGAAAATACATTTCAGGATGAACATTTATTATTTAATGAAACAATCTCAAAGTTCTATACTTAAACCGAAACAGGCGCCTTACCTTATGAACTTAACCACATTCACGAGTTACTCAAAACGAATTCGACTTTTCTCATCATAGCTAAAACCCAAATTGTACGACTGAACTCGGCAGCAGAAATAACATCCGAATAAAAGTTCTTTTTGTTATTTTAAGCACCCACCACCGCCGCCTAAAAAGGTCGCCTAATTTGTCGGACGGAATTCGACATTATTTCACTCCACCATTGTTTGTGTTCCGATTACCGCGAGGGTTAAATAGCGCGTTTAGACGCCGACTTTTTCGTTAAACTTCCACGTTGTTTAAGGGGAGTGAAGTCGGGAAGGGTTAAGCTGCTGGCCTTAATCGTAAACTGCTTGCGAGGCTCTTTTGTTTTAGATTTGAAGCATTTTAGAATTCTGTCGGAGATTTCGTAATGGAATATTTCTTTGGGGTCGTAAAAATAAATTGCGGTGATTCGAGAATTAAGGCAAGTACTGTTGTGAATGGCGGAGTGTCTTTAGTGTACCTACTTACAAAATGGCGCACCTTAACTGCATATATTCTTAGAATCATCTATAACATAACATAACGCCTGTAATCATCGAAGGGTTAAGCAGAGGTGTACCTGTACACCCACATTTCGCCAGTTATGTTTAAGTCCCCATGTAATAGGGAGGACGAGCCTATTTCCGTCATCCGGGCACAAATCCACTCCACATTTCGACTCAAAGTTGATACTGCGAAATTCCTGATAGAGAAATCCAATAATACTGTGCCCGACCTGGGAATCGAACCCAGGACCAAATGCGCAGCAGTAGCGCTTGCGACCACTAGACCAACGTGGTTAACATCTATCATCACACTAATATTATAAAGGCGAAAGTTTGTGTGTGTGTGTGTGTGTGTTTGTTATTTCTTCACGCTCAAACGGCTGGACCAATTTTGATAAAAAAATTGTATGGAGGTAGCTGACACCCTGGATTAACATATAGGCTACTTTCCGATATTCTCAAGGGATCGAGGGGCCTATATCGTAACTTCACATGACTAACGCTTCAGAAATAAATTGAGCATAAACTAACTGAAAAACACGACAGAGCAAAAGAAATATGCTTCAGCGACTTTTCTTAAGTAAGAATACTCAAGGAATGCCTCATTATACTTGGGAAACAAGTCTCAAGAATTCGTTTTTATTATACAAGCTAATATTTCTTTTGTCACTCAATGTATACTTTGACTCACCTAATAATAGGGTAGTTAGGAATACGAATGGGATGACATATGACGTTATCAATCTTCTACTCGAAATGGAAATAAATTAAGACCACAAATGCCGTGATGTTTCAAACTTTTATGTCATTGGGTAGCTAACAAGCCGATGACGGGTTCATACGGATCCATTATCATTTGCCTGGCCTTTTCCCAACTATGCTGGAGTCGGCTTCCAGTCTAACCGGATGCAGCTGAGTACCAGTATTTTACATGGAACGACTGCCTATCTGACCTACACAACCCAGTTACTAGGTAACACGATACCCCTTGGTAAGATTGGTTGTCAGATTTTCGGGCTTCTGACGACCCGTAACAACTGTCAAACACCTTAAAATAACAGCCGAGACCAACGGCTTAACGTGCTTTTTGAGGCACGGAGGGGTCTTGGTACATACAGATGGTTACCCATCCACGGACCAACCGCGTTAAGCGTAGCTTAACCTGATCGATCGACCCGTGCGCTGTTATTACGTAGGCACAATGCCCTAGGGTTCATACGGATCCATCTGGTATTAATTTGTCACTTGTCTCCACCGCCACCCATAGACATCTGTAATAATATCTAGTTTGACGTTATTATGCAAGACTATACTTACATTTTCGTGCTAGCATTCACTTGATAAAATAATGAGGAATCATCACAATACTATAAACCATTATTAAGTAGCCAACATTTTGTCTGAAGTACCGTAGATTACATATTTAGAACAATGAACTGCTATTAATTTTACCCTAAGTTTCCACTATCAGCGGTTGGACGAGCTGCGGTATATCAACTGCGGTTCTAAGAGCACTATACAGATAAGCACAGAAGCACCGCTTTATTAAAAGCTCACGCTCGTATAAAACACTATGCAAAATTGCATCTTAAATACAAGGTCTAAATTGGATGGTAGTAGTCCACAAAGGTCTGATACTATACATCGGTTGCCGCTGCACAGAATGACTTGGTAAACTCAGTGTGTCTAGTGACTACGACCACCGCTTTACGATATTAAGCAAATTCATGAACTATGTTGAAGTTTATTTTATACGTAAACTTAGAGAATTACTACAATGAATATGTACTCGTACTATTGTATACGACCAAGGAAGTTGGAGCTTCTACTGTAAGTCGGCCGTACAATAATTTTAAATACGAACATAATTATGAGTTCCCGTCATAACGGTACAAAACCTAGCAATGGCAGCCTTTCCAATCAAACCGATAGCTGCACCAAACTGTGCATAGATTCTATGCACAAGTTTAAAAATAAATCCAATCTCAGTCAGATAGAAAGTAAGTAGTACACCGTTCTCTCACTATTTTTAATTGTGTATTTTTAAAACTTGGTCTACTGATATTTTTTACTATGGAATGTTTCCCGCTCCGCGATTTAATTTACTACCTATTCCTTATAATTAGTGATGACGAAATCTGAAAGTTTTCGTACTAGTTTCAGTAAATTATTTTCTATGTTAAAATTGTAATGGACAAAATGGCTTATTGGTTGATTCGCACGAATTAACTCGCCCGAAGCAGGCAAATCGACACTTTTAAATAATATTTTTTTTTTCTGTAGACGATTCGCACGAAGTCAATTTTTCGGACCGGCGCGATATCGCGGGCGCGACTGGCAGCGACAAGGAAATTGTGCTACTAGTGTCGCGTCGCGCCCGCTATATCGCACTAGTCTGTACGAGCCTTTGGGCAATTCGAACGTACAATGTTATGATTATGTTATGAATTTAGACATTGTCATCTTAAAATTATATTTTACTAATATGTTTGTTATCTTAAAATGTTTGATGTTTACATTGTGTTTCATTTTATTTTAAAATATTTTACTCTTATCACTTCTGTGCGCTAGTGTAGTTTTTTCTTAACTTTATTGGATAAAATTCAATATGTGCAAATTGCCTAATACGTATTTATGGAGTGGTCGATTTGCCCACAAATAAATGAACCTCGTGCGAATCGCCTACAGAAAAACAAATATTATTTAAAAGCGTCGATTTGCTTGTTCCGTCGAGATAATTCATGCGAATCGATCAATAAGCCCACAAAATGTGTTCAAATATTGTACCTATCCATTTAAGATGAGAAGATTGAATGTAAATAGAGATAACTGAAAAATCGGTTTTGTTTGTGCTTGTTTAGCTTAGAAATCTAGTTTGTGATAGTCTGGATTTTTTTTAGGAGGGTTTAGATTATGGGATTTTCCTTTAGTTGTGTCTCAAAACGGTGAAGGAAAACATCGTGCCCACTTTTTTTAAAAGAGTAACCGTGGAGTTTCTTGTCGTTTCTTCTCCATTGGAAATGACCAATTGGAACCGTGCACCTAGCTTCTGACGTTTCATAAGTGCCCATGTAGGTTTATGTGAAATAAAAAAAAATGATTTTGATTTTGATCGTGAGGAAACCGGCATATCCTAGAATCAAAAATTCGAAGACATGTGACATCTACCAACCCGCACTGGGCCCATGTAGTGGATCACAGGCCACTCCCTCTCATAGAAAGAAGGCCTGTGTCCTAGCAGTGGGAAGAATATATGATCATTATAAACATAACATCACGCCTTGTTTCCCCGAAGGCTTGGGCAGAGGTGTACCTGTAATACAACCACATTTCGCCAGTAATAGGGGGCGAGCATATTATTATTGCCATCAACCTGGCACAAATCCAGACTCCGGGCTGCTACTGAGAAGTTTCAGATAGAAAAGCCCAATATCACGTTGCCCGACCCGTTCGAACCCTGGACCTCTTGATCAGTAGTAGCTCTTGCGACCACAAGACCAACAAAGCAGTAGGGTTTTTCTTTTTGGTTGGGAAATTATCAAATAACTTCTCTACTCGCAACCCTGGCAGGCATTGGCCCTTTCGGACCCCGTCAATTGGTGCTGACATCTCTTTGAGGCGCGCGTGGAACACAATGCGCCGTCGACCCGAGCCTGGTCCTTATCGGACGGTGAGCTACCCATCGCTCAACGTCCGTAGGCCCGCGCCTACGGTGGCCGGGAATCGGCCAGCGATTCCCCACGCCCGGGGCGTCTCCTGCGGTGACTAGGGGCGCGAGGACGTGGATTTTGTCTTTCCCTCACGCGTTCCGCCTCCTCCTTCGCGAGCATTACTGTTTCACAGACGGAAATGACGGCCTGCCATGCACTCTCGCTCCGAACCATGGCCTGCACCAGGGCCGGACGCGAGAGATCGCCGCCGCCGATCGCCTCCGTAAGGACACGGCGGTACTCCGCCCAAGCAGGGCAGACCTCCACCGTAGATTATGCTTATGCTTATGCGTACCTTATGCCTTTGAGGTCATTGCCACCGGCGAGTAACCCAAGCACAATGTGTTCCGAACACCAGATGTATAGCAAAAACATGCCGGAGACTTCTTAAACACGTCCGAACTGTTCAACGCTTGAACACCCAATGGGCTGCTGTTACAGCGGCCCATTGGTTTTAATTTTTGGCCTACACCGTCCTGCTGCAGGACGGTGTAGGCCAAAAATTAAAACAAATAACTGTGTGTATACCTATCTGAATTGCAACTTCTCAGTATCCCGCTTCTCAGTGTTCCGCGTCCATCCGTACGATGGATGCGGAACACTGAAAAAAATACAGACTAACTAAGATACATTTTCTCTTAGTTGGCATTAAAATGTTTGGAATAATTATTAATTTATTACCTATAAACGTGCAGTCTGTGGATCAATTTTACGCGGCGGGCTTACAATGCCCTGCGTGTTCAGTACAATGACGCTCTTAGGGGAGGGTTGAAGAAACCCAGGTACTGCAGTGCTTCCGAAATGTTTGCGGGAGCTTCCATCGATGATTTCTTCTCTATCATCAGGAAAAGAACCGCGTCGATGATGAGCAGGGTTCGTGGTAGCACCAACACTGTCCTCAGAACGTTAGTGTGCAAAATAAACGGTCCGTTTACTGTGTACTGGGCGAGTGTTCACTTACTCAGTAATAGGAAATAGACTGTAATACATATTTTATCTTGATTTTGTACTAACAAATTACTAACACCCTGTTTTATTTGTATTTTTATGTGTTCTACTAACAACCCTACTTATTATTTGTTCAAAATGTATGGACGTATGTCTGAAATAAAGATATATTATTATTATTATTAAACAAGATAGCATATTTGCCAGAACGAATTCATTTTTATTATATCGATAAATGTACATGTACAGCATAATCACCGGTCTTTATTACTAAATTAAATAACTACGCGTAATTAAACTAATTAATTATTTAGTAGACGGAACTATGATAATTTAACAAAGTTCTCCTAGCTTCAGAAGTCAAGATCTTGTTAGGCTCGTATGAAGTCAAGATGCGTGATCACATTAAACAATATTTTTGTTAAAGCAAACGGTATTGTTTTCAGTGTAGGTATTACTAGATACTCTTTGGGTACGGAACCTCAAAAAACAAAAGCTACTAGTAGCGCTGGGGCTCTGTCTCGCATAGGGTCGCAGCATTATGCTGAGCGATGGCCGTTTTGCGTGAATGTGACGCATATTTTCCCTCAACCTGTTCTTTCGTGTTTGTGTTTTTATTTCTTTGCGTTATGTTTACCGCAAATAAACGTATTTTCTTTCTTTCTGTCTTTTTTTCTTTCTTTTACCAATATTCGCTTAAAAATATGATACCAATTTACAATCACAGCCATAAAACATTCTCGTACAAACATCGCCAATGACAATGCCTTAATAAGGTGTGAAGCTTCCTACAGTTTAACAAAGTGCTATCTCGATTCAATGGCTGACTATCAACTCGATTCGAGCTTATCAACAATCGGTCCTCTTAATTGTTGCTCGGCGCATGTTGGGCTTTAATTAATGAAAATACCCACAGACTATCTGAGCGAACATCTTTGATTTTGAATGCAATTATTGTTCTCTTGATAAAGGGACGTTGTTCAACGAGAGGGTGCTAGTAAATATTTAAGTCGAGTGGTGTAGTGTTTATGTTGTAGAAAAAAAATTTTTAGTAAATTAATTTATTCTATTCAACGGGGCTCACCAAAATTCTTAAAATCACAAGAGGCGATACTTTTAACGCCTGGGCAGTCTACCCTACTCTGAACTTATTGATTGTGCATTTTTCACTACAGTATGAGCTATCCTAATTCATAGGTCGTGGGTAATGTGAAAAGCAGATTATTTCACCATTTTAAAATGATTAATAAAGATAATATATACAAACGGTAACGTCTGCAGAGAAACTTCCATTACAAGTCTTTCAAAAATATTTTCTTGTTCCAACACCAACCGCGTTCCATTCAATTTTCTCTGAAAAATGCACCACTGGGGGTTACTCCTTGCCTTACATGTTGCAGGTAATTTAATATCTTCTCAGGTATAGTTATTTCTTCAGAGATGTTTTCTTACATCATAACTGTATTGGATAGAATTAGTTTTGTGTTACAGAAACTGTACTTTTTTTTGTTCATGAATTTCATTTGACATCCATAAGTAGTTTATTATTGAACAGAAAGAAGGTATTTTTCTATTTTCTTCTCTATTCAATAAAATATTCACATAATGCGACACGAAAATGTCTGACAGATTAAAATAACCGGCTAAGTGAGAGTCGGACTCACGCACTAAGGGTTCCGGACCATTATCTATAAAAACGGCAAAAAAATCACGTTTGTTGTATGGGAACCCTTAAATATTTATTTTATTCCGATTTTTTGTATTTTTTGTTATAGCGGCAACATAAATACATCATCTGTGAAAATTTCAACTGACTAACTATCACGATTCATGAGATACAGCCTGGTGACAGACGGACAGACAGACGGTGGAACCTTAGTTCCCGTTTTACCTTTTGGGTATGGAACCCTAAAAAAGTTTATTAAAATCATGTATCTACGTCATCTTTTCATATAAATGCGGTGGAGTGAATCCTATCACATATCGAATTCACCTGAACAAAAATTTAATTTAAATCCGCTCATACCGCATAAGCCCATTCAAATTATCTAACAAGGTTGATCTTTAGTTGCTCACTGAAATGTGTGCTTGCAGCCCTTTATTCTGCGACTGACGCGTAGGGAGAGAACTGAAAAGCTTAAATTTTAATTAATTTTTCACTCCACGGACTTCTTTAATAATACCAGAGGCTTAATTGGCAAAAATATTCTACAATCCCTTTTAAAATTAGGTGCAGGGAGCCAAAATTAAGACGTGTTTAATTAGGAACGCTGAATTCATTTATTAGTTGTAGATGTCTCGTAATACGGCGACGCTCACTTGCTTACGGTAAAAAATTAAGTACATTTATCTACTTTATTGTGTGTTGTTTGGTTAACAATAAATGCGAAGGATGTGTTAGGAATTGGAATCATAAATATAATGTGACACTAGAGCAGGGATGGCGAACCAATGGCACGCGTGCCATTGATAGCACGCGACAAAATAATTTGGCCACGGCATCAATTGAAGAATTTAGGTACATAAGTCACAACGACAGGCGCAAAAAATACAAGGGAAAATGTTAGCCTGGTATAAATCATTTGGCATCTAGCTTGTAACAGCAGAAATACACTACTGTTGTTGAACAACAAATTGTTCTTTAATTTAAATAAATGTATTATAAAACGGTAAATGTTAAGATGACTGAATAGATAGTAAAGGTGGAATTAAGTTTGCGAATAAGTAGTATTATTCTGAAACTATTTAGTTTTTTTCCAGTTGCCAAAGTTAAGATTGATTATTGGCATGCCATGGACACATTCAATATTTATTTGGAAAAAAATGGCACGTGGATGTAAAAAGGTTCGCCATCTCTGTACTAGAGTATACCTACTTCAAGCGTTTTCTAACACGCTTGCAAAGTAGGTAACAGTTAATGTTTGATTTACTGTTATTTATAACCCTAAACAATGTTTATTTAAAATATTTTTATTTTTTATTCTCTCACCTACCATGACAGTACACATTACTCAAGTTCTATCAGAATTCAGCCAGGCCCAAACACTTTAACATTATGTTAAAATTATACGAGCTCAAAACATTTTACTTTTTATATCACAACGTTAAATACGTTTATACCCAACACAAAGGTCTTCCAATTCATTTGCTTATCTATTTAAAAGAGCGGGTTGGTCGGGGTACGACACATTCAAAATCAATGGAGCCTAATGTCACAAAATGTCGCCGGGGCTCATCCATCCACCAAACATGTCGGGCAATGAATTGAGAAAAAAATGTAAATATGCCTCTCACGTTGCTCGACCAAGCGAGAGTTTTGTAGAGCTACCTCCACAATATATCGTTAATACGAATACGTCTACCATCTACGTAAAATATTGTTTACCGATGAAGACAGACAACGTTATTTTATGCGTATTCTGAGCTGTTTGTGTCTCATATTCACGTATTTGCTGAATATTGACAGTTACTTACAGCAATATCCCACAAACGTTGGAGTAGAAGGGATTTTTTCTGCAGTATTTATCTCATTTATCCCGACTTCGTGCTTCAGTATTTAAGTGGCAATTCATTATTGGCTCTTATCCCGGCCTTTGCGACGTTGAGTGGTGCATAATTATCGGTACTATGTTTTAATCTATTGTATCCCACAACCATTTTCTTCTTTCCTTTTAGGAATGAAAACTTTGAGTGTTGTTTTGCAGTTATAATACATACTAACTATTTCGCTATCGGAACAAAAACTACTAAAATAAACTCAAATAAGTAACAAAAAACAATTCGAATTGTATCGGAACTAACTTTACCCCTAACGGAAAGAAACCCCATACTTTAAATTCAATTCGGAACTTAGAGGCCTTTTCGTAAACAAAATATTATCGGAATTCAAAATGGTATTCCCTTGCCAAATCCGGTAGTAACACTAGTGTTGACAAAATGGCAAACTTTATATTCAGTTACATATCTCTCTATATTTTGGGCATCTATAAAGCTTGCCAAATGGTGTACTTTAATATCGGTCAAGTTGGGTAAATTGGCAACAGTAATGTTGAAACCTTCATGTCTATGGCGGAAACATAAAGTTGTATCCAGCACACCACTATTCTAACCGAAACTCTTTCTCCTCGAAAATAACTGTGAGTACATTGAATATGTGAGTATTATTCACCATTTATTTCGTAGTAGCGCCCGTCGAATAGCTTTTTCTTGTTATCTAAATTATCTATTATCTTCTTATGCGAAGGTATTTGGGACTCGAACGGTATTGATAGCCGGGATATGTAAAGGACTCTTTTACATAGGTGTGTTATGACTGTTTTGATATGATAGGATTTCTTTTTGTGTCGGCGCTTTTCGGATGTATTAGATTGAATGTTTTCTTTTATTCCGAGTGAGTGGACATGTTACGTAGTGACATAATATTGGATACTTGTTATTTCATTGCCAGGGTGGGTTTTATCATCTAACGTTAAATAAAATGTTAGTAGGTACTCAATTCCTGGCGTATCAAGACGTTTTTGCCTGACGCTTATTGTGACATAAAACAGGGGTCAATGGCTAGAAAACTACCTGTATCGTTACAGTCATAAGCAAAAGATAGATCTTCGTTTTTATTCATCCATTCCATCCAGCGATGGATGATCTGTGCGCCCACGCATTATGCATAGATAATCTGCATGCAGCTGAATGTTTTTATCAAGATAATAAGTAATACAACATATATAACATCACGCCTGTAATCCCCGAAGGGTTAGGCAGAGGAGCATCTATAGTACACCCACATTTCGCCAATTAAGTTTAAGTCCCATGTAATAGGGGGCGAGCCTATTGCCATCAACCGGGCACAAATCAAGACTCCGGGCTGTTAATGGGAAATTCCTAATGGGAAATCCCAATAATAAGTAATATATTGTTATAAATTGTATCTTAAAAGGATATTATAGGGTCGCCAATTTGAATACGAATCTTGTGAACACCAGTATTCAACGATACAAAAGAATCAATGTTTTACGAACTTCTGCAAGCATCCGACAAGGAGCGTGCAATAAATATTTTATTGTGCATAAAATAAACAATGAGCGCAATGAACTATGAAAGTAACTTAATAAAAATACCCAATAAGACAATGTGGAAATATAAAACAATGAGAATCTAGGTGCGCCATCCAGTAGCCGAAATAGGTGTTAAACGGACAGCGGTCCATCTTATCAGTTTTACGTCAAGCATCCCGACAGAGGACGTGTTGCAACCAGCAAAACCAGACCTCCTATTACCTATTGACAAACCCACGACTGGAAAGGGTTTATAAAGGCATGGGGGGACGCAGGAGGTCTTTCGTGAATGGCGACATCACTCACGCGTGTACGTGGGAGGTACATTTGGAAGAATCAAGATCGTTGCACAACGGAAGCCAGGTGATGCATTGCCAAGTCCGCTCCCTCAATCGCCAGATCTGAGATAAGATCGCGTTCGTTTTCTAACGCAAACTGCTTTAACTTACTTGGATTTGTTTGCTCTCGTGATTCATCTTGTACGTAGCACGGATACGTTTATTTTCTCTACAGATTGGAAAAAGTAAATTAAGATTTAGTTCTTTTCTGTTGCCTCTGCCGTTGTTTGCGCCGTCGTATGTCAATACAATTGAATTTTATTTGCTCTTTCGAATGGTCAAGGTGTGAACATTTTGTGAAATGTCTTTGTAAAAACCGTTAAGCTTTTATAGACTGTCAAATAGGTGTATGTAAACTTTCTATTGGAGATTAATGCAGTGGAAAAAATGATAATCTTATTAATGACACATGTAGTCAGATAGACAAATCATCTTAAATCATGTGTATCTAATAATAATAACTTAATCCATTTAACCATTCTTTCGTATTCGATTAGTTTCTAAGCTAATCGAATTTCGAACATGTTTTTTCGATTGCTGAGCAGGAAGTATCTAAGATAAAATCTCGGTACTCTCATATCGTTTGTTAATATCGATAAGGCTGCGTCAAGCAGTATTTCGGCTCTCACCACACAAATTCCAATTAAAATAATGGACGTAGGTATATTTAGAGTAATTGTAATTTAGATCTTAAGTACTCAATTACTTAGCTATATTCGATTGTCGGAGGAATTAGGGCATGCTAGCAAGGGCAGACAATGTTCTGTCAAAAGGACATTGGGGACTTATCTATAGGAGTCACCGGTTACAATTCCTGCTAGGGCTTACGCGGACGGTTGACTAATCTTGATCTAAGTCTTCGTCCTTCGACTTGTAGGAACGGGACAATGGCGGGAGCGGAATGGCAACGCTGACGCCGTGTTCAAGACTTCAGCCTTTCTGACTTTTGAGTGGAATAACTAGCAAGTATTTTGGCCTAAAAGCTGAAGATAAAAGAAGAGACGAAAACCTTTTTTTTATTAAAGAATATTAGGTAGTTATGTGTATTGTATTATATTATTATTATTATATTATATTGTATTCTTATTTTGACAAAGACATTAAGAATCCTATTTATTTTATGTCTAATTTAATTGACAAACTATACGTAACTTTTGTATGAAGACCTGTCCCAACAGCAGCAAATGCAAAGCAAACATTTGCTCACTGGCCCTACGTGTTACATCGATGGGCCAATCACATGAATGATTAAGTTTATTTACTTGTCCGCCAACGCGTTTCATACACGCATGAATCTTATACGTAATCGTGTGTATAACAGTGTGTATGACCTGACGGATACTTGTTCTCTTGATGAAATGTGAACACCCACGTGTTCACATTTCATCAAGAGAACAAGTATCCGTCGATCATTATGCTTTAATTGAAAATGTTTTAAATCGCGTCAACTGGCATTGATGGATTGCGATTTTTGTAATTTGTCAAATATTAATATATTCTAACTGGATTGGGTTTCCTTTGTTTTAGAATGTGGTGATTATTTCAATGAATTGAAGAAAAATAAAATTATTATATTAAGGTATTACTAACTAGCTTCGACTTGGGAGTTAAATGTGTATTGCTGAACATATTACTCAAAGATAGACAAGAATAAACAATATAAAATATCTCGTAGCCCCCAGAACTCCGAACATAGTGAAATGTCGCACGGCTGGCGCAACGGTTAAACAATTGACTGCTGCGCTTCGTATCGCGGGTTCGATTCCCGCACGGAACAAATATTTGTATGACCTGCAAGTATTTGTTCCGGGTCTGGCTGTTTGTGTATGTGAGTTTAAATGTTTGTAAACGCACCTACGATACAGGAGAAATCCTAGTGTCCAACGATATTTAAAAAACAAGAAAAAGGAATATCTTACAAAACCTGTCAATCTAAATTAACCTTTTGAATATTAGCAATTTGTCGTGATTACCTGAATCTTACAGCGAAAAGCAGGAGGTAATCAAGGACTTTATACAAACTTCCGAAACACAATCTCGATTCGAGTACTGTAAAATCCAATCCGTATTTGACCTTTAACAACTCCAAGCCGAGCCGTTATCTACTGAAGTAACAGAAGATAAATCTTTGGTTTTAAACTTTGTCCCGTGCGAATATAAATTACGAATCCTTACGTCCTTCCTAGGTGCGTTAAAATATACGGAGACTTAGCTATTCCTGAGATAAGAAAATAATGTCTCCTTACAAAGGCGTACGCAACATCTTTCTTATATACTGTATCCGAACTCATTATCTTTTAACACGCCGCAAAACTTATGCTCCTCCGAGGTTGTTCCCTATCGCGCCTTTTAAACACCATTTTCCCCGTCTTTTGCTGCGTCCCGTTCTCATCAGATAGCAGCTCGGCCCAAGCTTACACACTTATTTTATTTACCGAGCTTAGACGATTATTTACGATGTAAACCGTGTAATAGCTTGCAGTATCTTGTTTTTCTATAAGAGATCCGGCTTCCACAACATGCATCATTTGAGGCAGAGATTCGACGATCGCGAACGTCTATATACAGTTTCTTTTTTCTTTTCGAATATATTCGCAACACGGCGCAGATTAGCATAGGAAAGTAATTTAAAGAAATTGCCTAAACGATTTTTGTGAGAAACGCGACGCTATTTATTTAAATAAAGTAGGTAGGCCTATATTTTTACGAGATATAGGTTTGTTTGACCAACTTTTCACTTCGTATGCGGCCCGTGTTTGTATGTTTACAGGAAATTTTTAGATCGCGAAAGTTTTGTCATCCAAGCGTCGTCGTCACAAATTCCTCTGTTGAGATTACATAACTCGTAAACTTTGTCGAAATAATGCCGCAATAAATCTAGTAATGTGTACGGTATTCTCGTCAAACTTTTTTGTTTATTTTTCTTCCCTAAAACCGACGACCGCGAACGCTTTCATAATTCTTCGAAATTACTTTATATACTTTTGGCGATAACGCAGAAAAAGACCGTCACATTAAAGGTTTCGGTTAACTGTTGGCCGATAACATTTTGTTGAAAAATACATAAAAATGTACATAAAGATAAGTCCTTGTGCTCTTTCCTAAAATTTCCCCAGTAAATTTCACTCGTATTCGCACAAAAACGGTTTTCGGATAATGTCCTCCCATTAGTGGTTCGGAAAAATGATTTTTTGTTAGCATTTTGTGTTCTAAATTGCTTTTAACTTTACAAAAAGTCATATTTTATTATAATTTGAGGCATAGTGAAAATATTCGGTCAATAAGACGGCGTAAATGGTGATGGAATTACATGAACGTGTTGCCTTACGCGAGCCACCCTGCGTTATGAAGATTGTTACCTTTTTAAATGGCCATAAAATTATGTAGTAGCGACACAGCTGTTATTAATTAGGAAATTAATATTAACAGCGGATCCTTTAAACGTGCGCAGGGGCAAACAAACTTTGGTTACTACCAATAATGTTATTCGTAAACGGTTGAATGTGGCGCCTGAACAGACTAGCACTGATCGTAAAATTCCTGCCTTTTTAGTTATATTGTTTGGCGGGTGGCCGACATAAAATAAAGACTATTTATAACCTGACAAAGAAAGTGTTTCGTATAAACATTGGAGGTAATAAATATTAATATCGGGCGTTCAAACTTTCGTTTATAACCGCCGATCCTTCGGCATAAAATACGCATTGAGAGTTCGGTTCCCTTGAAAACTAATTTACCAAAGGATGAGAGCGAAAGCGGATCGCTTTTGTTATTTTAACAACCATTTTGTAAGTTTATTAAATTATTGTTGATGGCTTCTTGATTATTTCCAAAGGTAATATTAATGACACAGTCACAAGCAATTTTAAATCTTTTAGGTTAATAACATTGATTTTCAGGTTAGTGAGAGAATGCCCAAAAGAAAATAATTTAGACATAATGACAATATTATATGTAAATTATTTACACCAGAGGGTCTTGATATTTTGCTATGATTTACTTTTAAAGCTTTTTCGTTAGGTTCCTGCCTACTCACCAAATGAAAGACATCACAGTATCGTAAAAATCTACGATTCAGCCAGAAGAGCACATCCTTCGATTCAATTCTAAACTCCCGCCATTAAAGTTACGAACAGTGGAGAAAAAAATCACTTTGAATTGAATTGTTTCGTATGGCCTTCGGTTCTAAGGGGTTTCCTGTATGCAGATTGTTTTCACTTTCGACTTTGGTTTGTAAACTATCAACAATATCATAAAATAAAGGTTCGTTTCCGTAAAGTTGTAGTAAACGTTATAAAAATGAAAGTTGTTTCTGTTTCATTTTTTACAATATTGTCGTTTTGCTGAGAAAGGGATCTTAGGAGTGCGTCATGTTTGTTTTGTAATATTAACTATTATGATCAGACATCTGGTTTAAGCTTATTTTAGTGTTCGCCGCCGTGCAACGTCCATTATTAGAACAAGGTACCTAGGTAGTATGTTTCTGTAGGGAGTACAGTTCCTAGATGGGAAAGCGTGTGCTAATCATAAACCGAATTAGAATAGCATCTGAATCATATTAACCGCTCCATATGGTTTTCAAGAAAGGGTGCCATCTTCCTACAGAGTCATGAAAGAAAAAAATACCCTCCAGTACCAACATCAAAATATCAATCCATCTTTAATTCCTGGCATCGTATAAAAAAAAAATATGGGAAAGTTTATCCGCCCGACTCTTATGAAATAAGTATCTTCTACTCTTCACTGACATCCCCTTTTACAAAAGACACTAACTAATAAATATATGGCCCTGCAGTCTGGACATAGATAGCGATCGCTTTACAACTGAATTCGGTCGCAAAGTCCTAATAGGATCTCTACACGATCAAAATTGCTGGATACGCACGAAAAATCACAATCTTGTCAAGCATTTTTGACCGTCTAGGGACTCCATTAGGACTTTGCGACCGAATTCAGTCGTAAAGCGATCGCTATGTATGTATAGACTGCAGGCCCTGGTTTACATACAAAGCTAAACCTAGCCCCAATAAATCGGTGAACGTAAGCTACAAAAGACACGCCATTACTCGCGCGACTGATGTGAACTTTTGAAATAAAAGGAAACTAATTAGACGTGGCATGTTGCTCCTGTAACTTGACAGTGGTGAGATTAGTTGCAGATTTTGTACGATAAGTGGTGGGCTATTTTGAAGACGAAGAACGGTGCAATAATAAACTTAACTGAGGTACTGTATTTATTGATTAAGACACACCGGGTTAAATTAACCAAATAATTAGCATATTTTGCAGTTTATAAGATTCGATGTGTATTGTACGGTCAAAAATGCAATTTTTCCAAAAGTAAGCTCAAACTCAAAGCATTTATTTCAAATAAACCAATTACAGGCACTTTTGAATTGTCAAGGGGTCGGTCAGTCATAACGATGAAGCTAGTTACCCATTCCAAAGCTTAGTAGGTAGGTACACATATGGAGAAGAACGAGCAAGAAACTCCACGGACACTCTTTTAAATTGACGTATGGTTACAAAATATTGGTTACATCATTTGTGTTGAAATTAAACATGTGAGAACGATGCAAAACGTCAAAAGCCGTAATAAAAAGAAAAAAAACAATTCTAAAATTAAAATAAGCCATGGCCGCTAAGAGATGACCACTCCCTACTGATGGCACCCGTTCACGAACATGACGCATGGATTAGCACCATTCAGCTCAACCATTTTGAAGGGAGCTAAATGATCCAACACACCCGCCACCATCAGCGAGACATTACAGTGAGCATGACATACTCTCAGCCGCCAGGGCACATTCAAGTCAATGAAAGACGTACCCAGTAAATGGTAGCTTTATAGTAAGTACATAGTACTCACACATGTGCTATGCAATTATATATGTAAGTATACCTAAACAGGAGATGCAGCAGTTTTTGAGGCCAAAATTTAAAATCTTTAGTACCTATAGTGTAATGGATTATAATTAGTGTAAATCCAGTTCCAGTTCCAGTTAGTCAAAATCCTAAACTAAGTTGTTTAGTTTCAAAACTCATAATAACTATTTATTAAAAAAAAAAAAAAAAAAAAAAAAATATTTATTGCTTCCAAATGTGAACTTAGTCTACCCGATAGGGATATCGGGGCCCTGGCATACAGGCATATGAAAGAACACGGGTGGGTTTTAGTCAGTAAAAGTCTGACACTCCCTCCCGCTCCGCCCAGAGCGGGAGAAGTTATTTGATAATTTCCCACACAAAAAAATAAAAGTATTTGACTACTTAGTCATTAAATATTAATTGATATAAAGCATTGACATAATATACTTTTTTTAAAATTTATTTAGGAATGTATTCAATTATTGTTCTACCTTATTTTTTTCTGGTAGGTATTTTTTTTATATTTTAATTGACTATTGAACTTTGAGATTGGTTTAGGTATCGTTGAAGCAAAATACTGCAGTTCTTCGATCCAAATTGTAATCAAAGCATCAATGATGATTCAACTGTTTGCGTCTGTTGCATATTTTAATGATCATGACAGCATTACGATGTATCATGTATAGTCTGGTTTCTCTTACTTCTTAGAAGATAAACTCCTTAAGTTATTAGTACTTGAGGACACTTATGCGGCAGTAGGTGTCAATTACTCGTGAACTACTTTTTATGGGTGCTTGAATATCGAATTAACAAGTTAACAGCTCATATACTTGTAACAAAGCTGTTAATCTGGAGTAGCCCTTCTAAATCAATCCTCATTTGTTTTTGAAATTCATCATCCCATATGAACGCTGACATAGAGATTCAGAATATTTTTTTTAATTCAAAGAGAAGCTTACGTACCTACTTACTTTGCATTGCTTTTCATCAAAATATAGCCCGTAGATTACGATCCTTAAGGGGGATGCGCTAAGGTAGCCCGCGAAAATCAAATTTTATTATGTTTTTTGCAATTTGCAGGTCAGTAACAGGTTGTACGTTGATCTAAATATGATTCGCGGCCATAGCAAATGTGGCTTTACAGAATTATAGTCATTAGAATGGGCAATAAAACTAACTCTCTTCGTAAAACCCTATTGAAAGACTATTTCTGAAATAATCATTCAGTAGGATTTTATGAACTTAGAGAGTTGTAATGCTGATTTTAATGATTATAATTCTGTAAAGCCATATTTGTTACGGCCGCGAATCATATTTAGATCAAGATACAACCTGTTACTGACCTGCAAATTGCAAAAAACGTAATAAAATTGGAATTTCGCGGGCTGCCTTAGCGCATCCCCCTTAAAATTAAAACGTTTCTAGATACATACGATAGATCTATTCATCTTTTGACAGCTAGCGTAAGTAGTTTAAAGTCAACGTTAATATTATAAGAAAAGGTAAACAAGACATTTAATGGTTCTTGTGGCTTGTTGTTTGATTTTATTCCCATTTAACGTTCCTTTTATAGCTACAAGGGCTAATTAAGGAACCATTTCCCTAACACCAGCAGATCACGCGCCATTCTTACAAACAGATCCTTTTTACGAGCAAAGGTTACATTTCAGGGCGTATGTAATACCCCAATAAAATGTTTGTTATTATAGTAAATCACATTACGGGGCAAGTATTGTTACTACATGCACTAAATAGATGGGTATAGAAGGCCAGCTTTATGCAACGAACGAATACAATCTCACGCCCACATAGATGCGACGTACGGCAATCTCAAACAAATGACACTAGCGACTCGAGTGCAGTCGCCCTTGCCGTACCCACAAGCGTGTCTATGTGTGCGTTTTTGCTCGTTGTGTAATGAAGCTGACCTTCTGTAGGTACCTATCTATTCTGTGTTACACGTATCACGTAATAAAGTCGGAAAACCAGGCCTAATTAACGCTGAAATACGACACGCTTGTTAAAAATGAGAGTCAATTTGCAACGAGGATCTAAAATCCCCTTAATTATCAGTTCGTGAAATAAAAAAAAATTGAAATGGGCTTTTAGGATTGGAAGCTCGTATGATGAAAGGATTTTCAAATTTGGAATGGACTGTTTGAATGAGGTTTTTTGGAGTACGTAAGTAGATTAGATACTGTTGTTGGTCGTTTGATTTTGTGTGTTGACAATGTTATTATTTGTTTTTTTTTTCTAATGTGGCTTGGATGTGGTAGTTTTATTCACAGAATGTAGCCATTGTTGAATATAAAAATATTTGAAAAATAAGTGCGTCACACATGACATCAAAGTACCTAGTTATTTTTCCACTTTGCAATCGGCATTTTGTTTTTGTTTGATTGTTTGTTTGTTTGTTTGTTGTTATTTACCAGCGTCGCAACACAGACTATTCACGCAATGTAAATTGTCTTTGATCCCTGGCCATGACGTCAAGCAATGGACAAGATTGTCAAACTTTTATTGTTTGAATACAAGGCTTTGGGCTACTTTGTATGAGTGCATTTGTGTATTTTTTTTATAATGTGCTTTTTTTTGTGCAGAATAAACAATTTTCTTAATTTTTCCTTAAAAAAAAAATCCTAATTGTCAACGATAAAATTAATCTAACTCTTACAAAGTACCTAAACAAAACACGCAGTATTTACATTTAATGTACCCTACCCTTTACAAGGACATAATGCACAAAAGGGTAGATTAAACTAAAGAGTACCATAATTACACTAAATGTTCGCGCGTCTAACATTTCGGTCTCGGAGTCTCGAGCTTTGCTCACTGTGTGGTAGAGAAAACAATTCTCAATTTTCCCCGCCTTCCCCTTTAAGCAAATCCGCACGAATTCCTAATCCTTATACGGTTGGAGTCCCGGAGGATAAAACCGTTGATGCAAAGTTACTGGATACGATCTTCGAATAAACCTCCTTTGGTGTATACCTTTGAAATGGAAATAAATAAAAGTTTTCCTTATGTTATCATAGTTTTTATCTAGTTAAGTTTTCACTCGGATACTTGGTTCAGTTTTATTTGAAGTTAACTTTAATTATTTATTCACACAGTTAACAACTGAAAAGGCCTTTAAAATGGCGTTTAGGATCTAATACAGTTGTCAGTATTTCTTCAGGCATAGGTAGTAAGTAGAACAGAAACAATATATTCCTGTAGTTTTGTTTCAAAAAAGTAATAGTCTAGTGATGGCTTCTTCATTACTCTATAGACCGGTACTAAGTTGTTAGGCTCATCAACTTCGGTCAAAGTAAAGCGGCAGAATACTCTAACATCAATTTGCTTATAATGTATATTTAATTGTTGTGCCGTCTTACAACGTTCGTGTTAATCAAAACATCTCAATCACTGCATACAACCCATCTAACAAGGCGTTACAAAAACTTACCTACTTATTACGCAAAATTATACACTGGCAACATAAACACGTGCTAAGAAATCGTTCCAAATATAAAAACTTTTCACGCTATGTGCGCTCAAGTTCGTTAACCCCAACAGTTAGCTCCTAGACATTTCTAGAAGAGTTCTATATCTCTGGATCACAGCACCATTCCCTCTGCTTTAATGTCAGTCGGGACTACGTTTAGGAGCCACTACGTTGAAACTAGCAGACCTCCTCTTAATTACCATGCCTTACTGGAGAAATAAAAAGTTAAAGCCGTCGCTAGTTCTTTTTGTGGGTCTTAAAACAAAACTTCGGTAATTTTATTTTTTATTGGATGCTACACTCAATGAATTAAAGAGCCATCCCTTTGAATGTTTTAGTAGAATTCTTCGCTTTGTCTAGCCGTTATTTATGATGATAGGTTGGTGTTTACTAGAAACTGTTTAACGAGTTACTCGCAGTTGAAGTGTACCAGCGTAACTCATGACAGCTGACCACATTTATAAAACAAAATTATTTGAAAGAAAAACAAAGGAGCATCTACCACATCTTATACTTTGATACAAAAAATATTATTGTACTCGAATGGCTGGTACTTAGCTCAAGAGAAAAAGTCTAAAATTTATCTCAAGAGCAATAATACTCCTTAGTTTTATTACTGCTAATATGTAATAGAATCACGTATAAATAAAAAGAGTCGTAAAATATTCCAGAGTCGATAGCTAAGCGCTAGTAGTATCCACTGAGGCGTGATCGGGCGACTCGTAAATGGCTGGTCCTGATCGCCCCAATTCAGTTAGAGAATTACTTGGTAGTTCTATTTGAAGACACACATTGTTATAATCGATATTAGCTAGAATTTGATGTCTGCCATCTTTATAATATGTTTTGCCTTTACTGCTCTACTGCTGAATTTCTAGACAGTATCTTTGTCGCACGGATACAAACGAATGCTAAAGTCCGTTTCTTTATTTACCGATGAAGCAAAAAAAAAATGAGGTATTGATTAGGATCTTTATATGTCGATAAGCTTGTGTTTTTCCTCATCAGACTAAAGATTAGATATCTCTGCCTACGTGTAAAGAGGACCAAATATAAATTGGGTTATATACCTAAGTATCGATAATAGCTCTGCTCTGCTAGAATTCATGTATAAATTCGAACATCCCAATTCGATTAAATATTCACATTAATAATTGTAGTATTCGCGCTATTGAATATCGTTCTGTACACTTTAGTACAAATAGCTCAGGAATTGAATTTTCATTAATTTTAGGAGAAAATGTGACGTATTGAAAGCAGATTTGTGATTTTTAGGATAAGCCCAGAATGTAAAGCCTCTTAGTTTAGTGGGTTATGTGTGGAGCAAATGCGGTAATATTTCGTAGAGTAAATCTGATATAGAATATTCAGGTAGCTAGGATTACAACTCCTTGCTTCATGTTAGTTGATAGAACAATATAAAAAGGTTTAAATAGTGCATTTCGTCAATGAAGTCGGATTTTAGACAGTTTTTTTAAATCAAATATTTATTTATTTTATTTTATATGAATATACTTCCTCAAAAACTTAAAGCGCTAAACGCAATTAGTTCGTAACAGATGGGCTGTCATCTAAATCAAGCATAATAGCAGCCTCTAATTTATTCACTGATTTATTTAAAATGTTCCTAAATAATTATTCTTGAGTATCGACACTATTATTTTAACTATTGTTTAAGTTGCTCGTTGAAATATGGCAGCGGCACCGCGTTGATTTATATGTATCTGTAGGCGTCATAATCAAATTTATGAGAATATTCATCGTGCACATGATAATTAAATTTGACCTCGGGCGATAGAAAATACAACTTTAGCTTTATGTTTATGACCACGAAGAACTTTACTTGACACATCGGGTAGACCAGGTGCTAACATGTTTCCAGCTTTAGCAGTAAATATTTTTAACGCTGCATAATGAGGTTGGAAAATATTCGATAATAATTTGGTTGGGAACACTTTATGTGAAATACTAGTTTTTGCCCGCGGCTTAGTTTGGAAGTGTTGACTAGCTTCATAATGGCGTTTTGACAAATTGTTATTAGGTGTTCCCTCGTTCCAGTCATACCTACGCGTGTCGTTAAAAAGTGATAAACAAATAAATTTGAAGTAGATTGTTTTATAGAAGTTCAAGTAAGTATAACATTGAGTAGCTTCACCATTTCTAAGAAAGGACTACCAGCAAAACAAAACACATACGCGTATTTCACCGATATCAAGAAAGGATTCTCGTTTCCATTTTATCGGCGTTGACAATCTCAGGTATTAGAGGCACTGGTTTTTTTTTGTGTAACAGACAGTATCTTATTTCTATGTCGGCTTATTCGACCTTAGAGGAGGCAGATCTACCGATATCACTGAATGGAGTAAGCCACATTCAGTATTTGAATATGCTCCGCTCAGAAATGATTGAATTTGAGAGTAATGCTAGTTGTGATGCCTAAATAAGTCATCGTGTCATTACTTGCGGAAAATTTACCTCCTTATTTGTATCAGTGACTTTCGTTAAATGTCTAATATCCTCCTCTTAATATATTATTATGAGGAAGATAAATTACTGCGATCACCATTCCGTCTGCCAAGTTTGGTGATAATGGCAATGTCACCATTTTGTAGTGTTTATCAAAAAGATCGATATTAAGTGAACCTTTACCAGTGCTGATACATTCTGAAATGCTTGCTGCCTAAAGGAGCCCAATGGTTCACACCCAATGTAGAGATAATTTAATTGGGTAACGTATCGGACCCTCTCGTTAGATGGAATCGACCTCCAAACTAATCAGTTCGTCCTGAATTGCAGTAACCCTAGTACAAATAGGTACGAGTCGTACTTTGCACTGCGATTGAGAGTTAAAATAATACAACTAGGACCAAAGTAAGCTTGTGTAAATAAATGATATGCTTAAAAATTATGTGATAAGGCAACGGTGTGGTTTAAAAGAAGATGTAGTGACAAAAAGAGTATGCTTAGATGGTTTGGTCGTGATGAAAGGATGAATGAAAGGCGACTAACAAAAGGTATTTACAAGGCAGATGTGAGTGGTAACGGTGGGAAGGGACGCCCTATGAGGACGTATAGTGACCTAATTGGTGATGTTCTTCAGAAAAGTCAGGTGCGTAGTAGTCGCAACCGGGCGTGCGTGTATGACCAGATGTATGATCGTAAACGAAGGACCGTAGCTGGTTGCGTTCTATATTTTCTATCTACCCCGATGGGAAGACGGCGTGAGTTTATTTATGTATGTATCTAAGTAGGACCTAAGTCTACTAATTTACAAACGTTGCACTGGTCTGTTCATTGCAATTTTTTTAACATAATCCAGCATTGCATATGACAGCGGTTTATGCCTGGAGACTTTTTTTTAGGTATTAAGTTTTGTTTACATTATTTTTTTTTGGGTATTAAGTTTTGTTTACATTTTTATTTTTTTAGGTATTAAGTTTTGTTTACATTAAATTTTTTTCAGTATTAAGTTTTGTTTACGTTAATTTTTTTTAGGTATTAAGTTTTGTTTACATTTATTTTTTAGGTATTAAGTTTTGTTTACATTTTTTTTTAGGTATTGAGTTTTGTTTACATTTTTTTTTTTGCATGAGTATAGTTTTCTTTGTCATCATCATCTGCCTAGCCTTTTCCCAATTATGTTGGGATCGGGTTCCTGTCTAACCGGATGCAGCTGAATACCAGTATTTTACAAAGATCGACTGCCTATCTGACCTTCACAACTCAGTTACTGGGTAATAAGATACCCCTTGAGGTAATACTGGTTGGCTGGCTGGTTGTATAGTTTTCATTGTATTTGTTGGTATATTTGCGTGTACTAGCTGACATATTATTATATTTCAAATAATTTAATTTAATGTTCTGTGTCTCTTAATGTTAATTTACTTTGCATACCTGCTATTGTATATAATACTTCTTTTCTAACTGGACAGTCAGCTGTGCTGCTGGGGAGTTTGTTGCGCCACTTCTTCTTCCCAGCTAAAGCACTAGGAAGTAGTTATAATGGGCGGGCGTTTTAAGGGACGGTCTTATGTAATTTTGACGTTCAAAAAGTACTGATTCTCAGCCTAATTTTATTATATGACTTTTGTTTTTTTTTTTTGAGATTTTGAATGAAAAATCTGTCAAAAACTCATAATATACAGACCATTGTAATGTTTGTAAATCAGTAGACTTGAAACTATAAATCCTATCTATTATTTTCATGATAAGTTTCTTCACACAATAAAACTTGAACCGATTGAATTCTAAAGGCGAACGGCAGATTTCATACCGCATATTTTTGTTGTTGTTTTGTTATAGAATTTATACCACTTATTAAGGCAACTAAGACATTGATTTTCATGTAAGTGTACTATTTTTAGAAGTTCGGATTAATGAATAATATCAATAAAAAGATTTTAATAATAAAACGTAATAAAAGCGTAAACTAAACGCAATTATGTTTTTTAAAGTTGCCATTATGTAAAATAACACTAGTAACGAAATGATAGATTAATTATTTAGAAATAGAAATAACATTAAATATAATTAACACTAATATATTATACCTAAGTATGCGTGATTGTTACATAAAATCATAATAGTTAACAATATAATGATAGGAATGATTTTCGTCATCAATATTATTTTTGTTCGTATGGCAATTATTTATTGACAGGTAAAGAAAATCTGTATTACTGTTACTGTCTTTCAGTTCAGTTCTGTGGTTCAGTTCTTTGCCGTAGTTTTGGATTGTGGTTTGTGATTGAATCTGAGCAATTTAGCGAATTAACTTCATCATTATCAAACTGTTGCAGTACGCAGCTGGACATAGATATCTCCTAATACACCCCTCACTGAGTAGGTACGATTCTCATCTCAATCTACCTATTTAATAGTAAGTAGAACACTACAAAGATAGCGACAAGCAATCTAGAACATTTACTTTATCACCAAAACAATGTTTATGTACCTTTAAGTAACAATCTACATTGGTACACTAGTACATAACCTTAAAAAATAAAACTCGTTATAACTTTTATGTCCCAACTTCTAAAAATCTAAGAATTTAAAAAGGGCTTGTCTATCTTATTAACTACCAATTAAAACAAAAAAAATCCCAAAACACGAAATTTTATTAGCGGTACGAAGTTCCCATACAAGCCTGCCGTTCACCTTTACTTTTTTAGAGATAACGTTATTTGGAAGTTAATGAATACTTAAGTAATTGAATAAGAAGGTTTTATTTAATAACGTAAAGTAAGGTAAGGTTTTATTAACGTACATAGTACACAGTTTAGTATCAAATCGCTTTATATTAAAGTCATCATAAAGTTCTAGATTCTAACAAATATCGACTCTTGAAAGGTTTACCTTGTGCCTACAGATATCTGGATATTTTTTTAACTCCGAAGCCTTTACAGATCTTTGCCTCACAATCTCTTTACTTGCAGAAACAGATTGGAACGTGAGAGTAAAGTTGATTGGTAGCAATCAAATTTGTGCCTAAAATGGAGGTACCTACCTTAAATGCTAAACGTGTCTAGACTAATCTTCTTGAACGTTTATATTGAAATTTTGTAATCAACGTTACATTTGTAACCTGAACAGGTTTTGAAGAGGACGATATACAGGGTGTCCCGTAAAGAATGGATAAGCTTGAAATAGCATATAATAGACATAATTCCGTTCTAAAATAAATACAAAAATAAAATATCCCAAGTAATATCTAAGATACAATAAAATAAAAAAACCTACTGTGCAATTCCTAGTCACATTATTTACTCCCTTTGTCATAGTCAACGTACCATATTAAAACAACGAATAACCGATGGAATTCATTCATTTGTAGTCGTGGTGAAGAAGAATGTAAAAACAGTTAGTTAAAATCTTAGGTACTACTTGGGATATTTTTATTTTTGTATTTTTGTTAGAATGGCCAAAAGGTCTATTATATGCGATTTCAAGGTTATCGATTATTTACGGGACAACCTGTAGATATTATCAATCTATTGATTATTTCATCACTAGTACGCGTTACATAACACTTCATGTCTACTCTATGAAGAATTGTAATGGTAAAGTATCGAACGTCAGTGAATAAAAAAAAAATGAGTTTTGCAGAAACTTTTGAATACCATACTTAGCAAAAACTTTAATGTCTTATTATTTCAATAAAGCACGTATAATTTAAAAAAAAACTCAATTGTCAGAAAAATTTCGTTTCTGATGTCGATTCACTTGAGAGTTTTTAGTAACAGTTTTGTTTAAAAAAAAAATATCTTATAATGTGTTCACTCAACGTCGAGCACTACAATTTTGCGCCTATTTTGTGGTAGGAAGCTTTTTAATTTTTTATCGAGAGTTACTTTATATACATAGGGGATTTTAAATTTACGATGGCGATAAGCTAGCTTTGCCTGCTACTGAAACTACGTACTACGCTAGGCCAGCTCAAGATCAAAGTTAAATAAAATTTTATCACGGACGTTGACTGTACCTATATCTTTCTATACAAAAGAAATTCTATAATCTGTCAATTGGTCGTTTCTTCCGTTTCTACGGTAATCGGTGGTCACACTGGTCATGTACATATATGTATTGTCTTTATTATTAAGAAAGTATATTGATTAAAAACGCTTAATTTGGTATGTCCAGCATAGACTTAGGCACGGTTAAAAATCCATTCATTTTGCTTTATATGTTGGCAAATATGACTTTATGAAGTTACTTAAAAGAAGCCTTATTTAAACCGACATTAAAGAAGAGAAAAATGGATGCGATGAGAAAGGGAGATAAACCATAAAGTAAATAGAAGACTAAAAAGACTGAAAGAGAAGACTAAAGTGGATATTTATGAAGAAGTTATTTTAAATCGGAAATAAAAAGGAATAAAGAGATAATTAAACCCATAAATAATCATCCACCACTTAAATTATGAACAGATCATTAAATATACTCTAGCAGTAAGGTATTTCTGGTTACGTGTAACAATGATTGTTCATCATTTTTTTCCTAGATACTCGTATAACGTACAACAAAAATAAATAACTAGTATGCTTTTGATAGCATACCGTTAACGTTATCCAGAGCTGCAAATTTTTTACGTGAAATATATTCAGTTACGCTGTGTAATTTTTATCAAAGCAAGGCAGGAATTTAGATACAGTAACAATTGCAGTTTGAGCAATTTTTTTTTGTTATACTTAATACAGTTCTTTAATAAAATAAATGAGCAACAATTTAATATGTATTAATAACAGTTGGTAGGTACTTTTTAAATGCGAAGGATTATTAAACGCAAAGTTAGTGAGAACCCTCTTTTTTTAGCCAAGTGAGTACAATTTAAGTCGACTCATAGATCTCTTAAAGCCAATTGCAGGTATAACGGCTTTTATAGGGTTGAAATATTGCAATGGTGCATTACGAAGAAAAAGTAAAAGTCATTCGACTGGCAATTCTGTTGGAGAGCTGAATTTTTTAGAGCTTTGTGGTTTTTTTTCAGCCACCCCGGCAGCGGCTTTGTGTATGGCGACAGTAAAACCTTTTCTGATATTTTTTTAAAGCATTTCATATTTATTTCCAGCTTTCATATTATTTTCTTTTAGCCAAAAATATAGTTTAAAAATATTCTTTTGTTTTCTGTGTAGTTACATAACGCAATGTATTTTGTTATGATATTTGAACTTTGAACCATTTTTCCATGTAAATTAACAAATTAATTCTAAAATGTCCCAAAATACTTTAATTTACCGTTTATTTATTGTTATTAGACCGTTATATTAATACAAATTTAGAAATTCTCAAATTAGTTGGACCACACCCGACGTTTTACACGACAAGTTTGTCACATAAATTATAATGAAATGTTTTGACTTTACACTAGTGATATTCCAGCTGTTATTGGTGTTAAATGACACATAAATCCGTTTGCGGAGTCCATATACGAGGAAAGTCTGAAGAGTTTAAAATATTTCATTGATGTGTTCCCGGATACAAAGCTATTAGTAGCCGGCAGTATATCTTACAAATTAGTAGTCTATGACAAACTAAAATTAATGAATACTTCAGTCATTTTTCAGATTGCCTTTTTACTCTCATGATGAAGCAGATGTCAGTGGTGACTGAATGTGTGACGCGAGGTTTTGTTTTTACTCCTGTTGGGAATTTTTGGGTCATTGTACTTTTGATGATCTTAAAGACTTTTTGATCTGAACCAATTAAATGCAAGAAAAAACTTATTTCTATTTTGTATCGATGAAATTTCTAAAAATAGAGACTTTAAATACAAATGGAAAACATCACCTACTCAAATGATAGACGACTACAAAAAAAGTTATAGAAACGATTTTTCTCAGGAGAAATCATGTCTGCAAGATATCAATAAGGCTACATTTTACGTTAAAAACAAATCAAAAGTATTTTATAACTAGTAAAATTGAATACGCAGAGATATTTTACAGCAACTAGAATTCAAAACCGTGCGCAAAAAATCCAACTCAGTTACAATTGTTTTGGAAAAAATTGGTTCCACGGCGCTGTATTTTCAAATCAAATAGCAATATAACAAAACTTTTGTGATCAAAACAAGTCGGCGATGCAAATAACTGGCGCAGAAACGCTATGGAACCCATTAAACTGTATCCGTACCGATACACTTGGGGCTGCGAACTTTGATTAAATTTTCATAACACGATGCTTAAGCAATGCGGACTCATTGTAAATTATAGCGTCATCCTCAATATTTAATGAACGAGACCCGTGTTAACATATGTTACGTACCGATCGCGCTTTACAGATATACATTTGTTATGCAACTGAATAATTTATGTTAAGTCTAATGAGTGTTGTGATTTAGGAGCCTTCCTTTGTGAGATTTTGAATTTTGAAGAGTCCATTTGTTAGTGTGAATTGACTTCCTATTAATATTATCTGTAATAAATACAACAACTACTGACTTCCGGTTGTCGGAATTACATCTTCGGAAAGGCTTCATAGCGCTGGAATTGATTTGCGAGATTAATGATTATTTTTTTATATCTACATGTACTACAAGCGTAAAACTTTTAGGAAAGTCATTCATGAAATTCTGTGTTATTAAAGTGATCTGTATTTTATTTGCAATTATAGAAGTCTGTTACACCTACGTTAAATCGAAACCACCTTTAGTTCCAATACATTTTATCACGACGTGATAAACTGAAGTAACAGTTGGACTATTTGTCCAACTGTTACTTCAGTTTCCACGTGAACATCACGTCAATAGTAATTCTGCCACAAACATGAAACATGCGGATCGAAACAGTTACGACGGGAAAAGACGTTAAGCTCATACATAAACCTAACTGAAATGTTATGATTAGTCCAGCGCAGCTAAAGAACGACTTTGCGCGACTTAACAAAATCTTTCGCGTTCCCCCAGGACCAAGACCGGCTATAACTCATCCAACTATCGCCGTCAAGCCGCCGAGAAAGCTATATATCAAGTTTGATAGTCAATTATTGGCACTCGGTTCTGGTAACCGCCGTCTCTGGGTTATCTAAACCATATACCCCCGCTTGGGATAGGCCTTTAGTAATATGCTATTCATAAGCCGACTACTACGCAAATAAAGGTCGGAACATACACTTGGGGCGTTTTGATTCATGGTCTAATTTGATAATACCCGTGTGGTGTAAATTTAATACGGCTCCAGTTGAGTTGCTAGTCGACTCAATTAATATTTGGAAGGTTTAGAATTGTAATTTTGTTTATATAATTTGTGTGAAATGTTCGACTAATATTTTGCGAAGGGTTTTAATTTATACTGACACTTCAATTCAGAAGAGATATACACTAGAGAATTGATGAAGATAATGAACCATTTGTTTGAAATAGTCGGCATTTTACAGTTACTGAGCAATTAAACAATATTTACTACATTAAACTGACGAATTTTAACGATTGGTGCTAAATACTGTAGGATATTTTGCGAACATTTTTATTTAAATGGCGTTGATAAAGGTCTCACGGGATTTACTATTGGAAGGATGGTAAAGTGTCATCCAAATTTAATGTTGGGAAACTCGAAATTAATTCACTATAATGGCGGTCTCTCTGTGGAGCTATTTACTGCGCTCCGAAAATTCTCATGGCCGACACTCTATTCAAATTCTTTACCAAGTTCCAGATTGAATTAACGACACTGAAAAGTGCACGGGATCACGGCATTCTCAGTGAAATTAACAGTACCAGAGATCTATTGTATTACTGAACGCGCCCTAAACATTCTTTGAAACGATACAAATTTAGAACACGACACCCGACCGTTTAGAATCCGAGGCGAAGTTTTAACATTTTGACAACAAATTCTACTCGAGAGTATGTTGTAAGCCGGTTGTAAATGCACAAATAGATGTTCTAAAATAGATTTGTTAACGAATAAATACGAATGCTTCGAACTACCAAATATTTTTTCGGGGGCAACAGTGCATGTGATTAAGGGATGGCATATTATCTGATGCTTTTTGTCCTCGATTGTCCTCGTTCTGTGGTCTGTGGTTGACGTTCCATCAACAACCAATAATAGATCTTATTACGTTCTCATTAAGATTTATGTTTGTGATGGAATGCCGTCTGTAATAAATGTATTGAGTTACGCAAACCCACCGTTGGATGAAAGCTGATCTTTGCCGGTGACATCTCTAGTGCGTAAAGGATTATTGAATGACAACGTACATTTTTTTTCCATACTTGTGTATTTAGCCGATATTCAAAGGGATCCGTTGCTTTTACTAGGATGCTATTAAATTGCGCATGCGTCTTTTGTCATACCATATGGCATTTTCCAGCAGATGGCTCCTTTGTTAGGCCTACATGTTTAAGTAAGCTAATATCTTTACGTATTAAGAAATTCAAAGTTATTTGAAATGACATTAGACGTACTTCAAAGGAATGTGTTTGTATTTGGTTTGTTGATGGGATTTTCTTTGTGATTAATGTTTGATTCAACTTTTTTTTCTTTGATATATTTGAAGCTGATTATGTAGATTTGCTGGTTATTCTCATTTCGAATCAAATTTATTTTTTGTCTATGATGTAGATTCCTACATCATAGACAAAAAATAAATTTCATTCGAAATGAGAGAAACAATATAAAAAGAGTGCCTGGTAATATATTATAACTATTAGATGATGCATGACCGCAGAATTTATTACTATACAATTCACTTTAGAAGAGAAGATGGTAAGATGTCATAAGACTGACAAGTTTTTCGTGAAATACGTCAATAGATGACGGCGATAAATGTAATTTAGAAGATCATTCAAAGAATTTAATCAACGGAAATCGTTTTGATCAATTGTTAAAGGATCTGGAATCTGATTTCGATTGCATTTAAAGAAAAGAATCCACCACTATTACACATTCAACTTCCATTGAGGATAGTTTTATATTCCTCCCTGTATAATGTTCTATTTTGATAGTACGTATTTTGTCTTGTTTTGTTTTTCATGGTCGTGTTCCATAAAACAGTTAAAATCTTTTCATAGAGTTGTTTAAACATTATTTTCGACGACTGATTTACTATTAGTTATTTATTACTATGAGGTAAGTACTTCAATTTCAAATTAGTATTGTATGTACGCCAAACTTATTTTAAATATGATGACTGTTTGAAACATTGTTGCTTTCAGAAATCGTGTCAATGTCATAGCTAACAGAAACACACTAACTTTATTACACAACTACTTATTTGATCCATTCTAAAATTAACCAAAACTCGTTAGCTGAATCAGCGTTGGAGCCATTGTACCTCAAAGTGCACTAAACTCATGACAGTTTGAAAGTTCCGGTATTCAATTAAAACAAAAGCTGGTAGCCTGAACTCTCTACCCTACATAACGACATTTAAAATTACATTTCCAACACAAAATCTAACACGAATTTATAAAACGAGCTGTTTACATAGCCCCCATTTGCGTGGTAGCAGAACCATCCCTTAATACATATAATGTTTGGTCGTATTTATGTTTAATAGTACCACAAACAGATTAAACCTTCGTCCCTCTTAACTTTAGTAAATACTGGTGGTTCCGTAATTTCCATTTCAACATACAAATACAAACGTATGGGACTTGAATTTTCAGCGCAGATAGTAGTACTGAGTATCCCCTTTTAACGATAAAGTAAATTAATTACAAAACTAATTCCATTACGGTGGCTGTGTCCGGTGCTGGTCCCGAAATATTGGATTAAATTATTATTATACACACGTCTATTGTTTAGTTTAAAGTTTCGGACGTGCATTGACGCCCTTGTCCGTTGGATAGGACTCCCCCTGAAATATTATTAGTGAGAGAATCTGATAACGTTACTTAATTTGCATACCTTTCGTATATAAATTTTGTTCTAAATATTTCCGTGCTAGGGTTGTTGTTGTATTCAGTAAGGATAACTAATGTAGTCTGTATGTATGCCGTCATCATTACCTACTGGCAATGACGGCTTATAGACTACGGATCATGTAAAATAATGGTTTTCTAAGCTCAACCCAACACAAAAAGATACACGACAACTTTATGTATCGAGAATAAATGACCGGAAAGACTGGAATTTATAAGAAAAAACTAAACATTTCCACAAAATATTTAAATCGTCGATCTAATCTAATTATGCTAAACAACATCTAAATGTGTTTTAAAAACCCATAAATAGAATACTAGATTTTAAATTACCTCCTTTTATGATTTGAGCTGAAGGAGAATCAAACAAATATCAACAATTGTGACCCTCCACTAAAGGTTAGTCCACATAAACTTGTCATAAAGACTTCTACGTATCATAAATCGGCTCGGCACACAGTAGCAAACAAGTTTTCCCATTACTTCTACAGTGAGTAGCGACACCAGATTTCGTTGACGCAAGGAGACAGATATTGCTTCCGAAAAGGGAATTTTACTTGTACCTACAACCAATAAAGTATCCCTAAATAAGTGACAAATAGTGGAAGAAATAAGTTTCGGATCAGTAACTTACGTATGTTTTAGTTACTGTAAACATGTGTGAGCTGGACTTTTTGGAAGTAAAGATGTTTGTCGAGTCATACTGAAGTTAGAACAAAGAACTAAAGGAAATGCTATATAGACAAAGATTTTTTTTGCATAATTCTGTCCTTTTATATCCAACGAAATGGAAATAAAAACACATTTCTATTTACAAATAAAAGAGAGACAGATGTCTAGAGAGAGATTGGGACACACAAAACACTATCCTTATAAATTCAGAACGTCTGGCATTCCCTAAACTGACCCATCTACGGCCTTTGATAAGGGTGCGAACGACAAAAATAACTGATGTTGATTTCGTTTTGATTCGTCCGCAAACAGATAATAGGAGTTTCATGAGTTGACGGCTAGATGCCGTTAGTAGTAACAGGGGAAATATAAGTTGGCGCGTCGTGGGGTGGAAAATATGAGAATTTATCGCAGCGTGTATGTTCATAATGGGAAGAGAATGGTCTGAACGAGTCAAAGGGCGAATTGGTACTTATAGTGTACGATGATGGCGACGATGGGTAATGTATGGAGATTGTGTGAGACATATTGTGAGATGCTTCTACAAGTGAATATGTGCAACTTTGTATGAATTTTTGATAGGTTTTATGATGGAAAGTGTAAAAGAGTTTTCTGAAGCTTTTTAGTGAAAATATATTCAAAGAAATGTGTTTTGAAGACAGAGATGTTCCTAATTTGTAGGTGTTAATAATTTTACGATTGAAAAATTATATTATCTATTACAACGAAGTGATATTCAAGTTATAGTGTTTTGAGGAACATTCCAAGACAACTTACTTAGCCTGTTATAATATATGAGTTTTATTCAATAATTTGCATTTTAACAATAGTAATGATAAGAAGTGTTGATAGTTCGATCACAGTTTCTTCCTTCACTATACTGACCTGCTTTGAAATTGTGTACAGTTAACGGTGGGTCAGCTAAATCAGATAAACTGTTTTCTATTATCCCCTTAGGCGAACAATTTGTCACTGTTAATGCATTATTGCTATACTTCGACTCAACAGCAGGTTGATATCGCTAGATGTCTACTTATGTGGTTAGGGATTATCGGATTATAATACGTCATCACTTTATCTTGTCATAGCGTAGTTTAGTACGTTGGTGATTCATCTAGAAGATAATTTTATGTGTGAATTTACAAAATAATATAAATGTGTTAGAACAAATAAAAAATCTTTATTACATTCCAGTAAGTGCTCCTCTGTCAGAGTTGTTATTACTGAACGAATGCAGAGCACAAATTGAATGTAAGTGATATACACATTTCACGATGCGTTATTGTTTCTTAAATAAACATTACGTCATTTTAGTCTGCGGTTACTTACTGACGCAATAAATAATATAGCAAAAATTTTATCGGTCATTAGTCACATAGCTTCTTTGTTCCCCACATACATTATTTCTTTCTTTCTACATTACTTATGAGGTCCGATAAATTCGACATCCCCAACTTTCTTATTCCCTTTTTTGCTTAAGTTGAGAGTCAAATTGAATTAGTTAAGGTAGGAAGTTCTAAAATAATTCCTATCTACTTTTAAGACAAGTTCTTTCGTCGTTTTTTCTTTAAGTGGACTTTTTGCCTTACAAACAAGACATTTCTTTATTGAATAACTTCGAGGGGCTAAAAGGTGTAATTTATGTAATGCCTTCATGATTTCCAGATGTGGTAAGGAAGAATCATACAGATTATTTCTATATATCAGTATTGTTATCATTATTATTTAGTTCTCCTTTGTTAGGTTTTCTTCTTCTATTTTCACAAGTGTTAATGAATGTAACTTAAATTTATCCCAAATCCTTATTTTTTTTTATTAGAAAACCATACTTACAAACGTATTCTGCTACATTTCATATCAGATCTCCTTTGGAACTCCCTTCTCAATAATATAACTGAAATCACAAGGGAGTTCCCCTTGTAATTTAAGTTATATTATTGAGAACCTCAACTTAAACTGAGCTAATTATTCTGTGTTAATTTTACTAGTTGAGTAAGCACTCGAACCTATTCATGAATGTACTGAACTTCAGCGGTGAAGTGTATATGTGGAGCGTAGAACTCTGGGTACCATTTGCCCGCACTAAACTTTGCTAGAGTGACTTTCAATTTTCAATATGTTTGCATATTGCCTGAGTTAGTGTTCGAACCTAATTCCATTTTAAGTAGAGTACTTTAGACTTGGCAAGTGTATGCAACTGTGTATATTCATCGGTACTTGAAGATTCTTGATATTCATTGTACTAAACCAATAAAAACCAAAATGAAATGTTTTGAACATATAAGGTAACACAATAAATGAAACAAAAGGAAATAAAATTTTAAAAATGTGTATTTCTTGTTTTCGTTTTTTTATATCATAATGGTTTTGCGTATTTACAATTTTATATACAAAATCATAATATTTACAGACTCTTTATTGACAATGATTGTTCTAAAAAAAACTATAATAATAAATGCATCTGTACATAGCTATAAGTTTTAAACTTTGGCATTATAGTATAATATTTAAGCGATCCGAATATTATTAATAGTCACTGAAATATTTTTTAACAAATAGGTATCAATATTTACATCGGATTTTCCGTAATCTATAAATTACTATCGCAGAAATCAGGAAATTATTCCGTAACAACAAACTAAAACTAACGGCCTACTCTATACAAATAAATGCAAGTCGTGTCAGGCTTCGTAATTCTTATACTATACAATAAATATAATGTGGAACAACCTAAGATTAATTATCACCATTTTATTGGACTAACACGCTTAAGCGTTGCAAGTAAAGTCAGTGTCTGTTTACCTGCGTTGGAGCATACGCTACGCCCAGAGCTGCGCTTGCGGCGGCATGCGGTGGGGGTGCACGTCGCGCGTGTGCACGCTGGTCGGCAGGGCCAGCCCGTCGCCGAGCAGGGGGGGGAGCTTCCCCGGTGGCGGCGGAGGGGGCGGCGCCGGCGCCCGTCCGGCCCCCACCGGAGACACCGAAGCGTAAATATTCACTGTCGACCGGTGATACTGACACTTCCGCAGGTCTGGCATCGCGAACCTCAACTTTTGCCAAAATTGTCGATCACCCCACTCTATACAGGTGTTCGCTTTCAAACACAACCTTAGCTCTGGATCGATGTCCCTATTCGGTAGCTCGCCTAGCAATATTATTATCAGTCTTCTTCGTCTCTCTTTCAGTACTTCATGGAGTGCCGTCTTGAATTCAAAACGACACCATTCGTTGTTGATGAAATTTTTTGATAGGACTATTATCGTTCTTTTAGATGACTCTACGGCCTCTATTATTGTATCCGCCACGTATGCCGAAGCGTTAAAGTCCCGGTAATGTAGACAGAGCCGGAAACTTGGGTCGGTGGATTCTAGGCCGGGCGCTAACATTTGAGCGACGAATGCCTCGTCTTTCACGCTGTAACTTATGTAGGCGTCAAAGAGGCGATCTTTGTCGGCTTCATCGTCAAAAGCTGTACTTTTGTAGCACATTCTGAATCCACAGTGGTAGTAAATCCAGACTCGGAGCTCGCGCCGCCAATAAAATACGCCACATATTAATGCCGAGCTAGTAATGAACACGCACAGAGATATTAGCAGAAGAGGCAGATAATCATTAATTACTTGGTTCTCGATTATGGATGAGCTTCCTCCCACATGGCTTGTGCATATTGTTGAATTAAAATCGGCCATCAGTGGACCCACAGCATTTGTTACGTTATCGAATACACACGTGATCTTAAGAGCATCTTCCACTTTTCCTAGGTTATTTTTGAACCAAGTGCGAAATTTATGCATGTACTGACAATCGCACGACCAAAGGTTCCGCGAGAGACTTATCTCTACCAAATATGGATTCATCGTGAACTGCCACACCGCGAAGCCGTAAATGTTATTTCCTTCCAAGCGCAACACTTCTAAATGCCTCAACTCCATGAAGGTTCGATTATCGATATAGTGTATTTTATTGTCTTGTAGATGTAACTCGCGCAAATTCTCCAGAGGCGACAACTCGAAACCTAACAACTCTTTTATATTGTTCTTTTCTAAATGCAATGTTGTTAAGCGTTTTAGTCCACTAAACGTATTATTATACAGGGCGTCAATGTTAGAATTATTAGCGTACAATATTTTTAAGTTCTTACGTCCAATAAAAGCATGACTCGTTAAACCACCAAAGTTATTACCGTCTAAATATAGTTCAGTAGCGTCCATAGGTATACTACTGGGTATTTCCGAATACCCAGCAGCAGAACAGTCCACGATATTGGCTGACCACGGTTGGTCATGATAACACGTACAGTTCGATGGGCACGTCATTTCACAATCACAGGCGTCAAAATCACAACAATGACACAGCGTAAAACAGTGCGTTTTATATGTACACAAAAACTGAGATGATTCCGCTTCGATAAGCGGAATATAAGTCCTTTCACGATTGTATAATAATTTACAATATATGCTCTCCAAGTCCATAACACGTGGATGCTGTCTAAGATGGTCCAGTTTGTTTATGCGTTGTAGCCACTCCATAGTACAGTCGCACTGAAACGGGTTTCCACCGATATAAAATTCGGGTAGCGGCCGTCCCGGATCGACCGGAGTTAGACGAAGCGCATTGAGATCCATACTAGTTATCTGATTTGCATACAAATCGACTCTCGTTAAATTGGTTTTTCCAACAAAAGTTTGAGCTTCAACTTGTGTAATTTGATTATCATTCAGGAACAGCAACTCTACACTGCTGGGAATTGAGAAAGCCGAGATTTTTGTCATTTTGTTGAAACTTGCGTCTAGTGTTTGTAAGCGCAATTCTTTATCCATGCGGTAGTTGTTTCCCAGTTCCTTGATATTATTACTATGAAGATCCAACCACTGAAGTCCCGAAGGGATAACAGTGTAATCAAACCATTCTATTTGGTTATCTGATACATTTAGCCACAATAGAGATGGTATATTTACAAACAGGCCTTGGATTTCCGTGAGTTGGTTGGCATCCAACCTTATAGCTTGTAGAGTTGATAACGTTTCGAATGCATTCATATCGATGTGCTTCAATTTATTACGTGCCAGATTTAAAATTTGTAGGGACGGTAAATCTGTAAACACATCTTTACTTATGTTTTCTATCTTATTTCCGATAAGACGAAGGCCGTATACGTTATGTAAACCGACGAAGCCGGGTTCCTCCAGTGATGTTATCTGGTTCTCTCCCAGATCAAGAGTCCTTAGTAAACGCATATTTCTTAGTGCTATTGGTACTGTCTTTAAACGATTTCCATTTAAATTCAAATCCTGTAGGGAGGATGTATTCCTGAATGCTTCTGGGTGGAGTTCTTCGAGATGATTGTTGTCTATAGATAGTAGAGACAACACATACAGACCATTCAATGCGTAGGCATCGATATGAGATATCTTGTTGTATGATAGGATCAACGTGTGCAGATTATTCATTGGTGCAAATGTATCAGCAGCAATGCTCTCCAACATGTTATGCTGAACGTTAAGTATTTGTAAAGTGTATAAATCTTTGAAAATCTTGGGATCCAGCTTCGTTAATCTGTTGTTAGATAAGTTCAACAGAACCATTCTTATAAGACCGGTGAAAGTATTCTCATTAATCCAAGTACTTGTTAAATGGTTATTAGATAAATCCAACGCCAACAGCTGATCTAGGTTGGCGAACAGGCTTGGTGAAAGCACACTTATAGAATTGTTTTGTAAGTATATTTCTTTGATGACCGGTCTGCTATCTTTGAACAGATCTTGCGGAAGAGCGACTATTTTGTTATTTGAAAGATCAATTATCTGCAGCTGTTTCAATCCAGATAAGGCTTTGTCAGCAACCATCGATATTTCGTTGTCGTGAATGTGTAGTTCTTTGAGTCTACGAAGAGCCATAAATCCGTTTTCTGGCATTAGCACGAAGTGATTGCTGGAAGCGTCTAGTACCTCAATATCTAATGAGCAGGTTGCATGTGACATAGAAGGCGCCGAGGGAGCTGGCCCATCCTGTTCACTTATCAATGCTTGATGCATTGCTCTCTCTCTGAATCCTAAATCACTTACATCTTGTAAACGATTCGAAGACACATTCAAATACACTAAGTTAGTTAAGGGGCAGAACAAGTTTTCGGGAAACGACCAGATGTTATTAAAACTGAGATCCAACTTTTCCAACTGTCGAACAGCCGTAAAGCTTTCTGATGCTATCTCCAAACTCATAGCGGCCCACTCTGTGTTTTTCGTTCGAATCGTTAAATTTCGGAGGTCTCTCAAGCCGGAGAGTACGCCAGGCGGCCATCTTCCAATTTTACAGTTATCTAAAACAAGTTCACGTAGTTTCACTAGATGTGCAAAACTCCGATCATCAAGGGAGCTTTTGTACATCATTTCTTCATTGCACTCTATTCTTAAGGAGGTGGTATGTTCTGAAGGAATAACACTGAAGTTAGTTGTGTCGAATTCACTGTTTATTGTGCGTAGTTTACACGTAAGGGAAACTTCATGTGCATCATTGGGGCCTCTCAGCCACCACTGGCAGTCATCAGGTGCTTCATACTTCAGTGGCAGGGAGCTCTGGTCAGCCACATTCAGGCCAATGACGAACCAAAACAGTATTTGGCAAAGACGATTACTTGAAAAAGTTTTCTGTTGAGCCATCATGGGAAAAATTAAATATCAAGGAAGAAAGAAAACAAGACACGATAAGCTCAGTGTCATGTTTTTTCCGTCGGCGTTCGCGTATTGCGTCCCCTTGCCGGATGTGTAGTATCCATCAATTTATGAACACTATTTCGGCTTCAATTTAACAAATAGTCCTTGTTGAGATAATGCTCATGATGCGTCAATATCAATTCACAATCCGGTGATTTAGCGTCCTTCGAAACGTAAACAAAATTTTCACATAAACTGTCCACATCAGTTTTAACGAAACGTCCAATATTCACTGTAGTTATATTCGAAATGTTTTCTGAATCCAATCTAACTGTTTGTATTCAGTAATATCCGTAACTCAATTTCGTATCGCGTAAGTGATAAGCGTGTTTTCACCGTAACGTAAGTCCGTTCAGAGCGTCGTGTGGCGCGACCGTGCCCAGACGCTGCTACCAGTCGACTGAATTTTGGTAGAGCCATTGCAGTCGAGTCGAGTACACGCTCGGGAGAGGGGTGCGGAGCGGGCGAGATGAGCCGAGCGGTGGCGAGTGTTCACGACGACTTATTACAATAAATTATTTTTTTCGGAGCTTTAAGCGATCGACTGTGCGTCTCTGAAACCGCAAACTTTAAATGAATACAGGCATCAGCTGCTTTTTGAAGTTGAACTGGATTTTATATTTATCATACCTACTGCGATTTGTTACTGGCCCCCTGAGGTTATAAATATGAATGTAGGTAGGAATTTGCTCCTAGTACCTTGTAAGTTTTCAATCACTTCGATTAAAGAAATATTGCTATTAATATCTGCTGCAGCCTTAAAAATGCTCAATAATTTTGCACCACGTCTTTTTGCTGAAAATTCCGGTCACTGTGAGAAATTCGGTGCGTTAACAGCCGAAACCTTCTAAGTTATGGAATAATTCGCGTGCCTTAACGCGATCGATTTAATACCCTATTATGACTTCCCAGAAATTGTGAGATACCTGAGGAAGCCTAGTTTTAGGATGTTGTGGTTTATAGAGTGAATCTGAATACGAATCTTATGAATATGAGTCACATAACACTTTAGGTTAGGCTATATATTTTTTTTGTTTTTAAAACGTCGCAGCGGAAGTGACAATGTAAGGTCTCCCTTTAAAGTTTCAATATATTATTTTTGTGTCAGCCCACCTACGACAAAAACCATAACGTTATATAATTTAATAGGATTTCAAAGATGCACCTAACCTTTTTTAATTCCGTTATAAATATAAAACTCCATTTAATTTCTCAAAGAAATCGAAATTAACTTACCGCAACAAGAATAGGAACTAACAATCTAACAAAAGACGTCGAAAACGTTTTCAAAGTACACGTAATCGGGATTAAAACCAACCCTTTTATGAAATGCTAAAATTAAAAAGCAATAGCATAAAGGTATTAAAAGCTTAAGGTAACAAAATTCTTTAACAAAAGAGGTTTTCTGTTAACGCTTGGCAGACCACACTGGCTGTCAGACGACGGAAGATATCATTTTAATCCTTTTAGTTAAGTTGACTATGAAAAGACAGATGCCTTGCGCGGCATCCGTGTTTTTCTTTTGTCACTTAGCTGACTCTTAATGGTTGACATGAGATAAATTAATAGTTAGTGATTAATTTTGATAGCGGAGGGCAGGCTTGTTCTTTTTTTTTAAGATAAAAGTTTTAGAAGATATGGTTTTTAAAGTTGATGACGTTATTTTGGTGCGATATAGTAGGTACTTGTAATCAGTATCGTCGAACGATAGGTCAGTTTCTATTTAAATTGCAAACATACCTGAACTTAAACTCAATGATTTTTTTTCAATTAAACGATTTACAGGCACTTTAGAATTGTCAAGGAGTCGGTCAGTTAGAAATATGAAGCTAGTTACCCATTTCAAAGCGTAGTAGGTAGCGTAGCGTAGGATATGGAGAAGAACGGGCTAGAAACTCCATGGAAACTCTTTTAAATTATAATGTTACAAAAAAATATTGTATTTATAACTTAATGTGAGGACTATATAAATAAAAAAAACACGTCCATAGTACAGCAAACAGCGGCAGAACCTGAGGAGCACTATCCGTATTTTCACGAATGTTCTCATTCTAAACTCATTCTCAATCTGTCAAAAAATATCTAATTTCCCTACATTTTTAAAAAGTTTTTTACATTGGTGGTCACCGAGATGAGAGTGTTACTTGAATTTGAAATTTTTCATCCTACCTACGAGAATTGGGCAAAAGTCATAATTCTGGGTATGCTAAAGGGTTAGGGACAAACTGTATACCACAGACCTGGCACATGGTTCCCGCCTTAGAATAACCGATCCCGTTCCCTCCGTAGACCTAAGGGTGATATCATGTGTACTGATAACATCATTATGTGCTTAGGGTTGCTATTGCAGGGACATCGCCCATTGCCGTGAGTCGTGACTCAGTGGGTGAGCAGCAGTGACCCAATGGTAACTACCCCAACTTACGAGTTGTAGGTCGTGGGTTCGATCCCAGACAGGCGCTTTACTTTGTGTAAATAATTTCATAACCACTGCTCTCAAAATGGTAAAGGAAAACATCGTGAGGAAACCGGTATGACCTAGTGTGGTGGCATCAACATCGCCACATGCAAACTACGCGTCACACTGACGTCACGCCAAATCCTACATCACGCAAGCAGAGTTTACCGCGCAACTAGCATTATACAACATCCCGACATCAACCGTCGGGCAGTTGCCCACCAGACACAACACCCGTCTGGTCGGAGGATCCTCCCTTTTCTATAGAGGATGAGTGAATTTTACACCCTGTTCCTCATGCCATTTCTATACTAGAAAAAAAAAAAAATCGAAGACATGTGACATCTACCAACCCGCACTGGGCCCGCGTGGTAGATTACAGACCGCTCCCTCTCGAAGAGAGGAGGCCTGTGTCTCAGCAGTGGGGAAATTGTAGGCTAGAGCGATTATGCTATGCTTATGCAGTGCCAGCTTTGTTAGACATTCTTCCCTATACGTTGAAGTTGCATTACCATTCTCACCTAGTTCCACTTATTCTTTCGTATTTGTGTTTTTTTTCTTTGCGTTATGTTTACCGCAGATAAACATATTTTCTTTCTTTTCTTTTTTTTTGTTAGTTCTACTTTTTTCAAAACCAAAAGAAGCTCGTCGTTCATATAAACAAATTAATATCTGCTTACTTCTTGCACAAAAGGGTTTTTCGACCTCCATTAGGCCCTGGTAGTTCTCGACCATGCAACTACTTATGTATAGGTACATTAAGCTTATATTATATTATTCAAGACTTTGTATAAAGGTCAAAGGTCACCTACTTGAAAAGTGTCTATCAAAGACTCTTTTTATCTAATATTTTATATCAAAAGACTTTTATCAACAAACGTTTATAAGTCCTATTTAATATTAAATCACTTCGTAATCATTTACGATTACTTTAAAAACAATACCTCTGTAAACCAACACTTTACGATCGCTGCGTATAATCATAAAACAATGTTCGTGTGTTTGTCCGTGGCTGTCACAACAGGAATATCATTCATCACGATCTGAGACAAAAGCTCATACGTAGCGATGACGTAATTACCGTGTGTATCTAAAAAAAACACATGTTAACGTTTCGTTATTTCAAAAAACATCTATCAAGGAGACGCCGAAGCGTGTTAAAGTTATTACTCCGAAGTGTTTCACATCACAATCTGTCAGCTGGAGGAATGAATAATGATGAATCGTTTTCGCTTATATTCGCCGTAGGGGTATCTCCTTACCCACGGTAGGTATTTATGTTTTTTGATGAATGCGTCGATATACGATGAAAATTGTTTGTGCCGATCAATTTTACGATCGACCGAACGGTCCAGTGTGTCTATTTTTCTTATAAATAGGCAACCGATTTTTTTGTTTACCTGTATCCCATGGTCGAGAACTGTTGTTTAGGTGGAGGGGCTGTCAGTTTTATTGTGAGATCATTGTTGTAACTTTCATACTAAAACCAGCTCATATTATTAGAAAGTATAAGTTCAATTTGACAAATTTGCTCCTACCTAATATGCTGAAGGTATTTCGATAAAACTCTTTAAATTGGTCGGATGTATAACAATTTAATCAAATCATTTATGTAGTCATGTTCTGTGCTGCTTGGACACTTTAGGAAAGCTCTTAGGTAAATCATATCTAAAATTACCCATTGAAAACTCGTAACTTCTGAAATCCTCATACGACAAGTTTCTTCCAAGTTTAATTTCCGTAAAGACATGATATACCAGATCCGACGAAAAATAAAATACGAGATTAAAAGCAGAGTTTGAAAACATAAAGATACAGTACATTTCAGTATTTCATGATTGTGTACGATTTGTAGGAAACTTTACATAATTTAAATGCTTTATATTATAAATCCGATAACATTTGAAACATAAATTTTGTTACCAGAAAACTCTGTAAGGATAAGATAAAGGGACGAGTTATATAGGCTGTAAGTACTTAGAATACGCAAGGCAAGAAATAATCTGTCGGCTTTGAACTGAAAACATTTGTGGTTAAGAGCCTACCTCAAATGGCTTAGCATGATCCTCCGTTATGTCAAAAATACTGCATCATAAATTTTGAAATAAATATATGATAAATTTGAGGATTAATTTTAAGTACCTACTAAGTTTGACGAAAACACAATTCCATAAAATTTTCTCCATAGATAAAAAATCCGAAGTTACCTCCAAACCGAACAATACACCGCTGGTATTAAAAAAATACTTCAAATTAGATGATGAAACTTTACATATAACCTGAACTATAAAGCAGATCATTTTTTTTTCATTGCCATTATTTTCTCCGTAAAAAGAAATAAACTAAACTATCGGTGCCTTGGAGTCTTCTCCCTGCCACCCTGTCTCCCTTGCTCGAGTGACTGCCAGCAGTAATAATATAAGTAAACGTTAAACATATAGATAAACCTTTTAAATATTTTTTTAAAACTTGAATAAAGAATATAAAAAAAAACCTTTTTAACAGTCCGTTCAACCGATTTTGACTATTATTGCGTTGGTTGCACGACAAATGGCAGCTGCAATAAACAGTTGGCATTGTAACCACGTTTTTGCTTTTAATGCCATCATTAAGCGAATAGAAGTCAAAATCGGTTGAACGGACTGTTAAAAAGTTTATTTAAATTTCTAATCTTATTTCAAATGGAGTATAGGTGCCTACATGAAAAATACATAGGTAAAAACAGACATAGCATAATCAGCCTATAATGACCCCACTGGCCTCCTCTCGGTAACAGGGAGTGGGCCGTCATCCACCACGCGGGCCCAGTGCGGGTTGGTAGATGTCACAAGTCTGCCAATTTTTTGGTTCTAGGACATGCCAGCTTCCTCACGATGTTTTCCTTCACCGGTTTGAGAGCCGTGGTGATGAAATAATTTACACAAAGTAAAGCGCCTACGCCTGTCTGGGTTCGAACCTATGACAACTCGTACGTCATGCCCATTACCACTGGGCCACCACTGCTCTCTGCAGACAGACATGTTTCAACTGAAATAACCTTTATTTTAAATAAATTACAGTGACATAATTCTAGATTATTGTATCTATACATTTGCAAAAATAATATATAAAAAGAAGTAATTGCTAAGAGGTGTGGGGAACGAGTCTGATGCTGAAAATATAGTTTTGTCCGTTTGTCAGTTTGTCTGGATATAATATATTCAGGATTGGCGCAAAAATGGCTGAACGGATTTGGATGAAATTTGGCACACAGATAGTTTATAACCTGGATGAACACATAAGCTACTTTTAATCCCGGTATTAAGTCCCCGTGGGATAGTTTACAACATCCAAGCGGGCGAAGCCGCGAGAAAAAGCTAGTAGAAAATACGCATCATCTATGTTTAAACGCTGCCACAACGATGAACCTCAACAAGTGACGGATGATAATTGATTACTGATCTAAACAACTCAAAAATAAATTACATCATAAATTTTTCCATATCTCTAGAAACATATTTTATCCCAAAATACCCTGACGTTATCACGATCCCTTATCGAAAACTATGAACCAAACCTCAAGTGCCTTGTTAGAGCACTCGAGATTTCAAGAGCGTGTATCGACTTTCGTCACACCGCGAAAAAAAATCGCAAATAAAAATCTCCAGGAAATGTTTATTTACCGTGAATACGTAGAGACGTAAAACAAAATGTGTAAAATATTCACCCCGTGTGTTTTGCACCCAGATAGCGGTACAAATACGATAACGCGCGTATTCTTGTTAGCATAGAAATTGCGTTTAAGCTACGTGCTCGTGTATTTATGAGTATTTACGCTATTATAGTTGTTAATGTAATTTCGTCTTGGATTTTTTAGAGATGGAATTATTAAATTATATAATTGGGCTTTTCCCATTTTCGTTTCAGATACCTAGCGCGAGCTGCTGCTCTGCAAATAATGAAGTAACTAACTACCTACGCATGGAATATGACACCTAAGAAGAAAAAAGAAAAGAAAGAAAGAAAATACGTTTATTTGCGGTAAACATAACGCAAAGAAATAAAAACACAAACCCCCGCCCTCGGTTAAGGATGGAATGTTCAAAAGACATGAAAATGTGATCACTCACAGGAGATGGAGACCATAAGGCTAAACCCCCAATGTGATTATAGGTAGGTATTCGAAAGTTTAAAAATGCATGACATCCGTTTATTTCACGGGGCTTTAACAAAAGTAGGAAACAATTTTTCATCAAATCTACGGAATCAAAAAACCTAATCCCGATTTGTTTCGGATCAAAATATTCTCGACTGTAGCTAAAATGTCTCATAAATCCAAACATACAAAAACAACGTATGCGGTGTTAAAAGTGACAAAGTAAACTTCCTGAAGGAAGCTTGGTAGGTGCGAAATATTTCCGTCTTAACATTTTTTATTTGACCTCAGTGTTGACAGTCACGGCTACCAACAATACTACGTCGGCTGTATTACACAATGACCCAAACCCGGGAAGGGTAAACATGGCCATTGAATAAGAAAAACCGTATTTTATCAAGCTGACACCGTACGAAATCAAAATATATGAATCTTGACAAAGTGCGTGAATCACTGTATTAAAATCCTTGAAATCTAATCAAAGCAATTAACAACGCTGCTTTCATACCGCGGGCTATTTACGTCTTTTTCTTTCTTGTATAATTTTGAATGCTGTGTCCTCTTCTTGGGTATATTTTTTCGAGTTTATAAGGCAGATATGTGACAGGGGATCTCTCGCAATATTTCACGTGCCCGGGATCTAAAACGCACCCACGCTCAGGTAGCAAAAATTATCACTATACGCGGCGTTTAACAAAAAAAGCGAACCTTTTCTTCGAAAAAAACAGAGAGTGGAGTCGATGTCTTGTAAAATATTTGCGTTGCTGTGCATAATGAATTTTCAGTACTTAAATAAATACGTATCTAACTTAGTGGAATTCAATTTGAAGGAAGAAGTTTTCCGTAGCCTGTATCTATAAAAAAGAAAAACGATTATATGATTAATAATAAATAAAATAAAAAATATAAAGCAAAAAATAAAATAAAATGCATAAATGCTATAACATCATTCTAAATCAATCAACCGTTTCATAAGTGCCATAAGAATTCCAAATACACCAACCGTTTCCATGTATTTCCTATTCCCGATTCCCGACGAAACTATGAAAGACGTAAAAAAATAAACTTCGAACTGCGAATAAAAAATGACTAACAAAAATATTAATCTCGAAAAAGATAAAGAGCTCTGTGTTCGGACGATCTTTTCTGCGATACGCCATCTTTTGTGCCAATTATGAGGCAGTTTTTGATCTTTTTTGTTCTTTTTTTAAAAAATGTCAACGTTGGGTGGGAATTTGTGGACAAGACTAGTTACAAGGTGTCTTTTATGCCAATGGCTACCAAAGCTGCAGTTCTTTATTTTTCTTTTCTTATCATTCAAACAAAGGCACGTGTTTTCAAGTTAGATTATCCTTTAAGATACAAATAATGCAATTAAATATAATCGTTTAAGCTGTTTTGAAAATTAGGATTAACTTTATGTTTTTAGTTTTCACAAAAATAAACAAAAGAATTAAGATTTAAGGGATTCCGTTTTTTTTTAATTGTACAGTTACTTACTTAAATAGTTCACCCTAAAATATAATACTGAAAAAGTAATGGAACTAATACGTAGATTGTAGAATAAACGGCCGAAGTCTCGAGACTTCGAAAGTCTTAAAAAGCTCATCTGGCAAATCTTATAGATCGCTTTTATATGGTGCAGTGAACTGAAAATATTGGCTAATACGAGTATCATGCAGATATGAATTTTCGAAACTGATGAAAAGCGCCACAGCGTGAATTAGTTCGTGCGAAACAATTATTTAGCTTTCGACATTACTCGTTCGTAAATAGGCTCACGTACGCGTATTTTCAACAAAAGATGAAGAGATGAGAATGCTAAGAGGAATGTGTGGTATGACACAAATGGATAGAATAAGAAATTAGTACATAAGAGGAAGTCTGAAAGTGGCACCGGTGAATGAAAAGTTGAAAAATGAGGAAAATGTCGTGAGGAAAGTTTTGAGTATGAATGTCGTTGGCTATAAGAGTAGGAGAAGACCAAAGAAACGATGGAAGGACTGTGTGAAACATGATATGGCTAGAAAGGGAGTGACTACCGAGATGACGACTAATAGAGAAGTATGGAAGAAAGGGACATGTTGCGCCCACCCCAAATAAATTGGGATAAGGGCAGGAGAATGATGACTAGACTACCCACATCTGTAGGTACATAATGATTTAATTTTTTTTTTTTTTTGTAATACTTTCCTGACCGTGGAGTAGAATCAATCCTTTCGATCTTTTGTAACAAATTCAAATTATGATTGTTAATATTCTGAACTTAGTAACTGAACTAAAAGTAGTAGTTTTAATTCAAACTTTATATATTACTAGCTGCGCCCCGCGGTTTCACCCGCGTAAGTCTCGATCCCGTGGGAATATCGGAATAAAAAGCAGCCTATGTCTTAATCCAGGGTGTCAGCTACCTCCATACAAAATTTTATTAAAATTAGTCCAGCGGTTAGAGCGTGAAGAAGTAACAAACATACACACACACTCACAAACTTTCGCCTTTATAATATTAGTGTGATAAATGCGAAAGTGAGTTTGTTTGTTTGTTACGCTTTCACGCTAAAACGGCTGAACTGATTTAGATGAAATGTGGCATATGGGTAGACCATGACCTGGGTTAGGACATAATGATACTTTTTATCCCGATATTCCTACGGGATCGAGACTTATGCGGGTGAAACCGCCGGCCGCAGCTTGTATCATAATATTATATAATGCTCACGGTCAGTAGGTACCTACCCCTATTTTTAGACATAGTCTTTATAAAATATTCTAGAACAAGTCTTTAGTTTTATGTAAATCTGTAGAGCTCTGACATTCAGAAAATTTGTGTCTACACGTGTTCAGAATAATTTAAAAGTACTACACGTATAGAGTAAAACAGATGATTCTTACGGCTTTTTTTTATTCTACGAGCCAAATATGAAAATAAATGATTTTTTTTATTAGAGATGATTCTTGTGACGAGATGCTGTAACAAATTCAGTACATTAGAAACTGCAATGGGGTTTTGAAAGTCCACGTTCCATTACGAATTTTTTTTTGCTATTCAATACTTCCAAGAGTAACGTATATTTATGTTCCTAGGGCTACATATCAAGCTAAACATTTCCAGTACAGCTGACCTCTCATTGTACGGGAGTCCTATACAATGCGAAATCAGCCTAAACTAGATTAATTAAAGCTTGATAAGTAGCCGTGTGTACCTGGTTTTTCCTAACTAAGGAGACCTCTGATTTTGATTAGTCCCCAGTTATCCAAGGATAGTGAGTTGAATAATCGTATATTATCATTCGTACTAAAGTATGTCAATAACACTGTTACGTTTTATTTTTTAACAATAAAACCCAAAAAACTAAAAAAAACTATACTCAAACCTAGGAATAAAACATTGTAGGTACTCGTACCAGGAGCAGACTTATTTGCGAATCAGATGAAATCAATCGTATTAAGATGCCTTTTGAAATCATTAAAAAAATAAGAGTGTCATTGATTAAATTGTATGCAAAAATAAAAATCGAATTTAACATAACGAAGTGAATAGGACTTGGATAAATCAATTCACATGAATTCATTTAAAAAAGATTTATGAATATATATAAAACACCAAAAATATGTAAAAAAATATCAGAGCAAGTCATTGATATCATAAAACGCAAAGTTTCTAACGATGACTGACATAATGTGATCACCATTTATATGTAAATTTTATTTTATAAATGTTCTTTTTTTCTAGATTGATACAAAAATGAAGAAACGTCACATAAATTAGCGCTATTTTATTATTTTTTGGAGCAATATTGGAAACCACTTTGTGTTTAGGTATCGTTTAGGATATCACTAAATTCTGAAGAATATTATTTAAAACCATGATCACACTAAGTCTGTGATAGAGTTTCTTCTATTCATGATCATCTTATTTTAGTCTATATGCTCAGTAAGCTCACCCACAGACAGACAGAATGTCTTTTCTATTCTTTTGATTTTTTTCACAAAATCCTTTACGTCTCAATTTCATTGGTCGATAGTGCTCGTATGCGGGGTGCGGGAGATTTCTGTAACGTATGCCATAGGGCTCACCTGCAGGGAACCGTTTTCATAAGTCGATAGGGCCCGCATGTGGGTTGCCGGAGATGTCTGTAAAGCATGCCATATGGCCCATATTTGAGGAACCGTTTTCATTAGTCGATAGGGAACTATTGCGGTATACGGAGAACCTTCACCGTACATTTGGCAGTTGGTTTAAAGGCTCCTTTTCCTTGGTAATTTTCATAGTCACCGCACGCTTTACCGACCGATCAATTTCATTGGTCACTACGCCCACTACGGGGATACCCTGCAGACGATGTGCCGACCACGTTATCGACTCATGACTTTCATTAGTCAGTAGCCCACATGCGGGGAGACCCCGCACGCTGTATATCGACCGAGTTATCGACTAATGAAAATGAGCCATTATACTTAGAATAGAAAATCAGCAGTCAAAATTAAAACCTTTGACACGTTCCATCATAAGTGTTCAGAAACTTTTCAGTTATTCAGATCGAATAATTAAAAAACTCTGAGTGGTGACACGTTGCTAATGACTCTAAGGACTTATAAATCTCAATTAATTCATGAACATAAAAGCGTCCACTTTGATAAAAACCTATCCAGTGACACCTCACTTGATAGGGTTAAGCCACTCCATTTTACACGTGCCCTCAGACACAAAGGGTTATTAGGTTAACCTTGTTTTCAGTACTGTATTGCAAAAACATGCCAAAGAGTCAAAAATGTGAGATAAGAAGATTCGGATTCAATCAACTCAGCCTATCGCAGTGTACGGCTCGACATATGCCTCTCCAAGGCTGCGCCACAATACCCTGTCCTCCGCCTTCCGCATCCAGTCTGACCAAGCCACCTTCTTAAGGTCGTCGGTCCATCTAGCCGGGGGGCGTCCCACACTAAGCTTACCGATACGCGGTCTCCACTCCAGGACTCGTCTGCTCCTTCGGCCATCGGTCCTTCAACAAACATGGCCGGCTCACTGCCACTTTAGTTTGCTTACTCTGCAAGCTATGTCGGTAACTCCGGTTTTCTTTGGGATAATTTCCTTCCTGTTTTTATCTTTCAAAGAGACTCCGAGCATAGCCCACTCCATAGCGCGCTGAGCGACCTTGAATTTGTGGAGCTGCAGTGCTATTCTGTAAAAATCTCACCGTGTAATCTTAGGTGAAGTGAGCTTAAGTGAGCTGTCAATAGTGTCAATCCCTAGCGATCCGTAGCATCAAGTGGAACGACAGCTCACTTAAATCTCACTTCACCTAAGATTTCATGGTGAGATTCTTACAGAATAGACCTTCAAGACGGCTGTCAGTGTCCATGTTTCGACACCGTATGTCATGACGGACGAAGATTCGGATTAACCCACCCAAATTTTTGTTCTTGATTAAAATGAGCTTTCTAAAACTGTAATTCTAACAATGAACGGTCGTGAAACTATCAAATTTATCATAATATCTATCCAAAGTATGAGATGGATCTATTCTTACTAGAGAATAGGCAGCAACCTTCTGTATGCCTTTGGTGGAGGCCTATGTCCAGCAGTGGACGTCTTTCGGCTGAAATGGCGATGACGATGATCCAACGTATGGTTATCGCAGTTTATCTTGGTTGATTGTAGAACACACAAACACTTTTATTATTATTGGAATTACATAAAGACTGCTTTATCATTTTTCAATCATCTTTGTGATGGCTATAACTTTAAGCCCTAATTCTGAAAAAGATACTGTTACTGTACGTGTTCTTTTAAGTTTTTCCAACTTAAACACAGGCAAACTTCTACCGAAATAAGCGGAGCATAACAAAGTATTTTAAAAACGAAACAGAAAAGTTATACTCTTTATTACAGGTAGGTACAGACTAGTTACATAACATTTTTATTGAATTTGAGACAAAGGCATTTTTCAATTGCAGTTCCCTTTGCTTTTGTCTATCTTGCGTGCGACGGTGGCTATGGAATTTCATTTAGTGCACGGTTGCCCTAACCTCATGCGGCTTTAGTCAGAGGGCGTGCTATGTGAATATAAATACCGAGTTCCGATATTGGATTTTAGTTTCATTGCGGCTTTTGGACCGCAGTTCCTTACTTTTAGCATGAAGATTGTAGAGCCAGAGCAATGTTTAGCGAATAATGCGGTTGGAACTAAAGTTTTCTCGTTTCGTGGTATATCTATTTACTCGGCGCCGTCCGTACGTATGGTGCGTGAAGGCAAATTATACCACACTCAGCGGGACACAAGACTCGCTTAGTGCGATATATAGAATTTCTCTCACTAGCATAACGATTTATCGGAATCTGTCGAATGATTACCTTTTTTCCTTGTATAAATCTTTGAAACATTGTTAGGCAGGTGTGTCTACCTATTTTTACAAAAAGCTTCTTTAGGAGAAATCAATTTATTCTTTAATTGTTTTGTTTTCCATTCACTTCGACTTGCTCTCTTGCGTTTTTGACACAAATCTATGTTCTTTCGTAACCTTCAGAGACTTTAACGACAGTTTTATTTAAAAATGTGACTTGCTACAAGATTACGCAGACAGATATAAAATCTATAATAATTCTAATTAGTAGAATACTTCAGTGGGCTTTTAGGTGGCGACCCCATGTGTTATTAAACATGTAAGCACCCAATTATTAATGTTATCAGTATCTTTAATGATCAATTTTATAACTTTTTATTATTTAAGCAATGAAAACGCGATAAATAAATTTTAATTAATAGCCAGTGACAAGTATTTGAGATTTTTGAAGCGGATAAAGGTGACCAAGATTTTCCATTCAAGTGTCCTTGGGAAAAGTTAGAACAAATCAAATAAAAGTCCGATCCATTGACTGAAAGGAGATTTCGACAACCGTTAAGGACGCTATATATAAAATCTGACAAAAAATTCGGTACATTTTGCGGCAAAATTAAACTAAACCAAATGGAACTAATAATTGCCATAGATAAATTACTCCTTCATCTCAATTGGTAGCAATTTTTTATTCGATAATGTTGTTGGTTGGTTAAAAAGTTGGCTTATAATATTGTAAAAAATAATTTCCGTTGCCTCTTCACACATAATTGACGATATCGTGTTGAGTTTAGGAACATTTTTCTTCAATATAATAACATAACTTTAGTTATTAAAAATATTGTATGTAAGCAGACTTGTTCAACTCAAAAAGGTAGCAAAAAAAACTATCAAAATGTTACAAATAGTCTCAGAAAATAATGTTGAAAAAACCTATATTTTTTTTAAAACACTGTCGGTAATGTTTTTTTTCCTATTATTTAACAAACCATATCAAGAAATTTAAAGATCACACACTGGGCTTCAGCTATCCGTGTGATAAAATCAAAATTTTATTTTATGATTATACCATATCTTCATTAAGTAAATGAACGTATAAATAAGCTATATTTTCGAGAACACAAAAGTGATGAAACTATTTACAGGTGCTGAGACTGACACGAATGGTTTATCACCACGAAAACTATACTTTTATAGTTACACAGACTTAATGTTTCAATTATTTCAAGCTTTCTCACAATTAGAAAAGAAATTGACGAAAAACGTTTTTTTTGTGATAACAACCTTAACACAAAGTTATTTAACGTTACTGTTGTTACAAATAAACTCGTTAAAATAACAAAAGGTAGAATAAACAGGTAAAGTACGGAACCAATCTTCCGAAACAGAGATAATCTCAGTTAAGATAAAAGACAATACTGAGGGCCGACAAAGATTGAATTAACATTACAAGATTACAAAGACATTTCAATGGCTAAAGAGCTTAAATAAAAACGATTTTTATGTAACAATGTAATGAATTCATGCGAATTAAGATGACGGAGAAAGATCAATTGATTGTCTTCAAAAGAATGTGTTTGACAATTCAGCTAAAAAATAATAGAAGCAAAGTATATCGAAGATACAATAAATAATTTGGTTTAAAGAAAATACAATTAAAGGCAAACAGGCGGCACGCGACACTAGAAGCACAATTTCTATGAAATCTTCATGGAAAGTGTCGCACTCCCTGTAGCGCCCGCGATATCGCACCAGTCTGCACGAGCCTTAAATATAAAATCTAAATAGGTATTTAAATCATTCTTTAACCATCAATCGAAGTCTTCTCACACAAGTTCAGCGAAACTTCATTTTAATTTATGAATTTATAATATCTTTATCAATATCAGTTACAGCCTAATCCCAAAATTGAATACATCACGAACTTTCTAGACTTGTAAAAACTTTTAGCTTATTGGATATTAATTTAGAAGCCTCGCCATGGAATTAGCGCATAATTAAAAAACTTGAGGCATTGACTTAAAACTTGGAAATTGCAGTAACCAAATACGAGTTCCAACATATTCGTGCTTTGAATAAATATTAAATAGTTAATTAGTTATAATGAAGATGAAAATTTAATGATTACAAGAAAAAAAAATCTGTTTCTTGGATTAAATAATCTGCTAAGCTTCATGCACATGATGTGAAGTTTAAAGTTTTAATTAAAACAAAAATACCACGTTAAAATTACACGAAATATAAAAAAAAAATGCGTGTATTTCTTGCATTAGACACGATTTTCATATTTCTAGTAGCTATGTTCTAATAATGGGTTATGTGATCTTAAATTTTTTGATGTTCTTTTCGCTGTTATGCCTAGTACTGAATTGAATTGTGGTTGTTTGAGTCTTGTCCTTGTATAGTTATTTATAAAACTCGGTTGCTAGTCATGACATCCGTACGTTTGTTCAGATCTTGGTCAACTTTCTTCAATCCTTCTATCCAAGTCTTATACGTTCTGAGGTCCTTGTAGGCCTTTCTGGTGCCTTTAGTGATATGTAGATGTCTTTATATAGTATTTTGTCTGTACTTTGCATAGTCTTTTTTGTAGAGTGCTTTTCTTTTAATTTGATAGTTTTACTGTTGGTCTGATTATCCCATGGTCTGACGGGTAGTTTAGATTCGGAGTACCAATGTCTTGGAATATTATAAATTGGTTGACAATAGATAGTCTATTAATATTTCGTTCGACATCTCCATGTTTGTCTATCTTCTGTTTACTTTATTTTTGAAATAAGTATTTATTGTTGCTGGTTTGTGTTTTAATGCATAACCCACAAGTCTCTGTCCTCTGTCGTTCCATTGCCGTAGCCTAATTATTTTATAATAAAGTGTTCTGCCTTTTTGGGAACTCCAATCTTCGCATTAAAATCTCTCATTAGTATAATGGTCTGTGGTGTGGTGTGTTGTGTGGTTTCTAATGCTTTATTGACTGATTTGTAGAATTTTTATATTTCGTGCTCGTTTGTCGCTTCTGTCGGTGCACATAGCCTTAAATATTTATGTTTAGTACAACGATACTTTCTGTCGATTAATTCTTCGTTCGGCCCACTAAATTTTGTCCTACATAAAAAAATCCTGGTTCGTCCCAAACAATATGCTTTGTTCGTCCCAAAATATAATTTTAATTATTTTATTCTCGCTTCGTCCTATTTTATATTCCTTGTACAGCCCATATTTTTTTGTGTAAGGCCAAACTTGCTTTTTTGTACAATCGTCAAAAAAGGGATACATTTTAATAAATTTAACATCAATCAACTATTTGAAACAACCGCTCCTCTGTGTCTTTCCCGCGAGAAAAAATTTACTCGTATTATTTTATAATAACACTAGCTTTTGCCCGCGGCTTCGCCCGCGTGGAGGTCGAAGATTATCCCACGGGAATATACTACCGGGATAAAAAGTATTTTATGTCCTAACTCAGGCCATGGTCTACCCATATGCCAAATTTCATCTAAATCCGTGCAGCCGTTTTAACGTGAAACCGTAACAAACTCACTTTCGCATATCAATCATGATTCGAAAGACACGAACGTGGCGCCACTATCATCATAAGAACATTATTGTTGTGTTCCTCGGGAAGAGTACTTTTTTTGGGGTTGAAAGGTACCGTATGTCCGTTTCTGTACACCTGGCAACGTTAAAGCAAAATTTCAGGATGATCGGTTCAGTGGTTTAGGCGTGAAAAGGTAACAAACAAACAAACTTACTTTTGCAATTATATTAGATATAGGATTATTTCTATTGCAAGCCTAGTACTTTTTATTAGGTCTACTGCCCGACATTGTGCAGAACGTGTCATGTTGTGAACAGAATACCGTCTTATATGCAACGTACTACGGATAAAAAGTATCCAGGTTATAAACTATTTCATCCAAATCCTAATTAGTGGGATAACACTAATGATTGAAATACTAACTTGAATTCATGCAATCCTAATACTTTATGTTACGTTACTGCTATTACTACCTACAGATAAATTATTATTTGCTGTTTCTGAAATTTTCGGCGCAATTTTCTTAATTTTTCTTTCCGTAAGAATCTTCTACAAAGTATTGGACAACTTTTAAAAAAACATGAATGAAATCGGTAAAGTCATTCTCCAGTTATGGCGTGAGGCGTGACGAAGGGAAATAGGCATTCATTTTAATATAGATTATTGTTTTGAAAAATTTCAACATCTAGTTCTAATAAGCGGTCGTATGACGATAAGGACCTGCAGGGCTAACATGACACACGCGACAATTACTCACTCTCGCGCGAGTAATTCTTGTCTATTTCTGTAACTATCTCGTTTTCTGACAGCGCTCCCATACAAAATACTCGACTCGTTCTGTCAATCTTGATGTTTTCTCGACAAACCCTAACATGGCACGTATTTTATCTCGAATTTTGACATTTCAACACGAGATATCTCTGATTTTTCTGTCATTTACTCGTCCTCGATTTTGACGGGACGCGGTTCGAATTGCTGTGACTCAGTTAGCATGTCGGTGACACAGGTACTATGACGGGGATTCTGATAGCATGTCGGGACCCAGTGAGCACGTTGGTGACGAAGTTAGCATGTCGGTGACGCAGCTGGTATAATGGGGTCGCTAATAGCATGTCGGGATTTTGTGAGCAAGAAGGTGACGCAGTTAGCATGTCAGCATGCTTTAAACATGTCGGGATGCTTTTAGCATGTCGGTGATGCAGGTGGTATGACGGGGTCGCTAATAGCATGTCGGAATTCTGTGAGCAAGACGGTGATGCAGTTAGCATGTCGGGACGCTTTTAGCATGTCGAAGACGCGGTTGGCAAGTCGTGAATTGGTTTACAACTCCATACGTATAATATGTTTTTGTCGCCCAACTTCCTTAACTTTGCTCAGTTCATCTTTTGAATGTGGTCCCAGTATAAGTCTTCAGTTAGTTACACAGCGTGTATCATCAAACTATTAAACAATCATGACCATCCACATTAGCAATAAGGATGAAACTCAAACTTGACGCCACGGAAGAGTGGCCGACCGGCAGTATCTCCGTCGACGCGACCATCACTTATATGAGGGAACCTCACAATAGGGTAACTTAATCAAAATAACATATTAACATCTAACTTAATTGCTATTATGTTCCGAACTAAATATGAACGGTACGTAGCAGTTTGCATAATCGTACCCTCAGCATTTAACAGGTCTTCTAATGGTTACAAGTTGGGATCACTTCAGAAAGTTGTGGGGAGCGGTTGCGATGAAGCGTCCTCGGACCGACTCGTATACACAAGTCGCAGTGACCGCACACACCGCTTGTTCTAAAATATATTTGCCCAACTGTACCGTCTAGCAGTTTGTAATTGCAGAAGTCTGTTAGTTAGGGAACAAATTTATTATGTTTGATGATAAGCGAGTGCCCGGTAACTGTTATGATGAAATGTGGTGGGACGTTCTCAATTTATTGCATGGTTAATTGATTTAGAAGTCGACAGAAGGATCCAGTTGGGTTGGGCGGTATTTGGAAAACTGAGTCAAGTCTTCTCGTCACCTATCCCGCAATGTCTGAAGACTAAAGTCTTTAACCAGTGCGTCCTGCCCGTCATGACATACGGTGCCGAAACGTGGACACTGACAGTCCGGCTAGTCCACAAATTCAAGGTCGCCCAGCGTGCTATGGAGCGGGCTATGTTTGGAGTCTCTTTGAAGGATAAGATCAGGAATTAAATTATCCGGAAAATAACCGGAGTTACCAACATAGCTTGCAGAGTAAGCAAACTGAAGTGGCAGTGGGCTGGCCATGTTTGTCGAAGGACCGATGGCCGATGGAGCAGACGAGTCCTGGAGTGGAGACCGCGTATCGGCAAGCGTAGTGCGGGACGCCCCCCAGCTAGATGGACCGACGACCTTTAGAAGGTGGCTGGGTCAGACTGGATGCTGAAGGCGGAGGACAGAGTGTTGTGGCGCAGCCAGGGAAAGGCCTATGTCCAGCAGTGGACTGCGATAGGCTGAGTTGATAATTAATTTTAAAACAAACCGTAATGTTTTACTGAAACCTTCCTATTTGTTTTCATAGACTTCAGAAGAGTCGGTGAAATGACGGTCACAAACTGCAAACAGGAATCTAATGCAGAGTGGGATGCTTGACAAGAAGCCGCCATTAAATACAGTTAACCTATAAAACCAACAAAACTAACCTACATTGACGTAGTTAAAGCAGAATTTCGATTAAGAAAATAATTAGCACACTAATTTTATTATTAGGTACACGCGTTTTTTTCTTGAACAATCGTTTTTGTCAGTGTCATTAGATCACTACGCTTTAGTTACTACTCTTTGAACTTTTTGCTTCGAACTAGCGGTATTAGTTTAACAGTCGACAGCGACATTGGTGATGGAATGTTACGAAAGAATCCGAATACAAATAGTGAGTAGATATTGTCAGTACAATGCCTAACAGTTCGATTCGATTCGGACCTTTTGTACAATCGAGACGGGAACTCAACGCTAGTCATCGTTTCGGTCGGTTACTTTTTTTCAATCGAAAACTACGAATCGATGCGTGATGTGTGATTAAATGGTTTGATTTTGTTTTTATATTTCAAATAACAATAAAAGTTTCGTAGCCGGTTTTGCCTTGGTAACACTTTTGTTCATAAATGGACCATAAATTGTAAGTGGACAATCTGTCTTTGTCTGTATCACAATATTTCAACTGACAACTTGTGTTTTTTTTTCTGTGAGATAAAAATTTCAAACTCAAAGCATTTATTTCAATAAAAAATTACAGGCACTTTTGAATTGTCAAAGAGTCGGTCAGTTAGTCAGAAAGTTGAAGCTATTTGCCCATTACATAATGTAGATCTCTATGGAGAGGAACGGGCAAGAAACTCCAAGGACACTCTTTTAAATAAAGTTATTACAAAATCCCCCCTTTGGGGAGGCCTATGTCCAACTGTGAACCTCTTTCGGCTGAAATGATGATGATGATTACAAAATCCTGGCTACATTATTCTTGTTGCTATGTAAGAACAATGTAAAAAAAATGACCAGTCTCAACTGATGGCGTTCACGAACTTGACGATACTTTGTTGGAGGAACAACAAATATCAAATAATGATATTTTTAATTATAATTAGAAATCTCTTTACCAAACAAGTGGTTAAATATAGCAACTAATATTTTCCTCGTATTGCTCAATTAATATTTGCTATCTCAGTATTCTGATGTTCATTTAAATTCATATCACTTTTCTCGACAAAAATATAGCTTTTTGAACGTTCATAATTTCGCGAAAAAGACAGATTTTTAATATTCATCGAGTTTGTGGAATGTTTATTCAGAATTCTTTTTTTGTCACTAAAAACATACCTACCAGAACTTTCCTGAATGAAATATTATTACATTTTCTATGAATTCTTGCTAGCAATTTTATGAAAAGGGAAACTAGTTTTTATTTTTCTTGTGAATATTATTAAAACTTAGGTTGCTGTTGCGGTAACTGAAAAAAAAAAACATAAAATGTTTTCAACTAACTTTACTGAAAAAGTCTTGTGTCTATGACGCTTATTAAAGATAATTCATCGACTCTGTCAACATTACGATTCATAATTAGGACCTTTTTGGACTGCAAAATAAAAAAAATATATCAGCACGTCTAATTAAAAAAAAAACGAGGTTTATAGGTGCGTACGAAACTGGGAGAAAGGGTCACTGCTGCATTTGTTGCCAGACCTACCACCCCTTTTTAACCCTTGCCTCCCTTCACCCAAAAAGTCCCTCAAATTACAGTAGCCATAATGAAGTAGATAAAGATCAAATTAGAATACGTTAATTTCTCTCATTCGCGGACAATGATTTGATCAAAATATTGTTGGGCCGAATTAAATTCATTAATAGAACTGCATTATTTTAAGCGAAACTGGCTGTGGTTGATAACAGACATTATCTTAGAGACACGTGCAAGGTTATAAAAACTGTGAAAAAAAAGTTTAAAGTTTTTTTGTCATTTAATTTTTTTACTCCCCTATTCCGCGCGATTGCGGAGTTTAGTGATGCGTAGTTTCATGCAGGGTTTCTCATTAGGAAATTTCTGGATTCCGAATTAAGACAAAAGATTCACCCCTAACATTATCTACCTAGCCTTTTCCCAACTATGTTGTGATTGGCTTCCAGTCTAACCGGATGCAGCTGAATACCAGTATTTTACATAGATCGACTGCCTAACTGACCTTCACATCCAGTGGCAATATGATACCCCTTTTTTTTTTGGGTGGGAAATTATCAAATAACTTCTCCCGGTCTGGACGGGAGGGCGTGTCAGACTTTTCCTGACTAAAACCCACCCATGTGTCTTCAGATGATTGTGTGCCACGGCCACGATATCCCTTTCGGACAAACTCGCAACCCTGGCAGGCATTGGCCCTTTCCGACTCCGTCAATTGGTGCTGACATCTCTTTGAGGCGCGCGTGGAACACAACGCGCCGTTGACCCGGGCCTGGTTCTTATCGGACAGCAAGCTACCCATCGCTCAGCGTCCGCAAGCCCGCGCCTACGGTGGCCGGGGATCGGCCTGCGACTCCCGACGCCCGGGGCGTCTAATATGATACCCTTGGTAAGACTGGTTGTCAGACTTTTAAGCTTCTGACAACCCGCACCGATTGTCAAAGACCTAACAATGACAGTCATCCCCTATTACTTATGAGACTTGAAACATAACTGGTAAAATGTTTGTATAACTTCTATGCACAAATACACCTCTGTGTATTGTGGGCGATGTTACTTAAATAATGTTTAACTAAATTGAAACCTACTGTTATAACGATGGGTTAAGGTTTTGCATGCTTAGAAGTAAGTAGTGTAATTTCCTAGGGAAATCATTTCAATTATGGTGGAAACTTCGCTATAATAAACAATCTAGTTGGTTATAGTTTCGGTGTTCTCTAAACAACCTTCTGTTGTCTATAAAGTCCAACAGAATCGTGTTTTATAGTTTCATTTTCATGGACTGGAATTGGTGAACCCAATTACAAATAGTATTTACAGACTCAAAATTATATTTTCTGATAATTTTATTAAAATCTTATTTAAAAGCTGTGAAACGTTATTTCAGCGCCGATTCATAAATGTTATTTGAGTCCAATTATTATCATAGTCATGATCTGTACGAAATTCTTCATGAGTTTTCATAAATTCACAATACACGACTCAACTGTAGTTCGAATACCTGTTATTTACGTAACGTAATACACACGAAACGACGATGTTCGTATACATTCGAAAATTCCACCAAAACTTTTAATTAGTCCCGAATTTATAAAAAAAAAAACAATATGTATTATTCAACTGACTCTTTGTTTATTACGAATATAATTCTATCAATCAGATATGACGCTATTCTTACTACTCAAGAAAAAAAAAAAAAACATTGTAAGGAACTCGGTACATAGAAGTCTTAATTAACTTCGGAACGGTCAAGTTATCTGGCTACCGATGAAAATATTTCATCAATCATAGAACGGTTGATTGATAATCCAACGTGAATTACTGATAGATTGTGCTGCCAACCGCGGGAATGCTCATCTCAATTTATTTACATGTGTTTGTATCACTTGTTGATGTTGCCAACGGTAAAAGATAGTTTTAAATGCAAGGAATTAGAAGGAATTGGATATGACCAATTATAAAATAAGTTAAAAGAGGTAGATAGGTAACCTACACAATATTCGATTTTCAAAATACGGTACAATGTCATGTGTCATGTGGACGGCATGTCATAATTATTTTTTTTGTCTATGTCTCGGGTTCATAGGGTCCCGGACCTTTAGGCACGAGGGGCCAACTCGCAGAGGCCCGTTCTACTCTATAAGTAAAGCAAATGAAATACCAACCGACGATTTTCGCTGTATTCACTTTTCAAGTGTATCCAAGGACAACCTCCCCGGGTGGTGAAAGGAGACTATGAAAAAAAAAAAATCGTGAGCGAAATAGTGACAAGACGATAATTATGTAACTTGGCTGTCTAGCCAAGTTTTGACGTGCCTCTTGCGGAGCACGTGTAGGTTATTTACCTTTTGTAAGTTGGTACATAAATATAATTGGATACGACTACATTTTTAAGATAACAACTCTAAGTAGACGAAACTCCGTGGAAATAGATGTGAAGAATTTTGTTTAAATTAGAATATAGGTACTTTAATCTAATGTGTTCTTGTCAATTTTTAAGCACACTTGACAACTGGACAGACAGACGAAGAGGAGTTGCATAATAATATCAATAAAATTTGTGATTTTGTTTTGCCGAAGCTCTTAATCAACCAGTTATCTTGATGTATTAATGGACTGACTTTAATTCATTTTTGCACGCATGTATTATGTCCTTGAGTCAGTCTTGTGAGCGCTATAATTAGTCACAAACGAAGCTGTACCAAATTATGAAAACAAAGAAGGAAAAAAATCATTGTATTTTATAGTGGACACACACATGGACATTTTCCCTACACATATCCATCGCTATTTTCGTTTCGCCGATAAAAAACTGCCTCATCCATCACAACATACAGCCGAGCACGACCGATCAAAGATACGAGAGCTAACGAACCGTCGGATGTGATTGAAAATCATCGCAAAGGAATGATGTCCTAGTCGGAAGCCATTATAAATCATTGCTAGACGGTAGCCCATACATCAATAAGGTCGATTATTTGATAACTTCACACAAAACACGGTCAGCGCTTGTTTTAAATGGGAACCAGTTCTAAATGTAATTAAAATAACGTTTCTATTAAATATTTTCTATTAGTGAACCGTTTTCGACGTGGAATGAAAGTTTCAAAGGTATTTTGATTGGCAGTATGACCTTTGATGGGTTTATAGATCTCTGATACCTATGTGAATTGTTGGATGCGCAAGATATTTAGATAGTATGCTGTTTATTCGGCCCCGGGTGGTGCCGGACGTAAAGCACCATCCTCTTTCTTCCCGTGGATGTCGTAAAAGGCGACTAAGGGACTTACTAGAGAATGGGCAGCAGCCTTCTCTATGCATTTTAATACCGTACTGCGATCGCCAACCCGCCTGCCAAGCGTGGTGATTATGGCAAACCCCTTCCCTTAGGGGAGGCCTATGTCCAGCAGTAATTAATTTTACTGGCCCATTTCTAAGCCATTTCCATAGTCTATTTAAATAAGTGAACTGTCAAAGACTTCAAAACGGACCAATTATAATGTACCTGCCCATCAAAACAGCAAAAGTCCCACCTTTAAAAGCTCATTCACATTACAAAGCTCATCAAATTGAGCAAAAAACGCAACAAGGAAAATATTCTTAAAATTAACGAGGTCACAATTCACAATAACATCAGTTCACATTAAAGCAAAAAACTCAATACTTAAAAAGCCACAATTACTTAATTAGAGATTTGGACGATAACCAGGCAGGTGTAGGTAACCATCAAAGATCATGAGAAACGCCGGACATCGATTCGTTACAAATACGATTCTTTAGTTACACCTCGTTGAGTCAAGGACTTTAAAGTCATTCCGTACACAATGAGATGAAAAAAATGATACAAATTAACCGATTGGACCTGTTTGTAAGGACCCCTAAAGAGCGGGTTTCTCTTAAGTGAACTAATTTATACTCACCTGTATCATAAATAAGAATGAAATGGTCCGAGTGTGAATCATCCCACGCTTCACAGGTTCCGTATTTCTTTTTTAAAATATAATTTTGTGTGAAAAGATTCGAGTTTTATATATTCGATATTCAAATTTTGTATTGCAACTCTATGTAAATTATGGAGATAAGATAGGAGAATAGGGAAATAATAATACAATAACTAATCTTGAATTTATTGGATAAATAGATGTGAATAAACTCAAACAAGTGGACAAAGAAATAAATAAGAAAACAACACTGGAGAATGGACAAATTGTCACAAACATTTTTTAACCCTTAAAAGTTTAACAAAAGTTAGAATAAAAACGGAATGCCGATGACTTAGCGCTTCTCAGACCGTTTCGTATTGAACCCTAAGTTCGCTCGACGCCGACGGCGCAATGTTATTGAAAGCATTTAATATTTTTATTCGATAAAACAGACGGCACCGCGGTCTAAAGAGATGTTAACATGTCAAATAAAGTTCGAATGTGCCAATTCCCCGCTTGTTTGCGAGATTACATGCTGAGTTTAAAATATTCGCTTGTCATATTGCATTTAATATCACCGATAAACTATGCATTCATTCTCCCTTTTAAAGTTTGTGACTTTTACGAGTAATTAACCCGAGTGTGAAATTGCATCGAATAGCTTATTATTATTTTAAACGTTTGTGTTCATTAAACATTCATATTGAATGGGATAGTTCGTTAATTAGATTTTTTGTTTTCTCCATAATTTTATTTGGTTCCAAGGCCGTGTCCTCAGTTTAATTCAGCGTCCAATTAGGGATTGCAATTTTATTTTAAACTACGATACTAGAAATTTCTCTTGCATATCGAGTAGCTTCATAATGGTCTTACTACGAAGCAGACACACTAAGCTAAATTGTGAACAATTTTCCTTATCATCGCTCAAACATATCCAATTTCCATTATTACGCCACCGTTTACTAACTGTAACATTAAAGTATTATTAGACATACCTACATATAAATTAGTTTCTCTTTGGCGCCCGTTATTAAAAAGGTCCTATTCGGCTCACAGTATTCCATTTCGTTTGCCAGTGGGGGGTTAGACCGTTTCAATCGTTGCGACAATTAATCACAGTATAGCAATGTCATCCGGCGTACCGGTCAGGCCGAAAACACGCCAGACGAATTTATTGTACCTTTTTTACTTTTTTTTATTTCGCGCGGTTAAACGTATGGGAGGGTGTACCTAGTTAGAGTTGCCGATTGTAGTTAGGAAAAGCTTTAAGTTTAAATTAAAATAAATTAAGTTATTTTTGTTAATTAAATTGTTTGTAATTTGTTTGATGTGTGTTTGTGTTTGATGTTTTAGTTAATAATAATCTGAGTACTGCTTCACGTTTTTTTTAAATAATAGATACCTTCATTATAAATGTAAATAATTAACTTAGTTAACTGTTGCTTCAAGCATTTTCACTTTTGTCAAGAACAGACTTAATTAATACCTAGTCTACAACTAGTCAACTACAGTGTTTAACAGTCTAGTTAAATTAATGCAATTTAAACAATGCTGATTTTAAAGTATCTTTTAAACCGTATTAGTAAGATTTAATTCAAGTTTATCATTTTTTTCTGTTCTTAACTTCTTACTAATTCATTTAGTGACACTGAATCACATAATTATGTTAAAATGTAAAAAACAAAACCAATGTTTAAAAAAATATTAAATCATAAATTAATAAATTTTATAATAACAATAAACCACGATGATGCACATTCACGTTTTCGAATAATTTGATTAAAAGATGATTATTATTTTATCAAATAAAAAATCATAAAGAAACCTACAGAGAAGGATACAAATTATAGCTGTAATCACCACATTAAAGCTTGCCAAATTGATAATAGTGTTAATACAAAAGGCGGTGTCCAATTGTACCGGAATATTTTTAGATCATATATTAAAGTTGACTGCAAGATGTCAAGAGTAGAAGCGAAACGAATTCTGTGGAATCATTTCGTCCGTTACACTTTTTTAAAGAACAGCGGACTATTGTAAATAAATTAATTCGTGGCAAAAGAAAAAAAAAAAACAAACTAGCGGCCCGCCCTTGCTTTGCGCGGTTTTTACGACTTCACAAAACATCTAGATTTATTATTAGGTATGTAAGTTTAATATTATTGTATTATACATTCAGGTTTTGTTTTTCCAAATAATGGTGAAAACCGCATCAAAATCAAAATCCGTTGCATAGTTTAAAAGAACAACGCGGTCACACAGACACGAAAAGCGACTTTAATTTATAATATGTATTTATACATAATATAAAGTATAATATGTATTTATACATATTACAATTTATAATATGTACAGATAGATATAGATAGTAACCAAAATTCTAGAATTCAACAAAATAAAACACAAAATTCAAAAATTCTCAATTTTATAAATTGTAGTTTAAAACTAACAACCATTAAGGCGTTATTTCAACTGTACTTCAAAATATTTATCGTCCACCTTACAAAATAATTGTGCCATTAAAATTAAATAGCTTTATTTGTAGTCTAATAATATTATTCGATTGTACTGCATTGTAAAATATGCATTGAATACCCATTCATGGTAATTATAATGACCTCATTAACACAACAAAACCAACAACGTTAAAACTAAAATTATTACAAATATTTGTTTCAAAATTCGTATTAATAGCAATGCATTTAAAGGCTTTAAGCGGGGTTTACATTAAGAAACTAGTTTTGTGAAACAGTAGCTTGACTGTTCTGTTTCGGGCTATAGCTAACTAACACTCTGTTTTTGAAAAGCTGATACGTTCAACTAATACCCTGTCTTAAAGAGAAATGATAAAAATTATTTCAGCCAACTAACCTGACACAGAGAGACCTGATTTGGATATATTCAATAGTGTTTCTCGGCTTAAGAATTTGTTGGTGAAAAGCTTCTTTACGGAAAAGTAATTGTTTTTAGTTTGTTTTTTTAACTAATCGATCGTGTACTATTTATTTCCTAATTTATGATAGGTATTTTGTACCGACCTTTTCTTTTCGTTTTTACTCTTAGTGTTTATCAGTGGAAATTTACAAAGAACACTGTATAATATGTTATCTGTAAGTGTCCCAAATAAAATAAAATAAAATAAATGAAATGAATAAAATTAACAGTTAACATGAGATATGCAGCGAGTTAGATTAATTCATGAGCTTTTCAAAAACCGGGTGTTAGTTAGCTATAGCCTCAAACAGGTATGTCAAGCGAACAGTCGCTTGACAGACCTGTTCGAGTTTCACGACACTAGTTTCATAATGTGAACCCCGCTTTAATGCAGTAGCTTGCAACACAAATCGTAAAACAAACATCTGCTTTAAAGGGTGGTCTAACATTATGTAAAGGCATTCCGAGTGTAAGTACCTACTCTCTATGGAATGAACACTGAACGCAGGGTCATGGAGTAACCTGAGTCCGAGCTAATCAAAGACGTAAAACTGGAATTTATTGTGTGCAGTGTACCCTGGCAAGTTTATTGTGCATTACTATGACGCCAATTACTCAACTCACATGTAACTGGGTATTGTGTGGCGTATCCAGATGTTGGTTCGCAATATAAAGGGTATTTAGTTTAGTATTCGACTGTTCTTACCAGTGATTTGTTTGATGTTGCTAGTTTATTATTGGAATTGGTTAATAGATAAATGGCTTGGATTCTATTATTGAATGAATAGTTGCTTGTGTATCTCTTTACTTATAGGTTTCTGAAGTTTTGAGAGTTTTAAAAACTTATCTAGACACTTTATATGGCAATGTTTAGGGCCCGTATTAATAAACGTTCCCCAACGACGTACTCAAGTGCGTAATTATTTGATACGCCATTATTACGATATCAGTATCTCAAGATCACTACTAATTAATAAACACATGAAAACAGTATCTCAGTTACCAAGATCAGCTCCCAACGACCGTTGTCAGCTCCTCAAGGCGCTGTACTTGATGAACGATTACATCACATTGACCGAAGTTTAGGACTTGTATTTTGTTAAAACTTTAATGTATAGCGCTGTATCACATTATAAATATTTCTAGGGAAATTGGAAGACTTCTGTTACTGTATTTCACCAAAGAGTATTTTTATTAATGTGGCTCTTGAAGAAATCTGGATCATTTTTAGGGTTACGTAGTCAACAAGGAACCTTATAGTTTCGCCATGTCCGTATGTCTGTCTTTCCTTATGACTCTGGTTAATCACGCCGACAAAGTGGCACGTTAAGTGGGGATGATATTTTTTTTCTCGTCTATCTATAACGATATTTTAGCCAAAAATCTGTTTATCCCATAAACAGATTTTTGGCTAAAATATCGTCATAGTACTTACTCTAATAATTCATCGAAATAATTATTTTCAAACTCCATGTTTCGCGCTACTAATCACGACCTCAAGTCACGGACTGCCTACATTCAGATTTAAGCATCTGAAGTACACACACCTATTGTATACTTCAGTGTCAATTTTCGTTTATTAATCAGTCCATCACTCGGCTGATAACGTAAACCCAAGCCGTAACATCAATTATTATGTTTATTAACACGATCATGACTTCAAGACTGTTATCAAGTGCGAGCTATTGGGCTGAGTACCGTTTATTAATACGGGCCCAAGAATACTACTTTACCTAGTTATTTAAGCCTTGAAAGTATGTCTTCAACGTTTTTTTGAGATATTTAAACTGAAATAATATGAACGTATTTATTTGTCTAGCCTATGTAGGTTGCAGACATATTATATTAAAAGTTATTTGTTTCATAGAAAGTTTCACATTGTGCCTTTTACGAACAATGTTTTCAAAACACAAACCATCAAGTATTACTTAGTTTTTAGTTCTACTCTATCAAAATAAGGTCACACAATGACAAACAATGTTAGTGAATGTCTGACATTTGATACATTTCTCTTTATATCTGATCTATTGATAAATTTAAGGCTCGTACAGACTCGCGGGCGCAAGAGACACCGACAAAAAATCGTGCTACTAGTGTCGCGTCGCGCCCGCGATTTCGCACTAGTGTATACGAGCCATTATTTGGATATAAATTAATTTTTGATTAAGTAACGTTCTCGAACTGTTTTATATTCCAAAAGAGTACATACGCAAACATGGGCGTATTTTTTGCACACATAATGTAGATCTGTTTGAAATTATTTAAATGGTTATACTTTTCTAGATCGGAGACATACATCAGTATCAAATATTCCCTAAAATGAGTTCAATAACCTCGTTATAACTCTATTGGGTTCAAAACACCCTATAATCTATACCTACTTACCTATTTTCCTCTTTTGTGTACAATAATGCTTCAGCCCGAAGCTAAAAGGGGAGAGTCTGCTAATTCGTACCGTACAAACGAACGAAGCTTGTACAAAACTCCTGTAAAAAGTACAATCGGGAAAAGGGTTGCAGCCCCATTGAAGATTACAAGATAAACGTGAAATTCGTCAAGAAAGGAAGGGGTAGTATTCTTGGAGTACCTATATAATTATGAGGCTATAGAGCGCTAAGATAGATAGATAGATAAAACATTTATTTAGTGCACAAAAAAGACATAGCAAAACACACAATAGCACAATAAAATAATAGATGTCAACTTAAAAGAATTTATATAAAAAACAATAGGCAAAAAAAAGAAGAACATACTAGAAGTAGTGACACTATGACTTAATTCAAATGAATCAATAGTATTAGGTGCGGTGTGCGTCTCAAGGTTGCACCAAATGGGAGTCCAACTCAGCATGTGTCAGGCAAATATACCTGACGCTGATATTCTGCTGGATCTCTCATCGGCAGTGACATACGGACGTTGAGCAGACGAGATAAAATTGCTAAGGTATATGAAGTGAGTACATGATTGACAAAAACAAGAGAAAATAATTTATATTTCAAATCCCAGTAAAACTTTAACTCGTTAACAGAAGTATCTTTATAAGACACACATAACATCACGCCTGTAATTCCCGAAGGGTTAGGCAGAGGTGTACTTACCTAAACTAAAGAGTACGTACGTACCGAAGCCGAGACTGAGTACTAAGTATCTTTATGATATCCAAATATCAGTCGTTAAAGTCGTTCAAACTAAGTACTGTACATGTAGGTTCCAATCTATAGACATGAGGGTAGATTCTTGTCATCTTATCATAGATCTATGCTTGTCATCACTAAGCCTGGCAAATGCTTACACAATTTAACAAAACCTTGCGTCTCTTTTAAATAAGGTATAACTTTTTAAAACACTCATTCCACCAATGTTTGTTGTCATATTTTTTGGCAAATCAGCCCCGGATTTTCTTTAGGACTAGGAACTAACTCTAACAGTTGGTCTTATTCATACTCCAAGGTGTATACTTAACAGTTTTAATTTTAAAGTTTCCTGTTTAGCTGTGGTTTGCAACGTTTAATTTCCGGCGTAGAAATTATCAGGAAGAAATAAGGTGCCGGTTTCAAATCTGATGCAGTCAACCATCAAATTCTTTTAAACCTTTTTACTTTTTAGGGTTCCGTACCTTAAAAACAAAAAAAAAACAAATGCGAACTACGCGTTACGCTGACATCACGCAAAATCCTGCATCGCGCAAGCAGAGTTTACCGCGCGACTAGCATACTCGTATATACAACGTTCTGACATCAATCGTCGGGCAGTAGCCCACCAGACACAATACTTGGATGAGTTAACTCTACACCCTGTTCCTCATACCTCTATACCCTTATAGGATCACTCTTGTCTCAGTCTGTCTGTCTGTCCGTCTGTCACAGTCAATTTACTCCGCATCTACTGGACCGATTAAGTTGACATTTGACACACATATGAATTTCTGTGACCCAAACACAGACGTACCTTTATAGTAAATAAATGAATTTTGAATATGGGGGTCACTTATGGGGGGAAAATTAGAAAATAAAAATAAAGTTTTGCAAAAGTTGTGCCATATGTCTACTTTTTAAGTTATTTATGAAAAAAAACGAAAATCAAAAAATCACCCTAAGGTTGACAGGTACGAGAAAATGCGTGTGAAATTAATCCGCCTCTGTACATTTTAATTTTCTGAAGTATTAAATAAATAATTAAAATAAAATTGACTATTTCCCATCCTTATCTTCGAAAATACCGAGCCTAAAATTTTGAAAAATATGCAGAATTTAGTTAGTAGTTAGTACTTATAGATTACAGGAAAACCTATACGAATTCTACGAGTATGGTCTTAAAACAACGTGGTAAATCTCTCAATATTGTGCGTACGTGGAATTTATGAGGGAACATGTTTTTCAACTACAATGTTAAGTTTGTTCTTGAGATAAACGCATCCCAACTATGGAACCCTTCATTACTCGTGTTCCGACACGCACTTGGCCGGTTATTTTTATACTCGTACAACAATGCAAAATTTCGAGGAACTTTGATCTTTAATAAAAAAAATTTGTCTTACATTTTGAAGATATTTTGGCATTTATACCAGACATTTCTGCTAAGTTTAATTTTCCATCAACCTAACGTTTTCTGAATTTTCATTTCACACATTTTAATATTATTAAAACTGACTGCTCTGAAATTGGATTCAAATATTTCATTTTCAAACGAGCATAATAATTTAAACATACTATAGTTCAGATTAGTAATACTAGATTAGTAGATACACACCTATAATTTAATTCATGTTGCAATTTTATTGTTAGATATTTATGATTTAGTAACTGGTCGTTATTAAATTTCACTTTGCCTCGAGACAAAACGTTTGTTTGTTTAACCTTTGTGAAACGATTGTTATTTGTAAGGTAAATTATAATGGCTATGAGAAATAATATAGATTAATTATTGCATTATTTTTCGTTTGATAAAATAGCGAAATAATTTGACTAAAGATAAAGAGTATTCAAGTTATTTTAATTAGTGATGCTCAGTAGCAGGTTTGACACAATTAAACACGGACTATAATTCACACTCAGTCTGTATTTGGGCAGAATAACGTCCTTATCCACTAGTTCACAAGTCCTCCCGCACATCTGGGAGTGGCGCGAGGAGGCGAAACGCCGGGGTGAAACTCCGCTGCCGCGAGAAATGACGGCACAGCGGACAGAGCTCCGGCGGGATCTCATGGCGACATGGAGAGTGCGATTGTCGCAACCCAGCGCTGGGCACGCCACGATTGTGACGATAAGTCCCCTCTTTGAGGAGTGGCTAGAGAGGCGCCACGGCGTCCTCACCTTCCGCCTGACGCAGGTCCTCACCGGACACGGTTTTTTCGGGAGGTTCCTGTTCAGGATAAAGCGGGAGGAAACGCCCGGGTGTCACCACTGTGTGGATCGCCCGGAGGACACGGTGTGGAGCATACGGTGGAGTTCTGCCCAGCTTGGGCGGAGCACCGCCGTGTCCTCACGGAGGCGATCGGCGGCGGCGATCTCTCGCGTCCGGCCCTGGTTCAGGCCATGGTTCGGAGCGAGAGTGCATGGGAGGCCGTCACCTCCTTCTGCGAAGCAGTTATGCTAGCGAAGGAGGAGGCGGAACGTGTGAGGGTGAGACAAGGTTCGCGCCCTCGCGCCCTTAGTCGCCGCAGGAGACGCCCCGGGCGTCGGGAGTCGCTAGCCAATTTCCGGCCACCGTAGGCGCTGGTCTGCGGACGGTGAGCGATGGGTAGCTCGCCGTCCGATAAGAACCAGGCCCGGGTCGACGGCGCGTTGTGTTCCACGCGCGCCTCAAAGAGATGTCAGCACAAACTGACGGGGTCCGTTAGGACCAATGCCTGCCAGGGTTGCGAGTTTGTCCGAAAGGGATCGCGTGGCCCTGGCACACAGGCAACGGAAGGAACACGGGTGGGTTTTAGTCAGTAAAAGTCTGACACGCCCTCCCGCTCCGCCCAGAGCGGGAGAAGTTATTTGATAATTTCCCACCCAAAAAAAAAAAAAATCCACTAGTTCACAATATAATGAATGTTGAAAATGATTTGCCTCCCTTTTTATACACCTAACCGCCATATTCAAATCAACTGTCAGTTATTTACTCAATATGATGAAATACTTAAATTATTGTTATAAAAATCAAATAAATTACTTATTATAGGAAAATAAATACAAAGAATATTATTTAGATATTAATGAGAATGTTTGAAAGTAATTTAGGGATAACTAAGCAACTACTACGTCATAACCGTCGAGTATCTATTTGGTACTTGTTAACATTAGGCACTTTCGTGTCAATCAAATTAGAAAAAAAACTCTCTGAAGATCTTTTAAAGTACTCTTTAAAGATTTAATTTGAAACAGTATTCACAAAGATAAATACCTTTATTTACGCTCTATTTTCGATATATGTCTACTTTTTAAGTTATTTATGAAAAAAAACGAAAATCAAAAAATCACCCTAAGGTTGACAGGTACGAGAAAATGCGTGTGAAATTAATCCGCCTCTGTACATTTTAATTTTCTGAAGTATTAAATAAATAATTAAAATAAAATTGACTATTTCCCATCCTTATCTTCGAAAATACCGAGCCTAAAATTTTGAAAAATATGCAGAATTTAGTTAGTAGTTAGTACTTATAGATTACAGGAAAACCTATACGAATTCTACGAGTATGGTCTTAAAACAACGTGGTAAATCTCTCAATATTGTGCGTACGTGGAATTTATGAGGGAACATGTTTTTCAACTACAATGTTAAGTTTGTTCTTGAGATAAACGCATCCCAACTATGGAACCCTTCATTACTCGTGTTCCGACACGCACTTGGCCGGTTATTTTTATACTCGTACAACAATGCAAAATTTCGAGGAACTTTGATCTTTAATAAAAAAAATTTGTCTTACATTTTGAAGATATTTTGGCATTTATACCAGACATTTCTGCTAAGTTTAATTTTCCATCAACCTAACGTTTTCTGAATTTTCATTTCACACATTTTAATATTATTAAAACTGACTGCTCTGAAATTGGATTCAAATATTTCATTTTCAAACGAGCATAATAATTTAAACATACTATAGTTCAGATTAGTAATACTAGATTAGTAGATACACACCTATAATTTAATTCATGTTGCAATTTTATTGTTAGATATTTATGATTTAGTAACTGGTCGTTATTAAATTTCACTTTGCCTCGAGACAAAACGTTTGTTTGTTTAACCTTTGTGAAACGATTGTTATTTGTAAGGTAAATTATAATGGCTATGAGAAATAATATAGATTAATTATTGCATTATTTTTCGTTTGATAAAATAGCGAAATAATTTGACTAAAGATAAAGAGTATTCAAGTTATTTTAATTAGTGATGCTCAGTAGCAGGTTTGACACAATTAAACACGGACTATAATTCACACTCAGTCTGTATTTGGGCAGAATAACGTTCTTATCCACTAGTTCACAAGTCCTCCCGCACATCTGGGAGTGGCGCGAGGAGGCGAAACGCCGGGGTGAAACTCCGCTGCCGCGAGAAATGACGGCACAGCGGACAGAGCTCCGGCGGGATCTCATGGCGACATGGAGAGTGCGATTGTCGCAACCCAGCGCTGGGCACGCCACGATTGTGACGATAAGTCCCCTCTTTGAGGAGTGGCTAGAGAGGCGCCACGGCGTCCTCACCTTCCGCCTGACGCAGGTCCTCACCGGACACGGTTTTTTCGGGAGGTTCCTGTTCAGGATAAAGCGGGAGGAAACGCCCGGGTGTCACCACTGTGTGGATCGCCCGGAGGACACGGTGTGGAGCATACGGTGGAGTTCTGCCCAGCTTGGGCGGAGCACCGCCGTGTCCTCACGGAGGCGATCGGCGGCGGCGATCTCTCGCGTCCGGCCCTGGTTCAGGCCATGGTTCGGAGCGAGAGTGCATGGGAGGCCGTCACCTCCTTCTGCGAAGCAGTTATGCTAGCGAAGGAGGAGGCGGAACGTGTGAGGGTGAGACAAGGTTCGCGCCCTCGCGCCCTTAGTCGCCGCAGGAGACGCCCCGGGCGTCGGGAGTCGCTAGCCAATTTCCGGCCACCGTAGGCGCTGGTCTGCGGACGGTGAGCGATGGGTAGCTCGCCGTCCGATAAGAACCAGGCCCGGGTCGACGGCGCGTTGTGTTCCACGCGCGCCTCAAAGAGATGTCAGCACAAACTGACGGGGTCCGTTAGGACCAATGCCTGCCAGGGTTGCGAGTTTGTCCGAAAGGGATCGCGTGGCCCTGGCACACAGGCAACGGAAGGAACACGGGTGGGTTTTAGTCAGTAAAAGTCTGACACGCCCTCCCGCTCCGCCCAGAGCGGGAGAAGTTATTTGATAATTTCCCACCCAAAAAAAAAAAAAATCCACTAGTTCACAATATAATGAATGTTGAAAATGATTTGCCTCCCTTTTTATACACCTAACCGCCATATTCAAATCAACTGTCAGTTATTTACTCAATATGATGAAATACTTAAATTATTGTTATAAAAATCAAATAAATTACTTATTATAGGAAAATAAATACAAAGAATATTATTTAGATATTAATGAGAATGTTTGAAAGTAATTTAGGGATAACTAAGCAACTACTACGTCATAACCGTCGAGTATCTATTTGGTACTTGTTAACATTAGGCACTTTCGTGTCAATCAAATTAGAAAAAAAACTCTCTGAAGATCTTTTAAAGTACTCTTTAAAGATTTAATTTGAAACAGTATTCACAAAGATAAATACCTTTATATACGCTCTATTTTCGATACAGTGTTTACATAAAAATTTAAAACGAACCATCTCAAACATTTTCAGTACCAAGTAAATTATATAAAATCGTTTTCCCAGACGTATGAACGTAAAACAGCTTTAACATCCTAAGAATATGCACCGTGAAAGCGCTGAGGTAACAGGAAATAGAGGTATGGATTCAAATAAGTTCAAATAAGCAATTTTCTCGAACAAGTCCTGATATCGTGAGCAGTAAACCGCGGCTGAATCCTAAAGTTACCGCGAGTTCAGATTTTTGCTCGTGAGAAGAAAAAACAAAATTACGGACAATTTGTTCCGATATCCTTACTGGGAGTTGCGAGGCAATCCTTGTGTGTTATGGAGCATGGAGTAGCTTGTTATACTACCCTATACCCTAATTGCGTCAATCAGAATCTGAATGATTTGAAACGGTATTGTTATTCCATTGCTTCATTATTTTCGAAAAAATTGTCTGCTTAACAACGTCAATAACGCAAATAATGCTGTTGAACTGTCAAACTTACTAACAATATGAACTAACAAATATTTTGTGTTGTCCTTACAGGCTACTCAAACGGATCCAGTTTTAATTAAGTAAATCATACTAAAGGCAATACAACCGGTCAACTTCAGCGAATACCCTTTGTTTCCTTCAACCTTGACATTGGCAGAATCATCGGTAAAACGATGGAGCCATTAATATAAGATTGGAATTGGAATTGGAACTGTCAAAATGTAATCCTTGCATAACATAAGTTTGTTAGGGAATTACCCCGCTGATCTTTTGTATCGTAGTGAGTGTCATCATCATATTTTTGAATTGCCGAAATCCACATTAAATACCACATTGAATAGCCCCCTAACACGTATGGCAAGGCAATATAATGAAAGGTCCAACCTGACTGATTACCCTATCGATATTTTCTCCATGAGTTTCTCTTCATACAGGCGTTCCCTATTTAAACAGTGCGAAGAGTGCACGTCTGTGTAGCTCAAATTGTTTTTTTTTTGTAGTGCTCTAGATTTAGGTCTTTATACACACTTTTTATTTTTTCTCTTTTGTCTCTAATGTCCATAAGCTAATGTCATGTATACCTGTTATTTGCATGGTTACTGAAGTGCCAATTTTTAGATGTTATTTAGCTTAAATTGTAAGTGACTGTGCTGTTGGTGTGCTTAATATAAATAAATAAATAATATAATTGGCTTACAATGTATCAGGACTTCCTATCAGGAAGTACATAAATGTTCATATTTGGCTATCGTGCTCTGGATATCGTTTTGGAGGATAATAAATTTTCTGATGTGATAAATTTTCTCTTAGTTGGCTTGAAAATGTTTAGAATCATTATTTATCTATTAACAAGATAGCATAATTTTGCTAGAACAAATTAATTTTATTTATATCGACAAAATGTACATGCATGTTCAGAATAATCACCGGTCTTTGTTACATCATACATGCTTTGTTTGATTTTAATTCTTCACCTTTGTATACCAATCAAATAATAATTTAAGTTCATGGTAACAAGCAACTTGTTAGCATTATATCATTCTTAAACTGGCCAACATTTGAGCTAAATTAAATAACTACCCGTAATTCAACTAATTCATTACTTAGTAGACGGAACATGATAATTTAACAAAGTTCTCCTAGCTTCAGAAGTCAAGATCTTGTTAGGGTCGTATGGAGTCAAGATGCGTGATCTCATTAAACAAGATTTTTGTTAAAGCAAACACTTTTTTTTCAGTGTATTTTGCAGCACAAATTAATCTTTAACATGCTGAGAATGGAGCTTCAGATTGACGTCTACGATAAAGGGTTGTAAGGAAATAAAGGCATAATCACAGTACCTACTCGTATTTTTTTGTTTTATTACAGGAGAAATGCGAGAGCCATTTTTGATATTCGTAAAAGGGCTCTTAAAGATCACTTTTTAGATCAGGTTCCGTACCCAAAGGGTAAAACGGGAACCCTATTACTAAGGCTCCGCCGTCTGTCTGTCTGTATGTCCGTCTGTCACCAGGCTGTATCTCATGAACCGTGACAGTTAGACAGTTGAAATTTTCACATATGATCTATTTCTGTTGCCGTTATAACAACAAATACTAAAAAACAGAATAACATAAATATTTAATGGGGCTCCGATAAAACAAACGTGATTTGTTTGCTCGTTTTTGCTCGATATTGATAACGGCAACAGGTAGATGCTTGAAATATTCACGGAATATTTAGTTATATATTCACTTTAAAAATAAATAATTAAATTAAAACAAAACAAATATTTAAGTGGGGCTCCCATACAACAATCGTGACTTTTTTGCCATTTTTATGGATAATGGTACGAAACCATTCGTGCGCGAGTCCGACTCGCACTTGGCCGGTTTTTAAAATCATTGTGATGAAGTTCCAATTCCAATCCCATAAAATTATAAAGAGCGGTTATCAAATATCTTCATAACTAACCCAAAATACATATTGATACTACATGATACCATTGCAAACTCAGACAGGTGGAAAAGTTGCCGCTAAAAATACAGACGGTGAATGCACGAATGTATCTAACCAACGAGAGAGCATTACAGGCCCCTAATGACTACCTTGTAGAGAGCAAAAGTTCTACGTTCAGCCTGCGCTGGACTTGAAGTTTATCTTAATAAGGCGGTTTCAAATGACGCGGATGTAGGAAACGGATGCAGTTTTTTGTTTGGCGTATTTTGATTATGGAAGGAAAGATGAGAAACGAATTGGTAAATTATTTGATTGATTCGTTTTTCGGCACATTTCTTTTTGGACATATTCTGTTTTCGGCATATTTTTGTTTCAGCACATTTTAGTAAATAAATTATACTATGAAATACTTGTGACTTTTTGCTGTGAAACAATGATGGTTGTATAACCAATTTTAAATACAAGATTTATTGCAGTTTGTAATATTTTGAGGGTTCCGTACCTCAAAAGGAAAAACGGAACCCTTACAGGATCACTTCGTTGTCCGTCTGTCTGTCTTTCTGTCTGTGTGTCAGTCTGTCAAGACCCTTTTTCTCAGAAACGCGAGTAGGTATCAAGTGGAAATTAATATCAAATACGTAGGTCTGTGGTTCCTTAGAGCTCTAAAAAAATCGAGCTTCTAAGTCAACGCAATAAAAAAATACGGTGATTTAAGCGACATATTTTGATACTCGCAAATAAATCAAAACCTATAGGATTCTTCTCGTTGATCTTAAATCATTAAATTTGGCAAGAAGCAAGATCTCACAGCACAAGTAGGTAAAGGAAAACGTCCGAAAATCGTTCATTTGTAGTTTTATAGCATTAAAAAAAATGCGATTATAAACTTACATTTTCAGTTAGAAAATTGACCGTGGCGTATATCGATGTATGCGAGATGTTTTTCAACTACAATGTTAAGTTTGTTTTTGGGGATAAATTCATTACAACTACGGAACCCTTAATTGTGCGTAGTCTGACACGCACTTGGCCGGTTTTTTTATAGAAGGCAACTGAATTCAATTGCTTACTATGAAAGTAAGAGGAAGTAAATCAATTAATACCTCTTTGTTTAACCAACTACAGCTCCGTAAGATATTTTTCCAGTAAAGTCTCTTTTACTAGGTACTTGCTACTTTACTCCTTTGTTCTAAGAAAGTAATAGTGTTGGGAAGTTTTCAAGAAACATAATTAACAGAATATAAACCCAATGAAAACAAATGTTCTAACCAATTTGGCTTCATGACGGTATGAGATTAATCGATTGGCTTATCGCTCGGTACGGAACAAAGAATTCGCTTCGAACACATTAATCCCATCTAGAGCAATTCAACTGTTCTAATTCTAAGGCATTCGATTAAGAAAAGACAATTTGTACTTGACCGCATTTCTCTTAGCTGTAGAGTAGACAACCGATTTTTTTTTTTTTTTTTTTTTTTTTTTTTATCGGTCACAGATTTTAGTCCGACCGTCAACGAAATTCTGTCAGAGTCGGCGCTCGAATTCCCACTAAGTTTGTATCACACACTGGCAGAACACTTTTATATTATTCGTATAACTAGCTGTTGTCCGCGAAACAGGATGAAAAGCCAATATCTTTAATTCCCATGCAATCTATCTGCCTTCCATATAGATCGGTTCAGAGATTCAAGGCTCTTACAGACTCACGCGATATCGCGAGTATTGCGTCGCGCTCGCGATATCGCACCAGTCTGTACGAGCCTTTAGGCGTGAAAAGGTAACAGACAGACAAGAAGAGTTAAGGCTCCCGCAGACAGGCACGACGCGACACTGTAGCACAATTTCTATGAAAACTTCATGGAAAGTGTCGCGCTGCCTGTCGCGCCCGCGATGCCAGTCTGCACGAGCCTTTACTTTCAGATTTATAATAGTATTAGGGTTTATCTACTATTTAAATTTTTAGCATTTAAAAGACTTTTTATTGACGCTTATTTTGAACAACTATGGGTATGCTTTCATCGAGTTTTATCGGTCCGACCGAGTCTTGTCGCTCCGATTAATAGTCGGTCGTCTGCGCCCCATTTAGCCATGGCCATCGTCGCTTCTCCGATTACGTAACACAACTGCTACTAATTGCACAATTATCTTATATTGCCGTTGACAGTGAAGGTTCAATTACCCATGTTTGGGAATGTAACCTATATCTCAACAATTATTTGCCTAAGTGATGTCATAATGTAATTTTCTTTCCTTCTGCGTGCCTTTTTTGTTGATTTCGTGCCAGTAATGTTATGTTATGTAAATGAAGTGGACTTGTATTGTAGTTACATATTGCTTGCCAAATATGTCATGCCATTGGACTCCCCCGTATAAAAACGTCCTTAAATAAAATAGTCCTAATAGCAAAACAACCTATAATCAAAACAATACTTTAGCAAATGGTCCTACGAGCAAATAGTCCTAAAAACAAAAGAACGGAAATAGTCAACTCATATCACATATAACTTAGTCACGCTACGAGAAGTGTCGAAGAAAGAATAGGAATATATTGTACCAATAGCAATGCTGCGATCTTACTCAGAAAGCTCGTATTGAATTGGAAATGGTAGGTGACTGTTTGCCACAGATTTGCGGCGCTGACGGTCAAAAGAAAGAGAAATTATGCGGTTACCACTCTTACTTTTGCACAGCTGCCGTAAGAGTAAAGAGACTACAGTAAGTAAGGCGTAAACCAACAACAGATAAACCAATTTCCTAGAATGTAGAATTAAACTAAGTTAAAGTAAATAAAGATCACAAATAAATTACATGCTTCATTTAAACGGGACATAATCATAAAGTAAATAGACCGCTCCCACACAGTGTTCGCAAAATTGATTTAAGTTCTTCCAAGCTTTTGTACTCAAAAACAAATTACATACACCCCCATAGATCACGCGGTAGGTCTCCGTCCAAGAACTAAGGAATCAAATAGAACCTTCCAGAAACTAGATTAAGGCGCGCATAAAGCGTAGTGCATGAATACTGGTAACCTGAGACTTGGCAGACAATGCTGGCTCCCTTATTGCTCAGCTCTTAAATTGTAGTGCGGTTTCAATGCAAGTGCCGTTGACGTTAAATTATTGTCGCCATGCAACGTTACACCGCCTGTGCTGGCACATGTACACGTGTGCACTAGGCTTAAGGCATGTTAAGCTAAATGTAGGTCTATTATGGTCATTCGATGTGGAGCTACGAAATTCTCAGAGGTGGTCGGATTAAATATCGAATACAAAAGTTGAAAATGTCGGTGTGTTGTGCTTGTGCTGCGTGTATTGCCAGACGCCAAAGCCGTAAACGTTTTAAATAAATATCACCCGTCTCTCCACTATTCCAATGCTTTCTCAGGGAAGCATATCCGGTAGGCTCTAATAATCCTTCCATATCTCAAGGGCACGTCTTCCCTACCATTATCGCGCCCCCCGGTCTACTCTTTGATATACAATGGTTGTCGTCGGTAGTTTCATGAAACTTCAGGGGCTAGGGTGAATCTTTGGGTTCATTCGAGCAATCGAGTCTGGTACAACTACGCTGGGGTGCATTTAATTAATTAATTCATTCATTTCAGTCATTCATTCTTTCAATAAATTTGAAAATAGAAGATTATTATAGTCCTCGAATAACTAAATCAAACATAGGTGGGTAATGAACATCATTGACAGATTTATCTGATGCCGAACTGTTTTTAATTTCCGTCAGATTTCAGCCATGTAATAGAATCCGCCTATTCTCATTTATTTAGTGGCAGGTGTTTTAGCACGCCCATCGAACCCATTAACTACGGCAGTAAAGTGTTAATTTAATAACAGTGCATAACTAGTGTTGACTAACTGTCGTAAAAACAAGCTGTTAAAGCTGCGACCATCACGGGAGCAACCTGTTTTTCTCTCTTAACTTTGCAACTTGAATAAAGTGATTATATGAGAGATACGGAGACAGAAATTGTAGAAATACCTTTAGAATATTAAAAACGATACTCACGTTTTTTTCTTTGGCATGATTTTGCGGTTGGTTGGATGAACACTTTAATTTTGCTGATGGTTTTAGGCAAATAGCGTTACCTACATTGTTCAATCTTGCAATCACTAATTCAGAGATCGGAATAGGTAGAGTGACCCCTTAAGAGGTTGTGCGTTATTTATTAGATTTGTATATCGTCCAATAACTCGTGATTTGTAAATCCCTGGATTAAAACGTCATTATCTTCATTCCGGGATTTTAGAGGAGGTATTATCCACTCAAAGTTACCTACTCCCTCGTAGTTTAGGTAAATATACTCTACCTATTCCGATCTCTGTTTAAATTAAAGACAAAAAACAAAAGTAAAAAAAAAACCTAAAATAATAAGTCTATTCGTTTGTGTAAATTGTCAGTTATCTATACAGCTCACCTGAACCAACAGGACTGATTCATACATGATTAGATGTAATCCGAGTCATCGTATGCCTTATTAAATAAAATTTATTTCATGACACCTACACACGAAATTTTTCGTCGAATATAATTCCAGTATAATATATCTCTAGAGCCATATTTGTATAGTATGGGTACGGAATTATTGTTTGCCCGAGGGAGCTGTTAACTAGTGTAGTACCTACTATCAGTAAGTGATGAAAATGCCTAAGGCGAACAACGGACACAGCACTATTTGCCTCACACACAGACATTATCATCACAATTATGTCCATTTCATTGGCACATTAAATTAAGTCAAAACTGGACAAGTGCGAGTTGAACTCGCGTGGTGAGGGTTCCGTACAATGAATATTATCATGTTTTTGATCCCAAGAACAAACTTAACATTGTAGTTAAAAAACATGTTTTCTCATACATTCCAACAGCAAATGTAAGTTTGTACGCACAATAATGAGAGATTTACCATGTTATTTTTGAGACTTATTATAGGTTTTCCTGTAATCTATAAGTAAAGAACTATTTTCTGTATTGTTGTCAATTTTCATCTATTTTCTTAAATAACTTTAATAAACATTTACTTTCGCCCCCTATTCCATGGGACTTACCTATACATAACTGGCGAAATGAGGGTGTACTATAGATACACTTCTGCCTAACCCCTTAGGGTTTACAGGCGTGATGCTATGTTATGTAACATAGCATCACGCCTGTAAACCCTAAGGGGTTAGGCAGAGGTCCACTTATAGTATACGTTTCGCCAGTTATGTTTAAGTCCCATGTAATAGGGGGCGAGCCTGTTGCCATCACCCGAGCACAAATCCAGACTCCGGGCTGCTACTGAGAAATTCCTGTTGGAAAAACCCAATAACACTGACCGACCTGGGAATCGAACCTCGGACCTCGTGCTCAGTAGTAGCGCTTGCGATGCGACCAATGCCTCGTGATCAACGAGGCAGTCTGTAATTTGCCCCCAAAAGTGACCCTCATATTCAAAATCAATTCATTTACGTTACGCATCCGTTGGGTCACAGAATTTTATATGTGTACCAAATTTCAATTTAATCGGTCCAGTAGATTTGGAGCAAATCGGCTGTGACTGACAGACAGAAAGACAGACCGTCAGCCAGACATACAGATACCCCTAGTCGCCGCAGGAGACGCCCCGGGCGTCGGGAATCGCAGGCCGATTCCCGGCCACCGTAGGCGCGGGCTTGCGGACGGTGAGCGATGGGTAGCTCGCCGTCCGATAAGGACCAAGCCCGGGTCGACGGCGTGTTGTGTTCCACGCGCGCCTCAAAGAGACGTCAGCACCAATTGACGGGGTCCGAAAGGGCCAATGCCTGCCAGGGTTACGAGCCTGTCCGAAAGGGATATCGTGGCCCTGGCACACAGGCATCTGAAGGAACACGGTGGGTTTTAGTAAAAGTCTGACACTCCCTCCCGCTCCACCCAGAGCGGGAGAAGTTATTTGATAATTTCCCACCCAAAAAAAAAAAAAAAAAAAAGACATACAGATACACACACGAGTGTTCCTATGAGGGTTCCGTTTTTCCTTTTGAGGTACGAAACCCTAAAAATACCCAAGATCAAAGGTCTGTAAGTACAATTACTGACAGAATTGTGCCAGATTTTCGTACATTATCTTCCTATTTTGGCATCATATGGTTTTAGTTTATAATGGTGTATCATTTTAGTCGACGCCCGAGCAAGTGCATGCGTACGTACTTATTATATTACGTCGATTATAATATAACCATGGTAGTCTGCCGTTAGATCTTCCAATTATCATAGGAACGGCAGCCTTATTTGTAAGCCTTAAAGTCTATAATACTTTTGTTGCTGTTTGTAATCTGCAAGTGTAACGTTGTCACTATCAAAACTTAATACGAGATCGTGGATCGTCCATACATTTGCATGATACATTTGACTGTTAATATGTGTTATTGTGGAAATCAAAGTTAATAACACTTTCTAATCTCATTTCATATGTTTATAATTTGACTATTATAAATATGGGTCAGTTTAGTAACATCGAAGATTCTTCTTTATGCAATGTGTATCCAGTATGTTTACAGTAATTTTAACAACTGTAAACAACACTACGTTAAATATGAATTTTGAAAAACTGCGCATTAGCGTTAGTTAAAGTGTCTTGCGTCCTGCGAGCTTTATCTATATTTTATTGTAGGTACTCGTATGTCATTTCAAACAACCAAGACCAACATTGCTATAATTTCTCTCAAGTAGTCCGATAAAATAACCTTCGGATAGAATCTTATCTTACGATCCCAATACAATTAGCTAGAAGCAAAGTCTACTAATTGTTGCAACCTCTTCGCTTAATACGAGAGCCTATTCCAAAGATGGCCCGAACAATCGAATTATCGAATCGAGCGGCCGCAAAACGAATTAAACAATCGATTTAATCGTTCACTTAATTACGTAATTAATGTCTGAATGCACGGCTTGCCCACAGAGCCTGTTTAATGCCCCTGCATACGTACCGCACTGTAGCAGAACACGGGACCGCGAAACATGAAGTATTATGGCTATAGTACGGTTTTTAATGATCGAAATCGGAATCGGATTCGGTGCTGACGAAACAGGGACTGATTTTTGAAAAAAGAATGGACTTTCTGTTGGAATTCTTCGGTGAGAGTTATATTTAAAACTCCTTTTCTGGATGTGGGTTGTCAATTGTTGTCATGACGAAGAATTAGCATTCGATGAAGATAATAATATAAGGCCGTTAGTTCTACAACTTGCACCCTACTTTTTTCGTCAAAATTAGCCATAAATTCACGCTTAATAAAACGTTAAAATAAACTTAATTTTATACAAACAAAATCCGTCATAAATCTTCGGCACCAGTTACAAAAATGTATGTTTAAAATATAATTGCACAGCAGTGTTTTAAGTGCGAGGGACAGTCCTACAATTAACTTTGGGGCTAATTGCTCGTCAGTAGATCATACATCAAAAAATGTGCCGTAAGCTTTCCTTAATTACATTACCAGTACAAGTCACGTTTCAAATCGAATCAATGTGTAAATTGAGACAAAAAACTCATCAAATTGTGCCGAAAGAAATCATTTAAATTAATCGGGAACATCCTCAGTTTTGGCTCTAGACAGACTGAAATTGTAGTTACAAATGAGGGTGGAACTTTCAATTACATTCTTGTGCAACTATCTCGGCTGCACAAACAGCAACATAGAGGTTGTATACATTCTAGTAATTAAGATCGACCCTTTAACTCCAATAAAGGTTTGGAGCGTAAAACATTCTGGTCCTTCGACCGAACGTCGTCGTAACTCTCGCAATTAAGTCGAATTAAAAATAAAGTCGAAAGGAGTCTGAACAGTACAGCTGTTGATTAAACGCCATCTCGCGGGTCCCCATCAATAACAACACTTTAATGAAACACTTTTATTCGCGCTTGAATGGCTGGGACGCTAGTCTCGGTTTTTAATTTGCTTTTTTATTTCTTTTTTATATATTTTTTTTTTCTTAATATAGTTGACAGTGTGCGCCCGGTTCGGCTACTGTTGCTAAATGAAGGGACGAAACAAAGGATTTTAGCGGTCCTGTGTTGCATAATAAGAACAAAATTGTTTTCTTTTATTCATAAACGATAACTGGTGCCTTTAGAATGTAAAGCATAATGGTTTGTTAAAAAAGTACTTTTGAAGAAAGAAAAATGCGTTGTGTGGTTTAATTATTCTAAATAACAAAAATGTCTGCTTTTTACATTTTAATTTAGTTACTTGAAACAGTGACTTGAATTTAGGTTCTTTATACACGTAGCAGATGTTACGCCGAAAGATAACTTTTGAGCAATTAAAAATGTGCTATTAATTAAAGTCCTAATCGTACTTTTCATCGAGCAATGAAATTATCATAAAAAGTACATTAAAGTACAATTCTAATTCTGATATCATTATGTTATCTTCATGCTTTGATACCTTTACAATTTATGTATTATTTCAGGCAAAGCTTGCTATAGTTAGTAGGAAATACTAATAACTAATGAATTAAATTACCGAATATACAATAAAATGAGTTTTAATGAGGTGTAATTTGTTGTTATTTACATATCAGTTATGAGGCCAGAAAGGGTGGACACGCAAACATTAATGGGACTTCGTTTCCTGTTTCAAAATATCCTAAAATCAATCTTAACTCAGAAAGGTAAGGTGTAAAATCGCGTGTGACTCTATCGAACAAAATTGACCACTACCGACGATTAATACTGAATAGTCTGTTTAAATTAAAATAAACATTGGAACGACAATTAATTTATGGTAAGTGCAATTGAAGGGTATTGGCGAATACCAATACATCCTGAGCCGTACATACGTCCCATATCGAAATATCCGGCATTATTTTGTTGGTATTGGAAGAGATAAAAGTTTCTTAATATATGTTTTTTCGATAACCAGCTAATGTAATAAAATTCGAGTCACATTTTAGTGTGGGAAAGGGAAGTATTGACGAGTTCTTTAATCTCCTGTTTTGTGTGAAGTTTCGTCTGTTATTTTCGCGGTTTATGTGAAATTTTGCCTATTTGCTCTCTATACCTACGTGCATGGGATGCGACGTGCAACGAGACGTTATTTATGCGTTTTTCGCTTTTAGTTTGAAATGTATGGATACGACAATATAGTTTTGGTCGCAATATATTATGGAATTGAAAATTTTCTGTGAACTTCTGAGTTGTAACATAACATCACGTCTTGTTTTCCCGAAGGGTTGGCAGTGGTGAACCTGTAGTACACTCATATTTCGTCAGTTATGTGTAAGGTCCCTGTAATAGAAGGCGAGCCCATTGCCACCAACCGGGCACAAATCTAGACTCTGGGCTGCTACTGAGAAATTCCAGATAGTAAAACCCAATATCACTTTGCTCGACCCGGGAATCGAACCCAGGACCTCATGCTCAGCAGTAGCGCATGCGACCACTAGACCAACGAAGCAGACTTCTGAGTTGCAAATCGTGTGAAAATTTAATACCACAGTAAGTCCACAATGTGCGCTTTTACAATTTCTAACGGAACGAAATTATCGTCAACGCCCACGTCCACGTCCACAAACGTTATCGTGGACGGAAATTTAATAGCGTCTTCATAATTATTATTAATAATAATATAGTAATCTGTTTATTTATTTTCTCTCACAATGGTTTTCTAGCATTTTTAACAGTTTTGAACTATAAAAATTCACATTGTGTGAGCTGGTGCCTGAAGTAGGTTTCAGAAAAAACCTGTATTACAAGTCACCAGGCCCCACTTAGTGGCATCATACAAATAAACAAGCAGGTAACATGTTTTTCTACTAAACAATTAAAATAAAAAAATATTTCCATAAATTTTTACTTCTCTGTGTTATCGTGATGCCGTGACGTCGACTTGGACGTCCACGATAATATCGTCACGTTAGAAATTATGAAACATTTTGTTGGTATCAATCCATAACATATCTACAGCTTTACAGGGTGCTCCTATCAAAGCACAGCTAACGAAGAACTCTGAGATTAGCCCTAGCCCCTAAACATTATTGTTGTAAAAGAGACTAATGTCTAGACGATACTATGCTATATATATATTGCTATGTATGTACAAGAAGATATAGAGATTTTGATGAACCTAAGACCGTGGTTGTTCATGCAGGTTTTAATGATGACTGATTACTGATAACTGTATTAGATTCGTTTTCAATCTGCGTAAATATAATATGATCATATCTTTGAGCATCGGTCGCTTCTAAAGTGGTTACCCATACGCCAATGCAGAGAGCAAAGGGCGCTAACCACTTTGATTTCATTTCTTGACTCTCCCTCCTCCCCTAGTTATCTAGCCCCCCACTTTCGGTACATTTGTGCCAACCATAATAAAAATTTACGTTCATCTCACAATCGTCTTCTTCAATATCCCACTCACCGCACAGACTTCATTCACTCTTCCTTCTTTGTTCGTCTATCCTTCTGTGGAATGCGCTCCTCTAGGAAATCAGGATGGCAACCAACCGATTATCCTTTAAAGTTAAAGTTCGCGAGCACATTCACAAGAAGCTGGCAGTATCATCACAACGGTAATGTTTTCCCGTTGTTTGTCTTATTTGTTCTAATATATTTATGTATATTTATTTGTTCCTAGATTCATATATAATTAGGTGTATATATTATATTTATAGTTTTGATAGGTATATGTATAGGTATCTTAATATTTAAATAATAATTATTCCTCAATTCTCGCTATTGCACCTACCACTGTTTGTCTCTGCATCGCCCAAAGGTTGACTGGTAAAAAATGCCTACGGCATTAAGTCCGCTTCTGTACATTTGTGTGCTTAAAGTATTAAATAAATAATAAATGATGGACCATTTCTTATTGCTTTTATGCATACCTAAAGCTTTTCCTCTCAATTCCATTAAGATTAATCTCTAGACAAATTACCAATATCTTCCAATAAAACACATCTTTTATTATTTTATTGAACTTAAAGTCTTATCATTTCTAAGACTTTCGTTGAAGATAACGCATTCGCGAATTCTGAACTACACTTTTTTTTTCTAAAGTGCCTCTCCAAACAGCTAGCGTTTACGTCGAAACACTTTTCAGCGTTTTGCAATTGAAATAAAAGTTTATGAGCACATTGCATAGGTAATGTAGCTAGGTGAATCTGCTTTGTATATTCTGTGAGATGTCTGTATTTCTGCAGTTCTCGTAGAAAGAATTTTAAGTTTTATGCCCGTAGCTACGCTTGCCGCGGTCGGATTGTGGATGGGTGACCATCCATTACATTTCGAGACCCCTCCGTGCCTCAGAAAGTACGTTAAGCCGTTGGTCCCGTTGTCATTTGTAGATCTTTGACAGTTGTTACGGGTAGTCAGAAGCCCAAAAGTCTGACAACCAGTCTTACCAAGGGATATGGTGTTTACCAGTAACTGGGTTGTAAAGATCAGATATACAGTCGTTCCATTTAAAATACTGGTATTCAGCTGCATCCGGTTAGACTGGAAGCCGACCCCAAGATAGTTCTTTCAACACATTTCTTTTTCATTTCTCCTTTCGCAGGTCTGCTGGAAGAAATTTCTTAAGAAATAAGCAGTACCTTTGTACTAAAATTATAATTATGTTGTATCTAACTGTATTTTACTGTGTACATAAATAAGAAAATAAATAAATAGTTGGGAAAAGGCTAGGCAGAGAGAGAGAGCTAAGGATGTTTTAAAATTTACGTCATTTATAATTATATCGATGGTGAAATTGTAATTCTAATGGGCAATCTAATAATTTACAAGTAAATGCAAAAAATATGGACACACAAAAAAGTTTTGTTTTCAAGTAGCAATTCGATTTATTTTAATGTGGTGTCAAAACTATGATTAATAAATTAATTCTAATTTTTTGTCTGCTAACGAGGTCTAAATCATCCACTTTATTGATTTATAATCACTGTTGTAAAAGAAGTAATCAACTAGGATGGGAGACGATAAATTATTAATGTTCATGTTTAATTGAATACAAAATTAAATCATACCTACAGCTATCTAGAGTATTCAAGAACTAGCATATTAAGCAAAAAATCTTTAATTAACACTCTGAAAAAAACGAACACAAAAAAAAAAAATATACTGAAACACTTTATTTGAAACAGTGAAGTAGGTAAGAGGTTAATTACTACATACTGAATATAAAATTATGTCATTGGAAATTCATTTTCAGAGGTTCATTACATTTCAAAAGAAAATCTACTCATGTGTCATTGTAACCTGAAAATAAATAGTTTCTTATTATTATTACTCTGCATTCCGAATTCCGATCTTATTTTTATGAGTAAAGCCTTAAAATAGTAAATCAAAACAATTTCATAGAAATCTAAAATTAATAATTAAAATACCACATTATATTATTTCATATAACAATCAAATAGATGTTGTTATAAAATAATCCATATTTATCATAGCTCTGTGAAACGTTTTTTAATGATATCAAAACATTCCAAATTAGGCATGCCGATTCAATCTGTGATTGATGTTCTATTATAATACCATTCTCCTTGTAAGTTTTTATACAAATAATTGGATCATAAATTAGAAACACTACCGATATAATTTGTTTTTTATAATTATTTTTATTGATAACCTATGTATTTGGTTGAAAATTGATCTATGGAAGGTAATAATTTATAATTGTTGTAAACGAGCAGGAAAATCTATCCGTTCGTTTAAAAAATACTTGTTTATTCATTTACTTATTTGTGTTTTTTACCGTAAGAGTTAATTATTATTTTTATTTTTTTTCATAACAGGCGGTTAAGATAATAATATCAACTCCTTTTGCATAAATTAATCGTGAAATGATTACCTAAATTGCCAGTCACAGATGGTCAATAAAAACTGTTCGAACTTTCGTAGTACCTAATTACACTGTTAGAAAACGTCTTTCATGAATAATTTTATCTCTGTATCAATTACATAAGTTAAATAGAACTACACACGTAACCATAATTTAACTAGATCACTATATCATAACCTTATTACCTAAGGTGCTATTTAAAAAATATAATCCGTTCGAACGACAACGCGGCCCATAACTAGTTTACACGAATAATCCATTCCGCCTACACGTCCATAAAGAACTATTTTAATAACACTATAACAAGCTTGTAAAATAGCTCGTTTTATATAACAAGAAGTGTTTATAAAAAGCCCAGGTTCACACATAATTATGGCAACCCAATACATGTACAAATACTTAAATATTTGAATAGAAAAGAAGGCTTTGATATTTTCTTAAACTAAATTCTTCACCTCAATATTGCCGTCAATATTGTGGTGAAGAATTTGGTTTAGAAAATAGGGAAAATCAAGAATCTGTTTTACAGGTCAGGGTGGAAATTGTCTTGTACCTTCATAAGTAAATATAAATATGCACACTGTGTTTTTATTTAAATTAATGTTTTTTGCAATTAAAAAACATTACAGTGTATGGTTCGCCTTTTGACATAGCTGTATTTCTTGAAATTGGTTTATTTTTTTCTCATGGACAACATAGGCTGGTTTATTTAAATTTATTTTCTCTTGTATTTTTTATTATACTAATTAATTTCCGTGTGAACAAAATTAATGAGTTTTACTGTCCTCCAGTGTAAGGGCTACAATTAACTATTTGTTCAGGTACCAGTTACAACTTACACTTTGTAACTTCTATATTACGATGCAACATCAAAATATAGTGTTTTCGCGCATAGATGTTTCCACCGTCGTTTGCTAAAGTTATAGTGAAGAAGTTTTAGCCGCAACAAAGTTTTAGCGATAGATCACGTTTGTCAGTTTTAGTACAGGTATTATAAGATGTCATTTAAACTTTTATACGAACACTGCACTTTAGTAAATATTACCTATATGGCAATACTTCGTCGACTTGTCTAGATAATATATTTAGTGATTGTGATGCCAAAAATAAATTAGTGTTAAGTGACTTAACGTCTGACCACTGTGGTTTATTAGCTAGCTTCCCTATGTCATTACGTAAAAATACGCATAAAATAAAATGCAGGCCTTATACAGCTAGTCGTTGCAACAAGTTTAAAAATAATATAGCACATAAAATTACACCATCTATAGTAGAACACGAGAATCCTAATGACATCTATGGAGCCCTTTTTGATGTTGTACAAAAGGAGTACCAATCTACTTTCAAGACCAAATCCATTAACATTAATGGTACCTCCGTTGGCTTTAATCAATGGGCTACCCCAGGTATTTATAAAAGTAGAGCGAGACTATACGAGTTATATGGTTTGAAAAAATACAGGTTTGATACTCCTTTTCTAGAGTATGTCAAAAATTATTCAAAATTATTTAAAAAGATTTGTGTTTTTGCTAAATCTAAATTTTTAAGCGATACAATTAAAAAATCTAATAATAAAGTAAAAACCACTTGGAAAATTATTAACAATGAAACTGGTAAGTCTGTTAAACAAGAAAAACAATTAGAAATTATGGTCGAAAACAAATTAGTTAATAATGCAGCTGACGTAGCTGAAGCATTCAATGAGTTTTTTGCCAACATACCTATAACTACGACTCGCTCCTTAAATTCATCCCTGTCTAAAGCTGAAAATCTTTTGCATAGTAGTGTGCCTAAATGTAGTCGTTTATTTAGCTTCGAACATGTAACACCTCATGATGTAGTTAATGTTTTTATCACACTTAAATCTAAAAACACTGGTGATTACTGGGGCATCTCCATTAAACTATTAAGTAATATAATAGACATCGTAGCCCCCTATCTAGCTGTTACTTTTAATAAATGTGTTGATTTAGGAACTTTTCCTGACCTTATGAAAAGTAGTAAAGTCATACCTTTATTTAAATCAGGTAATAAAAATGACGTTGGCAATTTCAGGCCTATTTCTATCTTACCTGCATTTAGCAAAATATTTGAAAAGTTAATACTCAAGCAGTTGCTAAGACATTTTAATATAAACAGCCTCCTTCACAATGAACAATATGGCTTTACAAAAGGTCGTTCGACTACAGATGCGGGTGTTGCACTGCTGAAACACATATATAACGCATGGGAGAACTCGCAAAATGCTATTGGAGTTTTCTGTGATCTCTCCAAAGCCTTTGATTGCGTGCACCATGACACTCTATTGCGTAAACTACATCATTACGGCATCCAAAATGAAGCTCTTAAAGTAATAAATTCTTATTTGTATAATAGGTTCCAATGTGTAGATGTTGATGGTGTGAAATCTTCCGAGCTACCAGTTCAGTTCAGTTCAGTACCTCAAGGCTCAATTCTAGGCCCATTCTTATTCTTAGTGTATATTAACGATTTACCATTCTATATAAAGGGTGTCTGTGACGTTGTACTGTTTGCAGATGATACCTCTCTTATTTTTAAAGTAGACCGGAATAGACAAGATTTTGACGACGTAAACATTGCACTCTCAATGGTTACGGATTGGTTTACGACAAATAATTTAGTTCTCAATGCCAAGAAAACGAAATGTATAAAGTTTGCCTTACCGAATGTTAGAAATTTAGGTCCCAACATCGTTTTAGATAAAGAGGTGCTTGAAACTGTAGACTCAGCAGTGTTTCTGGGTATAACAGTAGATGCCAAACTTCAGTGGGGACCTCATATATCAAGCCTAGCGGGAAGGCTCAGTTCGGCCGCATACGCCGTCAGGAAAGTAAGACAATACACTGACGTTGATACAGCCCGATTAGTCTATTTTAGTTATTTTCATAGCGTTATGTCCTACTGTATTCTGCTGTGGGGTAAAGCAGCTGACATTCAAAATATTTTTGTACTCCAAAAACGAGTTGTTCGAGCAATTTACCAGCTGGGTGCCAGAGTTTCTCTAAGAGATTTTTTTAAGGATATTGGTATACTCACGGCGGCATCACAATTCATCTTCGCCAACATCTTATATGTTAGGCAAAATATACACTTATACACTAAAAACAGTGATATTCACAATATTAACACCAGAAATAAGGATAAATTACGTGCTCCTTTTCACCGGCTTCATAAGGTTCATAACTCATTTGTTGGACTTGGTATAACTTTTTATAACAAGCTACCCTCTTCTTTGTTAGATTTGCCTTTTAATGCGTTTAAAGTTAAAGTTAAATCCAATCTTTGTTCAAAGGCATACTATTCTATCAATGACTACTTAAACGATAAGAATAGTTGGTCGCTGTGATTAACTCAAGACAATGTTCATGTTCTTTCTCCAGAATTAGCGTACCTACTGACAGGTTATATGAGTTCATATAATTGTTTATTTTTATTTGACTGTCTAAGTCAATTTATTTTTATTTATTAGTGACATAATATACTCATGAAAATGTTTTTTATGAGTTGTATTGCAATAAGTGGTTAGCTAGCGACCTAGACAATTGATTATATTATTCTTGCCTGAGCAACCGGCAGCAAGTTCGTCATGCTCCCTTAGATGTCACTGCTTGCGGTAGCGTCGGGGGTCGGGTTGCCTCCTTCTCTCAAATATGGCGAGGGGGGTGATGGCTGATCTTTGCGTTATGCTCGTGAACGGGTGCTGCTTGTGGTGACTGGTCGTCTTGCTGACCATGGTTTTATTATTGATATTAATGATTAACTGTTTTTTATTTTACTACGATGGTGCTAGTTTATCATTTTTGACTTCGAGTTGCAGCTATAGCTTTGTGTGGGCGGGCACGCCCATTATGCCTGGAGGCTTTTATTTAGGTACGTTCTGTTTACGTTATTTCTGCTTGAGTATAGTTTTCGACGATTTTTATTGGTATAGTGGCGTGTGCTAGCTAACATAAGGCAAATAATCTAATGTTGTGTTGCGTAATGCAAATTCTTTTACATTTTATTGTATAGATTCAAGTTTTATATCTGAACAGACAGCTGTGCTGCTGGGGAGTTTGTTGCGCCACTTCTTCTTCCCAGCTAAAGCACTAGGAAGTGGTGAAGGGTGGGCGTTTTTGGGGGACTGTCTTATGTAATTTTTGACATTCGAAAAGTGCTGATTCTCAGCCTAGTTTGAATAAATGACTTTTGATTTGATTTTGATTTTACATACTTAGTTATTAGTTACAACAACTATTTTTCTTCTTCCTCGGGCTCTTCCTCTGCTTGTAAATCCTCACACTCTTCTTCACAAGTTTGCGTTTCAGTGAGGGGCTCCATCAAACACTCGGGCGCAGGATTTCTGATATGGTACCGGAACCGAATCTGGTATCCGTCCAGCTTGTTGTCAATGCATTCGCCGTCGCAATCCTGCCAGTCCTTCCATGGAGATATGGGGCAATCAGGCGATGACGTTGGGTCTACAGGTGGTGGCTCCTCACTTGTAGTGGTCGTTGGTGGAGAAGGTGGTCGGTATTCAGGATTCTTTGGCTCCTTACCCCCATTGCCATTATCACCTCCGCTCTCTGTAGTTCCACCATCACCTCACTTCCAAAATAATACATGCCAATGCACGGGGTAATTTGGGACGTACAGACGAGTTACCAGCCCGCTTGTCGACTGTTAAAATGACTGAGGACTGAGTACCAACAAAAACAGATTCAATAAAGCCTCTATTACAAATATAAACATAAGACAGACATGGAGACTGGTACACGTAGTTTGAGTGAACACTTTAAACGCGTACATTTCAGTACTTGCTACCTACTCGTTTAATTTGTATAATAATACCAGCCTATCATTTTCAGGGCATAGAATAGAATACTCTTTATTATGTACACCATAAAAGTTACAGATATAAATGTTGAAATTTTACACAGGGTGACACAATGGGCGGTCTTATCGCTAAAAGCGATCTTTTACAGACAACCTTTGGATGGATTAAAAAGAGAAGGAGAGACAGTACTGCAGGTAGTCGGTGGTGAACTATTTACATGTACAATAAATACATACATACACTAAGCATAACTTATCCATAATATATATATACGATAATAAACATGAAACAAGATCAAGGAACTGTATTCTGTAATGATGCTGTTTAAGAACAGAGAAAGTGTTTTTTTACCAGAATTTTAAAAGTGGACAAAGATTGAGCACGCCTTATCGACACGGGCAAGGCATTCCATAACCGTACTACTTGAACTGTAAAAGACTTGTCATAAAGGGGGGGGGGGGGGGGGGCATAGGCTTCTTTTGAAACATAAATTCACGAGGATTGATCACCACCCTTGCAGCAACGGGTTGGCTATTTCGGACTTATATTAACTATAAGTTCAGGAGGAGCTCGTGGCTAAATATAATAACAGCCGCACACGTCGATCCATCAGGTTAAGCTACGTTTGCCGGGGTTGGTCCGTGGATGGGTGACCATCTTTACATACCGAGACTCCTCCGTGCATCGGAAAGCACGTTGAACCGTTGGCCCAGCTGTCATTCGTGGATCTTTGACAGTCGTTACGGGTAGTCAGAAGCCCGAAAGTCTGATAACCAGTCTCACCAAGGGGTATCGTATTACCCAGTAACTGCGTTATGGAGGTCAAATAGGGTTAGATAGTCGCTCCATGTAAAATACTGGTATTCAGCGGCATCTGGTTAGACTGGAGGCCGACCCCAACATAGTTGGGAAAAGGTTAGGCAGATTTAATAACTATAAGTTCAGGTTTCCTTACAATGTTTTTCCTTCACCAATGTCAGTAATGTCCAAAATAAACTCAGAAAGTACAGACGCCAGCAGGTCAAGCTGCCCGAAACTATCAAATTTTCCCAATCAACCTTGAACCTTATGCTTTAACGATAAAGTTGAAAATCTTTTAAAGAAATTTGACAGATTGTAGTAGCTTGATGCGCTGCGTGTCTGTACATATGAATTGAAAAAGTCACATTGGTACTTGCCCGGATTTAAACACACAACCTCATGAATGAGAGGCGAGGCCTTAACTACTTGGCCATCACAACATTTATTTATTTTAAAAGAATATTTTATATTATTTTTTAAATGACAACGGCCGTTAAATTGACAGAAATAACTTTTAATAAAATTAGACACTGTGTATTTTACGTATACCTACACAAATAAATTTATCTTTATGACTTCCTTTTGCTACAAACGTAGGCCTAAAATGGCGAACGGTGGAACATTTTAGAAGTTAACTCATTGATTTATAATGTCGCTTATCTAAGACATTGAATTAACTATATTATATTAAGTCAATATTTGTCTGTTTAAACCTACAAATCATCAGATGGGTATAAGAAATTAAAGTTATACATTCTCCCAATACCTGCGTTAGAACTATTATTAAGCTCAAGAAACACAAAACCTCAATGAAATTGAACATAGTAGTACACAACTTATTACGAGACTAATAAGCATATTGTACAGAAGGAAAATTACTACAGGAAAGTCCCGCAGAACTAGTGAGAATTCATATGTAACGTAATTATATGTGATCCTGTTGAACTGTGGCTATTCAAACCTCCTCCTCCATCTATGTAGAGCCTGCAGAAAAGCTCTCAGCGGGCCACCAACAGCCACGGCCCACTTGGCAGACATTGGCCCTAACGGACCCCGTCAGTTTGTGTTGACATATCTTTGAGGCGCGCGTGGACCACAACGCACCGTCGTCCCGGGCCTGGGTCCTTATCGGACGGCGAGCTACCCATCGCTTATCGTCCGCAAGCCCGCGCCTACGGTGGCCGGGAATCGGCCTGTGACTCCCGGCGCCCGGGGAAAGATGTACCCTTAAGTTTTCTTGTAATCTCTTTTCATTTAGGCCAAATTACCTGTTCTGCAATTGTTTTAATGATATTTAATCTTAGCTTATTGTATTTTTTATGCGATTTTTTTTTTATATTAATAAATATTATATGTATATACGTGTTAAAGTGGTAAATTATCATTTTTATTTCGCTACAAGTTGTAATACTTTACGTTTCATTGAATTTTGAAATAAATTTTGGTTTAATTTTCAAACCTAGGTACCTTTTCTTAGAATCTTTCAAATGCTCAGAAATCATAATTCATGCCTATTGCTTTATACCTACTATAAAGCAATAGGCACGGTATCTTCAAGATTGCAAATAACTCATTCGACACGAAAACTTGCCCCAAGAAATACAAATGAGATAATTACGCGAGATGTATATTTCAAGAACTCATAGTATACAATGCACGTATAAGATTACCTTCACCATAATAATTCTAACAAGGTACAGTACTTTCTCTTAATTGCCTTCTCATACGTACATGTTATGGGGGATTTACACGGGTTGATTTTCTCCGTGCGGCTTACCATATCGCCTCACAAAGCCGCAAGGCTACCCTATTTACACAGTTGACTGAAATCGCAAATGACTAGAAAACACTTTTTAATGGCGAGCGATCGTCTGCGACTGCGCATTTACACGGTCGATTTTAGTCACTCGCCGTCAAGCTGCAACCTACGATACTTTGGTCTTTACAGTTTTTAATATTTTTATTTAGAAGAATCACTAGCCGATCTATTCTGTAAAAATCTCTCTGTGAAAACTTAGGTGAGCAGAAGTGAGCAGTGAGCTGTCAATAGTGTATATATCTTGCATCAGCCGGTTTATTCTGTAAAAGTCTCACCGTGCGGACATAGGTGAAGTGAGGTGTCATTAGTGTCATCCCTAGAATCAGCACCTTAATTTCTTAACACACTATAATCACAATCTGAATGATTTTGAAGTATATTGCTAATCCGTTGCTGCATAAGTTTGAAAAAAAATCTGCTCAACAACGTAAATACGCAATAGATGTTCTTGAACTGTCAAAATGAAACCCATTGCTACTGTAAGTGTGTTACGTAATTACCCCGCAGGTGGAATGACAGTTCACGTCTAGCTCATTTCACCTAAGTTTTCACGGTGAGATTTTTACAGAATAGAGCGGCAGGTGGTTTGATAGTTCACTTCACTTCACACACTGGCTGTTGTCCAGTAAATTTGCTATTTAACTACGTTGTCTATTTTTCCGTGCGGCCTAGTTGTGCGGCGAAAATCGACTCGTGTAAATCCCCTATTATGGAAAACTTGAGGTGCTGGGATGAAATTAAGTTCTTAATATAATCGTCTGAACGCGCCTATTTTGTTACGCGGGAATTATATTTTGAGGCGTTCTGTTTGTGAACTTTAATTTCTGTTGCGTAGCTATGTAAAGGGTCTATTACTTTAGTAATGTTTTATGTGGCTGCTTTAGTTGTGCGTGTTTCTTAATTTGGTTGGAGATCATACAAAATACAAATTCTGCTGTCTGCAGTTGGTATTTCAGAGAGAATCGTGTTTTGTTTCAAGTCTACTATCTAAATATACATAAACCATTATTTCGCGGATATTGGTGTGGGTTACACGTAAACCTAGTGTTTCTTATTCTGTCACACTTAAATTGTAATGTGTAACTGTTTTACGTCCCAATAAAGTAAAATAAATAATAAGTCAGTTCATTTATTTAGAATTAAAATAATATGTAAATAAATAACAACTTATACAATTAGGTATAAGTTGTTATTTATTTACATATTATTTAATAAAAATAACAAAATTATATCCTAACTTAATTAAAACTATTCACAAACTATAATTATGGCGTCGAATAATTCATCCACAACACTGACTGTCGACTGGTAATGTACCCAGGAGACTGGCGGCATTGCCACGTTATATGGCAATAAGTCAGTGTGTGAAATGATTTTCAAGATCAAACTTATCGTAACCTCAATGGTCAATAGTGATCAGGTTTTGTAACTAATGACAAACCATACAAAGAAAAAAAAAAGAGTTATTGGATACTATGTATCCATTCAATAGTTCTATACGACCATAAAACACTAAAACGAATCTCTATAAATTATTATAGACAGATACAAACTTAAAAAATATACAGCTTCATAATCTTGCAAAAAAACTACGATAAACGAAAGATGAAAATGACGATAAAATATTCACACTTAAACCGTATAGTTTATAGCATTTAATAAATAATTATGCGTATTGTCAGAGAAGTAATAATTATAAAAAATCGGCAAAGTATAAAGGAAAACAATAAAATAAACTTAACACAGACTGTGCAAACGTAATCACATCATCACACTAATATATAATTATAAAGGCGAAAGTTTGTGAGTGTGTGTGTGTATGTTTGTTACTTCTTCACGCTCAAACGGCTAGACCAATTTTGATAAAATTTTGTAAGGAGGTAGATGACACCCCGGATTAAGACATAGGCTACTTTTTATCCCGATATTCCCACGGGATCGAGACTTACGCGGGTGAAATCGCGGGGCGCAGGTAGTGTTTTAAAAAAAAATAGTGATTCGATTCGGAAACTTTACCGATCGACATTCCGGCAGCTCCGTGTGGTGCCGGACGTAAAGAATAACACTATCCCATTTCTTCCCGTGGGTGTTGTAAAAGGCGACTAAGACTTAGGGACTTACTAGAGAATGGGCAGCAGCATTCTCTATGCATTTTAACACCATACTGCATACACGTCTGCCAAGCGTGGCGATTATGGCAACCCCCCTCCCCCCCTCATTATGGGGGAGGCCTATTTCCAGCAGTGGACGTCTTTTGGCTAAAATGATGATGCTGAATAGACACTCGATTGTTTGCTGAAACAATCGAACAGAAGTACTATTCTATAGAAAGTTGATTACTTTTCCAATCAATACAAGAGGCTACAAAAACTGTTAAGTTTTCAGGTCAAACAGGTCAAGGTTTTGTATATTATGTATTTGTATTTATTTATATGTATATATAAAAAAAAAAAAAAAATAGAAATAAATTTCGTGCTAAATAGAAGCTTATTACTAAGCCTTGGCTGTTTGTCCGTCCATCCATCCGTGTGTCTGTCAGCGGGCTGTATCTCATGAACCGTAATAATAGGCAGAGAGTCAAAATGTTCATTGATTGTGTATTTCTATTGCCGCTATAACAACAATTGATAATAGTAAAAAAATTAAGGGGGTCCCCATACAAGACACGTGTTTTTTTTCGGCGTTTTTGCTTAATATTGTACGGTGGTACGGAACCCTTCGTGTGCGAGTCAGACTCGCAGTTGAATGGTTTTTAGGGTACCCATGAGGTAAAACGGGAACCCTATTACTAAGGCTCCGCCGTCTGTCTGTCTGTCTGTCCGTCTGTCACCAGGCTGTATCTCATGAACCGTGATAGTTAGACAGTTGAAATTTTCACAGATGATGTATTTCTGTTGCCGCTATAACAACAAATACTAAAAAACAGAATTAAATAAATATCTAAGGGGACTCCCATACAACAAACGTGATTTTTTTGCTCATTTTTGCTCGATATTGATAGCGGCAACAGGTAGACACTAAACATTCACAGAATATTTAGTCATATATTCACTTTAAAAATAAATAATTAATTTAAAATAAAACAAATATTAAAGAACCCATACAACAAAAGTGATTTTTTTTTTTGCCATTTTTATAGATAATGGTACGGAACCCTTCGTGCGCGACTCCGACTCGCACTTGGCCGGTTTTTATACTATATAAGTCACCATAAGACTGTGAGCACCGTTAGTTTTTAATCTATCTAGCAAGATTATAAACTATCGAAAATGAATGCGATATATTATTGTAACAGTTCACACTGTTACAATAATATATCGCATTCATTTTCGGTAGTTTATAATCTAACAATGTCAAATCGTCAAATTGTGAATGAACCACTTATTGACAGGGTTCATAATCTGTCTCATTTTATCACGATTTTTTTGAGACTGTATCATATTATATGATTACTTGATATAATTATTTTATTAGATCAAGAATAGTAAGTAAGTCAGGGCACCCCGACCAAATCGGCTAGGTTAGGTTAGAACTGTGACCAACCGCGCGGGCCGAGCGAGCGTTTCTTCAAAGTTATTCGCAGTTACTTGGGTATTTAATATTTTGTATGAGTTCAAGGTGCGTTCGTCGCATGCGTGTACCAGTTTACAATTTGTCGGTTTGCCATGGATAAAGTATCGAAAAATAATGCGTTGAATCGTACGTAAATAGTTTGTTGCAGTTCACAATTTTTTGATAATATTGTAATCTCGCTAGATAAATTATAAACTAACAATGTTCATAGTCATACGGTGACATTTACATAAAACGTTAACATTGTTGATATTGGTGTCGTTTAGGTCAAACATTTAACAATTAGTATGATAATATAGTAAAAGCAAAGATATAAAATGTCTAATTATACAGTCAAAGCTTTGAACTCGTTGATAAAAATTGCGTCCAACTGTTGACCGCAAAATGCAGGCACACTAGAATAACACAACGACAGCACAAAGACGTGGCGCGAGTGTATGACGTAGCTCTCACGCACACCAGCATAACAAAGTTGGCCTGTTTGTTTTAGTTCTTTGCAGCGCGATACTCTATCTAGACGTATAAATAATCAAAGAGCAAAAGGTTGATCAAATTAAATTCTATTTTATACAGATTAACTGACTGATCAGCTTACCAGTTGTTAAATATTAACATAAATCCAAGAATGGAGATTATGAAGAAGCAGACGACGATACAAGCCATAAAATTAGGGCGTAGATATAGATTTTATTTGTCTTCAGCTTGTCATACAATTATTCATTTACATGCATCATACGCTTCCAATATATTTACTTCCCAGCATACAGAAATTTATATAATAAGAAAACATATTATTATATACTGATCACTTATCGAATAACGTTATTCGAGTAGCATCAATTACTCGAGTCACTATTTTAATCGTATCTTTAATATCGAATATAAAATATCGAATTACAGTAAGGTTGTTTTTAAGTAATCGTGAGCTAGAACGATTCGGTAAAACGAGTTCAACCACAGAACTGGTTCTATCGAAACATTTCTCGTAAGTTTGTTTGTAAATATTGAATGTCGTAATAAATTGTATTGTGCGAGTAATAAAAATAATAATTGGTAGACTAAATCATGGAAGGCAAACTATTTAAATATGAGTCATATATCGTCAAATTAACGATAATTGGAAAATGATTCTGTTTTTTAATTAATGAATATTGTGTCAACAATATTCCAGTTTTGTTATACATGTTTGTTCCAATCTAATTTATAAAAGGATGTGAGGAATATGACCTGATTACTATATGTATATAGCTAGTAGCGATTTTTAGGACACTTTCATCGTTAATACTGAATGAATGAGCAATTTATTCTCTGATTTCCATTTACTGAAGGCCTCTAAATCCGCCAAAATTACAGTACCACATTTGAATAAGCCTGTTTCCAATGAATCTGCGTCTTACGTAGTCACTGAAGTTCACCAGATTAACTAGGAAAACGACATCTAAAGCCATACGGTCTGACATTAGATTGTATCAAAGTAACCATGGTAGGCGCAACTGCACTACGCCAATTCTAGCAATGTTGGTGACATCCTCGTTGTGAACGTAGAGCAAGTTGTAAAGACTAGTTGTGTCCAAAACTTGTCAAAAATGTCAAAAAGGTGACAAAATAGTTCACAAATGTCTGAAACAACAACAATTTTACGTGTAGGTAGGTACGATTAATATTTTCGACAAATCTTTTCCAAGCCTTGTCATAAAGATTGAAGGCATCATAAGGTGAAGGAGGGTTGCCTGGATTGCGGGTTTCTCCGAAAGGGATATCGTGGCCCTGGCAACTGAAGGAACACGGGTGGGTTTTAGCCAGTAAACGTCTAACACGCCTTCCCGCTCCGCCCTGAGCGGGGAAAATTATTTGATAATCTCCCACCCAAAAAAAAAGGTGAAAGAGTATTATACATCTGCCTTTTCCAGTTATTCGAACGTGTTTAACAGTTAGTATGGCACAAAATAGCAATATGTGATTGCCCTTTGACACCTTTAAATTCCTCAACAGGGCGTAATTTGACAATTAATTAATTGTAAGTATAAAAACAAAATCTCACGAACATCTATTACGGATAACAGATCTTCTAAATTAACAGTTCGAGACTCATAGTAGATTAACATAGATGTGTTTTAAACTCAGTAATTCGAAGTAACATCTTAACACAAATGATGTATATGTGAACGCCCATGGATGAAGATGGTAATTATCGACTGACTTCACTAATGTGATAATCTTTAAATGTTCTGTTTTGATGAGTTCATCGTAACGAAAACCAAGGTACACATTTCCCGGTCATTCATTTGTTTTTTTACGGTAATTTTGTCGTTTTAAAATCGCGCCTAATCTTTCTTTCTTTTCTTTTTTCTTTTTTTAAAAACGTTGCCCCACACTAGGATTTTTTCCTGTATCGTGGGTGCGTTCACAAAACATTTAAACTCACATACACAAACAGCCAGACCCGGAACAACTACTTGTAGGTCATACAAATATTTGTTCCGTGCGGGAATCGAACCCGCGACACGCAGCGCAGCATTCAATCAAGATATTAGGACTTAATAAGTGGAAATATATGTTTACAAAAATAATTTTATCAGAACTAATTTAGAAGATTGCAGCATTAAAACATAATAATACTAAGTATGATCTGCCAATTTTAAAACACATAATTGTATATAATTTGATAACGTGCTTAATAAGATGCTCTTGAGCGTAACATAGCTGTCACGCCCAATACCTCCAAAAAACCGAGACCAAGTATAGGAATAGTTCGCCAATAACGGTATCTCAAGCCAATGTGTTAGAGGACGCGCCCACCACGTAAGGAAATAAGTACTAGGTACAATAATACTATATATAAATTTAGCTGGCCTGCTACGTAGATACATTTATAATGAATAATGTTGAATGGCTTGCAAAGAATAATGTTTAAAGAAATAGGAGTCATTGTTAACAGTTCTTAAACTTCCACGGCTGATCAAAGAAATCCTCTCTGATCGTTGCAATGATAAATGCTGTCGAGATTACCGAGAAAGCAAACATTGCAGAAAATGCGGTAAACATTCTTGCATTTTTAACATTTCTAATATCTGCCATAGTTAAATAAAAGTCATACTCACGAAAGCATACGCTGCCTGGTGACAAAATAAAAGTTTTCATAAGAAGCAATTCTCTAAGAAATGTTGCGTTCGAAACGCAAACAACACATTTCTATATAAACTTGAATCTTTGAGGTTCTTTTACGATCATAAGTGCATAATACATTAATCTAATCCGCTCTTAAGTTAATCAACTTAGTTACCTTTATCGATTCCATTAACATTGAAACAACCCAAGGCTGACTTTGACAAGAGGTCTGGTACACTAGACATCAGAATTACTGATATTAAAATTCTAAGTTGCATAATTATATAACAGTTGTTCGTAAGTTGTCTAACTTTAGATAGTCATGGGAGGTTTTCTTGGTGGAATACGCCATTAATGCACGAAGTAATTACGGTGTTTGAATTATATCGCTGCCCGGTTGGGATGCGCGAACGCAGTAACAAGACAACATAATGATACGACCGCCTTTTGTCTGGGTGTTTCGCCACCTGCCCAAACACTGCAAGTGTTGGAAAAAGTATCGATAGAACATAATTATTTGCTTGCGATAAGTATTTACGTGTCTTTACGACTTTTAATCATTGTGTAAAATAAGGGACTTCCGTATAATTCAGTGGTTTTTTATTAAATTAGGCTTGAATTGCTTACGAAATAAAATACACGAAAAAAATCAATTCTGTGTTCCTGACGTTTAATTAAGTTGTAGGATCATATTAACTCTAAATAAGCTCTTGACTACATTAAGTCGTGTTGAAAAAGCAATGGCCCAAAATTTTGATGATAACTACCAAACATATTTATTGATACATCTTCACGAACTGCTAAATGCTAACGATAATTTAAAAACAGCAATTATTATAGTTCTAATCTAGTGGGCGGGGCTATCATGTAGATTGACCATTACGAACAATTCATATCGTTTTTATATCGTACTCCAACACCGCTTAATAAAAACAATGAGCAAAAAACTATCGATACGAAAGATTTTGGGGTGAACATCCTTATAATGATACCTTGTTAGCGTCTGTTAGTCATTCCTTACCGCTGAGGTGCCGTCGTAAGGGAAACGAAACTCTTAATTTGAACTTCAAAGGTGTGATTTCTGTGCCGTTGGGAAGTGTTAAGTAATCATTTAAAATCGGCTGTGGGGCCGATTAAATTTTTTAACGACGACTATTTTGTTTTCTCGGAGTTGTCGTTCAGTGATTACTTGTAACACGTAATCACTTGGCGTGTTAATGACGGACATCGAATTTAATAATGCTTTGATCGCCACTAAGTATACTTTACAGCTAAATTGGAGTTCACTTGCAAATAATAATCGATAAAAACGATCAAAGGAAAATGTATCTACTGTTCATTAATGAATGTTTATACAAATATTTTTGCACAACTCGTCAAACCATATTAAGTGCTTGGCAAATATTTAGTGTTAATTATATTATAGCTTTTGATGCGCGACTATCATAATTAATAAAAATTTGGAGTTATTACATTGGAATAATAACTTTGTTTTCATTGAGAGCTAATAAACAATTGATTCATTCGCTAGAAGCAATTGATTCATTAACAGTTTCAGTAAAATAAGGTTAATGTTATTGAAAACTAGGGAATTATGTAATTTAATTACCCAATTGGATGTATAGTGTTGGTGTTTTTAACATTGAAGTCATGTAATTATGTGGTAATTAACTTTATGTGGGTACCTGCTACATAACTAATTTTTGTTTAATTGAAATTCAAAATGATTGATACGTAGGTTGATAAGTCGGATTGATACAGTGTCCAGCGTTGGAAATCTTTCAGCTGGGATGATGCTGATGAATTAATGAAATGCACCGATCCCAGCGTGGTTAAACCAGACTCGATTACTCGAATGAACCCAAAGATTCACACTAGCCCCTTTTTTTTTTAGGTGGGAAATTACAGGCATTGGCCCTAATGGACCCCGTCAATTCGTGCTGACATCTCTTTGAGGCGCGCGTGGAACACAACGCGCCGTCGACCCGGGCCTGGTCCTTTTCAGACGGCGAGCTACCCATCGCTCACCGTCCGCAGGCCCGCGCCTACGGTGACCGGAAATCGGCTTCTGACTCCCGACGCCCAGGGCGTCACCTGCGGCGACTAGGGGCGTGAGGGAGCGAACCCTGCCTCTCCCTCACGCGTTCCGCCTCCTCCTTCGCGAGCATTACTGCGTCGCAGAAGGAGGTGACGACCTCCCATGCACTCTCGCTCCGAACCATGGCCTGCACCAGGGCCGGACGCGAGAGATCGCCGCCGCCGATCGCCTCCGTGAGGACACGGCGGTGCTCCGCCCAAGCCGGGCAGACCTCCACCGTATGCTCCACCCGGTCCTCCATCCACACAGTGGTAACACCCAGCCGGTTCCTCCCGCTTTATCCTGAACAGGAACCTCCCGAAACATCCATGTCCGGTGAGGACCAGCGTCAGGCGGAAGGTGAGGACGCCGTGGCGCCTCTCTAGCCACTCCTCAAAGAGGGGACTTATCGCCACAATAGTGGCGTGCCCATAACACTAGCCCCTGGAGGCTCATGTTTCATAGGACTACAGAGACAATTTTGTATAATAAAGAGTAGACCGAAGAGTGCGATAATTGTAGGGAAGACGTACGAGTATTTAAGATTTTTGAAACTAGTTGAAAGAGATTGTAAGAATCGTAGCAGGTGGCGTTCAGTAATTTCTGCTCACCCCCATGAGAAGAAGGCATGAGTTTATGTATGTATGTTGAAAGAGTAACTTTACTTCCTGAAAACAATTTTTAATGATCATAATTTTAATTTTAAAAATTTAATATAAAAATTAATTATTTCACAACATACCGCTATCAAAATAAAGTTTGACGTCTTAAAATCCATTCCGATTCTTCTCACTTTATAGACTAAACTAGACACATAAACGGCTTAACCATAAATCATTGCAGTAATTTATGTAACCGTTTAGCACTACATCGCCGTAACAACACATAATTCAAAGGTCGTGTCTCAGCGTATCTTACCAAAAGAGACTTTACCGGGACACGCAGTATGTATCGCCGTTCTTTGTAAGGCGATTTATAGCTATTTCATGAGCTTTATTTACTTTTATAGACGTAAAAGTCTAAGTAATAAATTACGTCTGGCTTGGTGAGATGGCCGGACACTAGTGCTGTGAATAACATTTTCCCCTTAATATGTTTTGGTATATAAATTAAATAGATTTATGTGCCTTATAGCAGCCGACCGCCAGTTTAGTTTAACAATCGGAGCGCGATTGCGATGTCATTTTGATTGTCCGAGATATAAATGTGATTGTTATCATGTAAAACATGGCGCTGAAACGACAGAAAGGACCGGTTGCATACTCATAAAAGTTCTTTAGTTGTTCCATTTGGTTACCTTTGTATGATACATTTTATATTCTATCTGAAAGGGTTCCCAAAGTACTCTAGACAGAGTTCCCTACTCTACTACTACTCCATGAAAAACATAATATTTTTAATTAGGTATCATTCTACTCCATGGTAATATTAAAATGTTCTCAAAGTACTCCACTCCATTTTAATCAAAAAGCTAATTTAAATTATGTACCGGATTTCTTTTAAGAATTTTTGTGACTGACTGTATGAAATATATGTATTTTATAGGTAATTATGTAGATGGAGCAGTTCGATAATTGATAACGAATAATCGGTGGAGTACTTTGAGAATAATTCCAGACAACTATGTAGCAGAATGGGAACAAAATAATAAGCATTTTATTCAAATAACAAAACAAAAGAATGGAGTAGTTTGGGAATAGCCCATCTGAAAATGTTACTTTAGAACAAATATTTGACTTCTCTTTATATTATTTACTAGCTTCTGTCCGCGACTTCAATCAAATCAGTCCTCTGCTGGACATAGGTCTCTCCCATGCTGCACCACAACACTCTGTCTTCCGCATCCAGTCTGTCCCGGCTACCGTTTTAAGGCTGTCAGTCTATCTAGCTGGGGGGCGTCCCATACTACGCGTGCCAGAGTCGCGGTCTCCACTCCAGGACTCGTCTGCTCCACCGGCCATTGGTCTTTCGACAAACATGGCCAGCCCACTGCCACTTCAGCTTGCTTACTCTGCAAGCTATGTCGATAATTGCGGTTCTTTTCCGGATAATTTCATTCCTGATTTTATCGTTCAAAGAAATTCCGAGCATAGCCCACTCCGTAGCACGCTGAATACCACGCTGAGTATTAGTGGACCAGCCCAACTGTCAGTGTCCACGTTTCGGCACCGTATGTCATAACGGGCAGGACGCATTGGATGAAGACATTGCGGGATAGGCGACGAAAAGACTTGACGGAGTTTTCCAAACGCTGCCCAGCCCAACTGGATCCTCCTGTCGGCTTCTTTCTCAAAGTTATGTCAGAGCTGAATGACTTGCCCTAAGTACACATACTCTTTCACAACTTCTAGAAGCGACGCTTCTATGTGGATCGGACTAGGCAGGACCAACTTCTCGAGACTTCGTCCTAGTGAAATTTCTTGCTTTAACCTAAAATATAGCATTGAATCAGATGCTATTATTTCCTTTCGCCTAGCGTTCTTTCTGACTTTTTTCTTTTTGCCCGACTCCTAAGGGTCATAGCGTGATGCTACTTATAAACTTCCTCAAAATATGGCCTATCAAAAAAAAGACCTGTATCACAATAATTGAAGCGCGTTCAAAAACACTCAAACAAACTCTGCAGCAAAGACATATATGTCTAGATACACAGTCAAAACTGTGAATAGTTGAAAAAATTGCGTCCAACTGTTGGCCGCAAAATGCACGCTCACTAGAATAACAAAATGACAGCACAATGACGTGGCGCGAGCGTAAGACGTAGCTGTCATGCACACCAGCATATCAAAGTTGGCCTGTTTGGTTTAGTTCTTTTGCAGTGCGACACTCTATCTAGACATATAAATATATAATCAAAGCTCTTCTTAGCTCTATTGTATTAGTATAGTTAATTGTCTAATTCTAAGCTGGTTTGTTTTTAAATTACAGTGCGTGGCTCATGAATTTCATAAACCGGCTAGGGGTGAGATTTTACAGGGTTATTTTGTATATTTTAATAATTTGATCATGTTAGTTTATCCTTTAATTATCTCCTAAAACATCTTTGGACAGTTTATAATAATATGTGTCCTATTAATAATGTAAATATACCACCAATATTTTTAATCGACTACCAAAATACTTTATAAATATGAGAAAATATTTGCTTGATAAGGATACAGCCGCGGGCAGTGGTCCCAAGAAAACATTTAATATGCTATTATTGGCACTATTACCTACGTACCGAGATTTTCAAATATTTTTATAGGACGTTTTGTGCTGGTTAGATTTTTCCACACATTGGCAAATAAATTAAGCAAATAAACCAATATTTGGTGAATAGATTGTGAATTTTAGGAGCTGCTAAACTAGGCTTTGGAAAAGTTGGTGTCATAGATACTGGCTAGCATACACTACTATACTTAGTAGCATAATCATCCTACAAAGTTCCTACTGCTGGGACACAGGCACTCTGTGAGAAGGGCTGGGCCATAATCCACCACGCGGGCCCAGTGCGTGTTGGTGAATGTCACTCACGTCTTCGATTTTTTTGGCTCTAGTATATGCCGGTTTCCTGACGATGTTTTACTTCGCCATTTTGAGATATATTATAAAATGACACAATAAAAAGTGCCTGCCTAGGTTTGAATCCACGACCTACGACACGGAAGTCGGGGCCTTTACCACTGGGCCACTACACTCGGTAGTGACTGATATCGGCAAATTATTGCGTGGTAACTTCATTTGACTATTTCAAAGATGGGACTTGAAAACTACTGCGGGAGACACATGGAGGAAAAAGCTCACGATTGTGAGCTATGGAAAAGCCTGAGCAGGCCTATGCTAAAGAGCAAAGCAATCTGGAGATTTCTGATGTCAAAACCTTTAATTTATATAAATTGTAAAACTATTTTTGAGGTTGCTAATAAAGACTATTGGAAATGTTAATTTAAATTGAAACCTCGTTTGACCACTTCTTCTTAGTGTCACTACAACATCAATTGCAGAAGTTAGCTGTCTATGATAGCTTTGACATTCTCCAGGTAGTAGATTTCTAGCTGTGCAGGCATGGCAAAACAAAGCTATAGCCATTTGGTTAGTGTTTTGTTTTGGCTGACGTGAGGAAACCGCCATGTCCTAGAACCAAAATTAATTCGAAGACACGTGACATCCACCAATCCGCATCGGGCCAGAAACAGCATGGTGGATTACAGCATTTACAGCGTACTCCATGGACACAGGCCTCTTCCTCTCTCCAGCCTATAATGCCCCCCATGGCACGGCAGAGAGAACATTATAGGCTGATTAAGTATTCTATGTGCCTTAAAGACTAACTCTTAGATCAGTCTTTCTTTCTTAACCTCTTTGTTGAGATGTATTTCATAATTAGCAGCTTTTATGAGTTGTAATTAATCTGGAGTCTGCAAATGATTGGACAAATTAGGTTTACAATCCGTAATGTGGAGTAGAAACCTCCAGTCTACCATGACTCATTTAAAAATATACCTGAAAATTACTATAAGTTGACTAATTAGCGGTTGTTTTATCAAAATGCTTAATAAAGTAACTTACTACGTACATGTACAAATCAATATAATCATACAACAAATAATATTGTTGTTATAATTTACGAGATAAGCAGGCACGGATTGTGTTGAAACCTCGTAAAATACAAAACTCGGTCGTGTACCAGCAATATCCGTTTTAAAGTTCACTACTTACATAATGTAAAATGTTACAAAGTTTTCTCTTTGCTTAGTAACTACTTAATATGTTATTTCAATTTTCATTTTTGTCAACTGCATTACGTACGGCAAATGACAAATATATACTTTTTTTTTTTTTTTTTCTTTTTTTTGTTATAAAACGTTGCCCCACACTAGGAATTTCTCCTGTATCGTGGGTGCGTTTACAAACATTTAAACTCACATACACAAACAGCCAGACCCGGAACAACTACTTGTAGGTCATACAAATATTTGTTCCGTGCGGGAATCGAACCCGCGACACGCAGCGCAGCAGTCAATCGCTTAACCACTGCGCCAACCGTGCCGTCAGATATTTAATTTGATACGTGAATGACTTATCTTTTTTACTATAATGCTACCTATACCTTGTGATTACATAGTGGTATTTTTCAACTTTGAATATAATGGCACTATCAGCAAACACGTAAACTTACACATAAACACACACACACAAACGCACACTACCACATACACATACTCACAATTACATACTACACAGAGCTGCTAATTATTTTATAAGTCTTTATCTCTTTGCTTTTAAAATCAGTTCTTAAATTGTTATTTTGTTCTTGAAAATCAGCTCTTAAATTATATTATTTTAGTTCTTAGTTTTTATTTTATTTTTTCTAACTAACTTTTTTATAAGGTCTCGATATTGTAATCTATAATTTAAAGGAAGGAGCGAGACAACTCCAACACAAGTATTATTCATTACTTACTGGGGCTGTTTCATTCACATGTGTAAATGTAACCGTTTGAGACACAATAAACAATTTTAATTTTAATTTTTAATTTAATACGTACAATAAACATAATATGGTACACATATGAATATATTTATATATATTTACTCATTACATTATAATGCTGATATATATAATATATAACACAACTTACTATTTACACTTGTTACTAAATTAAATGACTAATTATACAAATAAATACAAAAACAAAAGGACACTTAGGCGTCGAAGTAATCGCATCCGGGAATGTACCCTGAAGACTGGCAGCATTGCATATATAAATGCTTAATATTGTAACTAAGTTTAATTGTGTTGAAGCAGACTCAGTCAATAGGAGGAGGTGATCAAAAATATTTATCAAAAAAAATTATTTGGGGTTTTTGGTATATTACTTACATTTATATTTACCAAATTGAGAATGTCAGTTCGATCAGGTAAAGTATTCTCACAGTACACAGGACTACTAACCAATTTCTAAAAATAAAGACAAGAACAGAAATAAATAAGCCACTCGTAAATAAATAGAAAACTTTGCTAATAACAATATACCTCTTCAGGAGCTTCCTTTCCCGGTAATTCGAATAATAAACATCAGCTCCATATAATATTGCGTAGTCTTTATCAATAAACGGCTGCAAGCCTACCCTCATAATGACCCTAGGAACTGGTGCACGTAATTAATAGGCCATGCCGTCGAGGGCCATTGTACAATTTATTGTTTTACAGCGCGTTCGAACTATAAATTTCTTAATTGGGCCCCACTTTATGCTCAACGGACCCCTAATTTACAAGGGCGAGCACAGACAGTATCAAGATTTTTTCACTGCAATACTTTCGGACAGTTAACAAGCCGTCATCATATAATTTGGGATGGGAATCCAACATTTTTAAAGCGTACAGCTGCTTTGCCGCGAAGTTGATGTAACAATTTTCACATTAAAATAACAGTCAGGGAACTTTTTTCGTGGGTCTATTCGTCGGCACTGACTAACAAGGTTGTATTGAATCGATACGACCGTAATTTGTAAATTAAAAACGGTTCTGGCATCGTAAATGGTTTGAGATTGGCCTTTCATTAGCTGTTATTTAGTGATGTTCCTTATAGATTGAAATCGATGATTTAAGTAGGTTAATACGCTATATTACAGTAGGTATGTATGACTTGTAAAATGGAGACTTACGACTGCCTGTCGCTTAAAAAAATACTTTAATTTTAAATGAAACGCGATCTTAGGCAACGCTCATCGTCGGACTACCTACTCTAATTTTTAAATAAATATTTTTCAAGTAAAAGAGAAAAGATGTCCTTGTATAAAAAATGGATCAAAAGCTTTGGTATCAATTTCATGAATAAATTCTACTGAAATTTAAACTAGAGGTGTGATTTAAGAAATAAATCCAGTAAGCTTAGGTACTTCTATTTCTGGATTTATTTAAAAATCTCTACAAAATTTTCCTTTTGAGTAAGAATTTTGATTTTCTTTTTATCATTTTTCACTTCAGGTCTTTATGATTTGCGGTGGAATATCTAAGCTGAATTTATTACAGATATGAAATATTATATAAAGTTTTTTACATTTCTGTCGCATGTTAGTAAAGCTTATCCCCAAATAGGTACCTATACCTAATAATAGTTATAGTTCGATCGTACAAAACCACGAATTGTCAATAGAATTTCTTTATATTTTCAACATTTTTGCGGCCAGATAATCCGAGGTCCTATTTTACCTAGCTCCTTTTTTATTCAACCTCGAGTGATATTTACTAAAAAGCTTTTCTCGCAAGACATGGCGTTACAAAACAATGAATTCTTTTCACATACCACAACAACGTCAGCGATTTCAGACACGAGTCTCGTGTGGTGATATGGCGCCGCCAGGCACACCAAGTAAAATATTCAGGGCAAAAGTCAGTCACGACACACGATGCTCTTCCGACTTTTGAGTCCCTGGTACCTCTGTGTGTTTAGGCTATGCTCATAGGCACTCATAATATTTGGAAGATTTTTAGCTAGTAAAAGAAGAAAAATATAATATTTACAACTGCAAAACTTTCTCGTTTTCTGAATAAAATACTCGTACCACGTTACTCAGCTTTGCCAAGCTAAGAACTTATGAGCATGTAGCATACAATTTTCGAACAACGACCATCAAATACGGAAAAAAAACTAAACTTCACAAAAAAACAAGCAACCATCACTTTTGTAAGTAATCCCACAAACAAGGTGATTATTACGTAAACGAGGTGTAATATCGTTTTATTGAAATCATTGTCATAAGCTTAGCACCTAAGTTTATATAGATTTGAGGTATCGTCGTAAACCTGATGATTGTACCGATACTGATATATCGTAAATTATACCTTATAGGTTAAGCTGACATTTAATAGTGTTAGTGGTTAGTGTTCAGCATCCCATCTGTCATATCAATTTCCATTTTATGCCTTCATAAAAGTATTCAATACCTTAAGTAGGAATGTATTGATAAATAGGATAGCTATTTCATGAATATATTCTCACCTATAGCTATACACCGTGGCATTTTAATCGTCTTACAACGGCAGCCCACTTCATGTATCCAATGACTATTAATCATTCATAAAAGTTTTTTTTTTATTATTAACATTTGAATAATAAAAGAAATATGACGCATGACTTAGTTTGAAACACCCTGTTACGAGCATTGCGTTCCAAGGGCGGCGCGGAATGGAGTGCAAGGCTCGCACCGCGCTCATAACTGGGTGTTTCGAACTAAATTATGAATAATATATTTTTAATTTAATTATTCAAATCATCATCTGCCTAGCCTTTTCCCAACTATGTTAGAGTCAGCTTCCAGTCTAACGGGATGCAGCTGAATACCAGTATTTTACATGGAGCGACTGCCTATCTGACCTCCAGAACCCAGTTACTGAGTAACACGATATCCCTTGGTATGACTAGTTGTCAGACTTTTGGGCTTCTGACGACCCGTAACAACTGTCAAAGATCTACAAATGACAGCCGGGACCAATGGCTTAACGTGCTTTCCGAGGCACGGAAGAATCTTGGTATGAAAAGATGATCCACGGACCAACCGCGGCAAGCCTGATCGATCGACCCGTGCGGCAGTTATTACTTAGCCACAAGCTCTCAATTATTCAAATGTTCATAAAATAAAAAAAACTTTTATGAATGATTAGTAGTCATTGGATACGTGAAGTGTGCTGCCGTTGTAAGGCGACTAAAATACCACGGTGTATATGGAGCTGCTAGAAATTTCTCCACCAACGTCGTAATTTTTTTTATTACAATTCCTTTTAAATCTATAGCTATGCCAATTGCAATAACGTTTCTGTTCCGCATAACGAAGTTTGGGTTGAGCTATGAGTCAAAGAATTTCACTTTTAAACAACACATCGGCTACACAACATTTATTTTTATTATCCTAAAAATATTTTAAAAGCGAAACACCAGTATCGTAAACCCGTAAATGAAAGCAAAATCATTTGTATCCAATCACAAAATGGATCGCTAAAAGTGAAACTTCTAAGCTTCTGAGTCATAACAACAAAACAAAATTGTTCAAACAATAACTTTAGAGAATAGTGTCGCAATGAAAAACTGAGATAAAACAAGTGGACCATAAAGTTACTGTTGTAAACATTGTTTATAAAACAATTCGGGCGACTGAGACACAAACAAAAGTTTCCGTAGAATTCCGCGCCACCCTTTCGGCTTCCTTAAATTGTTATTGCGGTAATAAGCCTCCAACGAACATGTGACTTTTATGGCCAACCAGTTTTTGGAGTTTTTGGCAGAGGCCATTTTGTCACTGGCACAATTACTAGCCCAGTACACCAGAAGAACAATGACGGGCTACTTTTGACATATTGTGCGAAGGACCTTCATGCAATACGTTTACTTTTTAGGGTTCTGTAGTCAACAAGGATAAAATGATAAATGATAAATTTATTTGCCATAAAATTACAGATAGGAACATACGTGATTCATTATAAATAGTGTACATTATAACATCTGGTTCTATGTTAATATCTGAACTCAAGTATAATTATAACCCTGCTCAACTAGGTAAACCTGTATCTTAAGAGACAGTGATCCGCCATGAGGGTCTTAAACATAGTTAATGACAAAAATAGGTAGATCTATGTGAGATGTCGATTCATCCTTTACAATTAAATCTTAGTATTTCATGTAACCAGAAAGAAAAAAAATATGTAATAAAAACTAATAATAATAATAAAAAAAACTAGCTTAATTAATAATAGTGATAAAATGAAAAAGTTGATGTGCAGTTGTTATGTATTAAGGAAGTGTAGGTTGTCTGCGTGAGTGTGTTGTATGTGTGTAAGTGTTTATGAATATAATTATGAATGTGTTGTGAGGGTTATGTTTGGAACCTTTATAGTTTCGCTATTTCCATCTGTCCGTCTGTCCCCAGCTTAGCTCAGAAACTCTTAGTACTAGAAAGCTGTAGTTTGACATGGGTATACATAATTATTAATCACGCCGACAATGTGGTAAAATTAAATCTTGAAAACATTTTTTTTTATGTTATGCGTTTTGCTCGTACAGTGGAGATGATATATTTTTTTTCTCGTCTCTCCTATGATGTGGGATACCGTTGGATAAGCCGTTCAAAAAAACATTTTTCGAATCAGGGATCCGTTTGCGTAATATTAAGCTTTAAAGTGCATTTTTTTTGCTAGAGTCAAGTCCTACCCTGCCAGCTAAATGGTTGTTTTTGGTTATCTAAAAAAATCATGGCAGCAGTATATAATTATAACAAAATTAAAAGGAAAACTATCACAACTAAGTAGGCTTTACAAGTTAACGAGTAATAGTCGACCAGCTTAGATTTGCAGTTGGAGAATTGACCGTGGTGTATAATATAGATGTATGGGAAAACATGTTTTTCAACTACAATGTCAAGTTGTTTTTGTGGTAAATTCATCCCAACTACGGAACCCTTCATTGTGCGTGCTCCGACACGCATTTGGCCGGTTTTTATATGTTTCGGCCGGACTTCGTGTCGTAATGAAGAAGGGAACAATTATTACTTCACCGAATTGTTCTTGCGGGATGTTTGTGAGTAATCAGGTCTTCTCAACGAGCAGCTTCTGGGTCGTAAAACAGTTGTCTTGGTAAGCAGAAATGTGCTTTGAGGACGGTACTAGTTATGTGTAAAGTAGGTTATAATAACCTGAAGACCACGTGCTATATTTTTTGTTTTCGTAGAAAGATAATAAGCTAGATTTTTTAAAGCTGACCTATTTTCGGAAACTCAATCTATCGAACACAGATTTATCGAAGGACGTGTCTTTCTAAACCCTTGGAAAGAGAGTTCAGAACATACTTCCCTATCCAACTTGATCATTCTAGACGCTTTAAAAAATTTTACTCTGAAAACTGGCTCTCAATGTAATACAAACTTCAGAACGCCCTGCCTTTATTACACAAAGTACTCAACTGAGAGTTCCTTCAAAATTGTCGTGAAGCCGTGTTACGTGTAATTAATTACCATCGTCGAAGAATCCACCGCTCTCGGGACAATAAAACGCTTCGGATTATGATATGAAACGTTGAAAGCTAATTCAACTCGTAATAAATTTGAGAGTTGTTAATTATCTGACGTCCTCAGTGAGGAGCGTCGTAAAGGGTCCACCTCTTTGTTTTACGGAACTTTTGTCGACTTCAAAAGATTCCAGTGTTATTAAGTTAGCCGTAATAAATAGAACGTCTCTGGAGTAATGACCTTATTGTAAACATTCACAAAACTGCATGCTGTTGACTGTTGTGAATATTAAGTGCTTATAAAAATGCTACGACAGTCTATTCTGTTCTCTTCTTCCGTTTATTTCATTACAGCCCGCTCAAAGGAAAATATGGCAATTTTGTTAGGGAAATTAAAAAGTTACCTGTTCTTACAGTAATGTACTAACAAGTTTAATTTTCTTCGTCTCTCGTCCGACATTAGGAGGGCCGAAACGTAACTTGGGTATAAAATATTTAAATTGACTTTAAAAGCGAATAAGATATTCAGTTTGATCGCTTTGCCGTCGATTTACATTCAAGAACGGTTATAATGGTAACTTCATTTTATACTTATTTCTTGTTATATTGGTTTTAAATAAGTGCTTACTTTTATACAATGTAAATAAAAGTGAGATTAGAATTTTACGGCTGTTTTTAGTGCTTTTTGCTCCTAACTTTCAGTTAAGTGATGTCTGGACTTCGCTTTACAAAACAGTTTGTTATGAGAGTTTTATTTCAAAGGATTTTTGCGTCAATTAAAAGAAGGACAATAATAATGAGCGGACTTTTTTTTAACTTTTGTTATTCGCTAAATAATTTGGGCCGTACCTATACAAAAAAAGTCGGTGTCGATTACTTTGCATAGAGCTCGTTATATGGAAACCATTACCCGCCAAGATCTACGAACCGTGAGACAATATCGGGCTTTATTATACATCCTCTATATATCGTTAAATAGGCGGTGTCTACACGGTAGGGGCCGGTGTAAACGAACCATAACCCATGCCGTTTTTACTATATAATGAGCCTACAAACTATTATTACGACGTCACCGTGTCAAGCCCACATCACGTGTACATCCGCCCTAAATCCAGATATACCAACGCACAATCAGATATCGTTTGTTTAACCCTTACTAATTGAGACAAGGTTCTAATTGTACATTCCGGTCTACCACAAGTTTTGAGTACATCTAAAGTTATAAATGATAGTTAAATGATTTCTTGACAATTTAATGCTGAGGCGTCTTATCGTATGTTGAAATTCGTTAATAAAAATTATAGTGGAATGAAGATAATTTCTGAGAGAGTTACCTAGGCACCTGTTGGTCAAGTTTGTGTATTTAAGGAAGTGAGTTAATGTGTTTTTAAGTAGATATCCTTGTCTTGATTGATGAATTGTTGGTTCCCGCATTTTGTTTGCCGGTAGATAGCTGGCAATGGGCGTGTTTAGAACAAGAGTGATTTAAATTAGTCTATCATAATAAAGATTAATGTTGAGACAGTATTGGGTGAATCAAATATAAAAGAATATACGCACTCATGCGTGAATATGTATGTCATTTATCTTCTGTTAGATAATTTTGTTCGGTGCGGTGCCGGACGTAAATAATAGCACCATCCTATTTTTTCCCGTGGGTGTCGTAAAAGGCGACTAAGGGACTTACTAGAGAATGGGCAGCAGCGTTCTCTATGCATTTTAACACCATACTGCAATCGCCAACCCACCTGCCAAGTGTGGCGATTATGGAAAACCCCCCTTCTTTTTAGGGGAGGCATATGTCCAGCAGTAGACGTCTTTCGGCTAAAATGATGATGCGTGAATATGTATGTAATTTATGTTCTGTATCCATTTTGTATTGAAAGGAGTTCACCTATACACACATAATATTATATATTAAAGTCGCCTTTTGTGTTTATCTGTGTTCTTCTGAACTGCACCACGGATTTTCACCTTTATTTTGAAAGTTTTATGTGTCACGATGAGTTAATAAATAAATAAATAAAAACTTGCATATAATAATGACATCTCAATATCTGCGTCGCTAGTAACAAAATTACTAGTTAAGAAAAAAGGTCCCAGGGGGACAAGGGGGGGTGGGTTCCCAGGTCAGGCAAAGTGTTATTGGGATTTTCTAGTAGGAATTTCTCAGTAGCAGCCAGGAGTATGGATTTGTGCCCGGTTGATGGCACTAGGCTCGCCCCCTATTACATGAGACTTAAAGATAACTGGCGAATTGTGGGTGTACTATTGGTACACCTCTGCCTAACCCTTCGGGGATTAGAGGCGTGATGTTACGTTATGTTGTGTAGTTAAGAAGACGCACAATAAAATAAGCAGTGGTTAAAATAGAACAGACAAGGAAAGCTGACCCTTACATCATTTGGAAAACCATGAAGATGATAATTTGGCAGTATTCAAAAAATTCCATTAAAAAAACTATATTCAGCAACTGAACATCGCTCAAGAGCTTAATATAACCACACAATAATTTCCATCTCACTTATACCGTACAATACAAATAGTTCACCAACTTATCTTCCTTACACATTACGTGCTCTGAATACCGAAGTAGGATACTCGAACGCTTAAGATACATCATTATAATACAGGATCATCGTAATCCGCTCCACGTTCGAATCACCCAAAGTGCCCGTTTTTAGTAACTTCTACCCTCGAAAGACCATTTCATACGTCCAGGATTACCCAGTATTCGCAATGAACGTTCCACTCAGACTTCATTAAAAGCAATAACGTGAATGTAGCCTACAACGCAATCCTGAAACTAATCTCTTTTGTTTGCATTTTGTACGAGAGCCAAATCTAACTCGTAACTCGCAACTGAGTACGAAGGAACGGGATCAAAAGTTCAGAGTTCTACACTGCGTTATTTGTGTAGGGTAGCGACGGAGATTGTGGACCAACTGCGTAATGGAATGGTTAATCTAATCTGCCTCCTGCTGAGTTAAAATGTAGACAAGATTGGATAAACAAATAAGGTCCCTATGTTGGTGAAAAATGTGACATGAATTTTGAACAGAAAAAAAAAATGTTGTTATAAGAATCCACACGATTACACCCAAAAGATGTCCATTGTAAAGACGCCAGCATATCAAGCTACTACAATCTATCAAATTTCTTTAATAGATTTTCAACTTTATCCTTACATCATAAGGATCAAGGTTGATTGGGAAAATTTGACAGTTTCGGGTAGCTTGGACTGCTGGTGTCTGTACATATGCCCACAAGAACAATTTATTATTTGGAATATGTCATTGTTAAGAATTGTATCAAATTGCAAAGAACCCGACTACGATGACTTATTTAATAGAAAGTGGATAATGAGGATTGTAGATTGAATAAGTTTCAACGAATTAAACTTAATTATTCCTACCAATCTAAGTCCAAAATACATAAAACTTAAAACCGTATTATCGCTCTTTACAGTCGATAACATCCACTAAGCCTCACTTCTTTATATGAACCAATAAAAAGAATAATCAACCGAACATAGACTAAAGACGAATCTAATGACACTCATCTATAAATTAAATGATACGGCTGTAAACACAGATGGAACTCTTTATAAAACACATTACCATTCTAATAAAAAAATAGATGTCATAAAATACAGTGCATTTAAAGTTCATTTGGACCATTTAAACAGTGCATTCCGTGCAATTTAATGGCCGTACGATTGCTATTATTTTTCACTAATAGCAGCACTATTAAACGGACTGAATTAGATGGTATAGGATATCGTAAAATGAATGCAATGCTATTTAATAATAGCTAGAAAGCGGGTTTTAGTGGCGTTTAAAATGAGTTTTTTTTTGAGTACTCTATTAGTGAAGTGTAAAAATAAAAGGCACTTTTCTAGTAGATTATTCTCAGTAGGTAACCGTCTTTGCAAAGTTGTTTATGATGATTTCAATTTAATTTTTCAATTTATTTATTCAGTAATAATTCACATTGCGTTCGCTTCGGATATAATCCAGCATTAAACAAAAGTATTAGATGTACAAATATAAAAATACATGCAACTCAATTTAAATTAGAAGATATTAGTTCGATAAAAAAACATAAAAATTGTAGAATATCATTCGAACATAAATTAATAGAATTAAATTATAAAAAAATAATAGTAATTGAAACGAAATAATAATAAATTTTACTATTTAATATATTTTGAAAAGAGTAGTACCTACCTTATAATCCCTTTAGAAAAATCGATTTCCTAAGTTAATACGCAGTACCTACGGTTATTGATGGTTCATTTTATTGCATTACTTTAAAAGTGCTCCAAAATTCTCGAAATGTAAAAATAAAAAGTAGTAGGTACCACAATTCTGCAGTTCCTTTGGGACCGGTCGCCATTCAATTGGCGTTTTCAAACGAATTGTGTGCCAATTACGTTATCGAAAATTTCCCCGGAATAAAATTAAGTTGATACCTAATTATTATGAGCTTTAAGAATGACTAGAACGGCAGTTAATTTGTGCCTAATTCTGAACTCGCAGCGCATAATTTCATTATGATTAGCTTAATTTTCATAATTCCATTCTGGTTATTTTATGAGAAAGTCTGCCTTTAAGATTTGACAGTTTAACAACGTTTTTATAACATTATAATGAGTGGCACTCATTTCAAGCTCATATTATCGTAATATTTTCGCAAATTTAACCGAAAATAATTAAAAATGCAATTTAACTGCACGGAGCCTAATTGACGCATTTTAACGACTTACTGAAAATAAAAACCGTGGAAGCGAAATCCAGGAGAAAAAAAAACTAAAGGAATTTTTGAATCGAACGTTTTGCAACACCGCGCGGTGTTTAGTTAAAAGAGCCCCTACCATTTGCATAATCGACGTTTCCACAGGTGCATTGGCAGCGCATTGGCAGCTGATTTAAGTACCGTGCCAAGTGACAAGAGGGCTCCTTCGTCGTATAAGGCAATATGCTTCGGCCACTATTTTTATTTATCGTCAGTCGCCGAGCATCGCGGTGTTTTACGTAGGTTTGTGTCGGCGGCAAAAGTAGCAGTGTTTTTTTACTTTATTTCAGACTGACGGTACATCTTGGCGTTTGTTTTCAATTGAATGGTCGTGGTCTCAGTATCGGACGTTTGATGGAGTCCTGTGTCTTGTAGATCTACGCATGTCTTTTGAATAACAACAGATTGCTTTATAGATATTGTAAATCTTAAGCTTATTTCTATGCGTGATTTTCCAATATTGAAATTTTAGTTCCATATATAGGAACTGTCACCAAAGCCCGAATAGGTATCTGAAAACTAAATATAGGTACTTATAAGGTTACCCCTATGTAAAATTTCAACCTTTTTTTCATCTGTAGAATAGAATAGAATATAATATATTTATTGTAAAACATGAGTGATTTGTAACAAACATTGTTGTTTGTTGTTGTGTTCATGAGTGTTTGTGTGTAAATGATTTATTTCTGTAAGTAGGTTTATACAAACACTTTTACACGTCAATCATATTTAAAAAAAAAACTAGATAAGGTCGGCGTTTCGTAACCGACTACTCTGAGAAGAAAGGCCGAAACAAACTCAGAGGCCACAGTCTCTTTTAAAGTCCAGACATAATCTTGGTCAGATCATGTGAAGACCATGTAGATTGGTGCCTGAAAAATTTTTGATGAAAAACCACACTGATTTGAATGGTCCAGTCAGTGCACGCATTTGTCAGTTATCGTGCAGCTCAACTCAAAACTTAAGGAGCTCAGCGATTCGACGAACAATGCCAAAGAAAGGACATTTGGTTAGGCCGCATAAAGTACTCAAACTGGCAGTTTGAGTACTTTATGCCAGCATTAAAACTAAGAAAATGAAAATGCAAAAACAATGCACATAGTCCTCACATTCATAATAATTAAAATAATATATTACTATAGAAAGTAAATATATGTCATTGTTTATGTAAAACGGTATAAATAAAAAGAAAAATATAAATAGTTGGCAAAAAAAATCAAATCAAGATTCACCGCGTGTGTTGTTTGTGAGTGTTTGTTTGTAATTTTTATGGTGTACATAATAAAGAGCACACTAGTCTATTCTACAACATCCACTTTAAGGCTAAATTCTAAAACTGTAAAACTAAAACTGTAGAAAAGCCGGTATCTAATCCAAACACTACGACGTTTGTTAGCATATTTTCCTAGCCCATAAATAATGGAAAACAGGGCATTTAGGTGTTATAAAGAATATTGAAACGATGTTGTTTAAGCCTAGCCTCCCACGTCGCGCGATCTGCGCTTGCGATGCACTCATTCCTTCTTTTATGTCAAAGATTTCAGTTTACCTGGAAGTGTTTATGTTTTTCTTTATTATTTCAAGACTTAGACTTAACTGAAATGAAATTTGTTAATGTTGCAATATAATCTACTGCAAAGATATTGCACTGTTTGACAAGTGTTTTGAAATCTTCATTATTTTTAGCAACCCCGATTCAATAACATTATTGGTTGTTTAAGCAATTTGTATAACTACAACAATAACAATATTAAGCATTTTATTAAAGCACTAGCTGCGCCCCGATAAAAAGTAGCCTATGTCTTAATCCAGGGTGTCAGCTACCTCCATACAAAATTTTATTATAATTGGCCCAGCCGTTTGAACGTGAAGAAGTAACAAACATACACACACACACTCACAAACTTTCGCCTTTATAATATTCGTGTGATATGATAGTGTGATGCAAGACTGTCTCTGTAGGTGTTGAAATTGTTTATTCTGTAAATAGGATAACAGAATCACTTTCACACGTCATATTAAAAAGAAAAATCTAGGTGGAGTCGACATTTCCGATATGACTACCTGAGAAGAAATGGCAAAACAAACTCAGGAGTCAAAGTCTCTTTTAAAGTTTAAGGCCTAGCGCGCACTGCCGTGCGTTTTTATTACCGCAAATCTGTGAAATATGGAATGTCATAGAAGTGCGCGCATTGCGGTGAAATAAACGCATGCTGAACGGTAGCAAAAACCCACCACGTGCCGTAGAATAAACGCACCGCTAGGCAGTGCGCGCTAGGCCTAATGTGTTAAGATGTATTCTTCAGGACACATTCATCAAGATTTTGGTAATCCAAATTAAAGCTCTTTCCAGCACCTCCAGTTCCGTAAAGCCTTACATAAATCACTAACCATCTATATTCCGTGCAGACTACACCTGCGAACACTCTGCCACTTTTGAGACATAACGAAATCCAATTAAATACATCTAGATATTTCACCAACTGATCATTAGGGCTACATGGCTTGTTAGGGCCCCTGTTTAAACGTGCCAGTACACCAGTCATGATTTCTGGTGACTTATTTCGTAGAAACGACGGTTTCCGAGAAATTTGCGTTTTGCAAGAGAATATTTATGTTCGAATCGTGGTTGGTCAATGTTTGATATAATTTATAAAACATACTAATGGAAAAAATGGAAATGTGAGGTTATTTATGCTTAAAGGTTTGGGGGTATGTATTGCAATAATGATTCTTTGTAAGTACAGGTTATTATAGATTTATTTATTTTACGGAACAGATGGAACTATAGCCACGGTAGATAACTCTTAAATGCATAGTAAAGAACTAAAATCTACGCCGAATTCAATAAATATTTCAAACGGTATTTTATTAAGATTTAAATCATTTTTTTGAATAAATAAAAAACACCTAGGTTTTGAATTCGCAGACGTTCTTTACACCCCCAGTTCTCAGAATATCGTAAATAGAATTGAGAACTAGTTTTAAGTTTAATCTGGCCCAATTAAATTAAAAACGTAATTAATCTGATTGCTGAAGCTATGTTTAGCTACACTGAAAAAAAAAGTGTTTCTTATAACAAAAATCTCGTTTTACGCGATCACGCATCTTGACTCCATACGATCCTAATAAGATCTTGACTTCTGAAGCTAGGAGAACTTTGTTAAATTATCATGTTCCGTCTACTAAATAATTAATTAGTTTAATTACTCGTAGTTATTTAATTTAGCTCAAATGTTGGCCAGTTTAAGAATGATATAATGCTAACAAGTTGCTTGTTACCATGAACTTAAATTATTATTTGATATACAAAAGTGAAGAAGTAAATTCAAACAAAGCATATATGATGTAACAAAGACCCGTGATTATTCTGTACATGTCACATTGTCGATATAAATATAATGAATTTGTTCTGGCAAATATGCTATCTTGTTTGTGGTAAATTGATAAATAATGATTTCAAATATGTTAATGCCAACTAAGAGAAAATGTGTTTTAGTTAATCAGCATTTTTTCCAGTGGAGAAGATTTCCAATTCTAGTATGCCTACAATATTTATTATATTTTTATTATTATCGTTTTCATCAATAAGTCGACTCCTTTGCAGTTTGAAAGTCTTTAGAAGCTAGCGTAGTAAGATTTTTTAATGGCCCCTTAAGCTCAACTTATTTTTACTTTTTCCTATCATCACATTATAAAATTAGTTTTACAGTGTACCGTGGCTTCGCAAAATAGCCCATGGCGATTTCTCGTTACTGTGCTTGATATTTACTCAGTGGATACTCAAACATAGGAAGTTGAGTAATGCTCTAGATCAGTGTTTCTTAACTTGAGGTCTGAGGTTCGCAGTCACATTTCTGGACTATTTAAAAATTTTAAATTACTTATTAGCGAATAGGCTAGATTGTAATGTGAATAAAGTATTACCAGCCAAGATAAAAAAAAAAAAAAAATGCTACCAAAAGTCTCGTAATCGCTATGCTTACTTAGCATGGTGAACGTGCACGCCGCACCGCGGCGTGGGCGGCGGGCAGGATCCGATTTGAGAATACAATTTTGTAGTAATATCAACCCCCTGTTTTAGTTGCAAAAAGGCAACACCAACCTTCACAATAATAAATGTATGCTAACGCATTTATAATAACGAAAATAAAATGCGTATTTTTTATTTAAAAAAAAAAAAACATTATTTGTATTGGTAGTCCTAAAACAAATAGTCCAAAATTTATTGCTGGTTTTTTTATTAAGGGGGTCCTTGATAATTGCGCTTGATTTTCTACCGATGCGACGGGTCGGTGGCTAAAAAATGTTAGGAAACTCTGCTCTAGATAGTTGAGCGTGCATTATTAGTTTAGTTTTGTGTATACGTGGTAGTATCATATAACGTACGAGTATGTTCATAATCCTCGAAATTAATTTAACTCTTATGTAGGTAAAAGTTTTTATTTGCATAAGTGCTATATAAATAAGCTTTTAGTTATTCTTGATCGGCAATAATAACAAAACTGACATATTCTTATTTTTAACTTTTAAGAATACAAAGTAGATAGTTAAGATAAAAGTGCTTTCATATTCTTAACAAATGTACCTATCTATTAACGAAACTGCTTTTGATGTATCACTGAAATAGTTATTTTCACTTTGACGATTATTTTTCGCAATCTTCTCTCTTGAAGACAGATTTTTAAACTTACGAATCGACAAAGAAAATTGGAAAATATTCACACAATTTCAGAACGATTCAGAACTTTCTAAACATTTGTTTTGTCGTTTAAATTCTTCAATATTTTAATGCAATAGGATTATTGCATTTGCTGAACTAAGTACCTACTATCAAAACTAATAAAACTTAGACAAATATTAATACGCTACTTAAAATTTCTTATTGCTACCTGATCAATCATTATAAGACCACGCAAGCTGTCCTCTTCTCATAATAGCACAAATTAAATGTGAATTAAACATTTAGAAGCCAGAACGTTGGGTTGGACTGACTGCCCAGGTTGTCCTAGGTAAGTCTACAGTAGTCTTTCGGGTACTGTTCTGCTTGTCGAGGCACTTCATGCACTTCAAGTCCACATAGCAGAAACCATAGCAGGATAGACTCCAGACAGAAGACGATGTCCCAGACGTTGTACTGGCCTCGGTATACATGCCAGGCGAGAACACCGACTGTCCGCCGAAAGAGATGACCGACCTAGTGCAGCACTGTGAGCGAGCCAACCTTGACCTGATCATCTGCACTGACTCGAACGCCCACCACCCGCTCTGGGGCAGCGACACACCGAACTCCAGAGGAGAGGTACTATCCACCTATTTATTCTCAACTAACCTTTACATCGTAAACCGCGGCTCGGAACCCACTTGGGTCACAGTCCGGGGACAAACGATCATAGACCTAACGCTTGCTACAGAAAACGCGACAAACAGTATCACAAACTGGCACGTGTCGGACGAGCCTTCATGCTCAGACCATAGAAGAATCCGATTCACACTAACAACCAACATCAGAAAGCCCATACCGGGACGAAATCCTCGGCGCACCAATGTGCCAGGATATAAGCGTCTCCTAGCTTCGCTATTAGCTAGGCACTTAACACTGACAAACTTAACAGACCCTACACAACTAGAATACACTGTCACAAAGTTATCAGAATACATAACCGAAGCCTACCATGCATGCTGCAGACTAAGGGTGCCACAAACCAAGGCTGAGAGAAACCCCTGGTGGAACGCCGAACTTAGTAAACTCAGAGATGCACTTCGTAAGCAATTCAACAGAGCTAAGAACACCAGACTTCCGGACGACTGGGAGCTATACAAAGAAACTCAATATCTGTACAGAAAACAGATCAGGACTGCCAGGCGAACAGCTTGGCGGAAGTTCTGTGAATCCATAGAGACAAATAATGAAGCCGCAAGGGTTAGGAAGATCCTATCAACCGACCAGGACCGAACTCTTGGCGCGCTGAAAAAACCCGACAACTCATATACAACAACTGACCATGAAACCAGCAAGGTCCTTCTTGAGACTCACTTCCCGGACTGCAAACTCCTGGAAGACAGGACGTGGGAGGTTGTGCCAGAATGGACCCCAACGGATCGAGACTGGTCAAGAGCCCATAATATAGCAACAGAAGACCGTATAAAGTGGGCTATCAACACGTTTCAGCCTTTTAAGTCAGCAGGACTGGATGGCATCTTTCCAGCCCTGCTACAATGGGGGATAGATCACCTGACACCGTGGCTGGTGGAGATCTATCGAGCGTGCATAGCACTTAGACACATACCACTAGCATGGCGCGAAGTGAAAGTCATCTTCATACCCAAACCTGGCAAAATCGACTACACACAACCCAAGGCTTATAGGCCTATTAGCCTTACATCCTTCCTACTGAAAACCCTGGAGAGACTCTGTGATAGACACATTCGAGACGGACCTCTTCGGAGAAAACCACTCCATAAACAACAGCATGCGTACTCCACAGGCAAATCAACAGAATCCGCGCTACACAGCGTGGTTTCTAAGATTGAATGCGCAGTGGACCACAAATGTTCATCACTGGCTGCCTTCATTGATATCGAGGGCGCCTTTGACAAAACCATGTTTAACAGCATTAACATGGCCCTAGACAGACACAACATAGACTCGACCCTGAGCGGCTGGATCACCAATATGCTCAAAATGAGAGCTGTACAGGTCACGATAAATGACACCACAAGGGCCATCGTGGCGAAGGGCTGCCCGCAAGGGGGCGTCCTCTCGCCACTTCTATGGAACCTGGTTGTAGACAGCCTCATTAAAACACTCAATGACAAAGGTTATTTCACCGTAGGCTACGCCGACGACATAACCATAATAATAAATGGCACCCACGAAAACACCTTATGTAACCTAATGCGCCAGGCTTTGAAAATAGTAGAAGACTGGTGCAACAAACACCAATTGTCAGTAAATCCGACAAAAACCGAACTGATTCTCTTCACAAAAAAGAGGAAGCTGGCGACACTACAACTGCCACGACTCTTTGGAACTACCCTAAGCCTATCAACCGAAACCAAATACCTGGGCATCTATTTGGACAAACAGCTGAACTGGGCAAAACATACCAACTACATTACCACAAAAGCCAGTGTATCCTTGTGGCAGTGCAAACGACTGCTCGGAAGGAATTGGGGCATCAGCCCCAAGGTCACCCACTGGCTATACACCACAGTCATCCGACCAATTATCACATATGGCTCACTGGTCTGGTGGCCCAGGACGGACCTGAGCACAGCCCAAAAAGACCTCGAAAAACTGCAGCGGTTTGCTTGTGTAGCAATAACTGGCAGTATGAGGACTGCACCAACTGCCGCTTTACAGGTAATGCTAGGACTGCCACCCCTACACCTCATCGTGCGGGAGGAGGCAGCCTTGGCCGCCTTCAGGCTCCACCTATCGGGAACCCTGAGCAAAGACTCTAGGGTCAAACACACACGCATAAGGGAAGATGCAATCAAACGACAACCGATGATGGCATCACCCTGCGACAAAGCCCCGAAACTACACTTCTTTCAGAAGCATTACAGCGTTACACTCACGGAAGAACGGTGTGACCACTCAGGCCCAAGAGAGATGAGAGTATACACCGACGGATCAAAGACCAACTCCGGAACCGGAGTCGGAGTCTTTTCACACGATTTTAACATAAATATATCCAGCCCGCTTGGAATGTTCAACACCGTCTACCAGGCGGAATGCGTGGGCATTATACAAGCGGCTTACGCCATAGAAGCCAGGAAAGTTACGGACACCCGTATACGTATACTGTCCGACAGTGCCTCAGTTCTGCAATCCCTAGAGAAAAAATATATTACATCCAGACTAACACTAGAATGTCACAATGCACTGGAGCGGGTGACAGTGTGCCACCGTAACGCAGTGACACTGCAATGGATAAAAGGACACAGCGGATCTCTGGGTAACGACGCAGCTGACGAACTAGCTAGGAGAGCATCCAGCGCGTCAGTCTGTGGGCCCGAGCCTATTGTACCCATCCCCTTTAACCAAATACGCAGGTGGCTACAGGAGTTCACCCACACACAAGCGGAGAACTGGTGGACCTCGACACCGGGCTGCAGGCAGTCCAGGGAAGCCATGCCATCCTTAGATGGCAGACTAACCAGGCGTTTGCTACGCCTGGACAGGAACGGCCTGCGCTTGGTGACGGGGACCATCACGGGACACTGCTCACTAAACAAACACTTCCACAATATAGGCATAACGGACAGCCCTCTGTGCAGGGCTTGCATGGAGGCTGATGAAACCGTTGCACATGTGCTCTTTGACTGCACAGGCGTCAGCCAGATAAGAACAGAAACCCTCGGGTCACCCAGATCTTTCACAGATATTCTACGCAGACCAGAAGATCTAATAAGCTTCTGGAGGGAGGTGGGCTGGTTGGAATAAACCAATGACGGCCGCCATGGCCCACGCACAATGGTCCACATGAAGGACTAAGTGCGGAAACCAAACCCTCTAACATAGAACATAGAACCATAGCAGGATACCATATTGATATTTGTACGTACCGCTTTGTCAAGCTGCCACGCTTTAATTAATTGGAGACCAAAATAACCATGTAGGTAGGATCTCCCTTTGCGCAGAATACCCGCCGACCCATGCAAAAACAGTGTCTCCATCACACACGGTACCAGCAATATTAAACTATCATCCGTACAAGAAACTAGCTCTGGTGTTCATTAATTAAACGTTCACCCTCGTTAATATCAACACCTGTTCTTGAAAAGCATTTAATAATCACGTCAAGTAACAGCTGTGAACGGTTGCGGGCACAGCGCTAGTTTTCTACAGGAGTGCCAGTAGGAAAACTAAAACTAAATTAATTGTATCGAGGTTGGGTTAGTGCTGAAATTAATTATTTTCTTCATTACAGCTTGTTAGAGGCTTTTGTGTTTGTTTTGTCTTGACTTTGTTAATTTGTGAATGTTTTGTTTAAAATCTTGTCAGTGCAACACTGCTCTGTGCAGCTTTTTCAGAAATAGAAGTTGCAAACATTGTTATTCAAGTTGCAATGATTTTAGTAACTAATAATTATATTAGTTATAACAGTTTATAGGGTTTATTTGCCTTATCAATGTATTTATCTGTTCTTATTTCCTTTACATAATCAGCCTATAATGTTCCCACAGCTGACACAAGCCTCCTCTTTCTGTGAGAGGGAGTGGAACGTAATCTACCACACGGGCCCCGTGCGGATTGGTGGATATCACATGTTATAGAATTTTTGACGTGACAACGTCTTATAATTCGATGGAGCCGGCTGCACGCACGACAAAACATGACGCATGCGGCGTTACCACGCTCTGAGGCGTTCCATTTAAGGCTTATGACGTTGTCACGTATCGTCAATAAACCGACTTTACAGACAACCGATTTCTTTTTCTAGGACATGCCAGTTTCCTCACGATGTTTTCCTTCACCGTTTTGAGAGCAGTGATGATGAAATAATTTACACAAAGTAAAGCGCCTGTCTGGGTTCGAACCCACGACCTACTATACTCGTAAGTCGAGGCCGTTACTAGGAGTACTATAACTAACTAACTATAACGAATTTATTTTGTCAAAGAAAGAAGTATGTTCTGCATTGATCAGTAATTCAGCACTCACTAACATAACGTTTCTGTACAATTAACCTACTAGGAATGATAAGGTTTTAGTAATCGACTAAGTGTATGTTTCCCATGAAAACTAATTAACAGATCTGAACTAACATTCCTGTTCATTATCCGTTTCCAATTACAGTTTAAATCAAATGCATTCAGATATTCTTTGAATTTAGAAGTAAAACAGAATCGTTATGAGCAACGTCACGTTGTAACATAATAGGTTTGATGTGTTCGAAAAAAAAGTCAAATAACAAAACAATTCTTAAGAAAGCTCGTGCTCTACTCTGAAGAAGCTAATTATAGAGGTAGACCGAATCGATCCATTTACACGATTGCACAAGCATCGAGTTCTCGATTACAAAATGACGTATCATCGAAACTCGGCTGCGTTACGAACGGCTGATTCTTTAATTAGTGACTTATCAAGATCGATACTTGGAGAGTGTAATCGGTGCGATGTAATCGAATGCTAATGCAACGTAATGTGTGTCTCGTCTAATTGGATCAACCTTTTTTGATGATCTCAGTACTTGAATGTCGTAAGCATATCCAATCGCTCTGCGTACTAAATCGATGAGTATCTAACCAAGGGTCAGATAAAACTTTTAAAAAGTTCGGTTGACACGCGCCATAGTTACACTTGTAGCAGGAACCGTTTCAAGTACTTGATTGATTTTAATGAATACAAGAATAACAAGAGAAAATGTGTTGTACAAAGCGTACAAGCGATTTATCTTAACTTCTCACATTATTCTGAATGGAAGTCGTAACGAACTTTTCGTCTTCTACTAAATATACTTCACTATCGTCCCCATTATTTTCGAGATCTTCACCATGTCTTTTAATGATCATGAATTAAAAATACATGTCCCTCTGTTTCCATCCGACTAACACCAAGTCTCATTACCGGTGGCTACTGATAACATCTGAAAGCCTGTGGCACTCCCGACACATCACAAAATAACCATTGATTTATAAAAAAGTTTATGTTTTAGTCCACGATCACTGAACTTACGAACGTATCATGTAGGGATAAGGTAAAAAATCCTTTGGTAGATAATCCATAGTAAACCCTAAAATTTTTGGCTTTTGGATTCTGGAGACATCGAAAGGAATCGATCGTGTGTGAAATAATGAAACAATTCTCTTACAATTACGAATGATCATAAATTCAAAAAACCGACCTACCGCAATATTTACAGAAAATACGAAATTGGTTAAAAAAACACTTTTATACATCATTGTGATTTAAAACTACATGAGTTTGGTATTTCCTATCCGACCACACCAACAGATGGAGCATGATATGTCTCTCATTAATATAATATGAAATTGTTTCGTAGTAATATAGACTAGTTAAGTTTGCGTGCATATAGCGATCTGCGTGTCCAGTACAATAACGCACTCAGGATACTGTTGGGGCTGCCATGGCGATGTAGCGCATCAAGGATGTTTGCGGAAAGGCCTATAGATGGTTTTGCGGCCATCATATGTAAAAGAAGCGCTTCTCTGCTTGATCGTCTCCGCGGCAATACCAACACTATCTTGAGTTTATTCGCTGCGACATTGGATGAAACTCCACACCGAATAAAACTTGTATTTTCTACTAAAACTAGTTTTTAAGATCATTGTTATAATAATAGCTTATCTACAAATAGAAACAGCAAACAACAACATGAGTCGTATAAACAGTAGCTTTGCAAAACAATATCCGGCACTTCAAAATAGTCAGCCCTCTCAATGGGGATTTAATGCGATTTTAACCAGAACGAGCTGCGATAAAACTGGAATATAGCCTTTAAACAATGTCAAAGTAAATCTATCGTAAAACAGTTACAGCCATTTAAACTGTTACCGATCAATACAAACATTACGATCGGTAGAACGTCGCTCAGGTCATTAAACTTGGCGATAAATTAATAGCAGTTTGCATTACCACACATCAATCGAATATAACATCTGTCAATCTAAGCCGATAAAGATAAATTTCGAGATAAATACTCGGTTTTATAGTTCGATTATTGTATGTCAAAAGCGCCGGTTGCACCGCCTGAGCCCAATTTGATTACACACAACGTTTATTTAAATGGAAACTGATTTCATTAATTACAAATATGGCTTCTAATCTTTATTATGTCAAATGCGTAATAAACGTCTTGTGTGGGTCCGAGAGTCGGATGTTGACTTTTATTTTTTTCTCATTAAATTTTTGCCTCTAAGGTTTCGTTTAGCGCGTCGTTTTAAGTTTTTATTGTGGCTTGTTATCCATATCTAAATCACTGGGTGCATTAATCCGACTGTCATATTACTTTTGGTAGCTCCCCTAGCAAAGGTTGGTTTACGATTTATTTGACTGTCGACACAGCTTTTGAAATATTATTTGAAACTTCGTTTTATTAATAATGTAACACGTAATATTTAACAATGTCATGGGTAAGTTTTTTCGGGAAATTCAAAGTGAATCTTTTATTTTATTTCGGTTGCACAGTATGCAATCATATTAAATTTAAGTCTAGCATGAGTAAGACAAGCCTGCTACTGGCAACGACTCGGTGCATAACAGTAGAATTAAATTTGTGTAATTACGGTTTGCGTTTTCGGAGTACACAAAACTGCAGTAGTCTCTACTATTATAATTACAACGCGTTTTACGTTTCCAGTTAGACGGAGTGTTCTTCAAGGTACCGTAAATAACTCTTAAAGTGATATTAAGCAAATGTTTTTGCACAAACATGAAGTATTCACACAGCGTATACTTACCTCTCTAAGCAATATTTCAAACTCACCTTGCGTTGCTTCTTGCCCTCTGCTATATCATGTTGCTTTATTATGAATAGTAATGTGGATACGCTTTTGTGTTGCTGTTTCTTCGTGGTTTTCTTTCAAATTTGTGGTTGTTGTTTAAGCGGCTGTAATGTTTACTTCATTGTCGATATTATTGTATTAAGTACATAAATGATTGATCCACTAACAAAGAGAGTTGCGTGTTTTTCATAACATAAACATGGAAAATAATATTAGTATACAAAACTTATATGAATTATATAGAAAACAATGATAGGTAGTTTATGAGCATGTTTAAATTGCACATAATCCACATACATAACATTGGAATAAATAAGTCAGAAGTACATATAATTTTGACGATTATAAAGGTTATATTTGCAAAAAATCCTTTTATGTTATCACTAATCATTTTAAAACTTTTAAACAGTTTAAGATTTAATGTCACCACCATTACCGGAAAGACAGCAAATCCTAAATCGAGTTGCAAACTTAAGGCATATCTACACATATCCAATGTTCACAACAGGAAGTCGGTATTCAGTTGCGTACTTGCTCATCAACGAGGGGATTCGCCTCAATCCACCAAACTTCCTCCTCGCAACATGTTACCGAGAATTTCTAAACTTTAGAGACTTAGAGAGATAATCTCTTGTGAATTAACACGGAGATTGTGACTTTAATTCTCCGAAACTTTATCATCATCGCTTACTGAATACTGAAATTTCCCAATTTCACTTCCTAATGTGACCAAATCGAGGTTTTAAAAACAAACAACCCAGTGGAAGCCGATGTTGCAATACAATTTCTACACGAGAAAACGCAAATTAGCTTGTAATTAAAATTCAGGGAGTTGGATAATGAGTGTACACACAGAAAATTAATAAAGGCAACTGATTATGTCGGGAGTTGGGAAATTTGTTGGTAACAATAAACAATTTTGTATCTGATATTAAGTAAGTATGAGAAAGAAAGTCATTAGATGTTTGGGCTCAGGGAATTCCGAAAAAAAAGAAAATCAATCAACGATGTTATAACAAAAGAAAGTCTTAATGGTAAAGCTAGGAAAACTAGTAGAACTATTTTCTTGTTCTGTGTATTGAGAAAAAACGCGATACGGTAGTCAAGTACCTAAATATAGTAAACTGTATATTGAACACTGGTATATGCAGTGTTCCCGCGAAGCGCATCCGGGTGTTCTTCTAGTACAACACACAAATTGCATCATATTGCACTATAATGGGCCTCTTCCTCAGAAATCCATAACATGAAACTGCTAGCTGGAGCAATATCCTACCCCTCATTAAAGAGTCGTTTCCATAGAGCGATTGGAGTTTGTTTATTATACGTATGTAATACTAGACGAAAATTGTAATGAAGGCCGAGGGAATCCCGCAAGACGGTAGATAACAAGCTCCGGAGGCAAAGTGAAGGATCACTGTGATTACAAGTAACAGGCGAGTGAGATTTCGGTGAAGAATTTGGCAAAAAGACGAAAGAAAATTACGGAGAAATACACAAAGCGCTATATAAATTACATTGGTATGTTGATAAGAAGAATAAAATAATTTGCTATTATAATGTTCTGAATAATTATATGCCGTTGGAAAAGTAGTTACCAAATTGATGATTTCAAGTTATAATATTCAAGAAAGATTATTATTAAGATTATTACTCTCCATTCGTCAAGATTTTGACAGTAAAATCTGAAATGCATTTAAATGTGTCCCTGCTTAACAGCCAGATCATATTTAAATGCATATCAGTGCGAAACTAAAGTGTACAGGTTAATAAACTACCTTCCATTTACTTTGCAATCCATACTAGGTTTTGTATTACTGTCGTACATATTATAGACATTACCGCCCAGATCTTCTCACTCAAACCTAATAAATTCACAGTGCGGAGTTGATTTATGTTCACATACGGTTCATATGTTCCACGTACGTTGTAACTGTTTCTGACCTCAGTTTCATCAGCATGCGTTAGTCCCACAGGATGGTTTTGAAGCCTCACTCTTCAGATTAATCATGAAATTTGAGTAAAGGTTTCTCTGGTGTGTCATGGTGAATCATACCTTTGTATGGAATTTTGAACATGACTTCTTGATCGTCAACTGTCATTTTTCGTTCTTCATTCAATTATTCTGATTTATCTTAAATTTTATAAACATCAAAAATGAGTACTGTAACTAGTTTTGAACTAGTGTCACTGACTTTTGAAACTTAATTTATTAAGTTCGGAGATCTAGTTTGCTCGATTTCAATAACTAAAACTGATCTCAAACAATATCAGCTAACTAACTGTTTTATTGAGTTTGTAACTATCTTCATTAAAAATATATTGAATTGGAGAGATTTGGGTACTTTCTGAGTTTGCTAATTAGGTCACTTTGACAGATACTTCGTTCTACTTACAATAACTTTCCAAATGAAATTCCCTTATTATGCCTTAAAATTACCCTCTACTAAAATGTTTTCAACTAGTTTTATATCTTTCAAGCAGCATATTTATAAAACTCTGGGCCAGTACATCAACTCTTTGAACTCCGTGAACTTTCCGTGATGTATTAAGCTAAATTGCCAACCACACGGGACTTAGTGCATCGAAACACGATAGCTAGTATCGAAGATAGCTTCAAAGAGTCTTCTAGACCAACAGTTTCATTTAGGTGATCAATCTCTGCAAAATAAAAACATAACGAGTGCTGGCGTGAACGTCGGCGGATAAATGAAGGTCCAAGCAATCTTATCTTCATTTATAGAGCAGTAAAATTACGCCGCGCGCGAAACATAAAGGCCCGTTTATCATCCTCTTGGAAGGTTTAGGCAGCATATTGAAGATTGATATCCCTGTACTTCTCTTTTTCGTGAAATATTTCATTAGTCTTTGGACTTTTTCGGTCTAGGTGTAGTACATTGTTCGGTACTAGTTTTGGGAGCACAAGATTGAAATATGAATTATTCAGCTTTAGATTGACATCGTTTTTTGGATAGCAAGTTTAACAAACGTTGCTAGGGATTTTTTTTTGCCGACGGCGACGACGTTTGATGACCAGCAAGCGAAGTAACATTTTGAGATGTTTTCATATCACTTTATGCCTACGATTTGATTTTGATGTTGATTTTCTTCTATTTGTAGATATTTACTTACATTGTAGCAGAAAATGTTGTATACGAAATGTTGATTATATACACAATACAACCATACACAATATCATACATGTGTAATATAGATAATTCTCGTTAATACAGTCTCTGACAATTCCAATAACCTTTAACCTTTTCAATAAAATCAAATAGATTTTAACAAAGCTAAAATGTTTGTATATCTACACGAGTTCAGAGGAATGCCAAGGAAAATGAATAGGTACACAAATTGGACAGGATTCGCTGCGATTTAATAACAGTACATCAAAGTCGACAATGGGTGAACGTATTGTAACAAACGTTCTAAGTCGGGAACTGAACGAATGAACGAGGTTAAAAGCTCGCGAGGAGCGATGTTTTGTGAACATGTCGATCATTGTGTCAATCTCGGGAACTAAGAATAAAAATAACGAAGGAAAACTTTTCCTGTTGTTTTTTTCCATTCCATGGTTGTGAATGGCAACGTATCTAACCTTTAGTACCCAGGTAGATCCTCAACCACATGTTTTTTAAGTAAAAATATGAAAGGCGCTTTCCTTAATTAAATGATAGCCCAATGTCACTACACTACTATAAAACGCACTAAAATCACATTGGTGCAATGTCTCCTTTTAATCGCCGGACGCTCCTTTAGTTGTTAACCAAATAAATTAAAGTCGCAAGCTTACTTAAATCTTGTACTGATCTTGAAATGGTGACTGCTAGTGCTACTTGTCGCTTCAGACATGGACTACCGTTTCAACGTGACGCATCGAGTGCCAAGTAACCACTCCGCCGTCAAGCCCTCGTAAGTCGTAATTCTTCTCACAATCTTAAGGAAACCAATATAAAGATTTATATTTTGCTTTTACGTTCCCCGTAATGAAATTTCCCTTCACCAAAATATCGAAACAACTTCATTATTTTTGCGCATGGAGAATTCTAACATTGGTTGTCCATTAGTAGGTATATTGGAGTTACAAAGTAAAATGAAAACTCCAGCCGCAGTGAACAAATATAAACAGTGCTATCATATTTAAACTTTTCTTCGCACTTCGCCAGTTCCAAGAAAACGAGAAGCTTATTAAAATTGTTTATGAAAACAGAAGATGGTATTATTACTTCCGACGAAGAAACTAATAACATAACAACACGCCCGTAATCCCTGAAGGGTTAGACAGAGGTGTATCTATAGTACACCCTCATTTCGCCAGTTATGTATAGGTAAGTCCCATGGAATAGGGGGCGAGCCTATTGCTATCAACAGGGAATAAATCCAGACTCTGAGCTGGTACTGAAAAATTCCAAATGGAAAAACCCAATAACACTTTGCCTGACCCGGGAATCGAACCCAGAACCTCAAGCTCAGCAGTAACTACAACTACACTAGACCAAAGAGGCTCGAGGCTCGAAACTAGCTCTTCAATAAAATCCAAATTATCAAAGTTCTATGTTTACACACATCACAGTGTGTGAAATATCTAACAGTAAACATTTCATGAACTTAATAAATTATCACTAACAGTGTTCGACGAAGTTCGAGCTAAAACACATAGTAAATCTACTTCAAAGTAACCTACTTCTGAAATGGGGTTTCAAAACCAAGGTTTTGATGCCATGACTTGAAGAAAAAATTGTGACTGATGTCTATCGTTAATGTCACCTATAAAACTGATATAATTTTTACTGCACCGGATACATTTGAATTGTTTATCAATATTCAATTTATAACATCAAAGATTTTGCTATTAGCAATATTTAATGATCATGAAGCATTCATAAAATTTATAGAAACAAAAAAAAGCATGATGTAATTGGATTCAAAATGACTATTGATGAAACGGTGAAAGTGAACCAAAAAAACAAAATTAATAAAAAGCGCTTTGTTGACAATTTCAAAGCTAAACGCCACCATGATACCTAAAACCTGAAATGCGAGAACTTTTCCAAAATACACCGCTTTTATAATAACAAAATCGTTCGCCATACCCTATCACGTAGGTCCCATTACAACATTTCGACATGAATGCAGTTGATCCGGGGTGTTTTGAAGTTCTTCGGATAAATATCGTGTCGTGAGCGAATGTGCCTGTTAACACGTAACGAGGTGTGGAGTATAAGCTCACAAGTCATGATCATGTCTTAGCGAGTTATTCGCCGACCACTGACCCTATGGTGAAAGTGAAAAGGTCTTCAATAACCGACCTTGAAATTTTAATATTCAACCTTCAATTCTTTTCAATAAGATCGGTTTTGGCTGCTAGTGTTTATTCACACTCGCCGATTTAGACTTTAACGCGCCAGACGTCGGCACAAGCGATAATTTGTATGCCTCATTGTAGTATTATCTGTACGTGAGCTACGTATAACAAGTGTAAAAGAAGGAATAAGAGTATAAATAAGGAAATAAATGGGTTTGAATTATGAAGTCTGGTGTGGATGTGAATCGTTTCTAATTATAGTTTTGATGTGAGGATGGTACGGGGAGGTTAGCAAAGATTTAACAGTTTCCTTCCAGTTTGAGAACAGGTTTGCGTTCTGTATGGATTTATCGACAAGCAGGTTCCATCTGTGGCTTCGGTAGATTCGCGTCGGGATTCCGAAAGTATGTTTATTGTTCTGTCTTCATGACATCGCGTGATAAATTACCCGTATTTGGACGTATGGAGATGAATGAACATAATTCAGGGGTTATCCCTGGGGTTACCTTATTGTGAGCCACGTTAAAAGCTATCCAGCAAATATTTGTTTCTAGTGTTTATATTTTTGCTTCTTATTTCTGGTAATTTTGTTCATTGTTAGAATACGGACAGATTTCATGTTATGTAGATACTACTACTAACAGAATAATTATTAATTATTGACACTCTAATTATTGTCTCTCTTTAGAAAATTTCCAATAGTAAAAATGTTTACAGATTTGTCAAATTCGCAGTTATTTGCTGATATTTAGTAAACCAGACTGTTATATCAACTGATATCATTTATTTTTATTGGATTACATTAAACTTCATTGCTGTCGTTACTTTTATTTTCTTTTGCGATATAAGCGAGGATAGTTAATCGAATGTCAGTTACTGTGTTGAATGCTTACACTGGATGTGTCTACGGTTGTACATTTCTTATTATATTCGAAGCCCATTACTTTGTTACAAAGCCTAATTTTATCTTTAGTATCAAAGAAGAGTAAGAATTTTTACATTTCGGATTAATCGATTTTATATGTAGTAGAGCAACCGTCACACTTTGACGTTGACATAAAAAAACACCTTTTACATGATTTAATCTATGGACTGCTAGTTATATTTCATACCTTAAATATGCACAATATGAATATGTTATGAAATAATTTTAATACAGCAAATAATTTGCAACACATAACTGAAATTCACGTTAGCAGTTCTAACTAAGCTTAATTTGCTGGACCAGAAGTTCACTGCAATAGTTCAACGGCTCAGGATTTGCAATCAAGACCACTTAACAGCTACTAACGGGTAAGCTGTTAGGGTTTTGTTCTTAGAATAATAAATACAGTACATACCAACAACTCTGAAGGGATTTGTAGTACCCACTTTCCAAAATTTTACGTTTATCGTTGTGGTTTGTCTTTTTCATAGTTCAGGCTGTTGACTTCTACCTGTGTTCTTCCCAATGACTGTTACCTAGCTTAAAACGCTTTTAAGCCATTTTCCAGAAAGATGACTGATAGCAGTGTTTTATGTTATACTAAAAAACTTTAGCGGAAACTGCTGTCTATCCAGCTGACACTGATCCCTTTTCTTACTCAAATTCAAAGCATTAATTTCAATTAAACTAATTACAGGCACTTTTATATTGCCAAAGAGTCGGTCAGTTAGTCAAAAAGTTGAAGCTTTTTGCCCATCCCAAAACGAAGATCTCAATGGAGAAGAACAGGCTAAAAACTCCAAGGACACTCTTTTAAATCAAATTACTCTACAACAAGTTAAATCCTATGTCACTCAACACCGCTTTCGTCCACCTGCTGAATATTTCCTACAAACCGGACCAGAATGACTAATGAAATAAATATTCTAATTGTTTGCAAGCTCACCGCTCAGCGTTCATTTACAATGAAAAGGCGCGTCCAAAGCAAACATAACGTAAAGTCGACAAAGCGTATTCTAACGCTCAGTGTATCCTAACACAGCCTTTGTTGCGAATCTCCTTTGGTGTTGATGGAACATTCCCAGTTAACTATGAGGTTCAAGTTATAAAATATCTGCTCATAACTTAGACTCGTGGTGGCGTTTAGTTATCTTTGCTTAGGGAGGGGTACCTCTTTATGTGCTGCTTGGTATTTATTAAGAACTAGAGTGTAGAGTTAACTTAGGTCTCTGGTGCAATAATGTCCTTTGTGTTGGAAAGAAAAATATAAGTAAAGTTTAATTGAATAGAATAGGTGAGTCGAATATGAGCTAAGTACTGTAGTTTTGTACGATCAACAGTATTAGAGCTTTACATAAGTTCAAAATCTGCTGCAGTGGCGCCAGGGACCTGATAATAAGTATTGAACTGAAATACATACACAGTTTCAAGTTAAGATTATCATCATCCAAGTCACATATACATAATCTGCCTATAATGTTCCCACTGCTAGGACGCAGGCTTCCTCTTTCTGTGAGAGGGAGTGCCGTAATCCACCACGCGGGCCCAGTGCGGGTTGGTGGACGTCACATGTCTTCGATTTTTTTAGTTCTAGGACATGCCGGTTTCCTCACGATGTTTTCCTTCACCGTTTTGAGAGCAGTGGTGATGAAACAATTGACACAAAGTAAAGCGCCTGTCTGGGTTCGAACCTACGACCGTAAGTCAAGGCTGTTAACCACTGGGCCACCACTGCGTTCTGCTCTGCGTGTGCAAGTCACACATATTATCTTACCTGATAATTGTGTAAAAGCTGTAACCTCTATAGCTTATACGAGCTCCTAACCAATTCACATAACATTACATCACGCCTGTAATCCCCGAAGGGTTAGGCAGACATTTCGCCAGTTATGTTTAAGTCCCATGTAATAAGGGCGAGCCTATTGCCATCAACCGGGCAAAAATCCAGACTCCGGGCTGCTACTGAGAAATAACTAATGGAAAATCTCAATAATAATTTGCCCGAACTGGCAATTGAATCCAGGACCATGGTTCAGCAGTAGCGGTTACGACCATTAGACCAACAAGGCAGTAACCAACTCCTTCCCTATTATTCAACATTCTTCAATTATTTACCCCTTTACCCGCTTTTCTCTCCACCTTACACCATCCCCAGTCCTGTTTACATAACATAACGTAAGACCGCTTGCACCCAACCACCAGTACACTGCGTGTCCTCTTTCCTTCTCCCAAGTAAACTTAGCCCCACAATAACGTACCAGAGATAATGCACTTTCAGCTAATTCCGGGACACTTGAGCCTAGATGAATTGTTTAATTTACACTTTGTGGGGTAGGAACTTGAGATAGCAGTGTTAGATGGTGCATAACGACATCCTTATTAGGGTTGGGAAGCGTTAAGAGATCATTAGACTGCGATTTGCATATGTAGGAGGAGGATGTGTTTTGTTTGTGAGTTAAAGATTTTCTTTGATATAGACTGATTGTAAATGTATTGCTGCAAGAATGGAAAGTAAGGATGTGTTCATGTGTAGAATTGAACATTTCGTTTTGGCAGTTACCAATTAGATTTATTACTTCCAAATTAAACTTAGTCCTTATGCTGCAAGCAAATTAGGATAATTATGTCAAATTGAAATTCAAAATATTTTATTTCATATAAACCTTCTGACGTTTCATAAGTGCCCGCCCATACTTATGAAACGTCAGAAGTGTATATTTATGATATGTTTTGATGTTGATTTCTTTGATATCAAACAAAGATATCAAAAGCTTTGCCTGGTTTGGTGGATAAAAATAAAATTAAAAATAACAGTACAGCTATTTTAGTACCTATTTGGCACATAGTCTTAAATACATCTTTCTTACAGGCTGGAAAAACTTATTCACTAGACAGAACGCGAACACAATTTCTACTCGTATTACGAAATATAAATGGTCAGTGTTATGCACAGGTAAGGTAGTTAATTTTTACGATAATCGCAGCTGCATGCAGTAGGCGGGAACATTATTGGTTTAACATACAGACTGCGAAGCTAGGCTTAGACTAGAAAGGCTTTGAAAGACAAGAACTATTAGCCTGGCTTGATAGGCTTTTGATTTATCTAAATATTATTTGGTAGTTAGGTCAGGAACCTATTTGTTTCGCATACTGAGCATGAGAAACAGTTTGGCAGACAACGTACGGCGTAAAGCACTGACTACTCGTAAAATATGAAAATTACAAGTTCCGAAGACAGAAAATAGGTACACAAAGCAAAAAAAACTGAATCGTTTCGGGAATATAAAGGGGATTAAAGTTTGTAGACTAATAAAGTTTCGGGAAGAGATTTTAAAATATGCAAAATAAGGAGACATATTTGTTAATGTTGGCGCGGAAGTTTTTTCAGAAGTCTGTCAGGATTAGCGTCTGTGCACTGAGTCGTGGCACATAAAAGAATCGAAAAGGTTTTCTATAAAAATAACTACATTCTGTATACAGCTATTCACCTAATTGGTCTAGTGGGTTCAACCCCGGGTCAAGCAAAATGTAATTAGATTTTCCTTATAAGGTTTACCCTTACAATGTGCTCTTTGGTTCGAAGTTCGGTTCGTAAACTCTTCATTTGTGAAAAAAGGATTTCAATGAGATTTATTTAGAACTAGCGACCCATCCCTGATTCGCATGGTATTACGACTTGATAAAACTGTAAAATTTCCTTATTGTATTATTGTACACGTATACCTTCATGATCAGAAAAAAATTAAAAACCAGATCAATATCTGTTAGGAAGTTTAGAAGAACACGGTGACCGACACAGACAGACATCAAAATCGACTTTAATTTATAATAATTACTAGCCGCGCCTCGCGGTTTCACCCGCGTAAGTCTCAACTCCGTAGTAATATTGAGATAAAAGTATCATATGTCCTAATTTAGGTCATGGTCTACCATGTGCCAAATTTTATCCGAATCCGTTAAGCTGTTTTAGCGTAAAAATCATAACAAACTAGCTTTCGCATTTGACGACACGGTTGGCGCAGTGGTTAAGCGATTGACTACTGCGCTGCGTGTCGCGGGTTCGATTCCCGCACGGAACAAATATTTGTATGACCTATAAGTAGTTGTTCCGGGTCTGGCTGTTTGTGTATGTGAGTTTAAATGTTTGTGAACGCACCCACGATACAGGAGAAATTCTTAGTGTGGGGCAACGTTTTAAAAAAAAAGAAGATTTATAATATTTATTATAAATATTATAATATAAAGTAAGGTTGAGTACGTGTAGATTATTCTAGGAACTCTTGATATAATTTCATTAATTTTATTTGTCGCCTTCGCTTCTTCATTCTTGCTAGCTTCAAGGCCTCAAAGAAAACTTAAATGAAATAGCTACTCAACACGCGCTGTCGTGGCCCACAAGGAATTTAAATAAACAATGTTCCTTACGTATTTACGATGTGTACTTTATGGAATACGTAACTTTGTTTGAAGCTGTAGTTTTAATTAAAATAACAATCTGTGTTGATTTATGTTTGTTCAAGGTAGAATGGGCGGGATACTTACCTAAATCATTATATTTTGATGGCTCAATCTGAGATTGAGCGAAATCAACGATTTCAAATGTATTTTTGTCAAGTCCTTAAGGGGGATGCGCTAAGGTAGCCCGCGAAATTCAAATTTTATTACGTTTTTTGCAATTTGCAGGTCAGTAACAGGTTGTATATTGATCTAAATATGATTCGCGGCCATAAAAAATATGGCTTTACAGAATTATAATCATTAAAATCAGCATTACAACTCTCTAAGTTCATAAAATCCTACTGAATGATTATTTCAGAAATAGTCATTTAATTGGATTTTCCAAAGAGAGTTAGTTGTACGAGTATTGCCGATTCTAATGATAATTTATTCTGTAAAGCCCTAATTTTTACGGCCGCGAATCATATCTAGATCAACATAAAACCTCTTGTTCTATGTTCTATGTTCTATGTTAGAGGGTTTGGTTTCCGCACTTAGTCCTTCATGTGGACCATTGTGCGTGGGCCATGGCGGCCGTCATTGGTTTATTCCAACCAGCCCACCTCCCTCCAGAAGCTTATTAGATCTTCTGGTCTGCGTAGAATATCTGTGAAAGATCTGGGTGACCCGAGGGTTTCTGTTTTTATCTGGCTGACGCCTGTGCAGTCAAAGAGCACATGTGCAACGGTTTCATCAGCCTCCATGCAAGCCCTGCACAGAGGGCTGTCCGTTATGCCTATATTGTGGAAGTGTTTGTTTAGTGAGCAGTGTCCCGTGATGGTCCCCGTCACCAAGCGCAGGCCGTTCCTGTCCAGGCGTAGCAAACGCCTGGTTAGTCTGCCATCTAAGGATGGCATGGCTTCCCTGGACTGCCTGCAGCCCGGTGTCGAGGTCCACCAGTTCTCCGCTTGTGTGTGGGTGAACTCCTGTAGCCACCTGCGTATTTGGTTAAAGGGGATGGGTACAATAGGCTCGGGCCCACAGACTGACGCGCTGAATGCTCTCCTAGCTAGTTCGTCAGCTGCGTCGTTACCCAGAGATCCGCTGTGTCCTTTTATCCATTGCAGTGTCACTGCGTTACGGTGGCACACTGTCACCCGCTCCAGTGCATTGTGACATTCTAGTGTTAGTCTGGATGTAATATATTTTTTCTCTAGGGATTGCAGAACTGAGGCACTGTCGGACAGTATACGTATACGGGTGTCCGTAACTTTCCTGGCTTCTATGGCGTAAGCCGCTTGTATAATGCCCACGCATTCCGCCTGGTAGACGGTGTTGAACATTCCAAGCGGGCTGGATATATTTATGTTAAAATCGTGTGAAAAGACTCCGACTCCGGTTCCGGAGTTGGTCTTTGATCCGTCGGTGTATACTCTCATCTCTCTTGGGCCTGAGTGGTCACACCGTTCTTCCGTGAGTGTAACGCTGTAATGCTTCTGAAAGAAGTGTAGTTTCGGGGCTTTGTCGCAGGGTGATGCCATCATCGGTTGTCGTTTGATTGCATCTTCCCTTATGCGTGTGTGTTTGACCCTAGAGTCTTTGCTCAGGGTTCCCGATAGGTGGAGCCTGAAGGCGGCCAAGGCTGCCTCCTCCCGCACGATGAGGTGTAGGGGTGGCAGTCCTAGCATTACCTGTAAAGCGGCAGTTGGTGCAGTCCTCATACTGCCAGTTATTGCTACACAAGCAAACCGCTGCAGTTTTTCGAGGTCTTTTTGGGCTGTGCTCAGGTCCGTCCTGGGCCACCAGACCAGTGAGCCATATGTGATAATTGGTCGGATGACTGTGGTGTATAGCCAGTGGGTGACCTTGGGGCTGATGCCCCAATTCCTTCCGAGCAGTCGTTTGCACTGCCACAAGGATACACTGGCTTTTGTGGTAATGTAGTTGGTATGTTTTGCCCAGTTCAGCTGTTTGTCCAAATAGATGCCCAGGTATTTGGTTTCGGTTGATAGGCTTAGGGTAGTTCCAAAGAGTCGTGGCAGTTGTAGTGTCGCCAGCTTCCTCTTTTTTGTGAAGAGAATCAGTTCGGTTTTTGTCGGATTTACTGACAATTGGTGTTTGTTGCACCAGTCTTCTACTATTTTCAAAGCCTGGCGCATTAGGTTACATAAGGTGTTTTCGTGGGTGCCATTTATTATTATGGTTATGTCGTCGGCGTAGCCTACGGTGAAATAGCCTTTGTCATTGAGTGTTTTGATGAGGCTGTCTACAACCAGGTTCCATAGAAGTGGCGAGAGGACGCCCCCTTGCGGGCAGCCCTTCGCCACGATGGCCCTTGTGGTGTCATTTATCGTGACCTGTACAGCTCTCATTTTGAGCATATTGGTGATCCAGCCGCTCAGGGTCGAGTCTATGTTGTGTCTGTCTAGGGCCATGTTAATGCTGTTAAACATGGTTTTGTCAAAGGCGCCCTCGATATCAATGAAGGCAGCCAGTGATGAACATTTGTGGTCCACTGCGCATTCAATCTTAGAAACCTCTTACTGACCTGCAAATTGCAAAAAACGTAATAAAATTTGAATTACCTTAGCGCATCCCCCTTAACTAAATTTTATCATGAGAGTGCAATGGCACTGTAATTCCAACAGTAATTTAATTCGGATCACCACTACGCTCGATGCAAAAATCTCCTGGGAACCGTCCTATAGAATAAACTCAATTCAATACGAACGAAATGAGTAACAGTGCCTGACCCTTTCATTAATTAATTAATCCCAAACGTTCGAACGCAAAATAATAGACTCTTAAATCGATTACTCACGTGGAAGCGTCAATCGTTCTCGTAACATACGTCAATTAACCTCGATTTTCAGACACGAACATGGTGAAATGCCGATTGATCGAGTTCTCGGTCTGTAGTTGGGCCATACATTACCTTACTTGGCTAATAAAGCCTGAAACAGTAACGAAATGAAGATTAATTTTCATGGTTCTCGAATAAGAAAGTTGATCGAGAAACGAAAATGTTATTTCCTGCTCTATTTATTTGAATACGCTGTTTCCTATTTGTTTTTGTTTTAACCAAAAAATTAGTTCAATGTAGGTATAACGGATATTGTAATCCAAATACACAAAAAATTGAGTCTCCTTTAAAGGTAATCTGTAGCAGTATCTATGTACTGTACATGCGATAAAAATATGACACACCCAGCCAAAAATCCTTATGAAAAAATAAAGCAAATTGAATTTCATCTCTTCAGTAGGTATTCTGTCCAACAAACAAAAGTGCTTCCAAATCTGTGTCACAATTTTCCCTATCTACATATTTATTATCGTAGCCACTTCACTTCTGCCTCAATTTCATTTGAAATGTCTGTGAATATTATAATAATGTATGAAACTGAATTGTTGATTTCAGTAAGCCGATATTACGTTTTGCGATTAGTAAATTGCTTATTTATATGAAATTGTTATAAATTATTCTAATTTTACATTGTTTTGAATCTGTTTTAATCAGCTATTACAATACTTGTACGCACTAATCAGCTTTAAATATGCAATTTGGTACATTGTTTGTTATGCTTACAATTACTTAAAATTAATAACCATTTCACTGCTTAACATTAACAGTGATTTTTAAAGAAATTCCTAATCTATTGCTTCATATGTTTGAAAAATTCGTCTGCTCGACAGCGAAAATAACGTTGAAATTCAAAAATGAAAGGCATTGCATAACCCGCTGATCATTGATGTGTTCCATAGACGGCCAAAGACCTTTGCGTGGTTTTTGTCACAGAAGAGATAAAAGAGGTTTTTGTTGTGCATTCCATCAATATTTTAGTGCAATAGAGAGTGATATTTCATAATTTAATTTAGATGTAATTGAAAAATTAATCAAAATAGCGAAATATTCGACGATTATTTGTGACATTGCCTATTTTCAGAATGTACGATCTTAAGGAGGAAGCTTAGGGTTGCCCACGAAATTCAAATTTTCTTAAGTTTTATGCATTTTGCAGGTCAGTATCAGGTTGTGAGTTGATCTAAATAATCATAAAGATTATCAATACTAAGTTCATATATTCTTATTGAATTACTATTTCATGAAATCATGACATTTGAGGACAATTCAGGTTCACTGTCCAGGCTCCAGAGTGGGAATGGTCCATAAGTCCAGTTAAGTATTTATTAAAAGTATTTAAAAAAAAAATGTTGTGCAAAAATAAAATATGATGTGTCCTGCCAAGTCCGCATTAAATAAGAGACTTTCTTGTTATGTCCACAGTGTCAGATGGCTTAGAGATTGTACTGGCGAACAGACCACATACGGTCTGTGGACTGGTATGGAAGTCTCTCTACAGGCCGTATGTGGTCTGTGGACAGTGAACTTGTTAAGTTAAGAAGTTATATTATTGATTCTAATGATTATAATTCTGTAAAGCCATATTTGTTACGGTCACGAATCCTGTTTTACATACAACCTGACCCTGACCAGCAAATTGCAAAAAACCTAAGAAATTTTAGCGCATCCCCCTTAAGATTCCGTAATACTCCTCTGCCTTGAGAGAGTAGGTCCTAACTCCCAATATAATCTCTAATCACAAATTGAGTAGGTGGCTAAAATGATTAATTAATTCTATCTATCTACAAGCGATACGCATGGGCTGTAATTACAAATGTGAATTAACATTATATACACGATCATTAAGTTCCTTAATAGCCATAACATCTTGTTAGACCGACCAGTAAACTATAGCTATATAAATTTGGACACTTCATTTACCAATTAAAGCCGGGATGCGTTTATGCAGTGACAATAACGTCCCCAGACATACATTACATTCACCATACAATTAACTGATTGGCAATTTCGTCTGGTTAGAGCTACCGATTCAGTTAATTGTGCTAGGTCGTTCACAAAGACAATTAGTGAAGCACTGCCAGTGATTAGGCGAATGTATACTAATTAATTGTTTTATTAAATTAGGCAGCTGGTGTCGTGTAATTTTGAATTGCATGATTATATTTTTGATTGCCTTTCGTCTTTTTTTATTTTGCAAACGATGCATTTCTTTTTCTTATTCCTGAATCACCTTCGATTTGCGGAACTATGGTTTATTTCATGTGAAAGTTGAAACAACGGCTTTTCAGTTTTCACATGATGTTACGAGTACTGTACCTATTTAGCATTGTATGATTAAAGAGTCAACTTTAAAGGGATTATAAATTTTATTCATTTTTTTTTCTAATCTTCTTGATCTTTGACACTTCATTATAAATAGCCAATTTCTATTGTCTTACGTCCAAGTTATTAGTAAATAATACGGCCAGACTAAGCTTTTAAATGTCTATTGATAAACTGAGTACATATTGAAAACGAGCACAACTTGACTTACCTTGGATCTGCGAATTAAAATCGGTAGTAAAGATGGCAACACAAGTAGGTACATTAGACCTTATGCGGAGTACCTACATGTGTGAACAAGCCTGGGAAACGGGTGGGACAGGCTGGAAAGCAATAGGCTGCGGCCGTCCAACTCAGTATCGAGTTACCCGCCTGATCGACTGGTAAAAATGTAATGTAGAAAATTGATTGGAATTATTATGTGGAGACGGCAACTGCAGTTCAAATGTTTTTTTATTAGTTATGATGAAGAAAATAAAATCTTGCAAAACAAGCTAAAATAGGGTTAAGTGTGCTAAATTCGAGTAAAAGACTTGTTTAGTAGAAAAGCACCAGCAAATCCTTCCTACAATCAACAATACGGATACTATCACAGCTTTTAGTCACTTCGTCCAAGGCTTTTGTTTACCTGTAGATTTAATAGCGAATCTCCAAGATTAGGTCCAAACTCGCTACTGTTTTCACAAGACTTTTTAGTTACCTACTTGATCGTAAATATTTTGTACAATGGTTGGCACTATCGCTAAATGCAATCTTTTACAGACAACCTTAAAATGGATGGATTTAGCCGGAAAAACGAAAGGGCAGAAAGTCTGATAGTGCACATATAATTTTAAGCTCTTTATATAAACAACTGAATAATACAGCTGCTCTCATAACTTCAGTTAATTTATTGTTATTTTTATTGTCTTCAAATAATTAAATTTTTACTATTTTTTAATTCTTTATCATCATAACTTCCTTTCGAAACTCCATGTAGCACGATCAAGGGAGTCCCACAATGTAACTCTATCGCTGCAGCGTGCCCACGGTGGCGATCTCTGCGCGGTGTTCACTGATCAACGTCATTGGCTCTGGAATTCTGTGACGTCACTAATCATAGTGATTATTTGACTAATCATTTAGTTTTTAGGGTTGAATTTGGAATTTGTGAGTCACTGGATTTATTAGGACAGTTAACTTTCTGTAGTCGGCTGGAAGATATTTTGTAAGCTTGTGAGCTTGAGGGCGGATGAATCATTTTAGTGTACATTTAGTGTTATAGAAACTATGATTTAATAATGCATAGGAAATACGTACAATGCGGATAAGTATCAAAACTCAGATGTTTACTACTTACTTCGCAGTGAATGTTTTGCACGTGAACAGTTTCTGTACGATTTTCCAAAAGAACAAGCTTCGTCTTTAAAACAATCACTGTCCTTGAAAAATAAATTTAAACCGAAAGAAGACACCAACACTCATTTCAATCACGAAATCACGTTTTTACGATTCAGAAAACAATTAAACTGAAATAGCACTATCAAATTAAAGATGTTGAAACAATAGACACCTAACTATCAAACACGTTATTATTAGACAGACTTATAACATCAACATTTCAAGATGGATACTCATTCTGCCGTGCCTAATGACTGATTCCCTTCAATAAACACAATCAATTTAATTGAGTATTCAAGCATCTTGTTTATAGGATGATCATAAACTAGCAGCTCTATATAATTGTGTATTTGAACATTGAATTATAATTAATTATGATTAGTTCCTACATTTAGTGTATTATAAATTAGCATGTGTTTAACTAGGGTGTCGGACTTCTTGGCGGGAAAGTGAAGCGTCATGTTAGCAGTTTTGTTTTATTTTCTAAAATTTGTGTTTAGCCGAATATTAATGTGTAATAGTGGTGGATTATTAACCATTAATTGTTCGTGAACCTGCATTAATGTAGGCAAATGAAACAAAACAGTGCAACATCACTTTAAGTTCTCTCAAGAAGTCCGCGCGAGGTTTCAGTAAAGTGCCGCGTCTTTACTTAAACTCAAGGGGAGCGGGCGGGATATCATCAATCATCTTTATCATGCATTGAGTGGAGTTAATTTCATAATTATTTAAATAACTTTGTACTTGTTACCTAATTTTACATGACACTGGCTAAATGCACAAACCGTGCGAAGCCAAAAAGAAAAAAAAAAAAAAAAAAAAACTAGGGTGTCAAATTATTATGCGATAGAAATGAAAATAGTGTATTTAAATGACTATAATCTTGCTTATTTCATATTAATTGCCAGCATAAATTCCAAATTCGATTCAACTGCAGTCAGGCTACTCAGTTTAAGGTACATCTAACTTGACTGAATTTAAGTAACTGATATGAATACTAGCCCCAATTTACTTTCTTTAACTCTTTCCATCCAATTCTCAACATAAACATCTTGTGAAGAGAAAGCCTTTGACAAATCTGGGCACGCAAGTCAATCAAAATTAAAATATTTTATTGCACTTACACACTTATGAAAAGTCAGAACCTAGTTGCACGGTTCCAACTGGTCGTTTCCTATAGAGAAGAGCCGGCAAGAAACTGTATGGTTACTCTTTTAAAAATAATTGGCTGTTACAATGTTTTCAACAAGATAAAAAATGGTCAACAGTAGAGTAGTACAGTTTACAAGGCCTACAACGTTCTCACATCCACAAAATATAAAAGAATCCACAAAATATGTATACATTATAATTACTTGTAAAAGATAAATAAAATAGACATAAATCAAAACCTTTTTAAACCAAATGACATGATTGCCATTACAATCGTAATAAAACTGAATATCTTGTCAACAAAAGCGAGAAATTATTTTTTTATTAATTAAAGAGTTGAAATTAGAATTGTAGGTATATTCAAATACTACGGTACGGTCAAATACTGAGAAGATTATGTCAAGGTATTAAGTAAGGTATAAAGTATTATTTAATCATAATTTCAGCCAAAAGACGTCCACTGCTGGACATAGGCCTCCCCCAAAAGGAGGGGGCCATAATCGCCACGTTTGGCAGGCAGGTTGGCGATCGCAGTATGGTGTTAAAATGCATAGAGAACGCTGCTGCCCATTCTCTAGTAAGTCCCTCAGTCGCCTTTTACGACACCCACGGGAAGAAATCGGATGGTGCTATTCTTAACGTCCGGCACCACACGGATCCAGGAAGCATGTAAAAAAAAAAAAAAAAACATTATAATTTGGGAGCAGTTAAAAGACATTTTTAAAAGTTCTGTAACCGATTTTGGAAACTTGTTATAAAAGCGGATACTGTTTTTAAGAAATGACTTGCTTGTTTTTAATCTAAATTTTGGTATCACAATTTTATGTTTACTACGTGTATTTATATTATTATGGAAAACGCTTCTTATTTTGAAAAGCCCTAAGTTTTTACGAACATATAATATTATACATATACTTCTAAGATATAAAGAGAAGGCAGAGTTAGTATATCTATGTCTTTGAATTTGTTTCTAAGGGACTCATGAGGACCCATTTTATGGACCGCGTGAATTGCCTTCTTTTGTAAAATGAAAATTGAATCTACGTCAGCTGCCGATCCTCACAGCAGAACGCCATATCACATAATAGTGTGGAAATAAGCACCGTATACTAACCTATATCAGCCAACTGCCTTATTTTGCTTCCTGCATAAGCAGGTGAACTTAATCTATCCGAAAAAGCTCTAATGTCGTCCTTGCCATCAAGTTTTAAGTTTAGACCCACCACCCACTTGGGTGGTCACACATTTGGTACCGAGAACTTAAGATATTTAGTTTTGCTCGCAATAAGATTATTAGGTGTGAACCATTTCGAAAGAACAGCCAGACTATCGTTGACATGTAAAACACCCGTATCTTTTCTATCTATTTGAAAATAAGAGAAGTGACATCAGCGATTTTTTTTTTAAGTTTTATTATTTAGGTTATATTCTTAGCCTTTTCCTATTTCTAGTTTTATTAATGACCTTCCTTACATGATAGCTAACTTCCATCATGTAAGGAAGGTCATTAATAAAACTAGAAATAGGAAAAGGCTAAGAATTTAACCTCGAGGCACGATAATCTTAAAGACCCCCAGGTCGTCACCCCACGTTACTTTTACTTTTGGCTGCCTGTTTGATAGATAGGAAAGAACAAGTTTTGCAGCTTGTTCACAGATTCCGTAGTGGTGTAATTTATAGATCAGAGTATTGTGGCCAACGCAGTCAAACGCTTTTGAGAGGTCACGGGAAATGCCAATTGCATCCTGGGCCTTCTCCCAGTATTCCAAAATGTGACTGATGAGTTTATCTCCCGCGTCAGTCGTCGACCTACCTCTCGTGAAAACTAACTGGCGACTATGTAAAATCCCATTTGAGTTAAATGTGACAACATCTGGCCTAGCATGATTTTTTCATAGATTTTACTCAATGGTGGTAGCACAGATATAGGTCTATAATTAAAGGGATCTCTCTTATCACTCTACCCGATTTGAAAATTGGTACTACTTTACTATGTTTCATTAAATCAGAAAACGTACGCTGTCCAATCCTTGATTAAATATCGTTAGGGCAATTGTGTCAATAATATCTCCAAAAAACCTTATTGAAAATCTCCCATTAGTCGTCAGTGCTTTTTATGTTAAGACTTTTGAATGCTATTTTAATTGTGACATTATAAATGGGCTTGAATTTAAAACTTGGAATGTCTTTACTCAAGTTTTCTTTCAGAAGAGATTCAGCTAAATAGATGATGAGAGGAGTTTCGTAACCTCTATTGGGATGTTGGTAAAGAAATTTTCTAGTGTTTCAGTTACTTTTAACATATCTGAAATGATTTCCTTATACTTTTTTGGAGACAATTCATTTTGGTCTCGCTGTTTTGTGTTTCCAGTTTCTTTTTTTATTATCTGCTACACAGATTAATTTATTGTTCTATCTTAGCTTATTACATTTTTAAATGTTTCTTAAATTAAAAAGATATTTAAAATATGTAAAGGTTAAAATAGGTCTGGCGGTGTTAGGAACAGCAAACTCCTGCGGCTAAGAAAGTTAGGGCTGCAGAGACAGGTATCTTATCAGAATGCGAGCCATATCGAGGAGTACTGCCTTCTGGATTAGGGCCTTGATCCAACCGCCTAACGTGAGCCTCAAGAGTTGATTGCTATTGGCCACTAGGCCATTGACAATGACAGCCGAGCTCACACTCCACATGTCTCAACCTCATGTGCTAAATCGAGATATTTTATTTGTTTCACTTTCCCAGCTTTCACCAGGTTATCGTCATGTGGAATGGTAACATCGAAATTGCGAGGCGTACTAATCGATCTATCACCACTATCAACTTCAATCAATCAACTCAGCCTATCGCAGTCCACTGCTGGACATAGGCCTCTCCCAGACTGCGCCACAACACCTTGTCCTCCGCCTTCCGCATCCAGTCACCCAGCCACCTTCTTAAGGTCGTCAGTCCATCTAGCTGGGGGGCGTCCCACACTACGCTCAGCGATACGCGGTCTCCACTCGTCTGCTCCATCGGCCATCGGTCCTTCGACAAACATGGCCAGCCCACTGCCACTTCAGTTTGCTTACTCTGCAAGCTATGTCGGTAACTCCGGTTCTTTTCCGGATAATTTCATTCCTGATCTTATCCTTCAAAGAGACTCCAAGCATATCCCGCTCCATAGCATGCTGGGTGACCTTGAATTTGTGGACTAGCCCGACTGTCAGTGTCCACGTTGCAGCACCGTATGTCATGACGGGCAGGACGTACTGGTTAAAGAGTTTAGTCTTCAGACATTGCGGGATAGGCGACGAGAAGACTTGACGCAGTTTTCCAAATGCCGCCCAACCCAACTGGATCCTTCTGTCGGCTTCTTTGTCAACCGAGCTAACTAATCGATCTATCACCACTATGTCAGGCTTATTGGTGACAATAGTCTTGTCAGTAATGAAAGACCGATCCCACTACAACATGACATGGCCATTTACATTACTATCTGACATAGACTGTATCTGTGTTTTTTGTGTGTTATTGGACAACATAACGATATCAAGATTTTTGTTTTGAATATATTGTTTTGTGTTTTTTATAAGTTTTGACTAAATTTATGTTATGTAAAAAAGCCGACAGTAATTTATTGTAAAATGTGTGATGTGCATGAGAGCAAATAAATAAATACATTTTCGAAAACTGGGTCGGTCACATACTTGTAATAATACGGTATCTCAAAATACACACAAGTTTATATTTCAAAGTAAGTTGCTGGTGAACAACCCTGGCCATTTGGTTATGCTTGTGCAAGTATTCACCGTTAGCCAGACGAAAACAACCAGAGATGATGATGTTTGATGGACTCACCCGGACGGTGGCATCCCCGACATAAATCAACCGTCCCGTCCTTCATAATTTCTCCGGTAGTTATTCGTCAAGATAACATCGTCCATAATTACACAGAAGAAACCTTCAGTTTCACCAAAAATGCTAAAAAATCTACCCCGGGTTCAAGAAGAGCCCGATAGAAGCGCCAGCAAAGCTCCTTGCTAAGCCACACCTCTTTGCGGTCATCTGTAGTAAGTACTCAAGTTTGCGCCAGTTCTCTCTAGCCTTGGAGAGTGAGTTAGCTCGCTTTGACAACTGCGTCTGTCCATTGCAGGGCATCGAGTTCAGTCTGAGTCCATTTGAGTATGCCGAAAAAGTACATCAAAACTAGCATGACCCAACCGTTGAAGACGTGCACCTTGTTTCCGCTTGAAAGAAGACTAATGAATACCTTCTTCAGGCGACCAAAGAAGCGCTCCTTCAACGATTGCTTCAAGATAGCAACGTTGATGCCTAAAGATTCTGACATACCCAAATACTGATAGCTTTCGGATGAGCAGAAGGATCTAAGGTGAATGGAATCCGATATTTGAGTTCCCTCGGATTCCATAATCTCCCCTCGCTTTACGTGCATGACTGCATATTTGTCCACACCAAACTCCATCCTGAAGTCCCTACTGAGCGCTGTTTCAGTTACTTTCTACTGAAAGTAACTGAAGCAGCGCTCAGTGTGTCACTACCAAGCTGTATATGTACCTCTCATCGTTCTGGAACATGCGATTCTGCATGTATCAATCAACCCGCCGCTTACCCCGCCGAATACGGCTCACCCATGCAAAAACTTTCTGCTTCAGGAAGTTGATGCGTTCTGTGATACGGGTCATGTATTTTCGAGGGCTGATTCCAGTCCCCGAGAATGCCCGAGCGCATCATTCGTGGTCGTGTATTGCCCTCCATGAAGCAGTATAGCTTGCCGATGAGTACCCTGGCCTCATTGATACGACGATCGATCCAACACTGTCAGGCTGGTACGGCTGGTTTTGGTCTTGTAACTTCATCACAGCTAGGAAACTTCACGTTAGCTAAACGACATGCCGCAACAGCCGCGCAATACGAGATCCGAGCTACTCTTGAAAAATTATTAAGCTGCCAATCCCAGGCACTCACCAACGCCCTATTTTTCTTATGCGTATAGGTGTAAGTTCAGTCGGAATAGACCTATACTCGCAAAACGCATCCTCCAGTCCGCTCCTCAACCGGGCGTAGCACTGGCTACTTACTGTGGCAACCCTTTCATCTTATTCTTCATCATGATTGGACCGTGGCGGGATTGCATCAATGGTTGATGCTTGTACCGCAGTTTGTACTGAGCGTACCTCTGAGTGCAGCCTATCAAATCGGTCATCACCCAATCTGTGATTGCGTTGGATGACCAGTACCTGACAGTCGATGAGCCGAGGCGTTGACAATTGGTTCTAGTTCCTGGAACAAAGACAGCATCCTATCGCGGTACGCAGTGAGGTTAGTAGTTATTTTATTATTAGAAATACAAATTTTGATACTTATTTATTTAGATTTTGCTTTGAGCGCTGACTCTTTTGAATATCTTAAAATAGTTCTTTACATAAGTTACTTACCAAGTGTTATATATAGGTAAACAAAAACTACTTACAAAACGTATTAATAGGTACCTAATCCTTGTGTATGTAAACATTTTTATGTACGAGGATTTCTGAAATTGATTACAATTTATATATATATATTTATATAGTAACTACATGTCACTACCATAGAAACTTATGCTTGTGTAATTCCTAAGATAAGACTATTATTAATATTTGCAGGAAATGGTCATATTGAAAACTAACCTCAAAACTAACATTGTGTTGTCTCAAAGCAACAAGGCTAAGTGAAAAGGCGAGGCAAGTGTGATAATGCTAGTTTTCTGAACGTTTTTTTTTGTTGTTTTGATATAAAGTAAGCTATGTTCTATTCTTCACTGTGTATTATTTGGCATCACCTATATTCTATATTATATCATCAAGACTCAGAGATCCTACCCCGTATCAAAGATTCTCATCTGCCTAGCCTTTTACAAAACATTTTTGTAGTCGGCTTCCAGTCTAACTGGATGCAGCTGAATACCAGTATTCTACATGGAGCGACTGCCTATCTGACCTCCACAACCCAGTTACTGGGTAACACGATACCCCTTGGTAAGACTGGTTGTCAGACTTCCGGGCTTCTGACGACTTGTAACGACCGTCAAAGATTCAACGGAACCCTTATAGGATCACTTCGTTGTCCGTTTGTCTGTCTGTCACGTATGAAAACCGGGACCAAAAGCTTTACGTGCCTTTCGAGACACGGGCATGTAAAGAAAACGAACTTCGTCAAATAGAAACATAATATCATAACAAGTCTATTTATAGCTCCAATGTCGATTATAAAGGAGACTGTCTATTGTAATTACTTATGTATGTAAATAATAATTACCTTGTGACTCTCAGATGCTATTAATTTGTTCGGAAATTCGCCTTTAAGGCTCTGGGATCCGCAAATTATATAGAGCGGTTGTGATTGAGAAATACGATAATTAGAAATGGGGAGTCTGTACTTGCTAGGAGTTTTGTGGTTTTAGAAACTAAAGGATTATGTATGTAGAAATTCTGGTTCTCTTAGAGACCTAACCTGTCGCTCTGCGTAAATCTAAGTTAAATATACTTAGATTTACGCAGAGCGACAGCTTTGGTCCATACATACCCTTAATAATGTTAAAGTTATTGTAGATATCAAAAGATAACTTGATATAAAACTTTGCGTTTTGAACACCTCTATAAAATATTTGAAAAAATTCGGTCTGTATTTTTTTATGTTAAAGATTTAGTTATAAAGGCACTACTATCAAATAATTTGTATGTACTGGACCAAAACGAATAATAATTCTGAAGTCAACCAAGCAGACAAGTTATTCAAAGGTATATATGAATTTAAAGGTTCAAGGGAAGGCATAATAAAATGACTTGACATGGAAACGTTGTTATTGAATGACACTGTACCTACTGCCCAAAAACTGGACAAAGGGGCTGACGTCATTGACTTGCAAGAGATCGTCATTTACTGGTCTATCGTATGTTAATATTGTGACTGTGAGTTTAGTTTTGCAAGACATGCACTTGCCTTTAACAAATAGACGATACCAATAACCTTTATACTGTGGGTCTCGTTTACTGTCCTGCATAGGACATATATAGGTTTAGGATTATCGTCAGGCCTAGCAGCAGACGGATTGCTGATAACACTTTGTTTGGTAGTAGCAGCCGAAAAGATTCATCTCCTCATCGTCTGGATTGAATCAAACACACACAACAACAACGTCAACACCACGTCTCGACCCACGTCCCGTCTCGTCCCGTCGTCATTATGTCAACGCTGACTGTTGCTGAAAACAGCGCTTGGGCTCTGTCTCGCATAGGGTCGCAGCATTATGCTGAGCGATGGCCGTTTTGCGTGAATGTGACGCATATTTTCCCTCAACTTGTTTTTTCGTGTTTGTGTTTTTATTTCTTTGCGTTATGTTTACCGCAAATAAACGTATTTTCTTTCTTACTTTCTAATCCTGAATCATCTTTCTTGATGACCACAGGTGGGAGACTCTTCTTCGATAATTCTAAAATGTAACATACATTCAGGGAAATAAATTTTCAAGCAAATTGACACCCTTCGTCAATTTCCCGTGTTATAGCCATTTCATACAACTCACTTGCAACATAACATCAAAGGGTTGGGAAGAGGTGTACCTATAGTACACCCACATTTCGTCAGTTAAATGACAGTTGTAATTTAAACCTTGACTTTACATAAGGTAGCTAGTAAGTAGATTATATTGCTGTACAGAAATTGGAGTGTAACTAATGCACCTAATGTCAGATACGTTTGAAGTCTTCTCACGCGGTATATTGTTCCATAATACCTATGCCTTTGTTCGAACGCGTATCCCGCTCCATAGTTCACAAATTACATTAAATTGTTAATACCAGCTAATATCACCTAACGACGCGCAACGGTTAAGCACATTACAGAGTCGATCCAATTATTAGCAACATAGTTAAGTTATTATACGTTATTGGTATATACTATATAACTACCTATGTCTACCGGGTTTAGAGCGACGCAAAATCAATAAGCTATGATAATAATCTACTATCAAAAGCGGCTTGCTAAAGAAAAATACCGTGACAGCAAATCTCGTAAAAAATATGTTACGCCTCTTAACTGAAATGAAAACCTACTGGGTTATATACGAAATCTCGTGTGTATTCCACTAGAGTACCTCCGAGACGCTTGCGTCATTACTTTTCGTGTAGAACAACTCTAGTGAAGAAAGTAAATTCAAAATTAAATTTAACTTGAACATCTCATATGTTACTAATGTGGAGCGGAGCAACTTTTCTCTGAAAGTACACCGGAAATAACGAAGTTTGCGGTCCTTTTACAATATTAGCTCTACCGACAATTTAGTATAATGATGTTTGCTGGGATTCCACCAAAAACAAAAACACAAGTAGGCATTACGCGCGTACTTCATTACAAAAGGCTTACCTGATTCAAAAATCTAGAGCGCGGAGTGGAATTAACATTTTTAACTCGGGGGCAAAAAAATGCTATAAAAAGTATGAAACTAGATTAAAGAAGCGTTTTTACATCCGCACTTATATTTCTTACCTTCCGAGTATAATCATGGTAGTTTAAAAAATGCTTCCCTTACACTCCTTGAACACTCATGAATTAATATTATAATAACGTCACAACAGACAGAATTTGATGAGCTCTTGAACATGCAATACAGTGCGTTTCATGAAACTACAAACTGCACTGCAGTGTACCTACTGCACGGTGATTCAGTAAAGTATATTAAATTACAGGTAATAAAAAACTTTACAATGGGTGGTAAAAAGGTAAACACTGGCGAGCCTGTGAGGGATGCACGCTTGCCTGCACCGGCCTGTGATTTTATGCGACATTAAATTAAGGAAGAGGATTTCACCTTAGTCGGTGTGGCCAACGGCTTTGCGCACATTGAAGGGTTCTGAAGAGGTTGGCTATTACCGCATTATACGAGTATGATACGAGTAACAATGTAACGATATTGCATACATTGATTCAATGATTGTTATTACTACAAGGAAGCAGATAGAGCCAGGTCTTTTTTTGTTCAATTAAGAAATTATTTTTAGGGTTCCGTACCAAAATGGTAAAAAGGAACCCTTATGGTTAGACTAAGTCTGTTTGTCTTTCTGTCTGTCACAGCTGGATATCTCAAAAACTACTAATTCTATCAACTTGAAATTTGGAATAGTTTTAGATGACGTTTAACAAGAAAGAAATTTAAAAAAAAATATCTTTTTTGCAACAGGGCATGAAAGGGGTCTTAAAAATTCGAATGGTGTCTACTAGGGCAAATGGGGTATCATATGAAAGAACGCTGTTTGCACATTCACAAACATTTTTTTTTTAGGCGTCATAGTTTTCTACTTTTGATGAAAAAATGTAAAAAAAAATACCGTTCCCCCCCCCCCCGTTATCTCCGAAGTTTCATAGAGAAAAATCTAAAATTATTCTATGTGATAGAAGTTTATGTAAAGATAACAGGAAAAATAAAACGATGTCTCTAAATAGCACAGTTTTTCAGAAATCATCAACATCATATATACGTACGGAACCCTCGGTGCGCGAGTCCGACTCGCTCTTGACCGGTTTTTAATCGTAAGATAACTTTTCCTTGAGGAATAATATGGCAGTTTGACAGCTTTTCTATAGAAATTATGTGTAACCGCCTTATTTATATTTTGTTAAGTTATCTGACAGTTGAAATATCGGCCCTTAGTTTATAGTTAACCTTCTTATACTTTAACTTGTATTGTGACAACTTTAGCGTAAGGGTGATTTGGTTTGCCAAATCTTGTTTGAAGATTTTAAAGGGTTTCATTTTTAATTAGTTGCGAAAGTAAGCATAAATTACCTATTAGTACCTGTATGGTATCCCACGTTAATTTTCATCACAAAGTATCGCAAAGTTGTATTAATTGATGTGGAAATTAAACGAAATATTGGGCAGTTCAATTTTCCACAATATGAAAGTACGCATTTATGACTTGACATTATGCAAAACGCAAGAAAATATCGCTCTTATAATCCTTAAAAACGACGCCGATGTAAAAGTAAAAATATCTTCAAAGGCACACTCATGTAAGCTTATCGACTTCTCCACTTCACTGGTTCCTCGAGTAACCTAATTTCTTTATGTAAAAAATCATAGTAACACGTACATAAGCAGACTCAAAAACTCACGATATACGCTGCTGGATAAATATTATTTGGCGTTCATTTTGTTGCTTCTAAAGCTATATGTTTCGACGAAATATTATGTATTTACTATACACGAACTTAGTCATAATAAAGTAGTTGTGTAAAGTCTAGGTAATAATAAAACATGTTGAAATGTTTATTACTGACATACTAATGCTTTTTATTATCAGGTTGTACAAAAAGTTGCAAATGTACATCTCATCTTATTAGAATTTGCAACACCACAATGAAGAAGAAAATGACACAGCAATGACAAGAATATTTTTTTAAGATTTATTTTTCAAAAGCTAGGTAGAAGCTGACGAAGATCAATTGGTAGATCAGCTACTTACTAGTCCAATGCCATTGAAAGATATGTGATGAAAACGGCAAAAAAAATTAACCAATTTTTGATATTGCGTTTAACTTTATAGAAACAAATCGTCTCCAGATGCACTTATAATTCCTATTTACTACTTTATAACTTTCTTCAAGAAAAATAGACTTTAAAATAGCAATTAAAAACTTTCTTAAACTCGTATTCATGCCAAAGATCAAACTCTTTTCATTACATAAGTTTCCAAATTAGATCAAATTATACACCTAAAGTGGAATTCTTCAACTGTTCTTGACTCCGCACCAGCAATAAATTCAATGAGAACAAATAACTTAAGTAACAAAATTAGCCCTAGCTTAATTGTTGAAAAGGGAATAGAGTTTGAAACTTAGAAACGACGAGCAAAACGTTTTTTGTATGAAGATGAGGATGCTGACAATATTAAGCGGGAAGCAGAACTGGAGTGCTGCTTACTGCCAGTTTTAACATATCAAAATAATATTTTGTAAATAAATACCTACATAGGTACCTGTCGTTAAACCTAGGTCTGAAACTAGGTAGGTAAACTGCAACAATTTTATAAGCAGTTAAGAGAAGAGTTCAATTCATCATAATTTTATCGCCGAAACCTAACTATTTTCTTGGCATATGGGTTGATGATGGCAAGTACTATGAGTGCTGTTAATCCTTTTGATTAGACTAGGTCTCGCAATAATATATAATATATCACCAATGAGGATTTGTTAAGTTTTTATGTTGAATCGCGCAACTTTAGCGAAAATATTTCAATGCCGTATGCAATCCCCTTGTCGCTGACAATTTCACTCCGAGGAAATGAACGGAACGAAATAAAAAGGCAAATCGTTACCCATTCGAGAATTTTATATAATATAAGAATGCTATTTCGAGTTATATTATATTTTTCTTTGTGGAACAGTTATTACTTCGCGTAGGTTCATAGATATTACTCTGCGCGTTATACGTTACGCGAATACTAATTTCGAATTAGTAACATACTTTTACATGAGTACGATTTATAGCGTTTGCGTTATGTTTCGGCAAAGGGTAGGGAACCATGTCTGTAACTGTGGGTTTCATTAATATTACATCTAGTGGGGAATCCTTCTTCACTCATATCTGAACAGTAATCATAAAAAATGTTAACTCTCCAGCAAGATTGACATCAGGGTTGGTGTCTGGAGGCCCTGCTAGTGCAACCTTCCGTCTGTTTAGTATGTTCAATGTAGTGATCTGTTTGAAGACTATTTTCAGGGAAACCCTAATATAATCCAAAGAGTGAATGTGAGTAGGTCACGATAAAATAGCCTCCACGAGTTGCAATACTTAAATGTGTAAAATATTTTTATATTACGCCTGGCCATCAACACACTATAAAACAAAACGGTTGGAGACTATCTGATAGCTATTTGGTAATCACAGTTGATACGAATGTATTTTCCCACCGATGTTGTGGCTGCGCCTTAGCAAGGAGCAGACGCTAGTGATGATCGTTAGTGAATATCAAATGAATATCGGTAAGGTTACATGATGACTGTGATGAAGCGGTTAGCCGGAGACACCGACAGGCGACCAATCATTAACTCCTGCAAGGCCATACATCCTGGTCTGAAATCTCGGAACATGCAAGAAGCTGTCTCAAGTGGTTATTAATTTAATCGTCTTCCCAGGAGCACTAATTTTCTTATGAATATCGTGGTAGTGCGAAAATTGATAAATAAATGTACATATTTATAAAAGAATAATTATAATTCTTAAATTCAATCTACTTGAACACCCAATGTTCTTCCTCCTCTCTCCTACTTGATCTATGCTGTGACCAACAGGGTCCAAAATTGTGTCTAATATAATTATTTTCCTACCAACTATATATATTATGGTACGCAATAAAGAATTTAGAATTGAATTGAATGACAGAATTGATGAAAGAATGCTGATTTTCTTGTTTGAGTTTTGAAAACACCTTCATCATTTAAAACATAATCAGCCTATAACGATCTGACTGCTGGGGCACAGGCCTCCTCTCTGTGAGAGGGAGTGGGCTGTTATCCACGACGCGGGTCCAGTATAGGTAACCCCCGGGTCCATTGGTAGATGTCACATGTCTCAGAATTTATAGTCCTAGGACATGCCAGTTTCCTCACGATGTTTTCCTTCACCGTTTTTAGAGCAGTGGTGATGAAGTGAATCACACAAAGCCTGCCTGGGTTCGAACTTACGACCTAAAACTCGTTAGTCAGAGCCGTTACCACGGGGTCAATACTGCTAAACCTTCAGAGGTCAGACATAATGAATGTCTTTACTATTAAAGAAAAGTTACTATTAATAAAGAACCAACCGCATGTCTAGTTTCCGTGACCCAGATGGTATATTATTAAAAGGCGGTACTTTATAGCGAGACATCTCTAGGATGGAGTATAAAAGCCTTTATTAAGAGGAGGCTCCCTAATTTTATGTTAATTTGCATGAACAATCTGAAACAGTCACATATACAAGCAAAATGAAACTTTAGTTTAGGATTTATTGGATCATTTTCTTTCCATGTTGAAGACAGTTACGTAATTGTAATATTTTCTCTCAATAATTTTTTTTTTCGAAAATCATGTATTTTTTAAGGATTCTAAAAACAAACAAGATTGTTTAGCATTTATGTCTAAAATAAATATTCACAGCAAGAAAATATAGTTTATTATCCCGACACAAGATATTTTTTCTCTAGATCAATTATTACTTTAGTTATAAACGAAATAAGAATTGAGACTTATGCTATTTAGTTTCGTGCTCAAACACGGTCAAAGAGCGCATGCGATATTCAACTTCTTCCCGCGAAGTGGCGGGGAGCGAGGGACGGAGCTTGCGTTCCAAATTTGATTTAGACTGCCTGCTCTTAACTCGTCAAGGTTGTTTTAAAAATAACCTTGATACATAGTTGATCGATGTCAGTAATACATCGATTTACTTCATTTTTCCTTTTAACGATTACTTCTTGCAATTACCCACCATGCAAGGTATGCTTCAATAAGCAAAACTTAATCGCGATGATAAAAACCAAATGACACGCTTTACTAGTGTTGTGAACAATGGACATTACAATTTTATCGATACATTACACAGCTTTGTTTAGCATACTGTAATAGATTGGAATGCCTATCAAATTAAATGTTAATTATGCGTCTATTGAATTTGAAATATGAATCATGTTTACATAATCCAGCTAATGCTGGATTGTTTGGACAAAACAGATTGTTCAGGATTCGATGTTCACGTTTACGTTTTATTATAATGGAAAATGATATTAGCTTGTTTAGTATAATATTGCATATTTATAACGCGCTTTAGTATGATCATATCACGCTTTTATGCTTTTGCCTTTGCGTTGACATACCTCAGCATTCCCACTAAATACATAGTTTCACAGCTAGTATCGTCACGATCGCTCATAAACTCACGTCGCACATAAAAATACATACACGTTGCGGCGAACCGTTTAAATTGTATCGATACGGCTCACATACGTGTTGGCAACACTACATAATCCGCCCGCGGCCTGTAGTCGAGCAAATTATACACTGCATCGCTCACTCTTACAGTTTGCACCTCTCGGTCGTTTCGCAAATTTATATGAATCATTATTGGGTTGAATTATAGCGTGGCGTCGTGCCGAGGGACCGCCGCTCATGGACGTGAGAAGACGTTATTCCTGGAGATGCGTGATTACTGAATTGTTACTATTAGCCTTTCACCTTGGTGTAGAGTTGTGTGTATGGCTCCCAATTTGCACTTTGGACGCGAAAGGATAATTATGTTTTGAGTGTTTGCATTCTGCACGTGGAGGTGCGTGTGCTTATTTTTAAACGTAGCGACTTGAACTCGCTTTGCTGATCAGAACCTGCAGTCTCGACATAGATAGCTATCGCTTTATGAACGGTTTCAAAGTCTCGATCTAATTCTCAAAAATTCGGTCTCAAAGGCCTAATGCGATATCTAGACGGCCAAAATTGCTTGACGAGATTGTGATTTTTTCGTGCTTATCAAGCAATTTTAACTGTCTACGGACCCCATTAGGACGTTGCGACCGAATTCGGTCTTCGAATTGCTGGTTTTAGGACATGCTTTTTTTTTGGGTGGGAAATTATCAAATAACTTCTCCTGCTCTGGGCGGTGCGGGAGGGCGTGTCAAACTTTTACTGACAAACCCACCCGTGTTCCTTCCGTTGCCTGAGTGCCAGGGCCACGATATCCCTTTCGGACAAACTCGCAACCCTGACAGGCATAGGATCTATCATACCCCATCAGTTGGTGCTGACATCTCTTTGGGGCGCGCGTGGAACACAACGCGCCGTCGACCCGGGCCTGGTCCTTATCAGACGGCGAGCTACCCATCGCTCACCGTCCGCAAGCCCGCACCTACGGTGGCGGCGACTAGGGGCGTGAGGGCGCGAACCTTGCCTCTCCATCACGCGTTCCGCCTCCTCCTTCGCGAGCATTACTGCTTCGCAGAAGGAGGTGACGGCCTCCCATGCACTCTCTCTCCGAACCTTGGCCTGAACCAGGGCCGGACGTGAGAGATCGCCGCCGCCGATCGCCTCCGTGAGGACACTGTGGTGCTCCACCCACATGCTGGTTTCTTCACGATGTTTTCCTTCACCGTTTTGAGAGCAGTGGTGATGAAATAATTTACACAAAGTAAAGCGCGCCTGTCAGGGTTCGAACCTTCGACCTACACCTCGTAAGGCGCGGTCTTTACCACTGGGACACCATTGATCTATGAGCTCTGTGTATGTGCTCTGATGAATATGCGGCTACGGTTATAACAGTGATGTTCTTTCCTAGGCTGGAATTTGGTAAACCCGTCGCAAACGCTATATTCTTGTGTGGCTCGTGCTTTTTATGTGCTTTTTATGTCATCTTTAATGGTGTTCACAAAATGTATCTCTTGCCGTATCCAGCATTTTCTAACTCAGTGTTCAGAGCGCATCAATAACGCATAGAGGTGTTATCAAGTTTCCTTTAACGCTGGTTAGTCCTTACATATCGTGCTTGACCGTGCATTGTAACAGTAACGAACATTTGCGTTCCCATACGGATTATACTACCTACCTATGCAGCATTGAGGCACTGAATGCATAGGTACTGATACACACACCGAGTCTCTAATCATAACAATTATTATAATGTCGTCAAGTGTGGGATAAAGAACTGGCATCAAAGTGCTGTCGTTTGTGGTTTAATTTTTCGGCATAACCTCATGTTTCTGAATAAATATGGTGAGTATAATATTTTATCAAATATTATTTCACATCTCAAAAGCTCCCAAAGTGAGACCAATTTAGTTAATTTTTGTATATTCAGAATTTTAATGAAACAAGTGAAGTAAAGTGTAAAATTGTTGGCCGGAGCTGTAGGCCGAAGAAATTTAGCAATTTACGTAATAGTCCGTTCTGCTGTTTATTGTTTTATGGTCTCGAACTTACAACATATAATTTCCTTGAGCAATTTTTGGACTGCTTCATTCCTGAGCGTTCCAATGTTTAGGCAACGTTAATGCTTTCTTTGACTTCAAAATTATATTCAGGAAATCATAATTATTATTCTGTAAAATAATACCTGTAACATTTGCAATTAATGAAATAAAAACTCCTTTAAAATCAAAAGCAAATACTTCTTTACCGTAAATCTGTCACGTCAGATTAAAAACAGTGATTAAAAAGGCTAATGACAATCACTGAATGACTTTACCAGACACTATTCGTTCTGAGCATTATTCAATAGCCACAAAATGTCATACGTACAATTTATTTTCAGTTTCCTTGTATTATTTTCATTATTTCAATCAGTCAGAACCGACAGCGATGATGTTAAAGAAGAAATATTAAAAAATAGTTTTGGAGAAACTGTAGGTCAGGTCGTCAATAAAACGGCTCTTACATCATCATTGGTCAATGAAAAGTCTGATAATTATGAAATAAAGAAACACTTTATGAGAAATTTTAATTTCAATAAAACTTTAGAAAATGACAAATATGGAATTGAAGTGCCTCAGAGAAAGGCAAGAACTGTGGTAAATGGTACGCTTAGTTACGGAGTGGAATGCCTCTCGTGCTTCGCAAATTCTAGTTCATATAGCTGGAATTGTTATGCAGGCCGTTCGTAAGTTTTTTTTTCAAAACGAGATCTTTATGTGATATAATATCATAAACTTTTTTCCAAGATTATAGTATGATATGATAGTTAGGTAAATAATTCATCAAAATGTTAATCGCAAGTTTTACATTACTTAAACTTGAAAAAATTTAAACTTCTACCTCTGAATGGTTGTTGGTAGGGCTAGAATGATTGGTGATTGCAAAAAATTGGTTTCTACTGGCAAGGAAATTGATTTAACCTGGTTTTTTTGAAATTATCCGTTTTGAAAGTCCCAGTTACGATTTCTACGGTAAATTTCAACCTCATAACCATTATTAGAATTATTTATATAATTAATACTTACACGACTGTATACACTTTGCATTTTTCAGTGTGCCGTCAATGAAATGTTCTGACGCTGAGCACTGTTACATAGAACTTAATCCTCAATACATAAAAAGGGGTTGTATATTACCTGGAAGGGTAAATCGAACATTTATATGCAAATGTCCCCTCTGTAATGACAAACCTTCCTTCGACATCAACAATTACGAATACAAGCAACTCAACGATTGGGAATATGATAACACTCGCCTTCAAACACCTTTGGTAGAAATGGATCTAATGTGTAAAGTTTGTGAAACGAAAGGGACAAATCCGACGTCTGACAAAAATTGTAGATCTGGCAAAAAGTAACTACCTATATTTTTTTGAATATTTACTTCGTATATAGTAAGTAAAAACAATAAGACAGATATATTTGATTAATAATTTCGCGTTAAAATTTTACAGTGCTGATTACATGGTGTGTGCACGTTCGCAACTTTGTTACACAAATATTGATGATGAGACCGATTTTGTGTCAAGAGGATGTACGAATAAACCACTGTTTAATTCAATTTATTTCTTTTGTAATAATACCGCATGCAATAGTGCGGAATTTCCTAACCCTACACAAAAAATAAGGCTACGCGCAAAAGCAATACACTTGAAGGATGATCGTGTAATGAAGGGGAAAAAAGCGTTAACGAGTTTTGGTTCAAAAACATGCACTACTGATTTCTATTCAATGTTCCTGATCATAATATCGACATTAATATAGTGTGTTTGATTTCATACATAATAATTATTACCCATCATGATAATTGAATCTTATAAAATGAAGCTTGCCTGTGTTAATTACGTTTAAAACTGGATTAAATATTCTTCAAAAGAGTTCGTCTATGAATTACCTATTTTAACATTTGACGTCCCATAGATTATACGTCGAAACTTCCTATTTAGTCAGTGACAAGTTTATTATTCCTGACAGTGGTTTTGGTAGCACAACAATGAATAGAAAAATTATTTTGTATCCATTATTACTTATATGTATAATATACGTGAAATGCGAAGAAAACGAAGCCCCAAAAAGTAAGAAACTCCCCACTCTACCATACTTTAGACGAAAAGTAGAAGAACTTGGTGATGCAGATTTTTTCGAGACTAAAACTGATGATCCCCATAATTTAGTGTCATTCTTGGTTAAAAATGTGAAAGAAATTTTCGACGACATAGTTGATACTCCAGAAGCAATAGATAAAGAAAATGTTATCACCTTGAAAAAACAACCACCGATATTATTTATATCTAATACGAGTACAACGCCCCATAGTTCCAAACCTACTGTACAAATTAAACCAATACTTGATTTTTTTACTGCTGAAGATATTATGAGTAGTAGTAGTATTTCTACTTCTACGCATACAAAAGATCTGATGCTAAATGAAAACTTATCTCTTACTACTTTACTAGATGAGAAACAATCAAGTACCGAAAATAATGAGATGAGTACAAGGAGCGAATTTATGCAGCTTGCGAAAGAATTTAAATTTAATAAATCTGATAAAAAGGAACGGGATATTACTACAAGCCGTGGTAATACCACGGACGCTGATGTAGAGTTGAGTGATCCGAGGCGATCGTGTATAATGTGCAACAATGTCGCATCCGAAGATTGTAATGACCCCAGAAATAAATTGTGAGTACCTATGCAGTAAATAGTGTCTGTAATAAAGAAAAACTAACTCAATCTAGCATAGTTTCTTATTCACATACCACTAAAGCCACATGACTTGTTCATCTTGAAAACAAACATAAAAACGGAATACTTACCACCAGACACATTCAAAGTTTACTCTTTTAATTTGCAATTTGCTTTCTCTTGTCATTATTGAATTTTCAGAATAACGTCCGTAATGTGCGAACGTGACGATGATTTGTGTTATTCGCTGCACACGCCTTTTGGAATAGTCGATCGTGGATGCATCAACGTAAATCACAATCTCACCACCTACGTATGTTCCTGCAATCTGTGCAACTACATATCCATTTCTGAGATGCCGTTTATGTTCGCTAAGAAGCGAGATTGGGTCGATAATGTTATTGAGCTCTCACGTACAAAGCATTTTAGAAAATCTGTGTTTAAGGAGATGTCTTGCTTGAGATGCGAAGTTAACACGACCACCAGAACTGGAGATATGCTCGATAGTGCAAACTGTTTAGAAGGAAATATGTAAGTTACAGTAACAATTTGTGTAGTTCTTTCCATTTCGTTTCCAAATTGTAAAAATATTTTAGCTTGACGTTTTATGACATGCCAATTAGTATTTTAATAAATAGTTAGAGATTTAGTAAAAGCTAGCAGATTGTATTTTCTGATAACCTATTTGCAATTTGCTTACCACGTGTCGAAAAATCTTGGAAATTTTAATTATGATAAGAAGCTTTCATCCTGCACATTGTGAAACTTCCTGATAAGTATTATAATGTCTTCTTTTCAGTGGTAACTTACCAGTGGAAGACTGTAATCTTGATGAAATCTGTGCAGTAAAAGCGCTTAGAGCAGACGGTTATATCTGGCGAGGTTGTGTCAAATCCCCACTTTACAACCATTGGTGGGCAGTGTGCGACCGTGATCTTTGCAATTATGATACCCTGGTTACCCTCCACGACTTCATAATTTGATTATACCAGCCAAACTTTGTTTTTCTACCAACATTTGTTTTAACTTTATTTTTGATTTAACTTTGTTTTAGTAAAATATATTTTAAATAATTTTATTGTATTTTTTATAGCTGTCTGTTTTACAATAATAACATATACATCACGCCGGTTTACCCCGAAGGGTCAAGCAGAGTCAATAGATTACTGACATTTCGACAGTTATGTTTAGGTCCCATGAAATCGAAGGCATCAACCAGGCCATCAACCGGGCACAGATCCAGATTCCGGGCGTACGTTCTTAGTTCTACCCTTGGTTTGGATGCTTGTATGCCACAAGTAGGTATTTCTGAACCAAAATGGTTATTCATAAAGTATATTATTATGTTATGAAATCATATTTCAAGTATTACTCTTACTTCCATATTTTTAAGCAAGACATTCCAACTGATGAAACTTCCATATTTATTGCGTTCAGCATAAAAAGCAGACGGCGACTTGGGAATACTTTGAAGAAAGCAGTCGAGATCAGAGAGGCAAGCCGTAGCGTCCGTAGGTACCCATAATTTAATTTAATTTCATGGTTGTGAATGCATCCCTTTGAAGGATTTTATCTGGTGGAAACATTTGTGGGCTCGCCTGTACTAAAACTCTGAACCGCTGATCTGGATATATGTATTGGAGTTCAATTTTACATTCGAGTGCATTCCGGGCCTGCATGGAATAGTTGATTTGAAAAGTTTTGTTTCGATTACCGTACTGTTGTTTAGTCGTTTAGTCAATGGTATGGAAATAGATTCTAATAAGCATACCCGCACACATAGATACTCGTACATCATCATTCATCATCATTTCAGCCGAAAGATGTCCACCGCTGGACATGGGCGCCCCCAAGCACAGCATAGATACACCCGTTACATAGATACGTCATAAGGTTATAATTCTCTCGAGGTTAGAAGAAAAAATGATCAAATTATTAATGTGTAATCCTTCACGGAAAATCTTTTTGCTCCGATTAACTATAACCATAGAAGGAGGCAAAGATTGTTCGCCGTGCCTTGCAGTCGAACCGTCGCTCGAGCCCAGTCTCCTGTCCCTCGCACACTCTCTGCGCTCAACGCTCTCTTGGACGCTAAGCCTCACTGTGATGTGTTCGCCGATGAATGGAAGAAGATCTTGTCAACATGTCTGGAGTACTGTGAGATGAGCGTATGACTGTCAAGTAGCTGTATTAGGGGTTACCCGTGGTCCCGGTGGGTCGACTCATTACCGGGTCCATGGGTATTTTTTTTACCCGTGGTCCCTTACAATGCTGAAATACAATGCTGCCAAATTAAAATGGTAGACCGTTAGTTCTTCAAGTATTTAAAAAATTAAAACCATCTACTGCTATTGAATCATTTGGGTTAGGTTAGGTTAGAACAGTGACCATTAACGCGCCAGATTCCCTTTATTTTTGGTGAATCATTTTGAATGTTTCAAGTTAGTTACTTGAAGAATGAAACGGTATTGTATTTCTCGAAGGGACCACGGGTAAAAATAATACCCATGGACCCGGTAATGGGTCGACCCACCGGGACCACGGGTAACGAGTGGTTGTATTCTTTTGTTTTTGTATTATATAATGTGTTGTGTCTTTAGCCATGTTAAAGTAAACTAAATAAATAAATAAATCATTATATTCCTTCCCTTGTCCCATGATACTTGGGGTCGGTGCAAAGTTTTCTCTTTCCATTTTCCCCTGTCAACCATCACGCTATCATTCACTCCCTTTTCTTTCATATCATTGCTCACGCAATACATCTTTCGGCCTTCCTCTCCCTCTTCATACATCAACATTTATATTTATCACTCTTTTAGTCACATGCGTTTCCTCCCTCCTCATCACATGCCCATACCAAGCCAAACGATTTCCTTTCAACTTTTCTGTCACTGGCACCACTTTCCAATTTCGCCCTATATGCTCATTTCTTCACACACACACATCACATTTCTGCACATCCATCTCAACTTTCTCATCTCCGATGCATGCAATCTTTTTTCATCCGTCTTCTTCACGGCCCAGCATACCGATCCATACAGTACGACAGGCCTTATCACGGATTTGCAAATTTTCCCCTTTAACTTGAGGGGCATCCGTGGGTCGCAAGTTATTCCTGTGACCTGTCGCCATTTCATCGGTCCTAGTTGATCCGGTGCGTTACTTCTCGGTTTACTTTGCCATCCCCTTGGACAAGAAACCCGAGGTGCCGAAAGTAGGAGCAGATCGGTAAAAGCGTTCTGACGAGAGATATGGGCACAGGACTGGACAGATTGCCAAAATCACAAAAACAATACTTTGTCTTGGTCCGATTTAATCTCAGGCCAACGGTTTCCAGTCTTTCTCACCACAATTCCAATCTTCTCTGCACCTCTAAGCCGCTTTCGGTAACACGCACAGTGTCATCGGCGTACAGCATACACAAGGGAGCGTCCATTATCACCACGAAGTGTTGAGGGCCGACCCTTGGTGCATACCGACAGCCATATTGAAGCTGCATAAATAAATACAGTCAGGGAAATTAATTGTTAAGCAAATTGTCTACCACCTTAAATTCAAATCACAACCATAATTCTTTTAAAGTTGTATGAAATGGCTGTAACACGGAAAATTGACGTAGTGTGTCAATTTGATAAACAATTGATTTCCCTAACATTACAGCAGCACGTAGATATAATAATACTCTATTTGTAAGATCATATTGTTCTTGGAATTCTGTAATGTGATTATTCAGTACAGCAGTAAAATTATAGCTATGATTTTTATGTTGAACCGGAGGAGAGATTATGTTGAATATTACGTACGTGTCTGCCTATTTTCAGCGCGTAGAATGTCTGGAATGGCTTTGAAGAGGTAATATTTGATCATAGTATGGGTATAGTAAAGTGGTGCGCCGGCCCTAAATAAATTGGAATCGGAGCAAGAGGGTGATGAGGTGTAGTAGCAACAGTAAAAAAAATATCAAGTATATTATTCATGTTCAATATCTAAACCACAAAGACAAACACGAGAACAAACACATTTTAAAAGAAATTTATATCATATTTTATTACCATAATTTTACATACGTTTAGAGTAAAATGCGGGTGAATCTTCAGAGCTCTTTTAAAAATAACGTAGGTATCAAGTTAAAGCACTGTTAAAACTCAAGTGGCTTGCAGTTTTCTTTCTTACACTCGGCTCCCTCAAGGAATACTTGTTCAGTCGCTGAAGTCTGTACGATGTTGTGTTTAAATATTTTATCATAAAAGAAGGTACATCGGAAAAATTTTGTATGCAAATAATGATAGAGAAAACTTTACAGTCACATTTTTCCCACAACTATGGTTTAATATTATTATGTTATAATATTAGATTTTTTGGCTTTAGAAATAAGTATTTTTGTTTACTAAAGAAATATTTTTTTTATGTAAGTACAGACAATATTACACCATGTGGCCTGGAGTAATGTAGTCAGAAGAGTAGCAGGATGAAATGTACCTAATTGTTTACTTTTATTGGCATAGAAACGAAAATTTATATGATAATCTTAAGGTAAAATTCTACTTTAAAGCATACCCTCTTAGACACGTAAGATTCACGACATACACTTCCACCACAATTGGAAAATACATTCGAGTTGGTTACGTTCAAAAGATTTAATGATATTACTTCAGAACGAAGAGAGGTGCCATAAGACTATTCTCTATTACATTGGAATTTTCCACAAACTTACCTTGATATTTGAAAAATGCTGATGTCATAACGTACCTCCTATTGCCTGGCTCCTTGCCTAGATCTAAAGGACTTTGGCTTTGGTCCAAAAGAAATAGTTGATTTTAAGCCTTGACCTTAAAGAGAATTCAAGTATTTTTAAATTGGCTACGTTTTATTAAGGCTGCTATTTTTTATTTACTTTCTTCGTCTGAAAGTTCCTCGGTTATGTCTATATTCTATTAGGCATTTAGGGAAACGGAAGTTTCATATTTGAATAAATGTGCATTTTCTCAAACTTAATCTGGTTTAATATAGCAACACTGATAAGTCTTATGTCCAGCAGTGGACTTATTTCGTTTGAATGATGATGAATGATATCTTAAGTTTATCAGATCAATATATGTGATAGTTCTACTAAACATAAAGCTATTTTCATAGGGTCCGAGTGCCCACTTAGTTTTTCGAGACATCTCCAAGCCATTGGTCGACTCTTTACGTGACCAGAGGGCTGGCCTATTTGGTAGCCAAAGATTCAGCATTGCCACAGTCTTTTGCGCACTTTTCCTGTTGACAGCGATGCTGACGATTTTTTTATGCCCTATGATTCTTCCCCTCCTTTTCTATAAACATATAATTAGTATACATATGAGTAATCATATACATAAGGTTATTATACATAATATGATTATTATTATTTTAAGACCGTTAGCTTATATAGAGCGGCGATTAGGTTATCACATTAAATAGTACAGCGGTTATTACAAGTTGTTATCGGTCTGTTAAAATAAAAAAATAAAACAATATTACTAAAAATAGATAATTCGTTTTTTCTAACAAAATAAATAACTAGTGTAAAAATTGACATGAAATAAACCCCTTAATAATAAGGCACTAGACACGTGGGGCGATGGTATCAACGATTCAACACATTTTTTATGGTATTGTTACCCAATATGCACAAATTAAGTTTAATGTTGTTAGGTACTAAAACAAAAAAAACTGGCCAAGTGCGAGTCGGAATCGCGCATGAAGGGTTCCGTACCAATATCTATAAAAACGGCAATAAAATCACGTTTGTTGTATGGGAGCCCCCCTTAAATATTTGTTTTATTTTAATTTAATTATTTATTTTTAAAGTGAATACATAAATCTAAATATTCTGTGAATATTTCAAGCGTCTACCTGTTGCCGTTATCAATATCGAGCAAAAACGAACAAAAAAGTCACGTTTGTTGTATGTGAGCCCCCTTAAATATTTAGTTTATTCTGTTTTTTAGTATTCGTTGTAATAGCGGCAATAGAAATACATCATTTGTGAAAATTTTAACTGTCTAACTATCACGGTTCATGAGATACAGCCTGGTGACAGACGGACGGACAGACAGACAGACAGACGGCGGAGCATTAGTAATAGGGTTCCCGTTTTACCCTTGGGGTACGGAACTCTAAAAAGGTCCCACGGCTAGAATGTTAATTGTTATGAATTATTTTAATTGTGTATGTTTAAATACGTGATGTAGAATAATGTGGTTTCAACTAATGTGATAACCTAATTGTCTGTTCATAGAATAAAGTGTTGATATTGTAGTGTAGTGTATCACTATATTATTTAAATGTCTGTATGTTTTTGAAGAAATTAGTTAATTGGTTATTCTTATTCTAATTGCCACAATGTATACTATGTAAATATTATCCTGCTCGGTAGGTACTCCAATAAAAACCTTTTTGTATATTTTCCTTACTGTATTTTTCTAGACCAGCATCAAAACACTACGTAAATCCTTTCTAAAATGATCTAAAAGCATCGTTGATATTATAATAATCTGATAAGTTACCGCGAACCGGGTATTAGCATGATACGCAGTCAGTACGCCCTCGTAATGACCACATTTATCTTTTTAATGAACTACTAGCCTGCTTTCGCTATGTGACTACGCTGCTTCCCTGACAATTCGCCAAAATATATAGTTAGTTTTATAAATACCGGGAACTGCTGTATTACTTACGGTAAGTGTATTTTGCCATTATAATGACCCTATAAAATTATTTGTTGGAGGATGTCAATGGAGGAATAATATTTTGGGGTAACTTACCGAAAGCTAACCATAGGGGATAATTGACCGAGCGAGCGAAGTGTTTCTGCTTCAAGTCTGGCAAATTTGCTACCGGTCGTATTTTACAACCGACCTGGACGAAACTTGGTATACAGGTTTTACGACTTTATAGATTTTTTTGTCGTCAGCGATTTTTGATTGAAGGGGTAAGTTCTTCCTCCAAAAAGGGGCAAAAAGGGGGCTGCTGGATATCTCCGCCTTATGTTTGATGGTTCTTTTTAGGGTTCCGTACCCAAAGGGTAAAACGGGAACCCTATTACTAAGGCTCCGCCGTCTGTCTGTCTGTCTGTCCGTCTGTCACCAGGCTGTATCTCATGATCCGTGATAGCTAGACTGTTGAAATTTTCACAGATGATGTATTTCTGTTGCCGCTATAGCAACAAATGCTAAAAACCAGAATAACATAAATATTTAAGGGGGCTCGCATACAACAAACGTGATTTTTTTGCTCGTTTTTGCTCGATATTGATAACGGTAACAGATAGACACTTGAAATATTCACAGAATATTTAGTTATATACTCACTTTAAAAATCAATAATTAAGTTGAAATAAAACAAATATTTAAGGGGGGCTCCCATACAACAAACGTGATTTTTTTGCCGTTTTTATAGATAATGGTACGGAACCCTTCGTGCGCGGGTCCGACTAGCACTTGGCCTGTTTTTTATTTAGTCTCATAGAAATTTGGTGAAGATCTGATGAGGATTTTCGGCGTGATAAGCAAATTAGCTCCTCAAAATGCAGTACATTGCTCACTTTTAGATTTCTACCAGTGGAATCGGCTGATATATTAATTGGTGCCCCATTTCTTCCCGTGGGTGTCGTAAAAGGCGACTAAGGGACTTACTACAGAATGGGCAGCAGCGGTCTCTATGCATTTTAACACCATACTGCGATCGCCAACCCGCCTGCCAAGCGTGGCGATTATGGCAAACACCCCCCTTAGGGGGAGGCCTATGTCCAGCAGTAGACGTCTTTTGGCTGAAATAATGATGATGATGATTAATTGTTGCAAAAAAGTTTGTACTCGTAAGGTCTACTGTTCGCAAAACTGCTAGTAAATAGCGGGTAGAAGAGTACCTTTATGATATGTCTATCTCCATACAAATGATGAATGATGGGCGTGATTGGAGAACCTTTGCATGACCATAATTATGTTATCCTAATTACATATTAAGTACTTACAACTGAACATCATTACCATTGTACACTCAAAAAAAAATATTTGAACTAGTCCATACAAATTACAAGTTGTAGCAGCAATCCGTCGGTTTGTTCAACACCAGTCGAAACTAAACAAAAAAACATGATAATCACATCTCGAAGACGCGATCATTGCTCGCCTTTGCCTGTTTATAATAACAGTGTTTCGACTCGGAACGGATAAAATGGTAATAAGTGGTATAGAACGTACGCTAGTTTGAGATGCCTTGCGGCTCTGCGCGCGTTTCTTTCAACACGTAGCGCACTGTGTGTTTAATGCCTAACGTTTCGATCAAAGGCCTCTGAGTGCGCCTGAAAGGATTCAAGATTCGCAATCGCGTTGCCGTAAACGAGATACCATTTAGCCAAGGGCAAACACATGGACGGTAATATTGTTTGGAGGATAAACTGCATCTATGAAGCTTTGAAAAGGGAAAATTATAGCTCAGCATTTTACAAAGCCAGCCTTTTGAGTTACAAAAGTGTTTTACACAATCGCATTCTCTGAAAGGAAGTGGTTGCCCGATTTATGTGGTTTTATTCAGTGTATGTTAACTTTGTTGCTAGGGATAACAATAAAAAACAACGGATATCAGGTGCGTATCCTATCGTGCAAGGTGCTGAGTCAATTGCAGAAAATTGATAGCCTTACATTTTAAAATGCTATTAGCAAATGATGATTGTGGCTCTTGTTGGGTACTAATGTAACCATTGCACGCGTAGATATTCATATGCCTGCTGCAACATTGTATATTAGATTCTTTGTTGTTATTTGGAAAATGTTAGTTAAATTCGAAATAATCGACATAATTATAAGAAGATCTTTAATAAAGATATCCCATTAAAACAAAAACACGAACCCAACCAAGAGCAGAAATACTTGAACAAGTTTTCAGCCTTAATTATAAGTAAAAGGCGTAAAAATAAACTAAAGCCCACTCGAACTAAAGTGTTAACGTTATTTATTTGTTTTTAATATTCAAAACACTACAGAAGCTCGTATAGCCGAGGACGATGATAAAAAATTCTCCCACTAATGAGAGAACCAGCAACCCTTACTGGGCACCAATAAATAACCGTTCACCGAGCAATTTAACTTCAGCAATGAAAAATTAAACGATGTATCTTCGCAATTCGTATTGCGTTTATTCGAAGCGAGCACTAAAAATAGCAGTTTGCTTGCGTATTACGCATTTATTTTAAAGTGAGTTTTTATTTGTGGTGAGGAAAGTATTAGGTTGTGTTGGTACAAAAGTGGGTAGTTTGGCCCAAGGGGTTGCAAGTTTCTGTGTCTAGTATTTGCATTTCTTATATAGACTGGATGTCTTTACATGCATAGACGTTACATATGTGCAAACTTGTGCTTTGCTTCAAAGTTGAGAGCTAGCCACTTTAGCTTTTGCGTCTTCATGAGCACTGCCACTGTAATTAATCAATGGTTATATCCTACAGCTATAGTTAAAATAAATACTCTATAGAGATCGTCTAATTTATAATTGCACGCCCCTCGACTGCTTGTTGCATACACATATGAAATGTGTTTGTATAGTGGAGGGTGGTTCAGTTTTTAATTAGACTAATCTTATATGAGCGTATACGATGTACGGCATTTCATATAATACAAACTTTCAAGCACTTGTTTTTCAAAATGACTTAACCGATTTTAATGAAAGTTCATAAGCATAAGCAAGATACAAAGGTCTATTTAGTATTTAGTTAAGAACATTTTCGAAAAATATTGTTACAGCCAAATTAGACCGATTTTAAATTTTCTATAGAAACAGAGATTCCCAGTTATCTGTTTTTAAATAAAACATTTCGAAAATGTTCTTAACTAACTTTTTAGACCTTTGTATCCTGCTTATGCGTATGAAGTTTCATTCAAATCGGTTCAGTCATTTTGAAAAACAAGGACTTGAAAGTTTGTATGAAATGCCGTACGTCGTATACGCTCTTAAGTTTTCAGACCACATAGATCTCGTTTTTTCGCCAATCCGTCTGCCAAGCGTGGCAATTATGGCAATCCTTTTGGGGGAGGCCTATGTCCAGCAGTGGACGTCTTTCGGCTGAAATGATGATGATGATGATGAGACCTCGATTTTATTTCAAAATGTTGAAATACCAGTCATATTAATAAACCTCCTGCCAGGGTTGCGAGTTTGACCCGGGCGTCGGGAGTCGCAAGCCGATTTCCGGCCACCGTAGGCGCGGGCTTGCGGATGGTGAGCGACGGGTAGCTCGCCGTCCAATAAGGACCAGGCCCGGGCCGACTGCCGCCACTACCACCGCGGCAGGGCCATCCCAGAGGGCCCGGGAGGAGGCTGATATGGAATGCCAATAAATGGCCCCATTACGCCTCCTCCAGGCGAACATCAACCACTGCGCCGCCGCTCAGGATCTGTTGCTCCAGAGCATGGCGCAGTGGTCGATTAACATCGCCGTGGTCGCTGAGCCGTACTTTGTCCCGCCCAGGGATGACTGGGTGGAGGACCTGAGCGGCTCAGTGACCCTAATTTCATCGGCCGCCGCCGGTACCCCGTCCCTCGAGGCCGTCAAGAGGGGACAGGGTTGCGTGGCAGCACGGTTCGGGGACATTGTCGTGGTAGGAGTTTACTTCTCCCCGAACCGAACTCTCGCCGAGTTCCACAACTCCCTTGGGGAGCTGAGAGTCGTCCTCGTCGGGTACCATCCCCTCCCCGTGTTCGTCCTCGGGGACTTCAATGCCAAAAACGTGGCTTGGGGTTCCCGGTATACGGACGCGAGGGGCAGGATGGTGGAGGACTGGGCCCTGGAGACAGGCCTGGTCGTCCTAAACCGGGGTTCTGTCCCCACGTGTGTGCGGATGCGGGGTGAATCAGTGGTGGACATCTCGTTCGCCAGCCCCGCTCTGTCGCCGCGTGTGTTCAACTGGCGCGTCATGGAGGGGGTGGAGACGTATTCCGATCACCGATACATCCGGTTTAACGTCTCCGCCCAGACCTCAGGCGCGCTGGTCCGACGGACCCCGAGTGGTCCGCGGTGGGCGCTGAAGCAGCTGGACCGGGAGCTTCTCCTGGAAGCCTCGATCGTGCAGGCCTGGGTGTCATCACCAGACAGGCCTGCCGACATCAACGACGAGGCGGAGTGGTTCCGGGAGGCCATGTCCGAAATATGTGACGTGGCAATGCCCCGGGTCCAGCCCGGACGTGCTCGGCGCCAGGTGTACTGGTGGTCGCGTGAGCTGACCGCTTTACGCGAGGCGTGCGTTGCTGCGCGCCACCGGTACTCCAGGCACCGCAGGCTCCGTATCCGCCCTCCGGATACGGAAGTCATTCAGGCGGAGCTATACGAGGGGTACAGAGCGGCGAAGACTGCCCTCCGAGCGAAGATCCAGCGGGCCAGAAGACTGGCCCGCGAGGAGACGCTGGAGACTCTCAACAGAGACCCGTGGGGACGCCCCTACAAATGGGTGCGAGATAAACTCCGCCCATGGGCTCCCCCGCTGACGCAGAGTCTCCGGCCCCAGCTCATGGAGGACGTGGTGAGCGCTCTGTTCCCTCCGCGAGGGGAACATACTCCCCCGCCCATGGCTTGCCTGGAAAAGCCTGGGTTCTGGCCTTAGAGGCTCTCGGGCCTCGACTAAGGGGGCTCCTAAGCGCATGCTTGGAGAGGGGCCAGTTCCCACTTCGTTGGAAGACGGGGAAACTGGTCCTCATAAAGAAGCCAGGGCGCCCGGCGGACTCTCCGTCCGCTTATCGGCCCATTGTGCTGCTCGACGAGGTGGGCAAGCTCTTTAAAAGAGTAATTGCAGACCGCCTTGTCGGGCGGCTGGTGCGGGTGGGGCCGGATTTGGCGGAGAGCCAGTTTGGTTTCCGCAAGGGGCGCTCTACGGTGGATGCCATCATGCGCGTTCGAGCCCTCACGACGGGGGATGCTGTTGCCCGGGGTGGGGTTGTCTTGGCGGTGTCTCTTGACATTGCCAATGCCTTTAATACCCTGCCCTGGAGTTGCATTGGGGGGCACTTTGGTATCACCGGATGCCGACCTACCTCTGTCGCGTGGTCGAGGCCTATTTGACGGACAGGGCCGTCATCTACCCCGGTCACCAAGGAGAGTGGAACCGGCGAGAGATGTCGTGCGGTGTCCCACAGGGATCGGTCCTGGGGCCGCATCTGTGGGACATCGGGTACGACTGGGTGCTGCGCGCCGACCTCCCTAGTGGCGTCAGCGTAGTCTGCTACGCTGACGACACGCTAGTCCTGGCACAAGGGAGTTCGCATCAGGCGGCGGCCGAACTGGCGGCACGTGGGGTTGCGACAATCGTCGATAGGATCCGGCAATTGGGTTCGAGGTGGCATTGCACAAGTCCGAGGCCATGTGTTTTTATGGTCCTCGGAACGCGCCACTGTCGGGTTCCCAGATAACGGCGGGAGGGGTTCACATCGGCGTCGAGTCGACGATGAAGTACCTGGGACTCGTCCTCGACAGCCGGTGGAACTTCGTGGAGCATTTTCGACGTTTGGCTCCCAGACTGGAGCGGGCCGGGGCTGCTTTGAAGCGGCTCCTGCCCAATCTGGGGGGTCCAAACGCCTCCTGCCGGAGGCTCTACGCGGGGATCATGCGGTCCATGGCCCTTTACGGGGCACCGGTGTGGGCGCGTTCTTTAAGGCTGCGAACAGCACAGCGGTTGAACGCGTCCCAGAGGGTCATGGCCATCAGGCTGGTACGGCGTTACCGCACGGTCTCCCGTGAGGCGGCGAGCCTCCTTGCCGGACTGCCGCCATGGGATCTGGAGGCAAAAGTCCTCGCGCACATCTGGGAGTGGCGCGAGGAGGCGAAACGCCGGGGTGAAACTCCGCTGCCGCGAGAAATCACGGCACAGAGCTCCGGCGGGATCTCATGGCGACATGGAGAGTGCGATTGTCGCAACCCAGCGCTGGGCATGCCACAATTGTGGCGATAAGTCCCCTCTTTGAGGAGTGGCTAGAGAGGCGCCACGGCGTCCTCACCTTCCGCCTGACGCAGGTCCTCAACGGACACGGTTGTTTCGGGAGGTTCCTGTTCAGGATAAAGCGGAAGGAAACGCTCGGGTGTCACCACTGTGTGGATCGCCCGGAGGACACGGTGGAGCATACGGTGGAGGTCTGCCCAGCTTGGGCGGAGCACCGCCGTGTCCTCACGGAGGCGATCGGCGGCGGCGATCTCTCGCGTCCGGCCCTGGTTCAGGCCATGGTTCGGAGCGAGAGTGCATGGGAGGCCGTCACCTCCTTCTGCGAAGCAGTTATGCTAGCGAAGGAGGAGGCGGAACGCGTGAGGGTGAGACAAGGTTCGCGCCCTCGCGCCCTTAGTCGCCGCAGGAGACGCCCCGGGCGTCGGGAGTCGCAAGCCGATTTCCGGCCACCGTAGGCACGGGCCTGCGGACGGTGAGCGATGGGTAGCTCGCCGTCCGATAAGGACCAGGCCCGGGTCGACGGCGCGTTGTGTTCCACGCGCGCCTCAAACAGATGTCAGCACAAACTGACGGGGTCCGTTAGGACCAATGCCTGCCAGGGTTGCGAGTTTTTCCGAAAGGGATATCGTGGCCCTGGCACACAGGCAACGGAAGGAACGCGGGTGGCGGGGGTGGGGTTTAGTCAGTAAAAGTCTGAGACGCCCTCCCGTTCCACCCAGAGCGGCAGAAGTTATTTGGTAATTTCCCACCCAAAAAAAAATTTAAAAAAATGATATTAAACCTAGGAACCTAGATATAGCTAAAGGATCTAGTAACTATACTCCATTTATTATAACATTAGAAAAATAACGATTATTACGCTCTCGTTATTTCGATATAAACGTTTAAACAATAGTTCAGTAGTTTATAATAAACTTTGTTATTTCACGATAAATACAAAGCAACGTAATCTATTTACCATTTACATTTAAAAAAGTACTCTAAAGTGCCTTAATTTCAACAATATTACACAATAATTGTTGTTATTTGCCGCTATTTTTCTAATTTTTCTATTTTATAAATTATAATAATTTTTCAGTATATTTACTGAAATGTTATTTATAATAAAAAAAATTGTCAGAAGCGTAACTGCTGCGCATGAGGTCCTGGGTTCGATTTCCAGGTCGGGCAAAGTGTTATTGGGATTTTTCATTAGGAATTTCTCAGTAGCAACCCGGAGTCTGGATTTGTGCCTGGTTGATGGCAATAGGCTCGCCCCCTATTACATGGGACTTAAACATAACTAGCGAAATGTGGGCGTACTCTAAGTACCTACACTTCTGCCTAACCCTTCGGGGATAAATTCGTGATGTTATATTATTATATTTTAGTATATTAACTATACTTCATTAGTTAAATAACAAACTCAAAGCATTTATTTCAAATAAACAAATTACAAGCACTTTTGAATTGTCAAAGAGTCTGTCAGTTAGTCAGAAAGTTGAAGCTATTGGCCCATTCCAAAACATAGATCTAGAAATTCCCAGATAATACATATTACACGTTCTTCAAGCTGAAAGCGAGAAATAATTACTGCTGTTTTCACACGATTGATTTATGTATTTGAAGTCGCCAATTTGCAAATGTTTGTACTTCAATTAAGTGGAGTTATGAAGTCTCGGAAGACCCTGTTATTTATTACTTTCGTTTTATTACGACAGACGTGGTTTGTTTCACTCAATTTGCAGACTTTCTGTTGATACGAATAAATATTTGTCGGTATAAATTACTGTTCGGGTTCACGTGTGCAGTTTATTGTTAATTTCGTATTTTTGTTTCTGGAAATTAAAAGGATTGAAATAATTTTGGGCTTTAATTGGGAAGTGTGTGGCCACGAGTACATTTCTCATGTTTACGATGTATATGTATGATTTGTTTTTTTCGCGTTGGATGCTCTCTGCCTTGCAATGCAAGATTTTTGACGTTAAATAATAGGTTTCAATTTTTCACGTGACACTATTTCCACCTAATAATCCCTTCAATTAAACTTCACGTGTTTTGGAAAATAACTACCGTAATTTTTAGTTCAATCTCCTCTCCATACCTAGATAAAATGTCGTCCCATAACGATCACGTTCAACACTAGCCCGTGTGACCATTACGCGGTCAGGGAATCTTATAATTGTGGCAACTTGACACGAAATTCAATAGCGTCCGTTCAAACCGAAACCAAAATTTTAGGAAATTCTATGTTAATGTTCGGAATATTTCAATAGTTTCCGACGAGTACAAGATAAAGGAATGATGGAGCGAACTCTGATCGATATCACTTGTAATTAAGGTAATATTTAAGAAATCTCACCATATTATCTGGAATGCGGTTCCGTTAGTGACGACAGTAATATATTGCTGACATAAAATCTCGAGATTTGGGTAGATAGTACCTGAATAGTTGGTTTCCGCCCGTCACCGATCCTTCTAGCCGGGGTTCACAAAAATGTGAAAAATTGTACAGATAACGTCTTTGTGAGATCCATCAATGTCGAATTTTAAGACCTCTTTTGTTATTCCATTTTCTTTTACTATTCTTCTAGAATAGACAAAATGTGTCGAAATTCCAACGATCACTTTAGCTGAGTAAAATCTGATAAAACAACTGTGAAAGTACCTTCCATTGCACCAAGGGCGTCAGTTTTCGAAGTATAGTTCCAAACTGTCAGTAATCGTCGTTCAAAGCATACTTTATCCAAACATCATCACAGCCAACGAGGATGGACCAAATTGGAAGGTTTTATGATCGCATCAGGGAAATAACATGTGTCAATAAGCTAAAGAAGATGGAATTCTCTGGTACATTTTATGCTCTCTCGTATATTCCATCAGCTATTCTATCAAAATTTTATTACAAGCGGTAGCTTATTGTTGTTATCAGAATCTGTACTTCTGAACACAAAGAGTATTTTGGGCAAACAATACGTTTACGATGCATTTCGCCGAAAATAGACTTATGTTGATAATATGGGAATCTTAGTAGGTTGTTCAGGGTTCTCTCATGTACGTTGCTTACCATGTTTTGTTTATGCGAATGTGCGGTTTACCCACGATGGGTTGTATAACGGAAATATTTAAAAAACTTCAGGCTCCAGTCTTACCAAGGGATATCGTGTTACCCAGTAACTGGGTTATGGAGGTCAGATAGGCAGTCGCTCCATGTAAAGTACTGGTATTCAGCTGCATCCGGTTAGACTGGAAGCCGGCCCCAACATAGTTGGGAAAAGGCTAGGCAGATGATGATTTATAAATCTTCAGTATTAGGTCTTCCTTAGTATATTCCAGTTATTTCTTCGAAAAGCTAAGTAGGACTATAGGATGTATGTTACCAAGACCTACAAGCGGTGGTTGGAAATAGCCGCATAAATGTTTAGGAAGATGTAAGTTTATGTTTGTATGTCATTTTATTGTATTTTTTCTTGTAGTATGTAACTGTGTTTTTATTTTGTTTTTTTATGGATCATGTGGTCTGCAATTAAGATTTTTATTTATTTATCTGGCTGCTCAACTTCTTGTGTTCATCCAAAACTTTTTACAGGTCGACCAAATGAGATACAACCTTTACATACAATCTACATAGATCTGTCGGATCCTTAAACCACGTTACATCAACATTCTCCGAGTTCCTGCGGTATCATGATCCGAGGAACGTTCCAGTTTTTGCCTTCGACCATTTTTACATCCCGCGCCATGTTCAAATAAACGCAAATATCTTGTTCAGCTCCGCTTTTACGAGAATCCGCCGCGAACGGTTGTCATGCGCAAATGCATCCCGTTTTTTGCGAAAGGATTAAAAAATTGAATACCGAAATTTTTGTTCTTCGAAGTTGTAATCGGTTTATGTTGAGTAAATTGTTTCAGGAAAGTCTACCATGTTAAATGTTCAACATAAACATGAAATCTCAACATAATGTTGATTTCACAACAAAAAAAATGATTTAAAAGATTCGACGCAATCATCACAGATTGAACCCAACCTACTAACTTACAAAAGCGTCAGTCGTCTCTAGAATCAATTTGAAAAATTGTGAATTCCGTATCAATTTTACAACTTTCGACAGTAACTGTACAAGATAAATTACTTATAAATTACACTAGACAGTACAACGTGTTTCGATTCCCAATTGAAGTTCGGAAAACTGGTCGAGACAAGTAGGTGTTAATTGATTGCCCCAAAGCGCGAAGTTAACGGTTATTGGCTCTTTCTCATTATATTCAATGAGCTATCATCGAAGTGTTGTGACTTACCAGGTATTATTTCATCTGGAGGTCATATCGGTCAATGTATTGATGTTTGTGCATTGTTTTGAATGTCAAAAGAACCATCAATCAGTGTATCTACGTATACAGTTAGGTAGCACGGTTGTCAGTGAACTCATTGTATTCGTAAGCTTATTAGAATATTTAGGTTATAGCATTGTAGTACGTGGTGAAATGAAAGGGTTAGAGGCTTTTGTAGAATTGCATATTGTTGAGCAGTATTCATTAGGATTAGTGTAATGTTATGTATCTATGATGTTTTTTCTCACGTTATGTTGTAATAAGACTCGTTATTTTGCAATTCGGTATGTAAAGTAAAAATTAACCTATGCCGATTCCAAAAACATTTCGAGATTTTAAGCTTCTAAGAGTTATTTTTCTATTAAAGGTCTTAAAATTATAAGATCGTATTTATTTTCACAAAAATACTTAAAATCACTTGACTTTTATTTGACCTCTAAATGTCATCCAAAGTAGCCTGAATTAGGAACTTTCAATGCCTCTTGTAATTAAATAATTAAGTTGTTCTGTATGTGTCAAGTGTCAATGTCAACGACAAATTTACATGAAGCACTTATTATTATTCTATTCAAATAGGTAAATAGTGTAGTTTTTCACCAGCGGCCGACAGTACAAGTCGAATCACATCGATGTATCGCCTCAGGAAAACTTAACTTACATTCAAATGATCTTTACAATAAAACAGACACCGCCCAGACTTGTACTCAACGTTTACTTCCTCGCACCATTTCTTTTTTAAGGTTTCTTTTACTAACAATCAATTTGTGTCGGCTATTTGTTGTGGTGTTTATACTTGACGGTATGAAGCACGTAGCAGAAGTTGTCTTTGATCCATTAATTTTATTAATAAGCTTATAACTTTAAACTAAGGTACGGAAATCGCTAAAGTATGAAATGTAAACAAATTAACTGTCAAATTTGTCAGTTTGACTTTACTGAATTTTGGTTTTAAATAAGTCTTAAACGTGGCAAACATCCTAAGCTATTCAGGCTACTTTAGAAATCACCACGAACAATACTTTAAAAAAATATATAAAAATAACTACAGCTTGTAAAAACAAATAGATGAAATTATGTGTTTCAAATACTATCTTTAAAATAAAAATATAAAAAACATACCTGAAAAATACTTTACATACCGAATTGTTTGGTTGTTTTTATTTAAGTCGTAATATTTCAAAAGTCGTAACTATACAGGGTTACTGGTAGCTCGACGTATTCCTTGCAGGACGTCACAGTATGGTTAAAATGCAACAAATTAAGCCACCAAATGTTCTTCCGAAATTCAGTAGTTTTTGAGTTAATTAGGTTTTTAGTTGTTTTATGAAAAATACAATTTAAAAATGATTTACGGTGCGACTATACTGGGATTAAATTTATTATCATAGCTGATGCCGTAGCAAATCTTTGTTAATAATTAAAAAATCCAAAATGCCGAAAACTTTGGCAGAGATCACTAATTAAACATTATATTTTTCGTAATTTTTGTCATTACTTTATTTAAAAAAAAACTCAAAAACTACTGAATTTCGGTAGCACATTTGGTGGCTTAATTTGTTGCATTTCAACCTTACTATGACGTCGTGCAAGGAATACGTCGAGTTACCAGTAACCCTGTATATCAAAATCTTCTTCGTATTATACAGGTTAGGTATAATTGTAGGGTCGAACCCCTTCGCAAAAATACACGGGCCGTGTTTTGCGCAAATTATTCTAATTCTCAAATCGATATTCAAAAATGCATAGAATGGATTATGGTAGAATACTTTGCATGTAAAACTTTGGTTTTCTAAACCTGTTTGTTTTTGCGTACGTATCTGGCTATCGTTCGTGGCTAATAGAGTTTGATAGAGTACAAAATCTACTTTGGTATAAAATGAATGAAAGAAACAAAATACATTTATTTAGCACCGATTTGGCTCGTGCACGATATCGACAATTTCCAAGAACAACTTTTCGTAGAAATTGTGCTCTAGTGTCGCGTCGCGCTGTCGCGTAATATTATATGGTATGTAACCATAGGCTGTGGTCATCATCTTGGTTGCATACTTCATTACTGAAGGTCGTGTCCCTGAAAGGCTTTCTTGGTTTTATATATGATGTTCTTCCACTTCGTTCTGTTCTTCGCTTCACTCAGGGCGGTCGTAACAGAGTCCAGTGAGGGTGGTTACTTGGTCCAACCAGCGGTTAGGTGACCGGCCGCGAGGTCTTTTCCCATTTACCTTGTCCATCAGCACCAACCTTTCAAGGTTATCTGGTTCCCGACGTGCACTGTGAGCAAAGCAACCAAGAATAACAGATCGTGGATAGTCCATCTCTTATGCATACGGAGTTATTATGATGAAGATAAGAAAAAATGCTTCATTCTAGATTTTTTTACCTATGGAGGAATGAAATATTATAAATTTTATCGGTATGTTTAACGAGCTTATGGTTGGGCTCAGCAGTACTCGTGTCGGCTGCTCGGTTGACAATGTTTGTGTAAACAATGTCAGCTACGCGGACGACATGGTTCTGTTAGGTCCAACAATAAGTGCAATAAGCAGGCTGTTAGCCGTTTGTGAAAAGTACGCAAGTCAACACGGTCTTATATACAATTGTAAGAAAAGTGAGTTTCTGGTTTTCAAGGCCTTTGGTAAGGGTCCATCCAGTGTGCCTCCAATTCAACTGAATGGAGTAGAGCTCAGTCGAGTGTATCATTTTAAATATCTAGGACACTATCTTACTGAGAGATGACAATCAAATGGATATTGAAAGGGAGCGCAGGGCGCTGGCGGTCAGAAATAATAGGCAGGTTATTGCGGAGAAATTAGATTCTCTAATTATGAAGGGCTTCATCCGGGTTTTGATCGAATAACCTCTTAGTAGGATATTTGATCGAAACCAAAATGAATCGTCCTACTTGCATTTTTTATAATTTTCTATTTATGCTCAATTTCTTACTAACATAGTGTATAAGTCAAATTGTTACCAACAAAGTGGACTATATGTCTGAAATAAAGAATTTGATTTAATTTGATCAAATCAAATTCTTTAATGACATCGTAAATAAGTTTAAATAAGGTTTTTTCGTAGCGTTTTACCCAAAGCTTTCAACAAACACAATGACATGCACATTTAGCCACAAGCATCAATATTAACATACGAGCTCTTCAAACCCAACTACTAAAGGTATACTCACACTTTCTCAGCACCATTTATATGCCAATTACTTTCACCGCCAAGTAATCGATGTCCCATTGTATGTAGAGGACACTTCACCGCATAGTATCGGATGGTTTTGTTTAGGGCCAGTTTACACTTGCACTGAATCCTTCATTGGCCACAATACGAAGACAGCTGAGTTATTAATGCCTCCGGCTGTGCCTCTTGTCGCTACTAACTCGAAATGTAAAACCATTGACGCGCATCCATTAGGAGATTTTTCTAAGACTCCTTGGAGCTTATGGTAAGATTTTGTGTATATAAATTTCAACATTTTTAACTGTAATTTTTATGCTGTACACAATAAAGAGTATTCTATTCTATTATTTATTCTATATAAGAAGAGAAAAATTCGCTGTTTGACTTGGCATCTAGGCAAAAACTGTCAAAAGTATATTTTGTATTTAGAAGAAGGAAAATAACTTTTAGTTTTGCATGGTAATTTTAAATCATAGTTCTCTGTTCATTCAACTGTGTTTTTATGATAACAATAGACATTTTCAGTTCAACCCTTTTTCTATCACCATTTTCTTCCCTTTTTTATGTCACGTTGCTGTTTCCATTTTTACTTCCGTTTGACTGCAGTGAAATTAAAAATATCTACATTATTCTCCTCGTTGCAGCCAAACAATATACCTTTCTTTTAAGTTACTCTTGCTCACATCTTTCGTGCCGTCTTTTTAACAATTCTTCATTGCATGGCGACACATTAATCACAATCATTATTTTATCTAGTGGCTGCTGGCCTAACGATCAGCATCCATTGGGCAACAACAATCACTCGGACACTGCGCGTCGGATGCAACACGAACAAGACACGAGACAATTATGTACGTCGCCGCGGGTTCGCACTTCTTTTATTTCTTTCCAGTGTGCGTCGTCCTTTACGAAACTTTGTAGCTTTTTGTGGGTGATTTAAAACGAATGTAGAAATTGTTAACTGAAATAAATATACTTTTGTGTAACAAACATTATTTGCAATGCACTAGTAGTATAATTACGAAATGCAAGAAGTTAAAGCACTTTTGCAAGTCCACTGCTGTGAAACGGTATTTCGTAAAATATAATGATGCACGGGTGTGCATCTACAGCAGCAGTCGTTTTTGTGGATTTAAGAGATTTATAATACACGAACCACAAAACAGAGCAACAGCTAGAAACTACGAACGTAAATACTTGAGCTTTAAAACCGCATACACAACACTTTACTGTCCCATTTGCATGCATTTTGGTATAAAGCTAAACAAAAATAGAATCTACAAATGCTTTTAGCCTATAAAAACAAAAAACATCGCTCACGAGTTACATACCGCGACATAACACATTGTTCCGACGTTCGTTTTGTCGCTGTAGCAATGAAACCCGAAGTGTGACTGTTTCGATTCGCATCGGCGGCTTTTATTAAAATTCTCCTTATTTGTTGGCGGGTGGTTTTTTGCAGGAAACGTCAGGCTAACGACGGCCCATGTCTGCGAACTTCTAGGGTTCCGCGTCTTAAATGACAGCGTTCTTCATTCGAAAGCGCCGTATTTTGCCTTGCCTTGGGGTCTACTCCGAACATAAATCCGAAGTATCGACCGAATGTTCGGTAGTTTCTTTACTACAGCTAACTATCGCTGAGAACGGCGAAAAAAAAGACAGTCGAAGAGATAAGCCAAAGTCAAAACTGTGACTTGAAGTCGGGTAAGGACTCAAAGTCAAAAAACTTTGGAATTTATAAAACGGCCGAACATTCGGCCGATACTTCGGTTTAGCGCTTCGGAGTAGACCCCCTTGTTTTTCTTTTGATAATAACTTCCATGAAAATTTTACTATCTTTATAAATAATGTTTCTAATAGCTCATCTGTGATGTTCAAAACATGGAAACTGAAATCACAAAAAAAGTTAAAAAGCTATACTTTATAGTAAGAACTGAGCTTCTATAAATTCTAAAAGATTTGCTTTAACAATAACGTTTATTGAATAAATACGGCAGGAAATAAATACACTTCCCGTACTCATACTATATTAACTTTTGAAAAATACGTGCCGTTCCTACCCACCCCATCTTAGACACTTATATTTCGTCGTCGTTTTAGAATATGCTTTTACCGTCTCGTTAGAGATCCCTGCACGTCTGGAGGGGTATTCACGATGCATGTACTGCCGCAAAATATTCCCAGACATCTCTGAAAACCACTAGAACGCTGTTAAAGCTTTTTGTTGCTATCACAAGCATGCCGCTATCGTGTTAACAAACGCTTTTAGCGAATACTTTAGTAAGACATTCCTCACTGGCTTCAGAATTGGGCTACAAATTCTAACACAATTTTAAGTCACCATCGACATTTTTACCTTTTGGCTTTCAATTATGTCGGAACGTGCTTTCTGTCTTGTTGGGCCGAAATGTGCTGATTCTATAATGCCACTCATATATCGTAAGTGACTTAAACGTGTCAAGGCGTGAATAACTCACGTGGACTTTTCTGGAAATTCCGCTTTAAAATTCCTGTTGGAGACAATTTCTGTTTTAACAGCCAATTTGCCCTGAGGAAAGTCGCATTAAAAGAACTTTGAACATCAGTACCATCCGGATTGTTAGCTTATGTCTCAAAATGTGTGAATCTTCACGTGGATTCAAGTTCGTCATTTGTAAAACTTTCGGTTTTCTTTTATTAGCCAGCACCTTTCTTTTGTTTATTTATTGGGTTCGGCACTTTCTGCTGAATATGTATTACCTTGAAAATTGTATTGTGAAGGATCCAATAGTTTACTTTGTTTTCAGGAGTCTTATAATGTAGCAGTTGCTTCGACAGCAATATTGACTTTACTATTCTCAAATATTTCTACTTCCGACATTTTATTGAAAACAATATAGCCAGTTCCGCCAACACTGGAAACGAATATCGCTTTTTGATATTCGAGCTGTTCTTACTGAAATAAATCACAGTAGCATTCGTTATTTCAAAACATCACTTTGTTAACGCAATGTTTGTATTGTTTCTATTCGTGTCTATCCAAACGGGATTAATGGCGAATCCTCAGCGCTAAATCACCGGGAGGTCGTAAAAAACACCTGTCGCTACTGTGAATTCGAAGTATCAAACTTGATCGGGGGGAAACACTATTGTTTTGAGTCGGATATTTTATTGGAAAAGGTGGAAGTTTCTGATAAACGTTTAGATTTTTGACTCGGTTATTACTCTTTGTTCGGAGCAGCAGTTGCTTAATGTCTAGAAGTAATTATTCTTGAAAGATTTTACAGTGGTTGATTACTATTTTTATTCGAGAACTTTTAGTTCGTAATTGCTTTTTGATTCGAGAAATTCTCTTTTGGGATTGAGTTGGAATTTGAGTTGAAGAAAAATACAATGTATTTCCTAATAGGGTTTTGAATATTCAATCGGGTTTTATAAACAAAATTAATAGCTTTTGTTTAAAGTAAACGAGTTTTTAACCTTATAAAAAAACTTTAATGTTAAATATAATTCGTATCAATGATAATACAAAATATCCTTCAGATCAAGTAACATTCCACCAACCGCTACAGTACACACACCATAATTCCGGAAAACACTCAAATCTATCTCACTAACGTCAGCCATAGCGTACACTATAATATCATTATCCAACAAAGCGCAATCATTTTCATTCTTCATCACACAAATCTCCACCCTTTATAGTGTGTAAAAGACGTTTGTTTTCTGCAAAGCTGCAATCTGTGTATATTTTCCCGCAGGAAACAGTTTGTTTATTGTTTAGATTTCATGGTCCACTCACGGCGAATGCTTGCCAAAAGTCGTTAACACTATACAGACACACTTCGTAAATATCTGGCTTGTGTTTGTGATATAAGTGTTAGGTTGTCGAATGGTTGATATTTTAGACGAAGTTTCGGATATTTCCGTTATGAAGTATGTTCAGTTTCGTATGTTTAAACTGTTAATTGCTGCTCTTTATCGTCCCAGCTCGTAAGTAAGTTTATCGTGCCACTGTTAGGAAAAAGTTTCTAAAGTTTATAATTTTACCACAATCTTCATGCTCAGCGGACGGACGTATTGACAATTCAATTAATCTCATTTTCATTTCCATAAGACTAACATTCTGCTTGGTTGCATTTTTCAAAACTAACAGCTTTTCATTATTTTCTTGAGCTCACTTTTGACTAATACAAAAACCATAATGTAGCTTTCCATTCATCCAGTCATAGTTTACCACATTAGGAAAAAAAACTACTAGTTTTATCTATAGAATATAATTTCATACTGATACCTCAAGGCATCAAAGGCAAATTCCTTAAACACAAAGAGCCATACACTACCTAGTACCTCCAGATAATATGTGTACAATAATCTAAGACACGCCAAATATTTGGGTCAAAATTAATTATTTTAATATAGTGCGTGTTGTAATGTGCAATTTACTGTGCGGGCCACACATCATACCGGCCAAAGATATTTATATCGGTGATATAAATTAAACTCATGTACATCGCGGACTATGGAATACAAGACGTTGGAAGCTAGCCCGACCTTAATACCACCCTAAAGCCTCCAACCGATGTGCTAAGAGTGGTGATCTAGTGTTAAGAGGTAGCGGAAGCGATATGTGCAGGAATGAAACTCTTCTACGTCTGCTACCCCATGCAAGGGCTACTGTAGACAAGCCACTTTCAGATTAGTTTAGCTGTAACATAATTGGTTGGTTGGTGCTTTTATCATCATCAACGCCCTTTCTCAATCCACTGCACCTTTACTCTCTTTCACGCTGTTTTCTTCTTCTCTGTTCATTGTTCAAACTTGTCAAGATCGTTCAGTAATTCATCAACTATGTTGCCTTCAAGTCTATTTTGTGATCTATCCATCTTGCCATCTACTCGATTCTGGCTTTACTAAATACAATTTCAATGAGTGTATCTTTTATATCATCTTCTTTGATATAAAGAACCAGCTGAGTAGCTAGTCTATGAAGTGTCTTCACTTCATATACCACTTCAACCTCAAAATCGCTTCATATTCCACTGTCTTCTCCACAATGAATAACAGCCTTAATCATGTTATGGAGTTTGGTGCCAAAGTCGTAGAATAATGGTGGTTAGGTTTCAACCACGCTCTAATTCACGCTGGTTCGTTCACTACACTTGTGTTATTAATGAACATAGTAGCAGATTGTTTGGATTCCATTGTTATTTGCGTTCCAACAATATGAACTAGTGTTATTAATTGAGTTAAAATCTGAAAAAATATTAGAGTTTTTTTGGGCGATTTAGATTGGATTGAATACGTAGTGTTTGGATTGTTTGGTGACTAAATGAATGTTCAATCGGGATCAGGTTGTTTTGGTAGAAAATAGCTTTAGGCAATTTTGATCTTTAAGCAATGTTAAACTTAATAGATACAACTTCTTAGCAACTTTAACCAACCTTCAAAGTTTTTATTCAAATAAATAACACACCCTTAAGCGACGGACAGCCTTGAAAGTTGATACCACCTCGAAGATCCGAAAACAAAATATTAAGAGATTTACCCAACGAACCAAAACCAGGTCGTTTAAAGAAAATTCGCGGTGAGCTTCGAGATAATGATAGTTGAGAGGTTGGGAACTTAACATCCTGCCTATAAAAGCTTTTCAGGAAAATGAGCTGTAATGACAGCGAAAACCACTTTCTGGTCCGATGTTTCTTTTTGCTCAATGCGTTTAAGGTAAATGTTGAAGTTGGAATCATAGGAGAGCGTTTTACGCTAAGAAAATTCTGAAAATTATTTGGTTTGCTGTTCATGGGAATTCGATTAATTATGTATGGTCGTTTTGTTTATACTTAACTGATAAGGACAACCATAATACTATTAACTTAGAAACTGGAATTGAACCCTGAACTTCTAAGCCTTCTAACTTCTATTGTAACTAACTTCCTGAAATGCAGCATTAAAGAAAAAATATTATGTTTTTTCTTCAACAGAATTTGCATAAACACATCAAACTCAAAACAAGTAATCCAACGCAGATTACAAGCTTCTACTTTAATAAAACAAAACAAATCATATTTTAGCCGTAGCTTAGTAGCCTTATCGACGAAAAACCATCATTCGTGGCCACAAAATTTAAAGTTTCGTGCTTCGCTCGCTCGAACATAGAAACTTGGTGTCTGTTTAGTTTAAGAGAGCCAGTTTATATCAAATGACTTTGAGAAGTACGTTTTTCTTGCAAGGGCCACTGCGAGGTGAAAATAAAATTGTTCTCGACGCAAACTAGAAGAAATGTTGAGACGTTTTGACAGCATATTGAAACTGTTATTAATAATATTATAGTAGATTACGTATTTCAACGACTTTCTGTAGGCCTAACACGAAGGCGTAGAGTAAAAGTGAAAATCGAACGATATTAAAACTGGAAATACTCTCTTCGTACTCTATTTACATAGTTTGAAGACTTTATTCATACTAAATTGTGCTTGTCGGGAAAATTTAAACCAAAATGCAATGGAGTTGTACTGTCATATTCAAAAATCTAATTTACGTTACCTCTGGCCTTTGGCCTCTGAATGAATCATTATAAAAGTATAATTACATAATTATATAAAATAAAAATTATACGAGTGAAATTATAAAAATTAATGAAAATGAACTGTTTAGATTTAGAAGTTGACAACTGGATTAGTAATTTTCAGCTTTGTCAAGATACATAATTAATAGTCTATGTACTTACATTATTATGATTTTCAAAATATGCTATGATAATATTATTTTCTTTTTTTGATTTTACCTTACTTCACTTTGTTAGCCAATCTAAGTACCTACTTAGATAGGATATCATAGACAAAATACCCATTCTTAAAACATCGAGTTACATCTTCCACTCAACTGAATAAATACCTTAAATTCACTGCAATTCCAAGATGTCCTCTTAGTCGAAGATCAAACGGCACAACAGAGTATTCTAGTATATTTGGTTGAAAAGAGCTGATCGATCAAAGTTGCGGGAATGGCAAGACCCTGACCTTTCTTCAATCCTCAGGTTATCTTCGGTCACGTTTACAATGTTTGTATTCTCTATTGTTACTGTGACTTTTCAAAAACTTATTTAATTGATCTTCGCGTTTCTGAAAAACAAGATTCTGCTTTAAATATTTAATTTTTTTTTCTACCTATCTGTATCAATTATAATAAAAATCCCTATTACTTGATAGCGGACCTGTAATGGAAAATAAATCGACGTTATTTTAGAGGAAGAAAAAACTAAAAGCCAAGGAATGGAAAGAACCGGGGGATCTTAAAAAAGAGCTTTCCGAAGTGCTCATTACGACACTCTAGAACGTCTTGAAGGAGTCATAAAGGCAATTACTTCACATTTTTTCGCTCTTTGAACTTTGAAAAATGATACGTAAGTATATTTTTCTGTTTTATACTTTATTTTCGTTAATGTCTTCAACATCTACAACTAGTAGATAAATGAATTGTACTGCGTTTTTATGAACTACTAAACTTTTAATATTAGCAACCATATTTATGGTAGAGTTGGCATTTTATTAATTAATGAGATGCTTTTCTCTGTAATCTACTCTACCTAGTTGTTTTATAGTTTAGTGACCTATAATACGCTGGGGTGGCCTATTAAAATGAGATTTTATGTTTCATTAATTAGTCTAGTTTCGTAAAAGTCTTCTCCAAAGTTAGTCCAACATATTCGTATGTTCTATTTAAGTAGTTACCTACCTACACGTATGCCATTTTGTACTTTCCTACCATGACTAAAATAACGAGAAAGCCTGTTTTTACACAGTTTGGCTGGTGGCTGGTGTTTTTGCACAGTCAGGCTTTGATAAAATATAATATTGATGTTCACATTTGCTCTACGATTTTTTGTCTTACAAAGTAAGCCGATTATTTGAAAACGAAGAGAGTGTGCCACTTATAGCAATACTGAAGTCAACATGAAAAAAACATTTTATTTCAGTATTCACTATATCAACGACTTTCAAGTACATTGTTCTATCTCTCAAACAAATGGCATCGTTGAGTAGATTTTCATCTCAGGACTGAAATATACACAAAATAATGAAATACTTCTGACTTATTCAACACTATATTATTAAACCACTTTAACCTCCATTTCTATCATTCCAAAAGCATCTTTGTACTATATTTTATTCACATCGTGTGTCATATCCGAAGTGCTTTGATATTTTTTCTAAAGTTACCACAAAAAATGGTAATAGTCTGCTCACGTCTTCATCATATCAGGATCATGCTACCCACTTACCATTACGGGGCTTAGCTTCACTTAAGGGTCCTGCAACATTAAAAAGTTGCGAAAATATCTCGCAAAGTATGTTTTATCACTGTTTGAAGTTGGAAGTTTTCCACACGTAAGCTTGTGGTGGTCTGTGAACTCGCTAACGACGTAAAATGCCTCTTGGCTAACAAAATGTGTCTTGTTGCCTTAGGGTCTACGCAGAAAGTTATATCATGATTGAATATTAGACTTTACGGCCTTGGAATAAAGCTTATTGTGCCATAATTAAACCAACATCTAGTTGCGTAAAGTTGAAAAAGTTTAATTACACTCTATCTCAAAAATATTTGGATTACGTTTCTATTTATACGAATTTAAATTTCATTTGCATAATAATATATTTAACTTAAAATTCTTGAAAGAAACTATTATCTTGGTGCTTTTATTTTTTACTAAAGTAGAGTACAGTATTCTGTTTCAGGTAAAATGGAAAACCTAGTTTTTCTACATAACTTTTAACAAGTATTAACATAAAACAGTAGCTAATTGCAAGACTTGGGAATCTTGGTGAAGTAAGTATTATAGTTCCAGTTTCTGAAGTTCTTCTTTCGTATCGCACTAGGCAGGTGTATTAAAGATGGCTTACCATTGCAGTTTTCATAATGTTGTGTTATGAAGAAAAGAATATTCATCACAATATTAAGCTCCATTTAAACAGTGCAAGTTTATTGCTTGTGGCATACTATAAAATTGAAGGGTAACTAACTGGCTCCGTCTAAATAACACGTATATATTGTTGCACGTTAAGGGCAAGTTAGTAGCCGTTCAAAACAAAAAACAGCACGAACTATAAAATTGTACGTACAATAATATTGCACGTACAATAAAGTTGCACGTGCAATAAAATCGCATTCAACTCTACAAGTACGAACAAACGAAAAAAGGAAAAAAAAATGTTGAGAAGACGTTCACTAAAATTTCAACTAAATATTTGGCAGCGCAAATACGGGCAATACAATATGATCAATTGTACAAGGACGTGCAACTCTGTATTAGTACAAGGCAAACTTGCATGCAATAATCGCTTTGCAATAAAATTGCCTTGGTGTAAGTCGCATGCAATTTTATTGAACGGCAAAACTTGCATTCAATTATTGTATGCCATTTTAAGCAAATTTGTATTTAGTATTTTACCTTTTTACCCGAATAAACTTTACATATTTAATATTTATATTTTATTTTATGGAAATTGCATGCGCGTAAACACTTTCATGCAATTCTTGAATGGCAAAAAAATTTAACGTGCTCTATGGCATGTGATTATTGCTCTTGAACGTTCCAGAAAGTAGCACCGTGTAAATGGGGCTAGTAGTGTGTGTGTTTAGCAGCTTTGAAAATGTATCTCAAATAGTTTATTGCAATCTATAAAGGTGGTAAATACAAAATAATAGAAACAATTAAGGACCTTTTGGGGCAATTTAATTTAATTACAGCAATTTTTAAATAAGTAGAGAGAGGAAGAGCGCTTTATTAATTTTCCTTATTATTAAGTTTGAATTATTTTATATCCTATTAAGTATTTTATATTTCTATTCATTAACTTGTTCCATTAATATTATATAATTATGCTAGTCTATCTAATCATTTATTATAAATTGTGTTATTATATTTATATACTGATTATTTGTTTACTCGCTTAAAATTTGTTCATTATTATTAATGTAGTATGATTATTAAGTATTATATTATAATTTATTTTATTATAAATTACTTATTAAATATCTGATAATCATACTACACACACACATAATACACATATTCGAGTACTGTGTAATAGCAATATTAGCAATAGGAATATTTTAATTAAGTATTGTTTTAATTTATTTAAAAATATAATGGTTTTGTTTTATTGTTTTATGTCTTCTGGTAATTTATTATATATTTTTATTGACATTGAATATTTATTTATTTATTTAATTTTAAAGAAAGCTTACAGACTAATAACAACTATAAATATCATGCATAAGTAGTGACATTTGCTAATTACAAGCTTCCACATGTATTATATCTAATTAGGTATGAGTTACTTGCGTTAACCAGTTACAGCGATTTAAGTAAGTAAAATAATTACAATGTAAACATATATGTTGCGATAGCATACTAAGTATGTCAAGTCGTGCAGTGTCAAAATCACAATTAAAGCTATTTATGATTGTCACCAAAATACTCCTTGCTAAGTATCTTTCTAATTTTGTGTGCGCTGGTGCAGAATAAATCGATTTCCAGGTGTGATGGTAAACTATTGAAAGCTATAACACTACGTATGCAGAAGGCGTTGCGCCTGTACTTTGTCGAAGTGAATGGTACTTGGAGTAGAGGCCGTTTTCTTAGGTTGTTCAGATTAGTGCGAAGAAGTATTTTGCTGAGTAGTTCGGGACAATCAACTGAGCCAATATGGACTAGATGAGTGTAATTTAAGGCGGGAGGGATGTAGTAATTTTTAATCATTGTGTTTATGTTGTGAACACTACTTTGAATGTCCAAATAATTATAACAATTTCTGTTTGAATTACCACCAGAACTGAAAGGAAAGAAATAAAAAATATTTATTTGCGACAGTTAACTACACTTGCTTATAGACTACGTTTGCAATTGCGCTGATAAAGTCCCCGAGCGTAATTAGGTTCTACTTATATAAAATACATTTTAAATAAAAATAATTTAAAAGTTATAACTTAACGGAAATAAACGGACGCAGCACCGAGTTAGAATATTAAAGAGTTGAAGCAAATTAAAACCGTCTGTTATAAGTCGTTTCATTACAAATGTACAGACGGACAGACACTGACGTGGAAATAACTTTTCCCCGAGTTAAGTCTCATGAATATTTATCTCACTTCCTGCGGGTAAGTAAGTATAAACTTCTGAACGTTTCCCACTTGATCAAACTTTACTCTTAAGACAGCTTGGGGAGATGCCGTGATCCCGAACTCTTTAAAATCGCACTAAAAATACACAAGAAAAAACACATTAAAATGTTTTACTCACCTAGGTTTATTTTCAGAGCTCAACTTTTGCTGTAAATGTTAGCTTTGTTTTATTTGAGTTTTTGAAACGGTTAAATTTCAAATTATATCTGGGTTGGTTATGCAAACTAGCGAATTCTAGTTAAATTCATGAAATGAGTTATTTTACTGAGATTCACTTACATTACAACTTACAGGTCATTCAGGCATCTAGATACCAACTTGTAACCCGCGTGAGATGGTCACCGTATGCATATACAGACCTCACGTTAGTATAATGATACGTTCCGCTCCAAGATATAATATGATTGCTCACATCATCATCTATGGATAGCAACCAATTCAGATAAAAACAAATTATAAAAAAAATAAACCCCACTGCAAAAAAACGAACTAAAAGAGGAAAATAAAACGAGTGTCCTTCTATGTTTTATGTTAGAGGGTTTGGTTTCCGCACTTAGTCCTTCATGTGGACCATTGTGCGTGGGCCATGGCAGCCGGCTTTGGTTATTCTAAACAGCCCAACTCCTTCTAGAAGCTGATTAGGTCTCCTGGTCTGCTTAGGATATCTGTTCTGATCTGGGTGACGCCTGTGCATTCAAAGAGCACATGCGCAACGGTTTCTTCAGCATCCATGCAAGCCCTGCACAGAGGGCAGTCTGTTATGCCTACTGTGTGGAAGTGTTTGTTTAGTGAGCAGCGTCCCGTAATGGTCCCCGTCACCAGGCGCAGGCCGTTCCTGTCCAGGAGTAGTAGACGCCTGGTTAGCCTGCCATCTAAGGATGGCATAGCTTCCCTGGATTGCCTGGAGCCCAGTGTCGAGGTCCACTAGTTCTCCGCTTGTGTGTGGGTGAACTCCTGTAGCCACCTGCGTAATTGGTTGAAGGGGATGGGTACGATAGGTTTGGATCCACAGACTGACGCGCTCGATACTCTACTAGCTAGTTCGTCAGCTGCATCGTTACCTAGTGATCTGCTGTGTCCTTTTATCCATTCCAATGTCACTGTGTTACGGTTGCACACCGTCACCCGTTCCAGTGCATTCTGATATTCTAGTGTTTGTCTCGAAGTAATATATTTTCTCCCTAAGGATTGCAGAACTGAGGCACTATCGGAGAGTATACGTATACGGGTGTAACTTTCCTGGCTTCTATGGCGTAAGTCGCTTGTATAATGCCCACGCATTCCGCCTGGTAGACGGTGTTGAACATTTCCAGCGGGCTGTATATATTTATGTTGAAATAGTGTGACAAAACTCCGACTCCGATTCCAGAGTTGGTCTTTGATCCATCGGTGTATACTATCATCTCTTTCGGGCCTGAGTAGTCACACCGTTCTTCTGTGAGTATTATGTTGTAGTGCTTCTGAAATAAGTTTAGTTTCGGGGCTTTGTCGCAGGGAGATGCCATCATCGGTTGTCGTTTAATTGCATCTTCTTTTATGCGTGTGAGCTTGACTCTAGAGTCTTTGCTCAGCATTACCGATATAATAGACTCTGAAGGCGGCCAGGGCTGCCTCTTTTCAAACGATGAGGTGTAGGGGCGGCAGTCCAAGCATTACTTGTAGGGTGGTAGTGGGTGTAGTCCTCATGCTGCTAGTGATTGCTACACAAGCGAACCGCTGCAGTTTTTCGAGGTCTTTTTGGCCTGTGCTCAGGTCCGTCCTGGGCTACCAGACCAGTGAGCCATATGTGATAATTGGTCGAATGACTGTGGTTTATAGCCAGTAGTTGACCTTAGAGCTGATACCCTAGTTTCTTCCAAGCAGTCGCTTGCACTGCCATAAAGATATGCTGGCGTTTGTGGTGATATACTTGGTATGTTTCGCCCAATTCAGCTATTCGTCCAAAAAGATGCCCAGGTATTTGGTTTCAGTTGGCTTAGGGTAGTTTCAAATAATTGTGGTAGTTGTAGCGTCGCCAACTTCCTCTTTTTAGTGAAGAGAATCAGTTTGGTTTTTGTAGGGTTCACCGATAGTTGGTGTTTATTGCACCAGTCCTCTACTATTTTCAAAGCTTGGGACATAACTTGCATAAGGTGTTTTTTGGGTGCAATTTATTATTATAGTTATGTCATCGGCGTAGCCTACGGTAAAATAACCTTTGTCATTGAGTGACGAATATCCTTTAAGTAGGTACCAAAAATAATCTCCGACTGCATTTTTTTTTTCATTGGCTGTTACTAGCTTTTGGTGATTGGGTAATATTATTTTAATCACAAGAAAAACTCTTTTGTTTTAATCGCAGATACCATAATAAAGTTTTAGACCCTATGTGACTCCTGCAATTAAAACGAAACTAACGATACCTACCTCATAATGTTAAAATCCATCAAGCCGTTTAGGCTACAGAGCGTGCAAAGAAATGGACTGTATGTAAGTCCATTTCTTTGCACGCTCTGTAGCCTAAACGGCTACACTCGAAAAACATAACCCTCCTTCTGGGGCAGTCGGGTAAAAAATACAACATGTTACATTAGAAATGGGAACTACATACATACATAAACTCACGCCTTCTTCCCATGGGGGTAGGCAGAAACTATAGAACGACATCTGCTACGCTCCTTACATACTTATTTTGCTTCGCCTTCGTACGTATATCTGGTCATACACGCACGCCGGTTGCGAGTACTATGCACCTGACCTTTCTGAAGAACACCACCCATTAGGTCACTATATTATGTCCTCCTAGGGCGTCCGGGGGGTGACCTCCCGGCCACCTCTGCTTTAGAAATACCTTTTGTTAGTCGCCTTTCACTCATCCTGTCAACATGACCAAACCATCTAAGCATACTCTTTAATGATTTATCACTACATCTTCTTTTAAACTGCACCGTCGTCGCCTAATCACCTCATTTTGAGTCTATCATTCATAGTCACGCCAGACATGCTTCGCAAGGAACAAATTTCCACAGCATTTATTCTAAATGAGAGCTAAATGTTATGAAATTAATTTCGTCAACTACACAAGGTGAAATAAAACTTCGAAATATAATTAATATTCAACCAACAAATAATAACATTACACAGTGGAATCTCATGACTCAGTACAAGTATTGCCTCAAAAGCAAACTTCTCATATCAATCAATCAATTAGGTACAAAGGTAATTCCTTTGTAAACCACGTTGAAGTTGAATGTCGAGAAATGAAACCACTTTATGTCTCAATTTATACTCTACAATACTTGAACGTATATGTAAACGTTCATGTATTGTACAGTATACTTTGAGATGGTTGTAGGTATATACTTAGCCTACCGTAACAGGTACTCGTATATCGGTGTATTACGTGGAGTCGATAATAATGTATGATTGAATGTTGACATAAAAAAAACGAGTGTGCTTTAGACCACACGACTGATTTGAAGTAAAACTTACAAATAGTTGTACTAATTATAGTTACTTACAATAATAAGCCTGCACTGTGTCTTAGATATACCAAACGCAACTGGCTATGAGAGAAAGATAGAAAGAAAATATGTGCTCGCACCTCTCTCTCTTGCCCCTACAGTAATATACGAAACATAACTCTCTCTTTTTCTATCTTCACTAACTTATATCTCCCTCTCAACGTCCGTTCGCTCGCTTCCGTAACGCTCACGTCACGCATTCACCAGCTGACTCCCCAAGTCAAGCGTGCGTAAAAAAGTTTTACTTAAAAAAAAAAAGTGTTAATACATAAAATTCATTTAGTGGTGGCCCAGTGGCAACATCCGCGACTTACGAGTTTCGGGTTCGAACCAGGCAGGCGCTTTATTTTGTGTAATCTATTTCATCACCACTCCTCTAAAAACGGTGAAGGATACATCGTGAGGAAACGGGTATGTCCTAGAACCAAAAATTCGAAGACATGTGACATTTACCAACCTGAACTGGGCCCACTCCCTCTAATAGAGAGGAGGCCTGTGTCCCAGCAGTGGGAACATTATAGGCTGATTATGTACACGTCCAATTCAGATGATCGGGTCATGAAACAGAATCACAGACACTGAAAGGCTGTTTCCTATCGAACCTTCAAATTTAAGTTATGGTCAATGAAAATGCCTTTCAACCGGATTCCAAAAAGAAGGAGGTTATATGTGTTAAGGTTATCTATGTATGTTTATTTTTATTTATATTCATCGATTTCTCCATCAATTGTGGACTGATTTTGACAATTCTTTTTTGTTTGAAGGAGTATGCTCTAAGGAGCTACTAGTACACAGCATACTAGTAGTCAGCATCTAATAGAGCTCATGGAAATCGATGGAAATCCTGACATTATGTAGGCACACCTATAGCGATTTGCGTATTTTTTATTGTAACTCATGCAATTGCTCTCGGAAAGCATCAGTTGGTGAAGTGGAACTGATGATGAAGACCACAGATGGCCACCGGAACTACTTAGTAACAAGTATTTCATGGATTGCGATTCGATTAGGTACTTGAATATGGTTGCTAAGCAATTTATGCTCGCGGTGAAGTGGAGGTGACTTGGCCATTAGCTCCAGTTGTCCTGGTTCTGACGAAGTCCTCAACAATTAGCATCCTTGTATCGCGAAAAGCAATATTTTGTAAAAGGTAATGAGCAGTTGAGATTAGGCTATTGTAACTTAAAAAAAACTGACCCACTAAAACGTGAAAAATAAAAAACTTTAAAAAAAGCAACCGGTCTCCAAATAAACACTACGAAGTGAAAAATAAAGAAAATAAATATCGGAAGTCTGTGCCAAAAAACTAAAATACATTACATATCCAAAGACACCGACTTCCAAAATTAATGTTATTTTTCACTTTGTAGTGTTTTCATACAAACTTTACAACAATGTTCAAGAAAATATAAGTACTCCTTCGTAGGTTACTACTATCTAAAATTATTTACCTAAATATGTATTCGTGTAATTTTTCATAGGTTTTCTTGTAACAGTGTACTAGTGGAACTCTTAAGGCAGAGAAAGGTGAACAAATCTCACAAGCGGAAAAACAGCAAATCTTCCAATAAATATACCCTAAAATGTGGGCCAAGTACGGTCAGTACTTGTTTCATGCTTGTATGAACTATGAGAAATCCTTACAAGGGTCTAATAAGCTTCGCTCCGTTTTTTGTGCCCAAGAAACTTGACTCCGTTCAGTACAAATCCGTCAGTAAAAACGACTCCAGCAAAAGACAAAGTGTACTCAAACACTGTCGGGCCGTTCGCACAACTTTTGTTTGGAATTAGAGGTAAACACATTAGGTAGTATGTTTGTGTAGGCGCCAGCATTACTCGGCCCAACTTGTTTGATCTGAGACAAAACATACCCGGACTAATCAGGGACAAGTTTGGCGATTCACATTTTAAAAACTGTTGTTTTGTAGAACACGTTTGTTGCGGTGTTCCAGAATTAACCGGTGTCGGAATGAAAATGGGATCACATTCTGTTTGATACGATCAGAGAAGACAAGTCGATCAAAGCAACATTTTAAATTCAACACATTTCTGGATGCTGTTTTATTTCTTTTTCCTTTCCTGGTATCTTTAAAAAGCTTATCTATATCACACATACAAATTACAAACAAACACACACACAACAAATTACGACACATTTCATATCAGCGTCATTATTTACAATGCTATTTACAACTTAATCACTAATAACTCATTCGCACAAAATTCGCGCGTATTGCACTGAGCAAGCAGTGCGACATGCAAAATGGACAACACAGCCGGATCGCTATCAACACCGTAAATTATTTGACAAGAACGCATTAGTCTTTATCTCCCAATACCTGACTTATGCCCTACCGGCCCAGCCTTTGTAAAGGGATTTAATTAGAGGTGAATACGATAAATGTGTGGTCCGGGCGTGTTATCGCTTGACAAGAGTTAAGTAATCTCGTGCGCGTTCGAAATGCCCAAAGGATTAAGTACGCAGATTAAGATGAGTTTAACTTTAAACCCTGATTCAATGTTTTGATGTTTTCAAATGTAAATTTTATTTTTACCTATATACGGGTCGACCCTGCAATATTCTGATGCGTCCCAACATTACCATATTATTATGAATTTATTCGTGTATTGTTATTTTTAAATCATGCATCATTTATTAAGTACGGTGGGCGGTATTTGTTTAGTAGTAGTATTTTATGGAAATTCTACCAAAATTGGATTTTGCTTTTTGGATAAATCATTATAAACAGAGATAGCAAAACAGTATAAAAATAGCTGTCATCATTTTTCATGATGACATCTATTTTTGGACATTGGTCCAAAAGGAGAGGGGTTGCCATAAATGCCACGCTTGGCAGGCGGGTTGGCGAACGCAGTATGGTGTTAAAATGCATAGAGAACGCTGCTGCCCATTATATAGTAAGTCCCTTAGCCGCCTTTTACGACACCCATGGGAAGAAATAGGGGGGTGCTATTCTTTACGTCCGGCACCACACAGAAAAATAGATGTTCTTTTAGATAAATATGAATATTTTTTCAAAGGCAGGGTAGGTATTTAGTGCTCTGAGGTGTAAGAATATTTTAAACATTATCCATACGAGTGGTCGACTTCACTTGGAAACACAATCTAACTTTGATCATGTTCTCTAAAGTTGATTTATTCTACTTAGTGTTTTCTTTTATCATTTATTCTAACATGCATAATTTTAAAGAAAAACTGTGTTCGGCATTCACTTCCAATATTAATTTCAATATTCAAAATATTATATTTAAAGCCCTGGATAATTATGAACGAATATTATTAATATTATTCTTTTCGCGTCAGTTGTAAAATGAAAAGTTCGTATTGTTGTTTCCTAACTAATTTTATCAAATTAATTTACTTAGGAATTTGCTGACAACTCTTTGGAATTATACTTGTTTCTGAAATACGATCCACGTGAGCAAACAATATCTGAGCAAACTGTCTTTATTTAACTTGTATTTAATATCAGAGACGTGTTTTCTGAAAGTTCTATACGCATCAAGCGGTAAAGTTGGATCAAGTTTAGAATTTGAAATTGCTTTCGTTACGAATTTGTTTAAATTTATTCCTATATCGTGGAAATATAATGCTTGCGCCCGTTTAGTTTTACTTAATGGCAAGATGTTGCTTACGATTGCCGAAGAAGGGTGAATATTATAAATCTCGAATAACTTTTTTGGCGAATTTGCTTTGGTAGAAGGGTTAGAATTTATATATCAAAAATGTGCAAGATCCAGCTCGCATAGTGTTTACCGTTGCCAAGCATTTCTGTAATTTGTATTTTTAATTTGGTTTTGGAGAGTGTCATAGTGACGAAGGTCACATCAGGCAGGCTAAGGGATAATATTGTTTTCTTTTCGTCTGTTCTTATCTATTGGTATTATAGGACAGAGGAGTCTCATGAACCCCTGGGCCCCTAAGTTGTAGAATCATATAATTACGGTAGTAACACATGAATGCATGTGCAAAATCATTGCCAAAGCACAGGGTAAATTAAGTTATTACCTACGTTACACTAGTTGAGTTAAGCAAGGCGTAAATAATAAATATTAGATTGGCACCAATAAATACACGCTCACGGTCTCTTTAGGGTATCTAATTTCAGTACGTCCCAACTAATAGCATCATTCCGTAAACTGCTTGAAAGACACACAAATATCTATAACCATGTCTCAATTGGGAATCATCCCACGCGCAAATATCCAAATCCGTGGTGAAATTAAACGTTTACACCATCGTAAATTATTCACAGAGTTTATCGCTAGTGAATATTTATTACAGACGTAATTAGGTTCGTGCCTTCAGGTTTGCGCAACGGGAGACTATCTAAATAAATTAAACATTCCTTCTGAGCATAGAGTGTATGCATGAGGGAACGTCGTTCGGGATTGTAGACAAATGTCAAAGAGAAATGGGAAAACACTTAGAGCTGTTTACACGGATCTTGTGAAGACTTGAAGTTAGGAACGCTTGGAGTGTTTATTGTACCTACAAGTAGTGACAGAGGTACTGTTTAGGTGGCTATGATTCTGTGTGTGCTGCTTTAGGCTATCACTGTATTGTATTCTATGTTACATTAAACGTTTTTTGTCCTACAAAGTATCTTTCGATAATCATCTACAATTATGGAACTGAATAATCACTAGATTATTACCTAAATCGATGGAGTAAGTGCACTAAATTTCCTATACTTATTTTAATCGGCGTCTAACTAGCAGTAGCTGTTGCTACTGGAACGAATAAGCCTTATATTCACTTAGGAACGCGACGTGTTTGACGGTGCATTAGTGTTGCTACTAAATTGTATTAGGTATATTATTATTAATAATTATGTGTACGAAGAAAATTAAGCCCCTGATATGCAAAGGAGTATCGTTTCTAGCAACAATGTTGCCTCTTAAAGAACGCGGTTTTGTTCAACTTTAATGAGGTAGCTTAAGGTCTAAGCTCCAATATTTGGTTGATATATAAAGCTTTTATGTTTTCAAAGCACTACAACTACGTCTTTATTAAAAATAAACTAACAAGTCCAAATATTTATATTTACATCAAAGGTACAAAGTAATCCTAGAATTTTCTATTACATTGAAGTTCGTGGATAATATTTTTATTTGAAAAATGTACTGGCGTGGAAAGTGAGTAGAAGGTACGTAATTCTGGGCGCCTAGAGTGCGTCAATTTAAAGTAAATCTTGTTTTACGCTTACTTTGTTGTGATTAATAGATGTTGAAATATTGGCTATAAAAATTTCCAATTTTGATTCATTTTGTTTGTTTTTTTTGTAACTTATTTTACCGAATTACCTGTATAAAATTTAAGTAACTGGCAGTTTATTGCAGTAAAATATTATATATATAAACAATATTCAAAAAATTGTTCAAAGAGGTTTCCGCTTATCTGGTAAAGGAATTGAAACATAATATTCCGATTAGCAGGATCACGGTACTACGGTAAAATTGAAAGGAACGGACTTGCCCGGGGCAATATTATTCATTAACTCTTTCGATCTCAATATAAAAAATCCTTTTCGATTCCGTCCTCTAAAAACCTTTTTATCCTTAATTATCTACTTTGGGAGTTAAAATTTTTAAAGAAAATTTTAGATAGAAAACAGTGTTAATGTTTTATGCTTCTAATTTTGTGATGTAAAAACCTTATCTCTACTAATATTATATTATAGTGTGATGTGATTCCCCAAGTCGGTTACAGAACTTAGCGATGGAAAATTCAAAACCCACATCAAATGTGCCTTTATCAAAAAAAACATATTATAAGATTAAAGACTACGTTGAAGACAAGGAAGTTTGCCATTAATTCCTTCTGCACATGTGGCTTCCCTGATACCTCATTAACGGCAAAACTATGTAAATATCTATTTTATTTTTTTACATACCTTTTTTTATTTTTTTACATTATATACCTACAATTTTAATTTGAGTAAGGTTCTAACTTTTACTATTTTAACAATATTTTAAATTGTTTATTTTGTTATTTTTAATGTTTTGTTAATGTGAGAACGTTGTAGGATTAATAGACTGTAGATTTATAGACCATTTTCTATTTTGTTAAGTACCTACCTGGTAATTTTGACGGGCCTACACTATCCACGCATACAAAGTCAAAGTCAAATTATTTATTTCAATTAGGCACATAAGAAGCACTTTTGAACGTCAAAATTTACAAAAATATAGAATTGATTCTAGTTGCCCCTTCCAAAAGGAAATTCCGTATGGAGAAGAATGGGCAAGAAACTCCACCGTTATTCTTTTAAAAATGTTTTACAATATTTTGTTTGAGTGCATTAATTACCCCTCGTTTGAGGGAGGCCCATGGCCAGCAGTGGGCGTCTTTCGGCTGAAATGATGATGATGATGACATTAATTATATGATTATATGTGAAGACGATGCACCTAGAATAAAATTACTATACCATAATAGGTAGGTAAAAAGAATTAAAAACTAAGCAATGAAAAATAAATAAATTATGAGATAGATACATGGTGCTCACATATTTACAAACATCGTAAAAGTATATGTTTTCCTAAAAAAATTAAAATAATAAGTCAGTGTGTGAGTATGGGTAATCACAGAATGTAAAATCAATATAATAAAAAGCTTTTTACAAAAAAAAATAACCGACTTCCAAAAAAACACTACAAAGTGAAAAATAACTTTAATTTCGGAAGTCGGTGTCTTTGGATCTGTATTTTAGTTTTATGCCACCGACTTCCGACTTTATAGTGCCGAAAAAGAATTTTCCAAATCGGTTCGTAAATGACGGAGTTATGCGCGAACAAAAAACGCAATGCAGAGTAAACGAAAAGATCGTTAATGTAGACAATGTAGATACATTTTTAGATGTTTGATTTGATGATTTTTCAATAACCACTTGTCCGATTTCGATAAAATTTTCATGGGACTATTTGGGAAGTATACCCTTTCCAACGAAAAAATAATTTTTCCAATCGGTTGGCAAGCCACGGAGTTATGCGTGAACAAACATAAAAAAAAATACAAGTATCCGAATTGAGAACCTCCTCCTTTTTTAGAAGTCGGTTAAAAATAACAAATTATACAATTAAAATAGCAACCAGTTTGATATTCGAGATTTTGACTAGACTCTAGATTGTCCTATGGAGCTGGACCAGCATGTTTCCAAGCATTCCTATCCTGGATACTCGTATAATCCTCTAACTTGTAATATGCTTGTTTCTAGCTTGTTTGTCATACCTATTAACACTGTAATTTGAAAACATTGTGAAAGCTAATTATTTTTAAAAGAGTAACCGTGGAGTTTCGTACCGGCTCTTCTCCATAGGAAACGACCAATTGGAACCATGCACCTAGCTCCTGACGTTTCATAAGTGCCCATGTAGGCTGTGATATAAAATATTTTGATTGATTGATTTTGATTGCATAACTTCGATAATATTGTTATTGTTTACAACAAATTTTGTTTTTTTCATAATCATTTTTTTATTTGTTAACAAAGGTTATAAATTATTTTAAGTATTAATCATTGCATTCAGTCTCAGATGATAACTACTCACAAATGCTACTTAACTGCATGGTCGTCACACGATCTACCTATCGATGTACCTATTGTGAAATGTATTAGAATTGTATAGAAGGGTTTTCTTTATCCAAAAGCATTTTCTTTGATTTGCCTTTATATATAAGACGTTAGTAGTAATAACAAAATACATTTTGTCAATCTTCATCTTCTTCGTAGTAGTTCTTCGAACAGAATTAGGCCACTTCGACAGCGTTATCGTTGGCCTTGCAAAGGTCTTTCTTCCATAGTGTAGGTGTTAGTGCACAGAGAGCACGACAAAAGCTGGGCCATAGTTTGCGATGTGGCTCCACAGTCGCACTGCAGCTCAATAATCACGTAATGATGGCTGCTTGCTTGACATAGAAGTGCATGGAGCACAATACAACATGACGCTCTTCTAGATGTCCAATGTGTAGACGGCTTAATATACAAAGTCAGCTACTAGCGCCACTTCGGTAGCCATTATTAAAACTATTCATTTCCGCCATCGTCGAATGTCATATTATACTGTTTACTGCATAGCATACTCTATGGTTTATTGTCATGGGGTTTGTATATACGGAGTCACCTGCTCTTTATACAATTTTTTTCTAGCGAAACCAAATATTGAAAACATATGCTGTGATTATCTTATAACTTAATTTGACAGAGATCTTTTGAGAGTATTTGTACGCGAAGTCGTAAGGGCGACACCCAGATTACATGGAGTCCTCCCATTCTTCTTTAAGTAAGTAATAAGGTATTCTTACTATAAAAATAAACTATACTAACCGATTTATTAAAAATACCCTTGAAGAACTTACCATTAGGTGAATAAAACAATAAACAAATTATTTTCGGAGCAATAATTAGCACCGTAATCTTGAAGCCAACTGTCACTGATGTTATCGCGTTTTATAGCCTCCGCTGGCCATATGGTGACACTCTTTTAAAAACACATCATGTCGTTCGATATTTGTCTATTGTTTTTGAGTTTCTTGTTTCACGTACGACAATAAAAACTTTAATGACGGAATTAAATGGAATCCTTTTAATGTGATTTGCCGTATGTTGCAGTCTGTCGTAGATTCTTGAGGCGGTTAGTGTTTTTCAATTGTTTTGTTTTTTTCACTTTGAACTACTTGCAATTTGCACGATCTTTATTTTGTTTTTGTCATGAATTAACTAAACATCTGACAACGCTACATCCAACTAGCTGGAAAAAAAAAGCATCAGAACAAAAATGAATGACCGTGTCCCCGAAATTATAAGAATAAGAATCATCTGCCGTTGGCAGCTAATAATATTAATTATGGCCTGTTATGTCATTGCGGGGACCTTTGTTCCATGACAATCGGTACGACCCGACTGCCCTTTCAGTTTTTATAAGAGTACCAAGTTAAGGCATCTGTTTTTGTGGTCACGCGCCACGGACCGGCGGAATGACTGATGTCATGTGTCAGCTACTTTCGTCCGACGTAGATTAAATAAATAGGACAGAATGTCGGGTCTATTGGGACATATTTATGGTATAAGGGAAATAGTAAGATGGTTTTTAAATTATTTGAAGGGAAGGACGTTTATTTCGTTTAGATTGTGAGAGATATGGTGGTACAGACTCACACTTTTTAGGGTTTCGTACCCAAAGGATAAAATAGGAACCCTATTACTAAGGCTCCGCCGTCTGTCTGTCTATCTGTCCGTCTGTCACCAGGTTGTATCTCATGAACCGTGATAGTTAGACAGTTAAAATTTTCACAAATGATGTATTTCTGTTGCCGCTATAACAACAAATACTAAAAAATAGAATAAAATAAATATTTAAGGGGGCTCCCATACAATAAACGTGATTTTTTGCTCGTTTTTGTTCGATATTGATAACGGCAACAGGTAGACGCTTGAAATATTCACAGAATATTTAGTTATATATTCACTTTAAAAATAAATAATTAATTTAAAATAAAACAAATATTTAAGGGGGCTTCCATACAAGAAACGTGATTTTTTTGCCGTTTTTATGGATAATGGTACGGAACCCTTTGTGCGCGAGTCCGACTCGCACTTGGCCGGTTTTTTTATTCTGCCCGTTGCGAAGCTAACGGGATGATTCTTTGTTGTCCAACTCAGTTTAAGATCGAGATTAATAAACGATACTTCTTAATACGGACTTTGGCTTAGTCTCGTCTCAATTTTGCACTTGTTGTTCGGCAGTTGTGCAATAGTGTCAGAAGTAATGCTTATCTTAAGCACGTGCTAAGTGTAGGTACCAAGCGTTTATGAACATCTGTCTAAGTGTCATGTCGCGGGCGTCCAAATCGGACCACTTTCAAAACAAAATCTCATGCTCACGATGACCACATCTGTTTAACCCCCCTGCGTCGACCAATTATTTTCTTTTTCTTTTGTTTATATAAATTGCATCCTTTAACCGGTTTTTTACGCTTTTTATTTACATTTACAAAAAGTGTGTGGGTGAGCCCCTTGCCCCTTGATTTGCAAAAATGTGATGCGGCGATGCTATTATTGATGAGCGTAGGTGAGCATTACTATTATAGTGGCCGAGCACTGGTAGCAGGAATAGTCCTTACGGTGGTGGTCCGATTTGCACCGCCTCAATAGAACAGTAAAATCTACGTAGGTATCCTTTGTTTACATAAACAGATTAAAATCTATTGAAAATGTTTGTCCCGTCAAGATTTATTGTCACAACCAAAAAAGTGCCCTATTAGTTGGTAACACTGAAAATATTAAGCGGTTGAAACATATTATTGATATAAGATTCCATTTCAATAAAGAGTTGATTAAAAAAGGGACATTGATTTTGAAATACTTAAAAATATAAGATCAGGTTGCAGATATGTTTACGAAGGCATTGAATAATAATTTGTTGTTGAGGTTAATAAATAAGTATAGCTTATATCAATAGTAAGTTTTTTGTTTGTATTGTATCTAAGCATTACATTGAGGGGTCAATAAGGAATGGAGGTCAATGTAATACGTACTTTTTGGTTAGCACCTGTTAGACCATTTGAAAAGTATTGTACTAGTCAAGTGTTCAATTGTTAATGGAGCGTTGAAATAGATACCTAATTAAAGTTGTTTTTGTGTAAACCTGTTGTTTTGCTTCAACTTTATCCAAATCTTTATTAATTTTCTAAAAATCTCTTAATAAATGTGCCGCAATTTCTAGCGGAATGCTCGTTTCAAAATTCTCCACTCTGTCACAAACGTGTTACTTGGTCTTTGTGTACTAAATAGGCCGACAAAGGGGACGTTACAGGCGTGCGAAACTCTTCACACATTGCGACAGTCACACGTGGTCGGGTAAAAACTTGAGCGAATCATATTTCCTACTGTGATTACAAGTGTTTGATGATTGCCGTCCAACGTTTGAGATGAAGAAGTCTTGCCGGTTTAATAAACAACTCTCACTCTTCGGAGATTATAAATTATACCGTTATGTAATGATTAGCGATTGTTTAACTATAGATTTACGTAGCCGTTTAAACATCGTAACGTTTTTTTAACAAAAAACTTGAAGAAAGAAAGAATACCTACCTCAAAATGACCGATCGGCACGTGACCAGTGGATTGGACTCAGCATGAGCTCATATTCTGAAACTAAAACTTAAAAAAGTGTACTAAAGAAGTATTGACTGTTACTTACCCTTTGATCTGTAACGAAGTCTTGTCAATCTTGGACTACAATGACGTTATTGCATTTTCTTGGAGTAGTGTTCCATCTCAATAAAGGGCTTTTCAAAGTATTTTTCGCTTTCGATTAGGTATACCTACTTAGAATGATTCTTGAAAAGCGCGGTCTCGTGGGTCTATAACAAATAAAAGTATTTACCATCAGATAAAACAAAATGACAGTCAAAGTCTTATCTTAATAAGAAAATTACACACGCAAAAGGTTTCCCCCGACATATTTTGTAAAATTAGAAATCTTCTCCGCTCCATAACCCCAAACAAGTCTAATACAAAATTAACAACAATAACATATTTAATTTACTTTAAAATTCAATTAATTCTTAATTAACTATTCATACTAAACAAAGTGGAAACTCCTTAGAACATGCTGAATACTTTCCTCTAACATTGTTATAGGATTAAGGGGGTAACAGGCAACTTGCGAAGACTTTGCAACGCGGCTAACTTAAAATATACATGAAAATGTGAAGCGTCTTGAACAATAAGGGTTCTTCGAGAGTCGGCGGCAATATACCGACTACGAAAGTATGTCGGCTTGTTCCCTCGAACGGGGAACTAATTAATCCAATGAGCGGCGTCTTTGCACTAACGAGGTTCGTCGTTTGTGCTCCTTCCATTCTGTGCCACTGAGAAATTGTGTTTCGGAAATCGATCCCGACAAGCTTCACGCTTCTATAAAATCATTATCTCAGTGATAAAAAAAATCTCTGAGATGAAGGAGTTATATTTCAACGTAATTTGTTTCGTTGGATCAGAGTAATTTTTTGATCTTAATTATTAATGATGATTATTTCGGGAAGTTGTTTAGATAGTAATTGAGGGAAAAATGGTTCCCATAATGCTCGGATTACTTAAATTAAGATTCAAGGAAAGACAGTTTGTACTTTGTAAGTACCTATTGATTGATGAAAATATGACCAAAGAACGATTTTAATTTAAATCTTTGACTTACTTCTAAGATCTCCTAAAATAAATTTATTTTTTATAAATATATATTTATATAAATATAAATATTTTTATAAAAAATATTTTTATAAATTTAAATTTATTTTATAAATTTATTATAAATTCTAGTGGCGTGCAGTGGTTCTCCACGGAGGGTAGGCCACAAAATACTGATAGAAAAAAAAAAAAACACAGCGTCACCCTACATAGTTATGATGACTCTCATAGTAGTCACATTTATTGATTTATAATATTTGAAAATAAGCCTGTAAAAGTTATAATACAAGAACTCACCCTCACTCCACTTTCTGGAAGTCATCTGCCTAGCCTTTTCACTTACTGGAAGTATTAAACAAAATGTACGGAAAACAAAATAATTTATTTGTGTCTAAATCTTCAGAGCCAAATAAATGTTGCATAATTATGAGTATTGAAATGACGAGTACGAGATGAATTACCATATTTTTGGATTAATTCTCTTAATTCGGGTACACATCTACCTTTAGACACAACTTGAATCCTATTATTATACGATAATTGAGAAAACTTATTGCATTAAACTTCTAACAAACACACATTTTCTGCACACACTTCACAACTGAATACTATTTTTAAGTGATAAAAACACCAACAAACAATACACAAGTAACATTTCCTGTACTTTTCTGTTTCAAAACAAATTATATATAAGTTAATACTCGTAAATTAAAACATTTAGGAAGTAAGAACGCGTTATAAGTTGCATATCACGATGAAAAAATAATTTGGCGTATTTCAAAAATGTCGATGGAAAAATACTGGCAGAAAAACTTGCGACATTTTCATATCGAGTTGCTTTACAAAAGCGGGCAACAAAATGTGGCCAGGTTATTGGCGTCATCAAGGCTGCATTCCGAATTAGAACATAATCGCTGACAGCGGTCACATTGTTTTCGCGCTCAAATTGATTACAGTCTAACTCAGAACACACCGCAACTGTGTAGCAATCATGAGCCAATCACAGCCCAGCTCCACTTAAAGGAGTTACGTCTAGCGTGTGGAGTGGACGGCTTGCCTCTGCTAAGTTCTCAATCTACATTCACTAAAATTCAAGTGCAGTCACAAAACCAATTAATAAAACATGGAAGAAAAAGAGTCTATAAATAAACCGAGATTGAGTTTTGATGAATGAACCACAGCAATATGATTTATTTATTTGGCAACTCGCTTACAAATATACAGCGATAACGGCTACAATTGATATAGACGAGCCTTTGCCGTCACTTAAAGTAAGTTGATTGATTGCTGCACAAGGGGCGTAACTCTATCTTTCATTTCAAACTTATTTTTAGGTCTAAATATTTCCTTTTTCTTCATTTGAGAAAATGTCCATCTACCATGTCTTAAGCATTATTATCTAGTTAACCCTCATAACATAAAAGAGAAAAAAATATGGTTCATGAGAGTTTCCAAATTCAAAAACTTTATGTTCATCAATAACAAATTCTGCTGCAACAACTAACATTTTTTCCGAACATTTCTTTACAAAATCAGGTCCAACCAAGGTGAAAACTTTTATCACGTACCAGTATTCACAACAGAAGCGTTGATCGCGAGTGGTCCAATTTGTTCAAATTAGACTCATTTGGGCGCCACTTCAGGTTCGAGCAAAATCGCAGCAAGTGAAAAGCACGGTCCGGACCGTTCTCGTGATATCGCCGGATAATGGCCGTCGTTAGTCGGACCACGATCGTCGTTTTGGGGCGTTACTTTTTCAAGTCATTGAGTCAATCGTTTATCACAGGCCTGTTGTGTTAACTTTTGCATCGCGAGGGGATTAGGGTGGCGTGGAGCGGATTTTTATGAATAATAGGGTTTGTTTTGTAGCTTAACATGTAAGTAATGAGAAAGAACGGTTTCTTAGTCTCTTGGAAGACACGGAAAATAGGATGTTTTAAAAAGGAGAAATGAGTCACCGTTATTTATGTAGTTGCTGTGCATCTTAGCCATTTTCATAACGGTAATAAATATAAATGCATTTTGAAATACTTTAAAGTGATTAATCAATTAAGAAATAAATCTGAACGCTTAAAAATGTTTACTATAGGTAGACTACTCCATGCCTTTACTGTTCTTGTTTAGGGTAAGTCATGGTGGACGTCAGCCTCATTAGTTGAGGTAACTGGCCCAAATTTTACCAAAGTCATTTCCCGCCCGTTTCCCTGAAAGATTTCCACAAAATTCGCAGTAATAACGTATTGATAGATTAACTTTGCGATGTCAATCGGTAGAGAAAATTGCGAAAAACATGCCCCAGTTTTGTAGGAATATGTGTATGGAACCGTATCCCCAATTAGCGGACTTATAGGCTAGTAGATTAATGGACTGATAGCGTCCACGTCATGCGACAAAAGATCGATAGTTTGAAATTGCATTTCGATGTCGAACAGGTAAAAGGCAGGAGGTTTAAGGATAATCTTTAAAGTAAGTGTGTCGATAGTTAGCGCTTTATATTTGTAAACAAACTGTCTTAAAGGCGAGCAAAAGAAAAACCTTATTTTAATTGACGTTAAATATGTATGATTTTCATAAGAATCTGTGAAACCGATTACGGGTTAATCCATTCGAACTAAATAATTTTGAAACATCAGTAATGAAATTAATAATTCATGATTTAAAGAACCCATTTAAATTCTAAGGCATTTAATAGAATACCTTCTATTAAATGCCTTAAAATAAGCCGCGAAGTGATTCTCAGATAAAGATACACTGAGATGACGTAAAAGAAAAAAAACAAATGTCGAAATTAAATTCGACTCTCTTTTATTATCAGCTCAGAAATTAATTAATCTTAGATCCTTTTCATAATTTAATACTTACTCAATCCCTCTGAAGTCTCATTCTAAGACAAATTGTAAAGGAATGTAAGTTAAGGTACAAATTGTACCTTTTAATGTTTTTAAACTTTTAAGAAGTTTATATGGTTGTCCCTCACTTTCAAACATTCTTTAACTTCTGTTTTCTTTAATACTGTTGCTTAATTAATTAATGTTGCTTCCATCTCCAAAAAGCATTCGTCACGAAACAAAAATATACTTTACCGCCCCAGCTTAAAGTATATTTTTGATTAAAAGAAATGATTGGGAGTTATGCAACAAATTTGTATTTCCAAAGAGACTACTTCTACTTTACGAAAATATACAAGATGCTATCGATATATTTTCATTTGATGAGTTTGAAGTGATTATTAGTACCTCATTATCGGAGACGGAAATATCTTAGAAGCTGCTTTATGTAATTTTGTTCATAGAACTCGGTTAGATATAAATAATTATAAGTGTTTTGTACGAGAGTCGAAAGCTAGGTCCAATTTCATGTTTTGGAACTTCTACGTCTTTAACACGAACTGTGCTATAGGTATTCTTTAAAACCTAGCCAGAGAAGGCATACAATAAGATAATCGCATTCGATAGAATTTGGTATTTTCCGTGTGATAAGCTCACAACAAAAAAAAAAAACTAGCTATCGTGTTGTGTCTGTTCATGAAAAAATAATGGACTGACACGTCATCAATCTTAATAATCCTAATACTTAAAAAAAAAACAAAACTAAACGTGTCCTACTAAATGGTATTTACGTGTCATGAACAAGTTTAAATATAAAGATCCCATGCACACGCCCTGTGCCAAAAATCATTAAACCCGACGTTACCTGATATCCAACTACTGTTGAGTATCAGCTTACGTCATAATTGGGCAAAAGTGGTCGAGAGGCGAAAAAAGGCGTGGCTCATATTCATCAGTTACATAAATATCATAATAGTGGATGAAAAAGGGGAGAGAAAAAAGTGACAGGCCCTAGAAGAATTAAAAGTATTCCTTTGGGATTTTCTGATAAATAGTTGGTAAAAGTTGTTATACCTAGATATTCTTCGGTATTTTCTTTTGATAGTTCTTTTCATGTAATAAATATACTATTCAGCTGCATCCGGTAAGACTGGAGGCCGACCTCTGCAAAGTTGGGAAAAGTCTAGGCAGATGATGATGATGAAATAGACTACCAAATACTAAACAGGATTTGCAGAAACTTGCAATACCTAAGAAATTGAATAGTGTTGCCAATTATAATGATTCTCTCTGTCTGTAATTCACCGGCAGGGTTCATAACCAGAGCTTAAAACCGGTTAACTTTTATTTCCGAAGATACAAATTATTTTTGATACAATTGATATTAGCTTCATCACATTAGGTTCAGCATTGATTTTGTAACAAAATATTAAATAATTAACGAAATATGTTCGCAAACCTTTATAATAACGGTTAAGGTTACATAGAAAATTAAACGGTTTCTAAGCCCTGTTCATAACCCTTCCAACTGTAATTCAACAATGTGGTAGGTAGTGGTTCTCTGGATGCTCTGAATGGATCGGAATTGAAGATCAGACTGAATTAAATTGTATTTCAGTCTGATCTTCAATTCTGATCCACTGTTAATTAAAATACCAGTTTTTTCCACCAGTAAATCAGATTAGAGGATTTCATCGAAATATCTACCAAAATGACCGACTACGGCAAAAAACGTAAAAATTTACGTAGTGGTAACAACCGTATTGTTCCCTTAATGAAAACGTCCATAACGGATGGGCAGAACAATGGTTATATTTGACTGACAGGCTTAATTACTGGAATGCCGAACTAATAAGGAGTGACAGTTTGCTATCCCTACGTATATGACCGAGCGTTTACTCCAGTACCGGATATCAGAATTATCATCTGCCTTATAGTGTTTTCCCAATTATATTGGGGTCAGTTTCCATTCTTCCTAGATGCAGCTGAATACTGCAGAATATATTATTATGACTTGAATATTAGACTACAAATTGATTTTACAGAAAATATTCATGTTTTTAGACAGCGTGGGTAGTAGGTTCTAGTACCTACCTACCAAAGTCCCAGTCAGGGCGACACGTAGACAGTCCCAATGATTAATGGCCCAAGGGGCAGCGGGGCGGGACGTCCCGAATCAGATGCACGTGACGTCACAGAATAACGTTCAAATAATATTTCGCTACAGCCAAGCGCAAAATGGGTTAAAAATTATAAGAGACAAGTACTAATGTTGAAAATCTGTATGCGAAATTCGAAAGTTTAAAATGAAAATGTTACGTTCGGCTTTTTCTGTTGTGCATTGTTTTGTATTTTTTGACGTTTTGTTCGCGAAAAACATTTAAACTGTATGTTATTTGTATAAAATTGAACTGTACCTACAATAACAACTTTAAGGATTGATAAAATTAAAAACCGGCCAAGTGCGAGTCGGACTCGCGCACGAAGGGTTCCGTACCATTATCTATAAAAACGGTAAAAAAATCACGTTTGTTGTATGGGAGCCCCCCTTAAATATTAGTTTTATGTTAATTTAGTTATTTATTTTTAAAGTGAATTTATGACTAAATATTCTGTGAATATTTCAAGCGTCTACTTATTGCCGTTATCAATATTGAGCAAAAACAAGCAAAAAAAAACACGTTTGTTGTATTCGAGCAAAATTAAATTAAACAATTATTTTATTCTGTTTTTCAGTATTTGTTGTTATAGCGGCAACAGAAATACATCATCTGTGAAAATTTCAGCTGTCTAACTATCACGGTTCATGAGATACAGCCTGGTGACAGACGGACAGACAGACAGACAGACGGCGGAGCCTTAGTAATAGGGTTCCCGTTTTACCCTTTGGGTACGGAACCCTAAAAAGTAAACCGTAAGGCCTACAATAATAATCTAGCCAAAAAAACCTGCTGATCTATTCTGAAAAAATCTCACCGTGTAAACCTAGGTGAAGTGAGCTTGAAGTGAGTTGTTAACAGTGTCAATCCCTCACTGACAGTTCACTCCACGCTCACTTCACCTAAGTTTTCACGGTGAGATGGTTACAGAATAGCACTACAGTCCCAATTTCAGCGTGAAGTTGACACTTCAATTTACTAATGAATAAAACTAGATTTTCTCAAAAGGACTTGCTTTAAAATAAGAATCACAGCTTACCCTTCAATATCCGGTCAAAGGCGCCACTTCCGCCACCGTTGCAACATTTCTATGAATTTTGAAAGGAAAATTCTACATTCTTTAGAATTGACCGCAGTGCTACCCGTGAGGACCACTGTGAATACTCTTTGAACGTTGAAATTTGAAATTTATTCGGTAGAATTATTTTTTTTTGTAAAAGGTGAGGTGAATTTCACTTTATGTTGAGTAAATTAATTAAAGCGATGTTGAATTAAAAAAAAATAGTATGATAATTATAACCAAATCTTGTAAAACTAACAAGGGACTAAAATTGAATGGACCTATGCAAAGAAGTTTTTAACCTCTTCTGTAATAATAATTGTTGTAATCTTTGCACTATTTAAGGGTCACTTCAATATTTAGCTTTAAAATTATTATGACTTTACTGAATTGAATACCCCTTTTGATTTTGAAAACAAGGATTTGTACATAATTATTTATAGTAGTTTCAATTATCAAGTTTTACTATAAAAAAAAAAAAAATACTGTAAAGGTGATGATAGGACAGACCTGTATAAAAAAAAACAGCTAAATAAAATACAATTCCACGCCACTCCACAAGTAATATGTACCAGGAACACAGAAATTCAACGGAGTAATGTTATTTTATAATAATCTATAATATTGGTTAGTGCAACACGCGACAGATGGCAGGGATGGCTCGGTGGCGTGGCCGGAAACTACGACTCTCCGGATATTGGACAGTAACTGCTGCTGTATCAGTTTGAATGTTTAGCTGTGCTTGCAAGCTTGCAGCGAACAGATAGATATGTTTACAGCGCTTTAGATAAGCGATGAAGTAGCTGAGTAATCTAATGCTGGATTAGAACGCTGGCTGTCGTTTAGATTGTGAACTAATTTTTGTATGTGTGGAAGTGATGGGAATTTGACTTGAACGGGGTGACAAGGTAATAGTAAAACGCAGCGGTGTAAAATACTAGATTCTTGATTGACGACGAAGTATAGGAGAAGGAAAAACGGTTTAAAGCTAACTATCCATTCATTTAGTACCTACCTATTGATGACACAGTCATAGTGCACACTGCACAGTACACAGCATAATAAAAAAAAACTTGATACAATGTCAAAATGTAACTGAAATTATAACGAAATCACCTTATTCAATATTTTGCAGAAAGTATTTTCTATTAAAAAAAACTATAATCCAATATTATAACGCAGTCCATGATCGCACATTTAAAATGTATAAGCTTGCACAGTGGTCCGAATAATTCAAAAGGCGTTACCTAAAATAAACACAAAATCGCGACTATTTCCCGCCTCGGGGCTGTGGAAATGTGGACTGCACAGCCTGTCCGCTCGGTGACATGTCCGGGCAACCAGGAATATCTGTGCTATCCACAACAAATAGCTTTCATAAAAGTAACATTCGCTCCAATTGTCCATTTGTTCGAAAATTAAGTTGAAATATTTTGATCGTTCGTGTGATATTTCAACGTGGCTTATTTTATAAGGATTATAGTTTGCGGTGAAACTTTAATAAAGTAATGGGCAGATAAGTCTGAAAGCTTTTAAAGGCAGGCTTAAATAATTTATTTCGTTGACCTTAGATAAAAGTTAGAGTGAATAGTTTAAAATATACTGAATTAAGCTGTCTTAATTACTTTGCGCGAGCAGCACCGTACAAGTGTCAGAAGTGAAACTTCTTAAAAAATTATGAATAAGAGAGATTTAGTGTGAGAGACAGAGACAGCTATATCTTTCTTCTCTTTCATGTAGTGAAATGCGCCTTAGCGTGACGCGTCCTTGAAACTGAAATTTATTAAAATCGAGCACGTGCCAATGCAGGCACGGGCTATACATAAAACGGAAATCAATGCAAAACAAAAATATTTCCAGACATAAATCGCTACACAAAAACTAAATTAAGTTAAATCAGGAACGCTAATCTCAGCAACAACGTAGTTGGGATTTATGCACTAATTCTGCTATTCGAGCAACTGGCCGGTTGGACACGGTTTTGTCAGATACGCTACGGATTTGGCACACTGGGCAACTGTTGTTCTACTGCAGTTGTGGCGACACTCTGTGTATAAATTCGTATTCAGAAATTATTTTGGGAATGCGGTTTTGCATTTTCCGACTTTGTTTTCATGTAATTATTTGGCAGATGCAATAGTAATATAATATTTTGCCAATGCTGGGCACAGGCTTCTCCTCATGTATAGAAGGCGAGTATTGATGCTATAGTCATCATTTCAGTCGACAGACGTCCACAGCTGGACATAGGCCTCCCCCAAGCACCGCCACTTCGACCGGCCGGTTCTGTGCTTCCCGCATCCAGCGGTTACCTGCGGCCTTCAGAAGGTCATCGGTCTACCTTGTAGGAGGCCTTCAAATGCTACGTCTTCCGGTACGCGGTCGCTACTCCAGAACCAGATGCTTATAGTATTTGATTTATAAACGGTCGTCAGATAATCTGGGGTTTTTCTTTTGTTGAATCTGCATCTTATTCCACTTTTTTTTGCAATCAACAAAATCTTTGCATATTCTATGAAAATGCATCGATCGACTGTTTTTAAAGCTAAAATCTATTTAAGTAGGATCTCTTTTTACGTCTATTGATAACCTTAAGCTTGGCAATTTTTCGTCTCGTTCGATGCTAAATTTTAATCAAACTACTGACGCTGCATAAAAATATTCTAGTCTTAGATGGACATAAAAATCTTCCTAAAACTCCACTATTCGTTCCAATATTATTTCAGGTAGAAAATCGTGAAAGTTTTAATAAGATAAAGTTTTTTTGTTTCAACTGGATGTTATGTGATTCGAGTCGCCTTTTCTCTACTATATTAGGGTCACAGCTGAATACCAGTATTTCACATGGAGCGACTGCCTATCAGACCTCCTCAACCCCGTTACTGGGCAACATGATACCTCTTGGTAATACTGGTTGTCGCAGACTTTCGGGCTCCTGATTACCCATAACGACTATCAAAGATCTTCGGTGACAGCTGGGACCGATGGCTAAACGTGCTTTTCAAGACACGGAGAGGTATCCACCCATCCATTAACCGACCTCAACAAGCGTTGCTTAACCTTGAATATCGACCCATGTGACTTTTATTACTTAGCCACGAGCCACTCATGCATGTCCACACAGCTACACATCAAGCTAAAACTCCAGTATAAGCTGATCTCGCACTGTATAGGATTTACGTACAATGACAGGTTAGCTTATACTGGAAATTTATAGCTTGATGTGTAGCCGTGTGTACATATTCGAGTATTCAGAAATAAATAAATTGTTTCTTGGTTTAATTATTAAATTACTAAGCATTAGTCAAAGCAAAGGTTAAGTATGTACATTATTTATTTCGTAAATAAAGATAAAGTGGGGTATTTTAGTGAAATAAAATCCCAGACATAAGATTGCCAATCTATTCGTTCGTATAGAATTATGTAGGGGTATGGCACTTAAAATAATGAACTTACTTTGAAGATATCCATAAAACCCATTTAATTTAAAGTACCTAGGTCTTTTATTTTGTGTAAGAATAGGTAAGATTTCAGGATACTTAAATGTAAAAAATCAGCCAAGTGCGTGCCGGACCACGTACAATGCTGAGTTCCGTAGTTGGAATGCATTTATCCCAAGAAATAACTTCACATTGTAGTTGATAAACATGTTCTTCCATATTACATTCTAACTGCAAATGTAAGTTGGTTAACTATTACTCGTTAACTTGTAAAGCCTACTTAGCGGTAATAGTTTTTCTTTTAACTTCGTATATATATAATACTACTGCCATGATTTTTTTCACATATCCTCAATCAACCATTTAGCTGGTGGGGGGGCTATCCAACGTTACACCACACCATGAGATAGGCGAAAAAAAAATCATCCCCGCTTTACGTGTAAGAGAGGTACACAAAAAAAACAATCTCATAATAAAATTATCGACTTTGTTAGCGTAATTCATAATATGTACATCCATGCAAAATTACAGCTTTTTAGTACTAAGAATCTCTGAACTAATCCGTGGACAGACAAACAGACGGACAGACGGACATGGTGAAACTATAAGGGTTTATTGTTGACTATGGAACCCTAAAAATCCTAGACAAGATATAGAACAATACGGCCATAAAATTAAAACTAAGTTAACAGAAAACCATGAAGTTCCCAAACAAAATAACTGCCGGAAAGCGCAACTTCTGAATTTGATTATAAAAATGAATAAATAAAGCCAAAGAAGTTAAAAGTACAATACAGATCTTAGCATCTAAAGTTAAAATTTAATGCGTCCCATAGCTGCAATGCGAATGTTTTCAGCTAAAACTGGGCCCCAGGGCCGTACTACGGGGCCATTATAAGAATAATGTCGTAAATAAAGTCGATCCCCAGAACAACATCTATTTGTAAAAAAAGCAATTGCCGAGCTGAAGTTGAAGTGCTTATTACCGGGAGTTATATTTCCATTTATATGAAAACTAATGTTCCCGTTATTTTCCTGTTTGCTTTTTATTGCAAAGTTCCTAGCGGTGCGTTTAGAAAAATATTTTTCAGGTATTGTGTGCGGACGTTAATAGGAAGTGGAATGTCTGCCGTATAGTAGATGTTATGAGGATGAATCTTTTATTAAAGGTATAGCAGAAATAGACGTGAATGAAATGAAAACCGTTATAACGTTTCATTTGAAAGACTTTACAAGAGAAAATTGCTTCTACAAAATCTCATACAAAATAGAACATTGTTACCTTGAATAAATAACTTTTACATTTATTGTTTCAGGATCCAGTTCAGTCCAGAGCAACTAGAGCTGAAGCAGACAAACTTTCAGGTAAGATTATACATAATGATAATTATATTCGTATAAGTATGAACTGACAACACTGAAGCATCAAATTGAGTGTTCCCACTGGAAAAAAACCGGCCAAGCACGTGTCAGACCACGAACACAATGAAGGGTTCTAGTAGTTGGGATGAATTTATCCTACGAACAAACATAACATTTTAGTTGAAACAATAATGTCCCCTCAGACATTCCAACTGCAAATGTAAGTTTGTACGCACAATATTGACAGATTTACCATGTTATTTTAAGACCATAGACTTTGTATAGATTTTTCTGTAATCTATAAGAAAAGAACTAAGTTCTGTATTTTTTTCAACATTTTAGGCTCAGTAGTTTCGGAGATAAGGGGGCTAATGGACAATTTTCATCTATTTTCTTAAATAATTTTAAATTTATAAAAAAAAAATATCTGAAATCCTTACAACAAGCCCTTTCATTTGATATATCACACGCAATAAGCTATATAAGCAAATTTATATATAAGCAATATTTTTTTTCTTATTTATCCCCCAAACGAGACCTCATTATTCGAAATTCATTTATTTACGTTAAGGCTCGTATAGCCTCGCGCGATATCGTGGGTGCGACAGACAGCGTCATAGAAATTGTTCTTTAAGTGTCGCGTCGCGCCCGCGACATCGCGCCACTCTGCACGAGCCTTTACACGTCCGTGTCGGAGTCATAAAAATTCATAATATGTGTCCCAAATTTAAATTTAATCGGACCAGTCAGAGCAAATTGGCTGTGACAGACAGACATACAGACAGATACACCGAGTGATTCTATAAAGGATCCGTATTTTCCTTTTGAGGTACCGAACCCTAGAAAATGCTAATACAAAAAAAAATCTTTATCCATAAATATTTTTTATATTAAATTGTTAACATATCGTAAAGAAAACTCGGTCCCTATCTGCTTATTATACACGGTTAAAAGTTACAAAATATTTAGAATTTATTGGGAACAACGCTAAAGTTATTCAGCTTATCCTTTATTAAAGGTCCCGTTATGGGTTTTCCAATATCTTACATTCTTTAGAGGGAACCGTTGTCTGGGGCTGTGAATATTTGAAATGATCTGCGGAATCTTACAGTGTATTATGATAATTTACTTCCGATCCTTGAAACTTGACCAAGTTTAGGAGAAGCGATTTCCTGTACACATACATTTTAGTGTTATTTTCGAACAACCTATCCCTAGTTTTAAATTGCAATTTTAGTACATTGTCTATTGAATGAATTCCATGTGACCCGGATATTTTGGCTAACTTCAGCGAAAGGACTGTTTAATGACACATCTTTAGAATAATGTGAGCTAACATCACAGGGTTCAAGTCATTATTAGACTGAAAGTGTTTTTTTTTTCAATTTATCAAAAATAGGTTAGTGTTACCTACAGTGTCCTACAGTGGTTACTGTTCAATTAAGGAAAATGAAATGGTTTACTGATAAATTCAGAGGTGTAATCATAATTATCTCTAGATATTCTACTTATCTCCCCTAATGCTCACAAACGTATGCAAATTAAATTAAAAACAATTTTAATAAACGGACTTTTATACCAAAGCTTTGAGTAACTAATTTAAATTAACCATTAAAGTAGGGTTATAAACCCTTACAAAATTAATTAAAGCTTAAAGAAGTTTGGTCAAGCTTATTGCAACTATAAGTGGAGAAATAACGAAGTTTGAGCTTTCAAGTAACCGACTAGAAGTTTCAGAAACCGGAGCCGGGATAACGAAAAAAGAGGTTTTAATTGAAACTCTAAACTTGCTTGCTTAATCTACTTGATAGGAAAAAATATTAAAGTAAGTAAATTTTCATGGAGTGAAAAAGTATTATTATATTTTAGTGCATAGTTAAAACAATTAATAGAAGTCCACTGCTGGGTATAGGCTTCCGTCAAACTGCGCAACATTATTAGATCCTTCATTTTCTGTAACCAGTATAGACGGTCTGTCATATACATCTCAGTAACAAATTCACGGTCTTCTTCTTGAAGTGTAATTTACTTCAACATGTGTCTATTAATGTTGTTGAGTTAAGAATCGATTTCAACATAATGTGAGCTTTTATAATTTCTAACGTGACTATATTATCGTGGACGTTCACGTCCAGATCCATGAAATTTATGGAAATACGTGCACGTTACAACGTTATCGTGGACGGAAATTGAATACCTTCTTTATATATATATATTTTTTTTTTTTTTAATAAAAACTTTGCCCCACACTAGGATTTTCTCCTGTATCGTGGGTGCGTTTACAAACATATAAACTCACATACACAAACAGCCAGACCCGGAACAGCTACTTGTAGGTCATACAAATATTTGTTCCGTGCGGGAATCGAACCCGCGACACGCTGCGCGGCAGTCATTTCCATACATTTTACTTCTCTGGGTTATTGTGATGCTGTGACGTGGACGTGGAAGTCCACGATAATATCCTCACGTAAGGCTATGGTCTCCTATAAACGCCGTCGGCCGCTTACAGCGTCATGGTGTACGCCGGGTCACGATGCTTACTATAAGTATACGAGTAAGTAAGTATTATTCGAACCATTGCGCTTTGCAGGGTCAGTTCGTTCGTGTCGGACCGCCGACGCAGTGCGTTGCGTTCAGACGTCGATCGGAACATTGACGCTGAAGTCAGACGTCGCATATAACATAAAATAGGACTCCAAAGCCTTGTAAAGCGTACATTGCATAATATTTTGTTGATGACTGACCTAACTCAACTAGTCATTCATGCATTTTCAATAACAAACTAAACATTTTACTAAAAGTACAAGTAAAATGTTCCTCTCTTAAAATAAATGTCAAAAGCGCAAGTTGAACCGACAAATAAAATCATAAAATATAGAGGATTGTAACTAAGTCGTGTTCGAGCGATTCATTCGATGACCGCGGTTAAGCTGTGGTTAGTTCACCCACAGATTGCAAGGCCTTAGATTTGATTGCCTTGTTAAGGCACTAGCTTGTTAGGTCACACTTGGATTCAGAGTCGTTCGACCCTGTTGAACTTAGTAATGATAGGAACATACTTAGCAAAGTGTTAACTTGGGAACGTTTGGTTTATGAACTACATTTCAGTGAAAATAGGTTGTTAAGTAGATATGTAGTTTCCTGCCAGGGTTGCGAGCTTGTCTGAAAAGGATATCGTGGCCCTGGCACACAGGCACCTGAAGGAACACGGGTGGCTTTTAGTCAGTAAAAATCTGACACGCCCTCCCGCTCCACCCAGAGCGGGAGAAGTTGTTTGATAATTTTCAAAACAAAAAATAAAAAAGTAGGTATGTCGTTTGAATAGAACTGCAGTTTTTTCTGAAAGTATCGAGCTTATTACATTCTTTGTAAATATGACTGTAGATTTGAGCTCTTCAAAAAAGTCCATTATTATTGTACCTTGTTCCCTACTACAATTTCCCGTATTATAGTCCTTTCATACAACTGTCAAGGTATGGCAGTTATGATTTGAATATACGGACAGTTTAAGTTGGTAGTCAATAAAATTAGCTTAATAACTACTGTTTGCAAAAAATTACAACTAAGTAACAACATTATTCATTTGAGTGTTTTCTTTCTTAACCAACAGTTTCCTTATTAGTTTACCCAGAACCACTCCTTCCATTATAAACTGTAGCCCCTTCATAATTATAAAATCGACAAACTCATTAATAGGTTCAGAATTTATTTGACCTAGATTCGCAAACTTCCAATACTAAAATGTAGTTTTCAATTTCATCAAACTTGTATAAGCTCCAACTGGTATTAATGAGAAATATTGAGCTTAGCAACTTTATTGCAAAGGACGAAGTTATTTACAATTCCATCCATCCATTTTAAGTTTACTGTAAATTAATTGACTAGTAATTTGCTTTTGAATTTATTTATTAATCACGCTAGCTACAAAAACATCACAAAGGTCTATGTTATGGCAGTACTTTAAGCTTCGTTGGTCTAAAGTGTCGTGGTTGCAAGCGCGAGTGCAGAGAGTGGGGTCCTGGGTTTAATTCTCAGGTTAGGCAAGAGTGTTTTTCCATTAGTTTCTCAGTAACAGCCCGGAGTTTGGAAGTTAGCAGTGTGATACCCCCATGCAGGACCAACGGTTTAAAGTGGCTTCTGAGAATCACGTTAAGCCCTTGTTTCTGCGCCTGATCTTTCTCCGGTCATGTCTAATTGCAGTCTCATCGGACTGTGAGAGTGAGGAGAGAGAGTGCACCTGTGTCTGCGCACTCACTTGAGCACTATAATACTCCCGCGTCGATGGCTAGTCTCTGCTGAGATTGGCCATTGGAAAATCGATCTGGAGGACTATTGTAAAGGAAGAATTCTTTACAGGATACGGTAGATTTCACATAGTACAGTCTGCGTCAGTATGAACTAACCCCTCAAGTTTTAAAATATTATACTGCTACAACATTGAATTTGTTTAATAATTTAAAGATTACTTCAAAAAGAGTTCATTGTTTTGACTTGGATTTGAACCATCGCATCACCGAACATCGTCATACTAATACCGGCAGTTTAACGAACTAGCCAGCGAGCCCATATGAATTGTGATGAAATTGTTATCTAGTATCGTCCGAGTCACTTTATCTTTAGGTATCTGTCTAATCGAAAGATGTTATAATTTGAAGGTTATCCATTTTACGTTTCTTTAAAAGATTAATCCTTGCCCTCAAGTTATAACTACAATGTTTAATGTATAGGTTCACTTAAAACGACAAACAGCGCTTCCTATTTTATTTATCGGTTACGTTAATAGGATGTCACTTGTCTAGGGACCCGTTTGTGTCAGTAGGCAAAATATCTATATTATGATAACTGTAAATTAACAAATCAAATTGTAAAATATACATCTTTGTAGTAAAATAAGATCAAAGTTTTGTTAAATAATAGCAATAATAAATATTATTAAAAGATTATTAAAATATTTTATTTTTCTTGATTTTTAAATTTTTTAGATTACTAAATAAAACAAAATAGAAAAATACTTTATATTAATAAAAATATACTGCATGTCAAAAAGTACATTTCATGCCTGGGATTTGAACCTCCTATCTTATGCACGGCAAGCGGTCTTAAAACCTCCAGCCTATTTGGACGCTGAATAACTTTTCGTAAATGTTAAATGTGTTATTGCTAGTCGTTGTACGCAATAATAAAAGTTTACCCAACCGGTGTGTTAAAGCGTTTCATTGAAAAAAAAAAACAATATTAAAAACAGACTTTAAAAAAAATACTAACTTAAACTTATTTATTCACTAAAACAATACATTAATTATAATAAAATGCTTTTGCAAAATACAAAAACCAACTTGGGTCTATCTCGGATTTGAACGCACATGTCTTTTGGGGGGGGGTAAGCGCTTAATGGAGCTGTGTGTACCTACATAACATGTTTTTTTTTTTAATATCTGGAAAAACAGCAGCTTGTTTAAAGGCTTTTGTATTCATCTAAACTTCATTTGAAATAAGATTATAAATTTAAATAAACCTTTTTTACACTCCTTTCAACCGATTTTGACTTAACACAGACTTAAATTTAACACAGAAAAGAATAAGTACTATTTAAAAATCACAAAAACAAAAGTCATTTATTCAAACTAGGCTGAGAATCAGCACTTTTCGAACGTCAAAAATTACATAAGACAATCCCCCAAAAACGCCCACCCTTCACAGATATCATTATTGACTTTGTAAAGTATTATATTATTTTAATTATTGTAAACTTTTTTTTCTCAGTTAATTTTTATCATGGTTGGGCTGGTTGAGCAAGGCTGGAAAAATTACTCTAACTGCTATTAGAGTATTTTTTCCAGCCTACCCAAATCTCCTTTGTTTTGCATTGTTCGTTGAATCTTTTAATTGCTTATGTTCTGAGTTGAGCTGCACGACTACTGACAATACGTGCACTGACTGGACAGGTCCACTCAACCTGTTCTTTCATTAAAAGACCATTTCAAACACCAATCTTCATGGTCTGCACACATGATCTGACAAAGATTATGTCTAGACTTTAAAATAAAAGAGACGGTGACCTGTAAATGCCTACCTAATTGAATAATATTGGTATATTTTAGGTCATAAAAATAAAACTGAAAGATTCGGCTTTACTCCGAGACTAAACTAATCATAGAAATATTAAAAACAGGTACTAATAATGAAATTGGGCAGTGGGTCCAGTTGACCAAAGACTCTTAAATACAATTACCGTCAAAACTAAGTACCCAGAGCAACATTTTCATACAAACGACTTCATTTCGAAGCCTCGGTTCTCCGTCAGGTAACGATTCAGATGAGATCTGATAGCAGTTCTCCAGTATGCGGATGGAAGAGGTCTAGAGCACCTAAGGCAACCAACTGATCCGACAATCCATTTACACCAGAGAGTGTGTAGAGTTCTGAGTGTTCGGATTTCTATATATTTTTGAGGTTTTTTGTTTCATGAACAAATACGGTACGAAATGTCGGTTTGATCAGACCTCCTCCATCCGTACTCTGGAAAGCTGCTATTAGATCTCATCCGAATAGTTACCTGACGGAGAACCGAGGCTTCAAAACACCTCGTTTGTGTGAAAATACTCCCAGAGCAACATTTTACTTAGTTTTGAACTTTTGACGGTAAGTGTAGATTAAACAATCTTCTTCTCAAAGTACTTCAATCGTAATCACAATAACAGTCTATAATTTTAAATACAAAACCTACCAATATATAGCCGTGGAAACTTCTCTTTTCACAAAACTCCAGTTCTACTAATCAAACACAATTATACTGAGCCAAATGAAAACTGCCATCAAAGATCCACTTATTTAGTGTCTCTTCATTTAGCGGGAGTGTTTACTTAAATTAAGATACCGCCTGATGGAATCGAACTCGAAGACGCAAGGCGTCTCTGTTCCTATGCGGTTTTAATTATTATTTATGTCAAGTATACATAGTGTTTGAGGTAGGTAATTAATATTACGACACTGTTTTCTTTGTTTTATTCTAAAATGTATATTTTTAATTTATTATGACACTGTTTTGTTTGTTTTTATCCTGAAATACTCGTATATATTTTTAATTTTTGTTAGTTTCAATTCGGAGTCTTTGTGAAAGTTATTTTATCATTTTACAGTCAGTTTCTCTTTGGAAAAATAAAAATCATATAAGATTTGCACCTCTCTGAATTATTTAAACACTGAATTTTGTTTCACTGACTGTGTTTAAAAAACAGCGTCTACCGCTGCGACTTCCAATTAATTTAATTATAAAAAACATGGAAAAAAATAGACATAACACGTAACGGTTGTCACATCAAAATAATGAATCTATTCGCTTCTACAACCTTTTCAAAGTAAACACAAAAATCTCATTCCTTCTAGCCATACAAAATGAATATTTTATCAATAATAATTTAACAAAATGAATTGTTTTCGAGAACTTCCCTATCACGCAAGCTATTTGTTCCACTCTTGCGCAGTAGGGCACTGGCACTTTCTATTAAAATTATCATATCCATAAATAAGCATCTTGTTTTTAACACACAAAAAAAAACTTGAGAGAATGGGGTAGCTATCATTTTGGTCACGCCAGGAAACACTTCAGAAATTATTTTAAATAAATTGGATTCATAATATAAACAGGACTTTAACATTTTAAGCAAAATCGTTGGAGATATTGAAATAAATGATTGTTATAGGTATTAAAACAGATCCTGTGGGGCCAATTATATTTTGCACTTGTAATAGTGAAGTTTTCTGCAATTAATTGATAGTTTTCAGCCTCTAGTAAAATCCATTCACGTAGGTAAATATTCTCACAAAATGTCCTCTCATCAATACGGATTTCAATGTTCTAAAAATCGATATCCAATTTAGGAAAGCAAGAAGGTCGTCCTACAACCATTTTGCACCTGTAACCACTCCTGGGTGCCGTTGACGTGAACAACTAAACCGAAAAGGACAGGTGCGAAATCCTGTCGCAGCGGGGGTCTACCCAAGGGCCCGTTGACTCGACCCGTAACCTTAATTGATAGGAATCGTTAACCTTTAAACGCGCGCCTTCATCGTTTCCTTAACATAAATACTTCGATTCTAATCTCCAAATTTTTTTCTCCGCTATTTTATACGTCTGGTTAGCGATCGTTTTATTTTCGGGTGCCTTCGTCTATAGCCGCCGATAGATCGTTATTTCATAATAAACAGTCCATTCTTTGTCATTCGATATTTTCGAGATTGTTAGTACCAGATAATATGATATCGTCTTGGCGCCGTCGGTTCAGTTATAGGTTATAATGTCCAGTGTCAAATTAGGGAAGGCCGAGTGGCGTTGGAATTATTGCTCGTTTAATGTTAATTACTTTCTCCTGAGGAAGTTAGACGTGTGTAATTAATTCGGTGGTTAGATCTTTTATTTGGTAAGACAAGATCAAATCTACTGTATATTCTAGTTGATGTTCCTTTTTGTTTGAGTCTATTTTCATCACCTGAAATCTACAAGATTGATCATTTCATTTCGTAACTGAAAATGACATCCAGTTAATCCTAAGACTAGAATTCGATCTAAGTCTATCCAAACAAAGCGTTATTCAAAGATTCCCAAAACAAAAACATAAATTAACAGTAATTTGGCTTACTCTTGTATCAAGATGAAGAAGCAATAAAAAGTCTCTGCAGTTTCAAAATCAGATAATGAATGAGCAACAGAAACAAAATTAACATAAACGCCATCATTAATTTGCCGCAAATGAACCTGGTGTTGATATATCTCGCCATTAAATCAATTAAATTTATAACTTACGACTTTGAAAATCTCAAAGGTGTAATCAATATCTCGTGCCGCGTGACATAAATTTGGTAAGACCCACATCACTAACTCTGTCCGGTTTGTCATCAAATCAGTGATCAGCTAAAGTTTTCGAATTCAAAAGTATTTTTGGAACGTTGTGATGAAAGAAAACGGCGTGTGTTTTATTTATTTAATTTGTTTTTCTTTCTTTTTTGCTAGCGTGAACAGTTAAATAAATGGTTGGCTCAGCAATCATGTGGTCTAACATTGGCAGTGTCCAGTGACTATTATTTTGTAGACAACATGTTTCAAACCTTCTCCCCAGAATAAGCAAGCCAAACGGTTCTTTATTATCATTTATCATTTTATTCGAGCACCATTAGTTAGCCAAAAGAGAGATTTTTCTGGAGGATTCCTGCAACATAATCTGTACACACTGATCTGAGTAATGTTTATTGATACCCCTACATTAAATTTCCTACGTTTACGGGACCAAAATCGTAACAAAACAAAAATATTGCGGACCGTTCCTTACAACGTTCGCATTAAATACATTTTTCTCAACCGGCTCTCATAATCCCGTAGCTGAAAGTTATGTATTCTAATCTTTATTAATTTTGCTGAGCTACCTAACCTTGTTAAGCTTACAAGCCTCGAGAATGAACCGACTATGTTTTCCGCACATACAATCCCTCGAGTCCTTAGAAAAGCATATTATAATCAGGAACACTCGCATATTCATGAGTTTATGGCATCATCTGGAGAATATAGGCCTCCAACCAGTACTTAGAACTCAACCATTTACGCGGTAGAGAAAAAAAACTATACGTTATCAGATCTACATTCATTTGAACAAAACGAGAAAAAAATAGCTTGAAAATTCTGAACTTTTACACAGTGTGGATACGTTTTTTTTCATGGCACTCAAACTCGGTCACCTCTGCTAAATGGACCGAACAGGTGCATTAAAGTTTTTATAAAGTCCTCTCGATCGTAAATCGCCTTAAGTAACAAGGGTGAGCTTTAAGTTTTTTAGAGTACTTTTAATAAAGAATGAACTAACTAAAGTTGCCGAAAACTTTGTTGGAGTGGCTTTGGTAATACTGTCTTTAGTTTGAAAAGGGTTTGATACCTATTAAGAGCGATAAATCATTAGTTAATCACGGAGTTTTTATCAATAACTTTTCGGGTGGTTGTGGTGGAGTTAATTGAGGTTTAAAAGTTTTAATCTTTTGTAAATTGGTTTAAGGATTGTTGCCTTGAATGTGTTTTGACAGGTGATTCACGCCGCATCTAGATTACAAACGTTTAATATAATTATGTTAGTGTGCCAATCCGTTTTGTTGGACAACATTTACAAAGTATTTTATATTTTTAAGACACAGGCTTACATTATACAAATTCTCGATCTGTCTCATTATCACTCGAACATCTGAAAAAAAAGGAATGAAAATCAAAGAACTCTCTAAAATAGGGACTCATCGATATAAGAGCATGGGTCCACAACACAATAAGGGGCTTAATACACGCGTATGTTGTCGGTAGTCCTTTAATGTCGTGTTGTGCCTTGTAGATGTCTAGATAAAGAGAAAAGATATTGTGTGACGCAACCAGGAGGGTCGCCCTCCTTCTATTTATTGCCACATAATAATCGGGCAACCGTGTGTCTGTGGGTAAAGATGTAGAGATTAGGAAGGCATTGGAAAATTTTAATTTTAATGACTAAGGAATTTACTCAGACGAAGGCAGGCACGAATAAGTGAAGTCAAAAGGGTGAGTGGAATGGTACATCAAAATTAACTTTATTACTGTCACGGGACTGTTAAAATTAAGCTTCGGCTTTACTAAAATATACCTACAAAATATTGCATCAACTGAAGGTTTCTGAAGGCTTAGTGATTGCTTTATTGTCACAATAAAACCGCTTAAATTCGACAAGTTTACGTATCTCATAATTATACTAAACTCCTGCCCTGAAGCCAGGGCATGTTCCAAGTTGAACGATTGACTCCCCTAACCAATCAATGAGGTGGCATCAATAAGGATTGTGATTCATTCGCTCTAAGTGTATCTGCTATTGTCGTTTGTTAGCCCTTCTAATGTTTCTTAAAGTTTTGGTTTGGTTGGGCGTAAGAAAAGATTTGAGTTTATCTTGACGCGTCCCTGTAAGTCCAGTCGATACATTTAATTAAAACTTCAAGCCTGTGGAGGTCTTGTAAACTTGAAGAGAAAATTTGTAAACTTTACTTGTAATAAGGATACTGTGGGCCTAGCTCCAACGCGCAAGGTAATTTAATGTAAATTATTGAAAATATTTTAAAATGAAAAATACTCGTTTGGCACTCAATATTTGCTAAGTTTCAAGTCTTTGTTCATTCTAATTGTGCTCATCGCAATAATGTTAACCGAATGTTATAGACAAGTTGTATGTTCGATGTAAAAATTGTTAGAATTTACGTTACGTTTATGCAAAAAAAAAAAGCTTTATTTTTCCTTACACACTTTTCCTTATTTTCTAACACTATGACTTTATTTGACCTAGTAAATAAACAAATTTATACTAACTACTAAATACTCTTTTAAAACTAAGGTGTATAAGGACCTCTATATATAGCGGTAAAAGCCTCTTCCAGCCGTTTCCAAGCTGTCCTGTCTCTGGCGATTCTGCTCCATGTTCTGCCTGCTATTTGTGCAATATCGTCGCTCCATCTTTTGTGTGGTCTACCTGGTCTGCGTTTTATATTTATTGGATACCAATTCGTGGTGACTTTTATCCATTTGTCGTCTGTCACTCGTTGGATGTGTACCAGCACACTTCCATTTTACGTTTATGTAGCGCGTAAAAATGTGTGCTATTTAAAAATTGGAAATCTATACAACTTACAGTTCCAACTGTATTTTTTTCTTGATCATGCATTAACACTATCTACAAAGAGAAATGCCTTATCAAAGCCACACTGCCCTCATTACAATAACTCAGTACATGCGTGACGTCCACTAACTGCCTCTTAAATAGATTTTGGACTGACATTGATGAGCAGATAAGATCATAGTGTCCGTTTCATTAAACGTAATGATACGCTTCGTTAATTAAGAACAATCGCCGATTCCACAGGACCTATGGCTATTTGCTCCTCAATAGATTTATAGGCCCAACCTCCGGGAGAAATTGATAAAAATTGTCTTGAGAAAGTATTTGATAATGGGTTGATAGTCATTGGGTTCAAGTTTATTGCCTTTAATTATAATTGCTTTTAGTTTAAATTCTACTGGAATTACGTTGGGTATGGCAAGTACTGTGGGATTGTATTGATTGTTTTGTATACTTTTTAGTTTGATAGCAATTGGTTTTTGTGGCGAGAAATCATGCGTTTATTGAAACATCCTTTGTATTTTTGGTTGAATAACTGTTTCGACCCTTTAACCCCTTAACATTATGTTATAATTAGAGATCGGATATTCGGATGCATATTTGCCTAAAGTTAATTTTTAGCTATGAAAGTATGGAAACGGCTTCTTAAAATATATTTTTTCCCGAGATCGCGGGGTTTCATTAATAACAGTACGTGTCTATAAAATTTTCAATTCCTAAGCATAACAAATATTTCTTATCTATTTAGAACTAGGCAAGAGTTTTAAAAGGCTAGGCTAAAATGATATTAATTTATTCGCCCGTCATACACAGTACAAAAGAGGGGCTCGTAGCTAAGTAATAACAGCCGCACGGGTCGATCCATCAGGTTAAGCTACGCTTGCCGGGGTTGGTCCGTGGATGGGTGACCATCTTTACATACCGAGATTCCTCCATGCCTAGGAAAGCACGTTAAGCCGTTGGTCCCGGCTGTCATTCGTGGGTCTTTGACAGTCGTTACGGGTGGTCAGAAGCCCGAAAGTCTGACAACCAGTCTTATCGTATTACCCAGTTACTGGGTTGTGGATAGGCAGTTGCTCCATGTAAAATACTGGTATTCAGCTGCATCTGGTTAGTCTGGAACCCGACCCCAACATAGTTGGGAAAAGGCTAGGCAGATAGATAGACGCAGTACAAAAGAGTAGTTCTTAAAATTTCGTCGGTCCTGGATACCGACACTTTTCCCGTACTGAAGCGCACTCCATACTAGTCAACTCTCAAACTTTAGGTAAATATGCATCCGAATATCCGATCTCTAGTTATAATCGGTAAAATGCAAAGTTTTTGCTCGTTTAAGTTACTAAAAGCTGTAGTGCTAACATTTTTACTGCACTGTCAAAACCACTTAGTTTATTTACGGATCAATTTTTTAATCCTCTTCAAGCAATTGCCGAATAAATCAATTAAGTGTATACCTAACTACATCAATCATGCTTAACTGAAGATTGAACTCAATTGAAACGACATTGAACTTGAAAATTATTAGCAAGAACACTTAACTCTACCAAATTAGATAGACCCTTCAATTCGTTAGAATTTAAAAGATGAATGTTCGAAAGTATCGGATGGGAATAGGTCTTCTTAAATTGGTAGAGTTAGTCGTGACTCACAGACGATTGTTTGCTACAATTTTGTATGTTCGGACCGTCAAGTATGACGAGTCATATTAATCTTTATGGAATAATCAATTAAATAGTGGGGGAATCTGGATTAGATGGTATCAGTGGTCTGTCGGCACATGCGTACAGTCGTGAGGTCCGTAACAAGATTATTTGTGGAGCAAACGGTTATGATATTTTAATATTTGTAATTTAAATATCTATTTTTAATTTAATTTCTATAATATAATCACGATGTTGAATAACATACGTTTTAATTTTTTTTTATAACTGGCAGAGAGTTTTTGTCACTGTTATATTCGATTCAGTGATGCAAAACAATTTTAATTTTTACTTAGGCATTTTTATCACAGTCTCAGTGTCTCAGATGTCTCAGTGTCTCAGATGTATCAGATGTCAGAATTTTTTTCTGAATATTATAAAGAGTTCCTTTATATTCAGGAAAATTCTCAGACATATAGACAATTAAAAATACCGATTAAATTAAGCCAATTTTCAATTTTCCAAACAAAAACCGTTTGAGAACTAGCACCGACAAACCCCAAACGATCAAAACCACCACATCGAACCACAATGACGACCAAAAGCGGTATGTTTTGGTATCGACTGGTCAGGCATTCGAAGTATTGTCAGTGATTTAATTGAAACAGTATGGGGCCGAACCAACCGCGGCACAACACTACGAGTGGCCACAGGAAACAATGTTTTGTATGAAAAACTTCATCTAGTACATTTTAATTGCCTCCATATAGTTTAATTAGAGAGTTAGAGACGTTCCGTGTAGTCCATGATTAATGTTGTAAAGTAAATGGGATGTGTTTGAAGACTATAAAATATGCGCCCAAGTCTTATGCTCTACTTTGAGAATGGGATGCGTTAATTTTGTTTCTGTTTTGATAAATGAGTTTTGTATGGATAAATTGGTGGATTAGGATCTTTTTTTGTGGTAAAGCTTGTAAAACATGTTTTAATTTTATTTGAGTCGGGTGTTCCTGGATAATTTAAATTTTGACTTGTCATACTACTAATAAGCTTGTTGTATTCATTATTGTAGGTACCTGGCATGTTTATATATTTTGATAATAGATGACTTTGATTACGTATATTCGTTATACACTTATCCATTCTGTACACAAATAAATAAAATTGAAGTGTGTGTTCGGAATGTCAAAATAACAGCTTTTACTTAATGCCTGTTTTTTCCGGCTAATCTCTGAAAAGGCTGAACCGGTTTTGAAGGGACTTTCACTGACAGATAGTTATAAAAAAACACACTTTTTCGATCTTGATATATTTTCACTATCCCAAACAAAATTTAAAAGAATGGCTGTTCAATTGCTTGCACAATAATTTATGAATTCTGCCTACCCTATTTCGCCTCCAGTAGATGCGTCTTTTGTTTTGTTTAATTTCTCCATAATAGTTTATTCCACGGACATTGGTGTGGGTTACATGTTTACCTCTACTACCCTAGTTTGTTATCTACTAAAATTGTAACGTGTAACTGTTTTATGTCCCAATAAAATAAAATAAAATAAAAATAATGAGTAACTTTTAGTCTGTTAATAAAATCATCATAATGACAATGTTATATGAATTACCGTAGTAGGCAATAATTGAACATGTAAAAGTATGTAAATCCTAGAAATGCAAATAATTAACAAGAGTATTCTCAACATGATTGTTTACCAGACTAAAAAACAAAGCTCAATGATTGAGAAACAGGACGTAATGCAAATACCAAGTAATACTGAACCAGCCACACCGCTCTTATTAAACGCTACAACCTACAAACGATCAAGTCTTTGATGAATGGGAATACTCTCAAACTAATCTGAACATCTGTAACTTTGACAGAGGAGGATTAAGGGGTACAAAATGTTCTTAAATACTTCAGTTTAATATTGATGTCTAGGAAGTTCAGCGGCTAGTTATCTAAGTCTGAACAATAGTCCGCTTGCTGATTTAAGTTCCTTCTTAGCAGTTTGATGGGACCTTACTAGACAACGCGAGATATTTATAGGGGCTTTGTACTGATATCAAATAATTACATCACGAAAATTAATGATCGTATTCCCGAATCTTTTATGTTGGAATTAGATAGGTACTTGAGGAAATTGGGAATTGATATCAGACTGAAAATAAATAAGGTTGACGCTGAACAAAAAATATGAGAAGAAAATCCAATTTTTTCAAGCATACAATGACAAGGACTGGTCCGTTGGTGTCAAGTTAACAGATTGAGTTGAAGTAAACCTAGGTAGGGTTCTGAAATTTATAGCATCTGGTTAGTGAGGTTTACTTGAGACTTGAACCATCATACCTAGGATTTGAACCATATTAACCTTAGATGTTTATGAACAAGGTATTAGAGTTTTAGAACTCTGATTAAAACTAACCGACTTCAAAAGAGGAGGAGGTTCCATATTCGTCTGTATGTATTTTTTTAAATGTTTTTATAGCCTAGCTTCTCTCATTACACTCGGATTCTTCACAAACCAACTAACGACAAACCCAATTAATGAGGCGTCCAAAACATAATTATTCTGATCTCCCACAGATTTACACAATACTCCCTGGCTGACATCCTGGCTGTCGGTTTACTGCCCCCTCCTTGACAACTTTATTACCGCATCTTACTGCGGTCATTGGGTTTAAAATTTTAATTAGCTCCCTTGTTGCCTTGTTAAGGATATTGGCCCGATTTTATTATGGTACGCCTGTTGTTACTTCTTGGTAAACATCTTTGTTTTATCTCTGATCATAATTATGAGGGGTTTTTTCGTAATCACCAATAAATATAAGGAGAATTTTGATGACTTAATTAATGTTCGTTAGAATTGGTCATGATTGAAATTGTTATCAATATAAGCTGTAAGTGATGTTTAAGTCAAAAGCAAACCGCATTTAAAACGTCATTGTTTAAATTCATAAAAATTATGAAAAAAAATATTTCTCACGACGTTTTCCGCTAAGCAGAAACGGATGAAATTAATGCAAAAAAATGGGCACTTTTAAAAGAATGAGTAAAATGTAGGTACCTACCTAGGTAAGCATCTGAATTTTCTACAAGCTATTACCGTAAAGACAATTTTAAGAATTTTGTCAAGGCAGATGCGTTGCCTTCACCCTCCCAAGTGATACAATTTTATGGCATAAAAAATATAATTATTAAGCATTAGCAGTTGCTGCTGATAACGGCGTTAATTATGCTCCAAAAGCCAGAGATTCAATGGCGGTATAACAAAGAAATTGTCACAAAAATAAATGGGTCCTTCAAAAAACAAGAGCAACAAATAAAACAATAAAAAGGACAAACACAAAACAAAGAGAAATACTATAAATCAGGTGTTGTGGAAGTGTCTTGCTTTATAAGAGTGTGGATAGAAGCAGACGGTTGACGTCGAACTGTTAACTGGGAATTTATTGTTAATCACGACCGAAGAAGTCTCATTCTCGTAAATTTTTGTGTAATACGAGTGGATTGATGCAAGATGCGACCCGATAACTAGGGAGCGGAAATAATTGGAAGGTTTTATGGAGAGCACTGCCTCAGAAAGTAGCTGGGATACATTGGAAGAAGTATATTTAGCTTCCAGTATCCTAATTTTACTTTGTAAGGTTCAAATTTGAATGGGAATTTAATACGAAGCGTGTAACTCTTGCTGGTAATGGCGGACTCGGTTCTGGTCGCTGAGCATGTTTTAAAATTTGAGTTTATTTGAGCATGAGACCCAGTGTGGGATTATATGGACATCATTGCAATGTATCTGCTTAATTAATTGCTTTTGTTTGTTAATTGACTTGCCTAATTACGTTGAGTTTATTGTTGCTGATGCAATTTATGGAACAATTAGCCGTATTTTAATAGTCTTATCTTTATTTTTAGTAATTGTCATGATTTGAATTTTGATAAAGTGAATGCACCTGAGTTTTTGAAGCAGTTATTTTCCTCCAGTATTCTGTTGTTTTAAAAGACGATAAATAGAACCGATACGTTTCCAACCTAAACAATGCTGGCCACAACAAAATGTCTCCAAGAACCTAAAACCACTGCTATTTGAAAAGCAACAGAACAAGCAATCAAATTCGGAATGTTTCTCGTAATAAAATGCTTTTACTATCTCAATATGCTTCTCATCAGCGTAGCGACCTAAACTAACTTGTACATCTAATTTATTAGGACATTTATTGTTCAATTTTAATGATCAATAATGTACAGAGACGTGGCTTGTGGAATGCTAAGAAAATAAAGTTACACGTTGCTAAGTTACGAAGTCTTACACCCGTATTCAAGAACGATACTATGAGGTCTCACAGTGCCCATCAACGCATAGGGCCGGTAAATTAAATTCATAAACAATACTTGAGTGATGTGCAATGCTGTGCGTTCACTTAGAAGCTTTACAGTACTTTACTTACGTAAAGTAGCTGGACAGCTATTTTAACCAACGCATAGTGTAGCTTATTATAAAAAAAAGATCTGTGTCAAATGATAATGTGGTCCACAGATGTGGTTGTTTCTGTGTGTTTTGTATCCATTTGTGATATTTTATTTTATTATTAATTTTAACTTTTTAATTCAATATTTTTGGCGTGTGTCCGTTTGTCTTCTATGATCGGCCGCTCCTATCATTATAATCATTATTATCATTATCATCATCATTATTATATCTCATTATCCAAAAATTAAATTAATTATTATTTAGTTATAATAAGTAGGTACTATAAAATCATTCATATTAAAAAAAAAACAGTAAACACACCATTAAATGACGGCTTGGTTTGTTTTTGAAGAATTCGAAATCGTATGCACATCCATTGATAACTAATCAATTGAAGATAACTAAACTAATTTTTGTTTGTCGATCCATGTAAACAGAGTACTTTTTATTTTACCTAAATCACCACACTTGATGGTTTATATTTCACTAGCTGCACCCCGCAGTTTCGCCCGCGTAAGTCTCAATCCCGTGGGAATATCGAGATAAAAAGTAGCCTATGTCTTAATCCAGGGTGTCAGCTACCTCCATACAAAAAAATATCAAAATTGGTCCAGCCGTTTGAGCGTGATGAAGTAACAAACATACACACACACGCACACACTCACAAACGTTCGCCTTTATAATATTAGTGTGACAACTGACAACACCATTCTTTACATAATGCGCCATGTTATTTAATTATGTAACCCTCTCTGACTGAAATGTAACCATTACGTAAAAACGTCAAATTCTTTATGACAGCTGACAGCTGCACACACAGATTGCGTAAAATGCGCTCGGCGCTTGAGTCGTTGCCGACGTTACTGAATGTTGCCATTCTAGATATTATATTTATATACACATAGATAACGAAGTATTGCATTTATTTTATTTTTATCTCATTATGCTGCACCGGTTGACCTCATCACGTCAACGCCGGCTGTCGCTGAAAACCAGCGCTGGGGCTCTGTCTAGCATAGGGTCGCAGCATTATGCTGACCGATGGCCGTTTTCGTGTTTGTGTTTTTATTTCTTTGCGTTATGATTACCGCAAATAAACGTATTTTCTTTTCTTTCTAACACGAAAGGTTATATTTATGTCGTCCACACATCTGCCAAACACTAAAGCGAACTTAGCAACCGAAACGGGCCAATCACAGATCTATAATCGACGCTGTGCGTTCGCATAATAAAGTATCGCTTGAGTATTGTTTGTGAATTAAATGGGCTGCCATGACGAACGCAGTGAGAAATGCCTTACTTAGCATAGTGTCGCTGCCATACTTATGTAAGTATCGTTCTTGAATACGGGGGTTAATTAATACAAAATTGGGCAAAAAATCAATGTATCGGGAACAGAAATGATATCGTTGTAAACTCAACTTGGAGTGCCAGAGGCACTTGCTCATGAGAGGAGCATTATATACATAAGTAGTTTTATAAGTTTAAGATTTAAAAAAAGAAAACTGGGAGCCTTACAGTAGTCGCATATGATGTGTAACATCTAACATCTCACCTTGGTAATAAGCAACTGAGCGGCGACATAAATTAAGGCTCGTACAGACTGGTGCAATATCGGGACCGCGAAAAGGGTCGTGTTGCCTATGGCGCCCACGATATCGCGTCAGTCTGCACGAGCCCTCAACCTTCAAATTTAAAAAAGCTAAATACTGGAACATTTATTCATTACTAGTGGTAACACACTGGTCGAAATTCAACCCCTTCTACTTACAATCTTTATAGTACTTACTAATTCCATGCTATTAAAAAGTACCTACTTATTCCATGCTCAACTTGTCACTTCCTGTTTACACACTTCCGTCCCTTTTCACAAAATCACTCCCACAGAAAGCGAGAGGAAAGATGTTACACATTCAAAGCTTTTTTGTAAGATAGCGTCAGTATTCCCAAAAATAAATAAAAAGTTGTTACTATCTATCTCCATTTGAAAAAAGATTAGGAATCTTTATAAACCTTTTTTACAGTCCGTTCAACCGATTTTGACTTTTATTGCGTTGGTGGCATGACAAATAACAGGTGTAATAAACAGTTAGTATTGTAACCACGTTTTTGTTTTTATTGCGATCCTTATGCCTACGGAATAGAAGTCAAAATCGATTGAACGGGCTGTAAAAAATGGTTTATTTAAATTTCTAATTTTATTTCAAATGGGGTATACTTTATGGTTAATTGAACTAACCTTAAGTGAACTTCAACCAAAATTATACGAGATGTTGCATCCGCAGAGATTTAACAAACATTGTAGTCCGTACTTAATGCACTACACTGTCACACTGTTCAAAGATTTAAAAAAAAATCTTTTGATAGTCTGTGTCATCTGTCAACTGTCACCTCATTCGTTTTAGAGCTCACTGTTTACTCCATTCCAGAATAATATGGGGTTTTATGTACATGGGTAGGGTGTTAAATTTCTTCGGATGCAACATCTCGAATAATTTTGGTTGAAGTTCACTTAAGGTAAGTTCAATTAACTATAAATTATACTTAAATGTTGCATCATCAAGATTTAACAAACATTGTAGATGCGGGGCGCAGCTAGTCTCAAATATTTTCTGTGTGAGATATGTATATGCATTAAAAAGTAAGATCCTTTTAGGTTATATTGTTGCCATGAATGCATTATGTATTATTAATTTGGATACGGTACGTATACCACCCATTTTAAAATATTAGGCTGGTAAGAACTTATTAGGGGAGTTCAGATTTAAGATAAATTTATAACCGCCTGTACTCTTAGGTGTTAAGAATACTGGTGAAATAAACTGTTTTGGTAGATCAGAACATTTTAGAAATTGCCCCTAAATCAATAAGCATTGCAGATTTAATTTCTCCATGAGGAGATGGTGGGTTTTTTGGTTCAGTGTTTTGAATCACGTTCCCAATAAACGGTAATTATAACCATTAACATAATTTAGTATGATGGGATCATCGGTTAACAACATCTAGAGTTTTATAAAATATCTAATTATACCGGCGTGAGGTACCTTTAACGGCGGTTGTTCTTGTCGTTCATCTTGATGGCTCCTGTCTGCCGACTGCATTGGGTTGAGTAGTTGGTCCTCCTCGCCGAAGATGTCGATGGTTTTGGTTGCTGTCGACTTGTGGATGGTGCTGCAGTCATATTGTTTACTTGTCGAAGAGGACCCCGCACATTTCACGCCTGAAAACCGGTTCGCCGGTTGCCTGTAGTATTCACTGGAGTCGGGGTGTAGATCAAGAAGCAATTGACATATATATAATTATTATATCGAATCTAATTTCTTAGTTTCGCCAAACAAATCAAGAGTTTCTGTGGAAATATCCATAGTAGAAATTTCATTGACCACACTCGGGTCACTGGAAGTTTTTCCTTGTAGCAAGGGCGGTATTTGTCAATATCTTGAGACGCGGTATTAACGACCGATTTGACTACTGGGATTTCATTACCCTCTTGTAGTTTATCGATATTTCCGTTGTTTTCAACAGAACTTTGATATGCGTCATAAGGCGATGAGCTTAAAGATCGCAACGATGAGCTTCCTGAAGGCCGAAACAAATATAAAGTTACTTTCAGGATAGTCTCACGTACTACCTCATCAAGTATTTTTTATATTTCTGGATAACATCGCGTGTTACCTCGCTAAGAAATACAATTTTGTTATTAGGATAACATCAGGTGTTATCTCATTAAGATAACGATAGAGTCTTAAAATAAGAAATGCCTAAAATATTCTTCGTCACGTTCATTTTATCGTTTCCCATGACTAATTTTCACTTTATTAATACTTTTCTCAAAGAAAATATAAAGATTTTTAAGGATGTGTATTGAATTATTGAAATACACAGCGTAACAGTGCAACACACGAAGAACGAATGAGGTGACAGTTGACAGATGACACAGACTATCAAATTAATATTTCTTTTTTTTTATCTTTGAACAGTGTGACAGTGTAGTGCAATAAGTACGGACAACAATGTTTGTTAAATCTCGAGGATGCATTATTGAAGTATAATTATTAAAAATCTTAAATTCATTAATTTACTGACAGACAACGCACAGCCTAACCCGCTCGGTCTAGAAGTATGAAATGTTTGCACAAGAGTTCCTTATGTAACGACAGTGAGCACCAAGGAATGATTAATTCATCCTCTTAATTATAAGGATGAAAGTTTTTATGAAAGTTCATAATTTTTGCCGGTGTGGGAAAATTCCAGCGGGAGACATGTGACATCTACCAAATCGCACTCGGCCCGCTTGGTTGATTACAGGAGTTAGGTGGAGGCCTGTGTCCCAGCAGTGGAAACATTAGAGGCTGATTATGACATGCATGTAATAAATATTAATCAAGCAAAAGCATACGTGATGTCACGGCAGACCAAGATAGATTGAGGGATGAACTTGATTTCGAACGAAAGGATTGCATCGCAATGGTAGAGGAACAGATTTTACCATAAACTTCTGAGCTTGCTTAAGTCTGTTAAAAGTACGGTATGTTGGAGTAAGTTTGGCTCTGGGTTAAGAGGAGGCTCCCTATTTTTATGTTAATTTAAATGAAAATTGAAAATTTTTGAAGCAGTCACACATACAAGCAAAATGAAACTTTAGTTTAATATAATTTATTGGATCTTTTTCTTTACATGTTGAAGACAGTTACGTAATTGTAATATTTTCTCTCAATTAATTTTTATTCGAAAATCATGTCTTTTTTAAGGATAATTGTAAAAAACAAACAAGATTGTTTAGCTTTTATGTCTAAAATAAATATTCACAGCAAGAAAATATAGTTTATTATCCCGACACAAGATATTTTTTCTCTAGATCAATTATTACTTTCGATAAAAACTAAATAAAAAAAGCTAATTAAAAAAATCAAAAACCCGACTGCGTAAAAATTGAACTTAAACAAGTGCGAGTCGGACTCGCGAATGAAGGGTTCCGTACCATTATCTATAAAAACGGCAAAAAATCACGTTTGTAGTATGGCCCCCCTTAAATATTTGTTTTATTTTAATTTAATTATTTATTTTTAAAATGAATATATAACTAAATATTCTGTGAATATTTCAAGCGTCTATCTGTTGCCGTTATCAATATCGAGCAAAAAATCACGTTTGTTGTATGGGAGCCCCCTTAAATATTTATTTTATTCTATTTTTTAGTATTTGTTGTTATAGCGGCAACAGAAATACATCGTCTGTGAAAATTGCAACTGTCTAACTATCTCGGTTCATGAGTTACATTCTGGTGACAGACGGACAGATGACGGAGCATTTTGATTTAGACTGCCTGCTCGACCGTAGGAATCAACACAATGTAGTCAGCATTCAAAAATATTGCCAAATTAGCCTGGAATTTGATTCGTACGGTCTGATTCTTAAAACTTACCCCAACATACTCTATTTGTTTAAAAAACTTCATTGCCACAAGTTTTATTAACCCTCTTCTCCCTATTTTCTTTCAATTCTGCATTCTGCATGTGAAATATAGCCAATAATCTTGGTTGTAATATTTAAATCTGCGCTCCTGTTACGACAGCTCCCCCTGTTATTGCATTATTAAAGTTCGCCACTGTCATACAAATAAAAATATTCCATTCTTAATCCTAACTAGCTAACTGTGAAATCTCATCTGCGCAACTTTACTGTTGCAGTTGCAAATAGTATCCCAGTTATTATTCACTATTTTAACGACGATTTTTAATCTTCCTGTTACGTTAAATTCGACTTTAAAAGTTGGTAGTTAAATAACAAAATTGAGTGATAAGGGGTCACATTTGCAAGGCACGTTGGTCGGCTGTTCGATATACGGACTCCTTTGACGTTCAAAGAGCAAAAAATAAAGAAAAGTGCATCGGGCGTTGTGACGAGCCAGCTCGCCGTTTATAAATATTTATTACCTAATTATCGAAGGCTGGTTTAACACCTCCAATGACTTTTTAGCCAGCGGCGAGCATCCAACTTCGAGACAACACCAATTTGTATTTTAATCCCGAATAGCAGAACCGATATTTTATTTTTCTCAAACTTGTTAACACGGTAATAAACTTGTCCATTACCTATCATTCTGTCAAGTCAAACGAGATGTTCGCTTTGCAAAAGTTCTTTTCATAATGAAGTGTTAAAAAACTCATTTCAAAGTGTTATAGAGTTGTTTCGTTATCAGATTGTCGAAATAATCGTAATTTGTGATTTACATTATTTTTTATTTGAACGCGAGGCTGTTAAGCTACATGCACTTTTGGTTGTTTTTTGTTATCAGTTACTTGCATCACTTATCTAGATTGCATCTTAGTTTACAATTCTTGATTTTTCTTTCCCAAATAGTTGATAAACCACACTTTTTCGGTATCCCAAAATTTCAAGGTTCAAATTCGAGTTGATTATTTCAATCCATCCGAAAAGCTGCGCTGGTATTTACGCTTAAATTTCTGTAGAACGTCGATACAAAACCCGTTTTCCGGTCGCATCTCCTGTTAAATAATCGAAATGTGACGTTTTATCAGAAAAGAACAACAGTTTACACTTAAACAAGTGTCGGGGACACTATCTGGCTCAAGTTATGCGTTTAGTCACCTTATTAAATAAGAGTTTATCATTGGTGCGGCCACGCGGGCCTTGGTGGGGAGATAATAGGAAAGAATTATGTGGATGTTCTGTTGTTCGGCACGGAAAATTGCGGACAAAAATAATTATTACGTGCATCGTGTAGGTATTTAGGGCAGGGCGAAAATGTTACACACAAATAAATGTAAAGGTAAAAGATTACAAAACAAAACATAGATAACAAAAATAAATAGACACATCATTAGGAAGGTAGGTTCTTTATTTTAAAGGTAAATTTGGTGCCCTTCCTATATTTTTAAATAATTTATCATCTTTCACAATTCTAATTCTTGCTCAAGGATGCATATCCAGTACGGCTCTAATAAGCCTTCCATATCCCAAAGGCACGTCTTCCCTACCATTATCGTGCCCCCCGGTCTACTCTTTGATATACAATGGTCTCTGTAGTCCCATGAAACATGAGGCTTCAGGGACTAGGGTGAATCTTTGGGTTCATTCGAACAATCGAGTCTAGTTCAACCACGCTGGGGTAGCTGCATTTCATTCATTCATTCATTTATTTTAAGCAGTTTCACTTATTTCAGCCAACAAAATTCGTTCCCTCTGTACACTTACTTTAACATCGATCCCTTTTAAAATACAAGCCATATGCAATGGAATATCCATCTTTTGAAACATATTCTAATGGTAGATAAAGCACTTTACACCGATAGATTACTTGTTTATTCACAAAGTTGCATAGAAATAACGACTACGAAAAGATACCAAAGCAACATCAGATACGATATTTAAATTTTATTTTTACTAAAAGCTATTTAAAATATCTTTAATTTTAAAACCTATTTATTTAAATTGTTTTATCAGTTTTGATTGTAATTTATATCTTAATTCACTCCTAAGGGTCTTCCTACTTGATTCTAATTACATAAATTTAAGCATTCAGTGTCTTATCTATGATAGCCGTTTTACTTAGAAATAGAGCGTAAGATACGTAATGAAATGGTACTTAATTTTATCTATACTTCTTATAAAACATTAGACAAATAGCGGTTATAGCTCTTTCTTTATTTCGATATAGACATATTACTTCCGTTATTTCACTATAAATACAAAGCAATGTAATCTATTTATAATTATAAAAATAACTTTAAATGACATTTAAAAAAAAACTAGATTTATTTCTTTTTTTTTCTTTTTGGCTTAGCACGGTTAGTTTCATGTGAAATTAGGTAACAAGTACGTACAAAGTTGTATAAATAATTATGAAATTAACTCCAATCAATGCATGATACAGATGATAGATGATATCCCGCTCCCCTTGAGTTTCAGTAAATACGTGCCACTTTACTGAAACCTCGCGCGGACTTCTTGAGAGAACTTAAAGTGATGTTGCACTGTTTTGTTTCATTTGCCTACACGAATGCGGGTTCACGAACACTTAATAGTTTTAATCCACCACTATTACACATTAATATTCGGCTAAATACAAATTTTAGAAAATAAAACAAAACTGCTAACATGACGCTTCACTTTCCCGCCAAGAAGTCAAAATACTAGTTATTATTTTGTCTAATGCTCTATTAAAAGGAGTATAATTGACAAGAAAAGATTTTCCTCGGAGGCCCACTGAAAGGCTTCTCTTCCTACTAATACTGTTACACTTATTTTGCTTGACATTATTTGTCAACGTCCACACTACATTCGCGTTGGAATGATCGTTTCTTGTCCGATCACCTTGGTCATCCCAAGTAAAGCAACATCGGGTGTGTTCTTGGTTCTGGGATGGGTGACCGCCTGGGAGCACCGCGTGATGTTGACTTCTTGATTTAGTTAGTTTAATTAAATATTTTTATAGTAGCTTCATCTGAAATACCTATGTACATGACTTTTTAGGGTTCCGTAGTCATCAAGGAAACTCTAGTACTAGAAAGCTGTAATTTGGCATGTAATTAAGCATATTAATCACGCCGCCGGGGCCGTCAAAGTGGTAAAATATATATATTTTTTTAACCTCTCTTGCACGTAAAGTCATAGGCCGTTTAAAGATATTGCGGGTCTGTGAAAACCATTATTCGATTCACGGATCCAGTCAAGTGCCCCCCTCGCCAGCAAAATTTTTTTTTGTATATTTATGTGAAAAAAATCATGGCAATAGTATAAATTTATCGAAATTAAAAGGAAACTTTCACAGCTAAGTAGGCTTTACAAGTTAACGAGGAATAGTCGACCGCTAATGCTAAGAAAAAACCCCCTAAATGTTTTAGGTGGGTACTTTATTTACGCACTAGCTGCGCCCCGCGGTTTCACCCGCGTAAGTCTCGATCCCGTGGGAATATCAGGATAAAAAGTAGCCTATGTCTTAATCCAGGGTGTCAGCTACCTCCATACAAAATTTTATCAAAATTGGTCTAGCCGTTTAAGCGTGAAGAAGTAACAAACATACACACACACACACACACACTCACAAACTTTCGCCTTTATAATATTAGTGTGATGATGATGCCTTTTTTTTTTTGGTGGGAAATTATCAAATAACTTCTCCCGCTCTGGGCGGAGCGGGAGGGCGTGTCAGACTTTTACTGACTAAAACCCACCCGTGTTCCTTCATTTGCCTGTGTGCCAGGGCCACGATATCCCTTTCGGACAAACTCGCAACCCTGGCAGGCATTGGCCCTAATGGACCCCGTCAATTCGTGCTGACGTCTCCTTGAGGCGCGCGTGGAACACAACGCGCCGTCGCCGTCGACCCGGGCCTGGTCCTTATCGGACGGCGATCTACCCATCGCTCACCGTCCGCAGGCCCGCGCCTACGGTGGCCGGAAATCGGATTGCGACTCCCGACGCCCAGGGCGTCTCCTGCGGCGACTAGGGGCGTGAGGGTGCGAACTCTGCCTCTCCCTCACGCATTCCGCCTCCTCCTTCGCGAGCATTACTGCTTCGCAGAAGGAGGTGACGGCCTCCCGTGCACTCTCGCTCCAAACCATGGCCTGAATCAGGGCCGGACGCGAGAGATCGCCGCCGCCGATCGCCTCCGTGAGGACACGGCGGTGCTCCGCCCAAGCAGGGCAGACCTCCACCGTATGCTCCACTAGGCGTTTCCTGCCGCTTTATCCTGAACAGGAACCTCCCGAAACATCCGTGTCGGGTGAGGACCTGCGTCAGGCGGAAGGTGAGGACGCCGTGGCGCCTCTCTAGCCACTCCTCAAAGAGGGGACTTATCGCCGCAATAGTGGCATGCCCAGCGCTGGGTTGCGACAATCGCACTCTCCATGTCGCCATGAGATGGTGATGCAGACGAGATGGTGATGGTGACGCATGGTGATGCCTGCGGATTAAATGTATATTATTTAATAATATTTATTCTTGTAATTAGTTGTATAGGCATTATGTTCTTAGTACTGTTTATTTTATTTTGTTACCTATTTACTTATGTGCAACTCATCAAACCTGACTTGGGTTCAGTACATATTTTTCGGGTGACCACTGAAAATCAGCGCTGTGCTGTCCTCCATATCACAGCATCATGCTGAGCGCAAGCTTTCTTGTCACAGTCATGATGTGCAGCTTCCGATTATTTGTTTATTTGTTCTCGTGATTATATTTAGATCTGTTTTGGGTAATGTTTACCTTCGAGTTTATTAGATGTTTTTGTATGCACGTTTTTCATGACAAATACTTTCCTACGAGTGAACACATTGTCCGTCATTCCGTGTTCAGATATCAACCATTACTGGAAAACCTGCGAATATCTAATTAATTAGCATCATCTTAGTACCTACCAATTCACAAAGAGCAGTAGGTACCTCTCTTAATCCAAATAAACAAACACCAGTAATTTCCAACAAAACAAACGTACATGATGCGCTTGCGCTGCCTACGATTTTAGCCCAAGGCTTGCGCTTGCGTCGTCTACAACGTTACGAACAATCAATCAAACGGACAGGATAAACATTAGTTTTGATTTAACAGTCATTAAAATAAACAAACATTCTTCTTGCGCACGCACATCGCTACGTGTAATTAACGTCACGATTTCATATTTCATATTCGAGTGTCGACGGGTATTTTGAGAGACACGCGACGATTTTTCATAATTTTTGACAAGTTTCTTGAATTCTTTTTTGGACTTTTGATGAAATAATTATATACTCGTAAAACCATTTATTTTCAGATTCCAAAGACCCATAGATGAATACCTTAACCTAAATATACATAATATATTAACAATTGCGTTAGTAAATAAAACTTAAAGCTATGTTAGGATTACTTAGATGCATTAAGTCTTTGTGCGTTCTGGTGGCACTTGACCGCGAAAGCGGCTGAATACCACATCATGAGGCCAAAAGCTTTCTTCCATCACCTGATGCAGGTAGACCGTTGGTATGCGCACCACAAACGCCTTATAGTTGACGTTACGATGCGACTCCAGCAGCTGCACTCTTGGTGCGTACTTAAGCCTTCGGCGCACGTACTTCACGATGTCTTGGTGTAGTGGAGACGGGAAATATACACCGGAGTGGATACTGCTTCGCAGCACTAAGTTTTTCGTTTGGCTCCGTAGGAGCCTTGCCGCAGCGGTTCTTACACGTACTCTGTCGGCACTTCTTCCTTTGCACCGTCACGAAGCCGCTATAGCTGAAGATGATAATTTAGTACGAATAGCTATAGAAAAGACAACATCAACTTAACTTGGAGCGTCAAAATCCAGGTTCGTCAGTGATTGTATCTGGTAGTTACCTACTAGCTTTGAATTTTGAAAATAATATTGCGATGTTTTTAGGTAGTAATGAGTAGAGGTGCCATAGAAATTGTCAAAGATGTTAAAATGTTAAAAATCCAGATAGATTTAATCCATTAACGTTAAATACTTTATTGCAACACACTGTGAAGGCACCATACTGATATTTTTTTTTAAATACATTTTTTTTTGAACAACCTTATCAAAAGTCAAAAGTCAAATCATTTATTTCAAATAGGCACATAGATGGCACTTTTGAACGTCAACATTTACAAATAAAATAGAATTGATTCTAGTCGCCCCTTCCAAAAGGTAGCTTCGTATGGAGAAGAATGGGCAAGAAACTCCACCGTTACTCTTTTAAAATGTTTTACAATATTTGGTATTGGTACATCAATTATATAATTATATGTGAAGACGATGCACCTAGAATAAAATTACTATACCACAATAGGTAAAAAGAATTAATAATGAAGCAATGAGATAAATTAATTATGTGATAGATACATGGTGCTCACATATTTACAAACATTGTAAAAAAAAAAAAAAAGTTTTCCTAAAATAATCAGTGTGTGAGTTAAGGTAATCACAGAGTGTAAAATAAATGTCATAAAAATAATAAAATATACAATTAAAATAGCAATCAGTTAGATTTTGTCTAGACTCTAGATTGTCCTATGGAGCTGGACCAGCATGTTTCCAAGCGTTCTTATCCTGGATATAATCCTCTAATTTGTAATAAGCTTGTTTACAAAGTGTACTTTTTATATGAGTTTTATATTTTCTTTCATTTAATTGCAATATATCACAAGGTATTTTGTTGTAACATTTAACACAGTACCCCATAAAAGATGTATGTACTTTAGATAATCTGAAACATGGCTGATCTATTTTATCTTTATTTCTAGTATTGAAATTATGTCTATCACTTATTTTTTTGAAAAGATGTAGGTTTTTTCTTACATACATAATATTTTCATAAATGAATTGGCAAGGTACCGTCATAATATTAATCCTTTTAAAGAGTTCCCAAAGAGATTCTCGGCGACGTAGATTATAAATGGCTCTGACAGCTCTCTTTTGCAAAATAAAGATGGTTTCAATGTCAGCAGCCCGACCCCACAATAAAATACCGTACGACATAATGCTGTGGAAGTAGCTAAAATAGACCAAACGCGCGGTTTCTACATCTGTTAACTGTCTTATCTTCCTAACAGCATAAGCGGCCGAGCTTAACCGCCCCGCAAGAGATGTTATATGTGGTCCCCATTGTAGTTTCTCGTCTAGAGTGATTCCTAGGAAAACCGTTTGATTAATACATTCCAGTTTTTCTCCATTCATTATGATATCACATTCGCTACTTCTAACATTAGGTAGTTTAAATCTAATGCATTTGGTTTTTTTTTCATTTAGAACCAAATTATTTACCGTAAACCAATCTTGGACCTGAAGAATAGAATTATTCACGTCGTCAAGGTTTTGAGACCGTCGGTCTATTTTAAAGATCAATGACGTGTCATCTGCAAATAAAACCATATTTGGTTGATTTTGAAGTAATTGGGGTAAATCGTTAATGTAAACTAAAAAGAGGAATGGACCCAATATCGAACCTTGAGGAACGCCTATTGCCATTTCAGACCCCAATGAGTTCACGCCGTTTACTTGAACTTAACCTTTCTATCTTTCAGGTATGATCTAAGTAAATCAAGAGCTGTATTCCTAATCCCATAATGATCTAGTTTCAGCAGAAGTGTCTCATGGTTAACGCAATCGAACACCTTAGAGAGGTCACAAAAGATTCCAATGGCATCTTGTGCTTCCTCCCAGGCGTTAAAAATGTTCTTTATTAGGGTGACACCGGCGTCAGTGGTACCTTTAGTGAAACCGTACTGTTGTTCATGAAAGATGGAATTTTTATTGAAGTGACGTAACATTTGATTGAGCATCAACTTTTCAAACACCTTACTGAGAACTGGCAGAATTGACACGGGCCTATAATTGTTGGGTTCTTTACTATCTCCGGATTTGAACAAAGGAACTACTTTACTGTGCTTCATGAGATCCGGAAAGACTCCTTGGTCCACACTGGTGTTAAATATGAAAGCTAAATAGGGCGCAATGGTTTCGATGATAGAGCTACAAACTTTTACAGACATGCCCCAGAGATCTTCTGTTGATTTAATTTTAAGATCTTTAAAAGTTTTTATAACAGCCTGGGGGTTTGTATGCTGAAACCTAAACTCCAAAGGGCATACCTTTACATTCTTTCTAAGTAAGGCAGCAGAAAGCACGGGTGAGGAACTTAAAGTTTCAGTAGTTTTAAGGGGAATATTAGCAAAAAAGTTTTCAAATTCCTGAGCTATTTCTACCTCTGAAGTGATGACCCCATGTGCAGTCTCTAAATTAAATTCAGTATTACGCTGTTTTTTCCTACCTGTTTCATTATTTATTATTTGCCAGGTAGTTTTAATTTTATCATCAGCTGATATTATTTTATTGCTAATATAAAGAGCTTTAGCTATTTTGCACACACTTTTAAAAGTTTTAGAATATTTTGCAACATATTGATGAAAGCTTGTATTATTCATATGTTGCTTTAGGCCATATAGTTCAAAAAGATTTTCCCTGGTTTTACGAATACCTGGAGTCGCCCAATCACTAAATACGAACTTTGATTAAATACTTTTAGTCTTCAGTGGAAAAGTGTAATTAAATTGCGTGTTTAATAGTGAAAAAAACTCGGCGTAGAACTCATTTGGGTCACAAATATTATTAAAACTCTGAACACGTAATTTACTGGCCAAAGAATTATTTAATTTCACTAATTTTTTACTTGTAATTGGCCTAAACCTTATTTGAATTTTTTGTAAAGTAATATAGGAGCAAAATGTTATTGTTTGTCCACTGTGATCAGATGGCAACTTATTTACAATTTGTTTGTGTAAGTAATCACAGTTACAAAAAATATTATCTATACAAGTGGCAGAAGAAGCTGTCACTCGGGTTGGTTCAATAAAAACATTTGACAAATCGAATGACCTAAAAAGACTTAAAATCTGAGAGTATTCGAGTTATTTTCTAATAAGTTAATATTAAAATCACCACATATAATTATCGACTTACTATTAGTACTAAGTTTTTTAATACATCTTCCATTACAGAATCAAACACAGATAAATTCTGGTAACTTGGAGGTCTGTATACGCATACTATAACATGCTTATCAAGCTCAACACAGGACGATTCAATGGAGTGTCCAACAGACAGTCCGATGATATCTTTCCTTTCTTTTGATTTAATAGAATTTTTAATTAATATTAATGATCCGCCATGTATCATACGTTTTCGGCTAAAATACACAATAATTTTCATAATTAATTGACATCACTTGATGATCTTTTAACCAATGTTCTGTTAAACAAATGACATCATACTTGGTTTTTTCTAAAAACAATTCTATTTCCAGTAATTTGGAAGAGCAACCTTGGATATTTTGATTAAATAATTTTAAAGTATGTAAAGGGAGTGCACCCTTTGGTTTTTTTTATGAGTTAAATTGCCAGAAGATACCATTTTATTATTCTCTAACAATAATAATTGGTTATTGGAAGGGGTAACTTCTGTTGTCTTACTGTCTAGTTTAAATAATTATCCGGAGTGACATCCACAACTACAGCTGAAGAGTCTAGAATGCCTGTATGAGTTCCAGCAGGAAGAGAATACCCTATCTGACTGGTAGTGGCCCCCAAGGATGTTGGTATTATAGGTGGATCCTCCTTTGTACAACATGATGAATCATAATTAATCACTATGTTGTTAGTATAACTAGACAACATAGAATCGTCACTAATACTACAATTGGTTATATTAGCTATAACCTCATTAATATTATATGCTATCAACTTAGCAATCTTATGTCTACATTTCCCAGACAGAGATAAAGTTCTCTGAGTCAACTTAAAACCACTAACAAACTTATTAGTGTCAAAATACAATAATTTGTCACTATGACAACATGTCAGCCTATGAATAGTATTATTCAACTTAAAAATATAATTATTACCATCATCTGATAAAGTGTCAGAATAAGGAAAAGCACACAATATCAGCTTTCCTACATTTAACTTTAATAAGGTGTTCACACCATCCACTATGTCCTTTCTGGTAATACCAGTACTATTTCCTAATAGCAAAACCATTGTAGAATAATTATTTAGGTTTGTGTCTGCAATTCTTTTAATCATTTGTTTATGATTGGTAAAACTATGGCTTAGGTAATTGAGTAAAATTTTTCCAAAGCCTGAACCTAATTCATCACAAAAAAATATTGTTTTATTTTGCTGTGAGCTAACACAGGTTTCTGCTGGAAGAGCCAACACCAGAGGGGGCAAGTTAGGGTGAGGCTGAGAAGGTAATGGTTGGTTGGCACAGCTACATGAGCGGTTATTAGTCAGAGACTCATACCTCTCAGCATTGCCCTTCACCAAATCCAGTAGTTCCCCAGCCTCAAACAAGCGGTTACTTGACTTGTTTTATCGGTAGCGATAGAAAAGTAGGTACCTACATGTATTAAGGAGGTGAGAACCATTTACAACACATAAAAACTTGACACCACAGGCCTCATAGAATTGTATAACGCTTAAATACATCCTATTAGATTTTTATAGCAACTCACATGATCAATAAAACTTAAAACTCCATTTTGAAATCGGATTAAATCATCCAAAACTGAGATTTCGTTATTACAAAATTTCATAAATCAAATCAGTTTTATATTTCAAAAATATTCTTGCATTTTCTCACACTCGATTGACTTGTAGCTGCAGGTGTAGTAAAAACCGGCCATGTACGTGTCGGACCACGCACAATGAAAGGTGCCGTAGTTGGGATGAATTTATCCTAAGAACAAACTTAACATTCTAGTTGAAAAACATGTATCCTCATACATTCCAACTGCAAATGTAATTTTGTACTCACAATATTGAGAGATTTACCATGTTATTTTAAGACCATAGACTTCGTATAGGTTTTCCTGCAATTGAGAAGCAAAGAACTACTTTCTGAATTTTGTCTGAGACAAGGGTCAATTTTCATCAATTTTCTTAAATAATTTTAAGTGTTTATTTAAAAAAAAAAATGTATATCTGAAATCCTTACAACAAGCCCATTCATTTGATATGTCACACGGTGCAGTTTGCAAAACTTCCTATTTTTTTTTAAATTTCAACTTGCCCCCAAATGTGACCCCCATATTCAGAACAAATTTATTTACGTTACACGTCCGTGTTTGGGTCACAGAAATTCATAATGATGTGTACCAAATTTCAACTTAACCGGTCCAGTAGGTTCGGAGCAAATTAGCTGTGACAAACGGACAGACAGACAGATAGACAGACAGACACACGAGTGATAGTTTGTTTCGGCCTTTCTGCTCAGAGTAGTCAGATAGGAAACGCCGACCTCATCTAGTTTTTTAAAATATGATTGACGTGTAAAATTGTTTGTACAAACCTACTTACAGAAATAAAACTCATGTATCATATAAGAAAAAAAAATAAAGAAAATACGACACCCGTAAAAAAATACGTTTCTTGGTTTCTTTATTTATGTTTTTGTTATAGCGACCATACAAGTACACTGAAAATTTCAAGTGTCTACCTATTACGGTTCAGAAGATTCAGCACTGTGACAGATGTACGGATGGACAACGGAGCGTCCCGTTGGCACCCTTTAGTAACGGGACCCCATAAAGTTAATATAATAAGTCTTTTATTATATTTATTGCTTGACCACTATAATATTGTATGAGAATGTATGTGAAGGTCTGTGCAAAGAAAGCACTGCGGTGAATTACTGCGGTAAAATAACTTAACCTATTTTAAAGGACAGTTTCGTTATTATTATAAAAATCTCTTTTGAATTTTCAGGTAATCGTGACTTGCTCAGTTGCAGTGTTTTCATAACCATTATAAAATTGGTTATCGTACAATGTCAGAACTGAATAAATTCTGAACGTAATCTTAAGGGCATAATAATTTGATTGCTTAATTACCAACGTTTTTTCGAACGGATCATTTATTTTAAAAGTGAGTTGAGCCATCTTCCATGTTCAACGAACTATCCACCAAAAAGTATAATAGAACAATATTTTAACTCGGACCACGCGAGCTCGACCAAAAGCAAAAGCAAATAAACGATTAATGAAAACAGGAGAACGTTACAGAGAGACAATTCATAACAGTAACACGTGCCATAAGAGGATAGAGCACAAACATCAAACTAATGATGCACAAAAATATTTTTCGTGTAGCTTTATAACCATCGATTAATCAGGACATACGGTTTTTTACTCTGTTTTAAAAGCATCAGCAAACGCGTTCCTGTTTGTACGCTCTGACCACACATCGTCCATTAGGCTTTTATTAAGAGTGTAGTCAATATTGATAAATGTTTGATGGAACGTCGGCGACGTAACGATGCAATTAAATTTTGCCGCCCATGATGCGTTCGCATTTATGTACTAAACGCAGCTGACGCATTAAAACTTATTGTGTTAATAATTGATTTAATTGGCGAGCTCGTTCTTATCAATCAGTGTGGGATTTTTGGCAAATGTAGCGAATATATCTGGTTCATCTTTTGGCTTGTTAGCTTTTGATTAACATCGGGTTTTATGTATGCGCGGCGTGGGTGGTCACTCTTTGATCATTCTCTTGTTTACCAAAATTATTTGCATTGACTTCAGGATTCGCTTTAATAACTGCTTCATCATTATTCAAAGCGTTGACAACTATACAATTAGGTTAATTTTCTCAGCCTTCAACTCTATTGACGTAATCAGTGATTACAACCACACTCATCTTAACTTTAGCTATACGCAGACATTCAATAACCACTTATTTATGACTAAGTTTGCACACGCACTCGAGTAGGACGAATTCACTTGAAGATATATTAGTAGCCACTGAAGTAATACAGTACGCGTTATGAACATACGCCCCAGGACTAATAACACCATTACTCAAAACGAATTTGGTACAGCCATCCAGGTTAATGTAGAGAATTTCGTGAGAGACCATGGTAAGTAATTCGATTATACCCTGTATAATAAATTCGCAACAATTTTGTAGGACAACTTCATTTAATCTTATTTATTATGATATGGTAGCTGTTGATATTCTCCGAGGAGTTTGTGTGTGGCTAGTTCTAATTATTCAGATTGTTTATTATTTGAAGCCTTTATTAAACTACAGCATTGTTTGTTTCGATATTAAAGGATCTCTACAATACCACCAGTATTTTCAATAAGAATTTAAATAAAAACATGTTTCACTAATTGCCAATGCGAAAATTCAATATTTTAATTTATTGTAGAACAATGCAAAAATGTCTGAATTTAATCTCAAATGTAAATTTTATTTCTCGTTCAATCAAACGAGTCCCGACATAAAGAGTAATATTGTTATGTATGTAAAGAGCAAAATAAAAATTTCAAAGTTTCGAAACTGTGCCATCCGATTTGACTCCACCATAGATATTAAACTCACAAACTCGAACGTTAACAATAAAGCCACAGCTATTGATTCATAATAAAACTGTCATGAAGTTACGTCCTGGAAATAGTTCTCGTTGAAATTCTGTGGTGCATACTACATGCCAGTAGCCTGTGTAACCAAACTCGGTCATCGTCCAATTTTGAGCTTCGAACTGGGCAAAAAGTTGGTGTGTGGACAGGTAACTCGTTCATTGTGACGACGGAGGCGAATTTGCATTGTAATGGATATTCCAGGCCTGAACGTTCGTTGTTTATACGTTCATCTTCACATATGTACCAGCACTCGTTTATAGCCTCGGTAAATTCACAAGTCAACACAGCAATAATACGATTTTTAGTTTTGGGTGCAATGCGGATATTTTATTGCGCATAACATACAATGTAAAATACGTGAAAAGTTTACACATAATCATGTCTATTATTTACATTTTATCTTTGAAATAGCCCACATATCCAAGGTCTAACAGAAGAGGTAACCGCTATTCAAAGTCATTCATAAAATTGTCTGCCACTATAAACGAAACTTTTATTGTCCCAAATAAACATTTGTCGTTATTTTATGCTACCACAAAACTGTCAAAATACATAAATCTGCGGTCGAAACGCACATTAAAGTTGTCATTCAAGACGCTGAATGTACTCCTGACCCGAGGCTGGCATTGAAGAGCAAACGTGAATTGAGTTTGTGCAAAATCAAGACCTCAGAAGTCAATATGTCATATCGTCAACATCGTCGGTCGGTCAGACAATACGGTTCTACGACCGAGCACCCATTATTTGCGGGTGGCCCGCGAACAAGACAAGGTCTTTGTATCATTTGCGAAATAGATTCATCAATTTTGTTACCTTACGGGGTGCCACAACAAAGTTTACTGTAATAGATTATAGTGAAACGTTAAATTGTAACGATCTATGTAGACGTAAAATGTTGCCTAATTGAATAATAAAGCAGAGCTCCGTGCAGCGGTTGCAAAACTAACTGTCATGTATGAACTTTATGATAGGTAAAGTCAGGGTAATCAATTGTTTACCGAATTGACCATATATTCAAATTAGAACCGTCATTGACAGTTGTATGAAACAGCTATAAAACGGCAACTGACATAGGTTGAGCTCCTTAAGTTCTTAGTTGAGCTGCACGACTACTGACAAATGCGTGCACTGACTGGACAGGTCCCCTCAATCTGTGTGGTTCTTTCATAAAAAGATAATTTCAGGCACCAATCTACATGGTCTTCACATGATCTGACCAAGATTATGTCTGGACTTTAAAAGAGACTGTGATCTCTGAGTTTGTTTCGGCCTTTCTTCTCAGAGTAGTCGGATACGAAACGCCGACCTCATCTAGTTATTTTTTTAATATGATTGACGTGTAAAAGTATTTGTACAAACCTACTTACAGAAATAAATCATTTATCATTTATAGTGTGCCAATTTGATAAATAATTAATTTCCGTGACTGTGTTATGGATGACGTACGAATTTATAGTGATTAAAAAATATATTTTGAATACAAATTACTTAAAGGCAGATTTATGTAGACGTAAAATGTTGCCTGGTTGAATAATACGGCACAGCGTACTGCGGTTACATCACTGACTGTCACATAATTTGGACTTTATGGTAGGTAAAGTCAGGGAAATCAATTGTTTACCAAATTGACTACCAACTCAAATTTTCCGTATAATCAAATTAGAACCATCACTGACAGTTATATGAAACAGTTATAACACGGCAACTGACATAGTGTGCCAGTTTGATTAATAATTTATGTCCCTGACTGTGTTATGGATGACGTACGAATTTACAGTAATTAAAAAATAATTTTCAAAACAAATTACTTATAGGCAGTTCGATATTGTTCATTAATTTAATACTTACTTTACTGAAACTTAAATTCGAAGGTAATGTAGGTTAACTAAAATAAATGGATTTAACTTCTACGTTCATTTTATATCTATCACCTGCATTGATTCCGTGAAAATACGTAAAACGGTGAAACTAACGTGTCCGAATGGGTGCTGATATTTAAAAAATAAAACTAGCACAGACCAATGCTCGTTTGGTCTCGCATGGACATGGGCTGTCCACAATCGAAATGAAGCAAAGGCATCTCCCGTCGACCGCATTGTTCCTTTGTTGCGCGCATCTGACCAGAACCTTTGTCCGAGAATTGTTTTATACAGAATGTAAGTCACGAATACCATGTACCGTCTAACTGAATAAGGCCGGGTCTTTCTATGCCCTCTACTGTAGGTAGCCTATGTTCAATCTCACATACAACTCTATTCAGTAAGCCTCCTTATTCTCGGTTAATCGACGCTTAAGATGTTCGGTTCGCCACAATAACTTTTCTTCTGAATAAAAAAATGATTTAGTAAGTTGAGTTCAATTGATATTAATGTACTTCGTCTTCGATTAGTTTAATAAATTAAGCAGTTTGAAGTCTAATTAACCAAATTAAGGGATTAAAATTTTGTAAAACTTGAAACTTATGTAAATTCATCTTTCTGCGTATTATAATAAGTTGTAAGCGAAAGGAATTTAGCAAATTCAATTCATCTTCGTTAAATAATGGAACTTTTTCGTTGAAATTCCAATGATAGGGCCCGAATATGATCCATACATTCCCGAAGACTTATGCTGTCCAGACACGGTGCGATATATCGAAAGAAAAGTGCAGCCGATGCGGTTTTATTACGCTACGTGGAATAGAAACGTATTTCTTACCGCATTTGAAGAATATTGGAACAAAATTGTGATCTTAATATTTGTAAAGATACTACAACGGATGGCCCGGAATTGCTTATGTATTCATGTCAGTTAAAAGTCGAATATATTATTTCTAAAAGAACACTACGCTTCAATTCTTTGTAATACTAAGCCAATTTATTTATTTTCTGATGATGGTTTTTAATAGCACAATACATATTTTTAGAATATCATATAGCATGTATTGTTCATGTTAAGCTTTATTTTAAGTTTACCCTTTATAAAATTAACCCTATTTGAAATAGGGTTAACTTTTTGTTACAAAAACTATCTATAAATAGTAACGAAGCCAAAACTGTATATATATTGAATATTAAAAAAATAAAAAATTGCTGCGACGCGCGACGTGTTGAACAAGTCTGATGCCGGAAATGTTATCTTTAGAGCCTTTGCCCCTTTTGTCTGACTGTAGGTATGTTCCAGATTAGCGCAAAAACGGCTGAACTGGATAAACACAAAAGGTACTTTTAATTCCGGTAGTACGTTCCAGTGGGATATTTTTCATCATCCACGCGGGCAAAGCCGCGGGCAAAAGCTAGTTTAAAATAAAATTTATTTTGGCTTTAAAAGTTTTCGGCAATGCGTATATATTTTATTTTATTAATGGTACTTTAATCACACGCATTCTATTCCACATTTAACATTTGCGATAAAATCACAACAACAGCCATGAACTTAACAACTTATTCAAATAGACTTCAATTAAGCCACCCATCACAAAATCTGTCTCCCAAAAGTGCTGCAGTACCTCCCATACCATATTCGTCAACTAGCATAACTCGCTCGTATTTGCTCGCGTGCCGAACTTGACCTCAGTGCTATCTCAATCTGATGTGGAGATAACCGCCAACATTGTTCCCAGCGGGACGCTGAGAACTTACGATTTTCTTTGGCAAACACCTTAACTTCTATTCTTCAAGGTTCAATTTCCGTTGGAGGGTATTTTAAGATAGATTCGTCATAGAGGGCTACATGACTGGGTAACACGTTCTTTGTCGTGATTCTGCGTATAGTTGTATGAAGAACTAAAGTATGTGTTCATGCTGGTGTACTCATACAGGAAAACGATTTATGTGAGCACGCATGGCTTAAGGATCTGTAATCAGATTGGTAGAAAGATAGTGATGTGTTTGCCAATAATCTGGGAGGAATATTATCAACCTGTTGTTGGACGGCACGGTTGGCGCAGTGGTTAAGCGATTGACTGCTGCGCCGCGTGTCGCGGGTTCGATTCCCGCAAGGAACTAATATTTGTATGACCTATAAGTAGTTGTTCCGGGTCTGGCTGTTTGTGTATATGAGTATAAATGTTTGTAAACGCACGATACAGGAGAAATTCCTAGTGTGGGGCAACGTTTAAAAAAAAAAAAAATTGGAATATGCTGATATTACAAAAAAAAACTTATTTTCTAAAGATAAACATGCCTTCATGTCTTGCTGATGCGTCTTCATAGAGCTGAATATATGAGAATCATGCAACCGTTTGTCTTGATTCCAAATGTATCCTCTCCTGTAATGTTATTTACACAATGTGTAAGAAAAAAAGGTTAGTGAAAGTCTTTATCATTGGCTAGGACCACAGGGCGTTGAAGCAGCTAGTAAAGCTAAAATAAAATCTTTTCAAACAAGCAGATAACGTATAGAAGAACTTAATAAGCGACCCGTATGATAACACAATACCTAGTCTATAACAAAGTATACGTGAAACTAAACAAGCATAACAGAAGCGCATTCTGGCTGCCCTACGATACTTCAACTACTTATGAAAAGCCAGTATGACTATGGAATAAAAATGTGTCACCATACGAAAAAAAATAAAGCAAAACACACCTTATGCACTTATGTTAGAATTTATTTTCAAAATAAGCTGTCCCAACAATGTATTCTGTATGGGATAATACACGAGTTGAGGTTGGTGTGTACGAACGAAGGGTAAGTTTTCCCTAACAAAAAAGGCATAAATAAAATGAATGCCTATTCAAGTAAAGCGGGCCTGATCGCTGCGGCGCGGCGCGGGCGCCACAATGCGCTCGAAACGCTATCAAACTTTCGCTTTTCTAATGAAACTTGAGATCACGGAAATTGCATGGAAATAAATACGAACGCAGTAGTTCGCTTAGCAACTTTTAAATGCACCCGCTGTTGAACAGAATGCCTTTGTTAATTTAAAAGCTTGCTCCGATCCGGCTGCCAGCGCTAAAAAATAAACTCAACTGAACTCCCGAACACAAATTAGAGTTTCATATTGACTTTTCTTCGCTGTCCTGACTTCATTGTATGGAACTTTGATTAAATATCTACCGTTCAAATTCATGGTAAAAGTTTGTTCTATAATATTACGCTATTGTCAAAACCAATGATATTATAAATAAGTAAGAAGTTGTAGATGGTTTATACGCGCTCCGCAAGTGACATGTCAAAACTTGGATAATTAGCCAACTTTTCTTCGTCTTGGTCTCTTTTCTGCTCCCGATAATTACGACATTCCGTCCTACTGCCACATGTCTTCTTATAATGTGACATAGTGTCGTTTTTGAAGATCGAATGTTTGTTAGGTAATCTATCTACTTCTTTTTACCGACTTCAAAAAAGGAGGATATCAGTTCGATACGTATGTAATATTATTACTTATAATATTATTGGTAAAAATAGTTTTGCGTTTCGAGCATTGTAAAACATTTTTGCAATTGCAACAACGTTTGCGTTAAGGAAGAACGATAAAAGGCACACTCTAGTATCCGATGGTTATCCCAAAGCAAAATACAATGGCGGAAAAAATTTAACAATCGGCACTATACAAGGAGCGAAGTACATGCATGAATGAAATATTAAAGTTATAAAGGACTGTGCTTCAGAGAAAAGTAATAAAGTAGTCAAGGGTGAACTCGGTGAGAAATCATGTGCCGACTTTATTGCAAATTATATTTCGGAGTCTTCCTTTGCACTTTCAATGGGTTATTCGCGTTATTCGCAAAAGAACTCATTTTGGATGCCTCGAATTTCATTACGATCTACTACCATATTCAATTTGTCTGTTAAAATAAAATTTACGTACGTAAATGTACAAACCCCCACGAGTCAGGTTACCCCGGAACGCTCTGATTAAATATTGAGTTTTCTGTAGGTCAATTAGGTCACTCGATTTAATACCTAACTGAGAGAGCAAGAGTTCACAATTAGTTAGGATAATTGCTTTTTATGTGATACAATACATTAATTTGGTTCTGTTTAAGCCAAGAAAAGTAGCTTTTGTATAATAAAGTAAATAGCAAAACCACAAATTGTCTTGTTATTGCCTCCTTTCGTTTACAATTGCAGTGATGTATGAATTCAAAGATGGTAATCAAGTGAATTCAGCTTAATTAACACAGCCTCAAGGTAATAAGTCTTTGATCACTATGCTGTGTACCTACAATATTCCTTACGACACTCAAAAGACAGCCCATTTGAAAAAAAAGTGAAAAAGACCGTTTTAAACCTCCTATGCATTCGAAATATGAAATAGCGTTATGTCATTTGTGTCACAGCCATAGTGCAGGATTTTTATCGTTTTATGACTACTCAGCCTGTATTCTGTAGTTGCAAATTTAGTTCGTAAAAAGTTTTCATTCCATTCCCGTTTCATTGTAGTTAATGTTGCATTAAAAATCTGTAGCCCATATAGCTATTGTCTTTTACACCGTTACAAATAAGTCACCGTAAAGCAGGCCACTGGGTACGCCACAATTGTGGCGATAAGTACCCTCTTTGAGGAGTGGCTAGAGAGGCACCACGGCTTCCTCACGTTCCGTCTGACGTAGGTCCTCACCGGACACGCTTGTATCGGGAGGTTTCTGTTCAGGATAAAGCGGGAGGAAACGCCCGGGCATTACCGCTGTGTGGATCGCCCGGAGGACACGGTGCAGCATACGATAGAGGTCTGCCCAGCTTGGACGGAGCATCACCATGTCCTCGCAGAGGCATGTAGTCGCCGCGGTAGACGCCCTGGGCGTCGGGAGTGGCAGGCCTATTCCCGGCCACTGTAGGCGCGGGCTTGCGGACGGTGAGCGAGGGGTAGCTCGCCGTCTGATAAGGACTTGGCCCGGGTCGACGGCGCGTAGTGTTCCACGTGCCCCTCAAATAGACGTCAGCACCAACCGACGTGGTCCGGTAGGGCCAATGCCCGCCAGGGTTGGGAGTTTGTCCGAAAGGGATATCGTGGCCCTGGCACACAGGCAACTGAAGGAACACGGGTGGGTTTTAGTCAGTAAAATCTGACCAAAAAATAAAATTTCCCACCCAAAAAATAAAACACCAGGTCGCAGTTTCTGTAGTAATTGTCGGCGTAAATAAACCGGAATGTTGTATGTTATCATTATTCTATTTAAATCATGTGATTACCTAGTATATGTTTCATGGGTGTCGTTTTCATGGTTTTCGAGGGCCCTGAAAACGATTATGGGGTCAAAATCAATATTAAAGATAGCACCACCATCGAAAAATTATAATTTTTCGTCATGGGTGTCGTTCTCAAGGTTTTCGAGTGCGCTGACAACGATAATGAGGTCAAAATCAAAATTCAAGATGGCGCCACCGCTAATTATTCGTCATGGATGTCCTTTTCATGGTTTTGGATGGTTGTCAGCGCCCTCTAAAACCAGTTATGGGATCAAAATCAAAATTCCGCGCCACCGAAACTTAGCAAATTTTTGGAGTTTACTCCTTAAGAATCGATTTTCATACAACGCGTCTATGGAAATTTTATTTCATGTACATAATATATTTTTATGTTACATGATTGATGTATAATATTTTACCGAATCAATATGAAAAATGTGAATAGAATAAAAATACATAGGAGATGCGTTTATTTATCCTCTTTGCCTATTGCAATCGTACCTACTTAAGGCGCTGACAAGAGGCAAATAATCTAATTGCCAAATCTATATAGTCTGTGGTAGCGGAAAAATAGATTTTATTCTTGAACATATTTCTCAGAACTTGGTTGTTACCAAAACACGTTTAGAAAAAAAATCTCGATACAAAATAACGGCAAACTAACCATTAACTTTGAGTTCTAATCCAAAATATCTGTATTAAATATCAACGTACGGTTGGTATTTAATTAATAACAAGAATGTCTTATTTGAATGCAGAACTTGGTTGTTTTTTATTTTCGATTACTCAACTCATTTTTGAGTAAATAGATAACTCCTTCATATTTTGCAATAAATTACAAGCGTTGTGTGATCGCGCTTCTCTTTCTTTTGTATGCAGTCTGATAGTGACCGTGCTTTAGCTGTTGTCAGCATCTTAAGGAGTAAACTCTAGTCAGGCGTTGGACATGCACTGACGACACACACACTTTTTTCAAATCAAATGTGAAACTAAGTAGTCAGGTAATAAACTAATAAACTATTAAATATCAATAAAACGGTATCTACCAACGTGACAACGTAAAGAATATTCTAATTCCCACATTTTTGTAAACCATTTAAGAAAGTGCGCACACGCACAAACACTTGAAGGCTTTTATGCATACATAAGCTCATTAACTTACTAAAACCAAACAAATACCTCTTTAATGATGTTAGCTCATTTGCTGAATACTTATTTTCTTAAATATAAAAATGTAGGGTACAATAATTTTATGCAGTGACTTGGCCCACCTACAGGTGTCAAGTTTGACCAGCTATTTAGTGGTACGTTGACGATACATAGATTTTATTTGGGTTTTGCTTAAATTGGTGTTATTTAATCCATCATAAACCAATCATTAACATAATCAACTTAGCCGAGACGATGGGCTAGTATTTTTTATATAATATATACTAGCTTTACCCGGCCCGGCATCGCACGGGTAGCGCTAAGTATGTACCCTACCCTACCCTATCTACCTACCCTACCTACCTACTATACATACTCTACCTACCTACTTATCCTACCTACGATATGTTGGGCATATTGTACCATTAACAGTTCGTAGTGACTTAAATGACCATTTATAACAAATGAACGGCTAGACTGATGTTTTGACTGATAATTTTTTTTATTCATGAATATCATATTTTAATATTTATTATCCTATTCCGGACGAAGAAAAACCTTAAAACTTAAATCGGTCAAACCGTTCTTGAGTTATAAATGGTGTAACTAACACGACTTTGTTTTATATAAATAGATTTTTTTAATTCGAATAATTAAAAATGGGTTTTATATGTACAATAAATTGAAATAAACAATTAAAATATCTGTATCCAAAGCGGAGGATTAGGATACAGATATTGTAATTTTTCATGAAAAGAAGAAATATTTGATTTTTTGATTGACAGCAGGAAAGGCTTATCAAACTTCATGACGGTATGTCACACAGTAGTTGCGATTTCTAAACAAACATAATATTTTGCGATTGAAGTGCCTACCTATAGAGCTTAATTAATTCCAAACATTTTACGTTGAAGAACCCGCAAAATTCTATTTATTTATTTTCTCTTTGGAAATAGATTCACTAATGAGCTATGATTTGTGTTGTAATAATAATAACGTCTTTGTTTATTTTTTCTTTGTACTAAAACTTTTTACATTTATTAATTATCTTTTATTGTTAAGTACATTGCACGACGCCTACTTAATGCGAACTTAATGGCATACCTGCCAATTAGTAACAATTGCAATACAATATTACATTATTAACAGTTTATAACGTATTTTATTTATAAAGACAGACTGGTGCGGTATCGCGGGCGCGACAATGTTCGCGCTGACAGTCGCGCCCGCGATGTCGCAGTCTGTAGAAGCCTTAATTCATTATGATATCTTTTTATATTATTTTTCATATTATTATGTTCCTCTCAAACATAGCACCTACCATCTTATCTCTTCACCACCGTCGGTTGACTGGTAGAGAATGCCTGAGGCATGAATAAGTCTGCCTTTGTACAGACGCCAGCAGGTCAAGCTACCCGAAACTGTCAAATATTCCCAATCAACCTTGAACCTTATGGTTTAACGATAAAGTTGAAAATTGTTTAAAGAAATTTGACAGATTGTAGTAGCTTGATGTGCTGGCGTCTGTACCTTATTTATGTGCGACAAGTTTAAATAAATAAATAAATTTCGTGTACCCCAATTTTAATTCTAGGTCATGAAATGGGCTCAAAATCCCTTTCATATAATTAAATTGGTTTTCGGTTCTATACTAAAAATAGTCACTACCCTTGGTACTCCCGTGGGAGTCTAAGGATCAGTTTCAGGGATACTGTTGGTTAACAAACATCCGTCCCACATTGATAATATCCTATTTCGAAAACTTGGCTCTCTAAGGAGGTCAGGTGCTCAGCATAAAACTGGAAGCTCGTAATGTTATGGACAAATGAACTGTTATCATGAAACTAGCCAGACATCACTTAATGAACTACGTCCGTCTAGTTTCTCGGACCATTTTATAAACCCAAATTTAGGCTGCTAAACCGAATATGGATTTAGGGCATGAAGCTATTTTTTACGAGGCACATAAACAATGAAATCCTGCGTTTATGAGCGCCTAAGCTGCTTTATCGCTCGCAAAAAAATCTTAAAAAAAACAATAACGATATTTCATGAAAATCGATATAAAATTACGATCAAAAAGCTGTAGTAAAGCCATAAAATCAAATGAATAACACCTCGAAGCTTCGAGCCGTTTCAAGCAATTTTAGTTTGATTTCACATTTTTCATACGCCGAACGTTCCTACGGTTTAGCTCATACGAAAACGTTTTTAATAGAAACCTATCGATTTTCCGTGAAACTAGCTTCAGTAGCGAAGTTATATTATTATAGTGGATTCACGCCTGGGTAAGCTCGGATAACCGGAGCAATCGATTTTTAAGTAAAAAGTGGAACTGGCTTCAGAACTTTCAAGTTACTTAGGGACTTTACGCTAGAATTTCTTTGTTTTTATGTTCCGTAATAAAAGCTCATCTTAGGGTCCATTTTTAGGGAAATCTTGTTATTCATTTCATATTTCCCATGGGAAGAAGGCGTGAGTTTATGTTGATGTTTATGTGTCATTTCATATTTTTTTTATATTTTAAAGACGTGACAAACGGTTTAAGTATAGTGAGAAAACTGTCTTTCAAAAATGTTTAAAATCACAACTGAAAATACTTATTTATGTCCATTTTAGTTTTAGGAATCAATAGACATGAAATATTGTCTCTAGTTATTCTCAGAGCTCTATTATCACAGTAATCACAGAGCTTGACAATTATTCAAATAATTATTATTGCCCGTGAACCTTTTCAAAAGCTAGAACTGGCGTCAAATAAGGATACCACAGGTCATGAATATACAGGGGTCATGATAGGTTAGACAACCATGACAGTCCTGCGGTCGAAGTAAAGGACAGAGCCCGATAACGTGACGTCGCAGTTTCGAACACGCGCGACCGATGCGGTTTCCGAAATGTATGAACTTTTAAGCGATTTAGTATAAACGGAAAACGTTTAAAATTTTCCCCGTATTCGTTGTGCAGTTTTGTTATAGGCTTTATTTCAAAATGGTACCAAAAAAGCTATGACAGGAAGAAAGTCCAGTGTATAATGAGAGCAACACCAAATTCATAATAGCAAAAGGAGATAGTATTATAATAGGTATTTAACCCAGATACCACAGGAGGAGGGTTACCCAGGAGTTACCGACATAGCCTGCAGAGTAAGCAAGCTGAAGTGGCAGTGGGCTGGCCATGTTGTTCGAAGGACCGATGGCCGGTGGAAAAGATGAGTCCTGGAGTGGAGACCGCGTATCGGCAAGCGTAGTGTGGGGCGCCCCCCAGCTAGATGAACCGACGATCTTAAAAAGGTGGCTGGGACAGACAGGATGCGGAAAGCGGATGACAGGGTGTTGTAGCGCAGCCTGGGAGAGGCCTGTGTCCAGCAGTGGACTACTATAGGCTGAGTTGATGTTGATGAACCCAATAAGCGTTACGCACAAGCTGCATGTGAATAGAATCCTTATAATATAAGCCATAACCCTACGTAGGTTGTAACCCCCAAATCATTGGGGACTCGTAGCTGATAATACAATACACCGTGGCATTTTAATCGTCTTACAACGGCAGCCCACTTCATGTATCCAATCACTAAGTAATCATTATTTAAAGTTTTTTTTTATTATTAACATTTGAATACTCTATAAAAAAAACATTATTACGCATGACGTAGTTTGAAACACCCGGTTACGAGCGCGGTGTGAGCCTTGCGTTCCAAGGGCGGCGCGACATAGGGTGCAAGGCTCGCACCGCGCTCGTAACAGTGCATTTCAAACTACATCATGAGTCATAATTAATAATATTAAAAAACAAAAATTCAAATGTTAATAAATATTTTTTTTACTTTCATGAGTGATTAGTAGTCATTGGATACACGAAGTGGGCTACCGTTGTAAGATGATTAAAATGCCACGGTGTATACATTTTCGTTTAAGCAAGATAGAGATTAGGTGTACATAAGCAATAGAAATACTCAAATAATAATCTTCATAAACTGAAATGAAAATAAAGGTATATTTATCATGAGCACATTCAAGCCTTAACATAATCAGCCTATAATGTTCCCACTGCTGGGACACAGGCCTCCACTTTCAGTGAGAGGAAGTGGGCCGTAATCCACCACGTGGGCCCAGTGCGGGTTGGCGGATATTACATGTCATCGAATTTTTAGTTCTAGGACATGACGGTTTCCTCAAGAATTTTTCCTTCACCGTTTTCAGAGCAGTGGTATGAAATAATGTATACAAAGTAAAGCGCCTGTCTGGGTTCGAACCCACGACCTATTTACTACTCGTAAGTCGAGGCTATTGCCACTGGGCAACCACTGCTCCAAATTTAAGTCTTACCAAACTAAAATACACTTATAATGCCCCCCGGTTGTTTAAAGAAGCAGCTTCTACCATAGTAGAAATCTGATCCCTTGCCAAGTTTCTCTTGTTGTCAAAGATATCCCACATCTATCGAGATGATATTTACTGAACCGGGGGCTTCATATTTGTGGCTAAGGATAGCAATATTCTCAAAGTAACTAGACAACTAGTCGACTCTCGAATACAGAGTGGTTTTGATAGAGGTCTAAGGATCTATTTGGTGTTTGGATAGAATTTGTATAATTATAACTTTTTAATGGAAAGGATTAGAGGGAATGCTTGTTGCTAAGTAATAACAGCTGCATGGGTCGATCGATCAGGTTAAGCTATGCTTGCTACAGTTGGTCCGTAGATGGATGACCATCTTTACATATCAAGGCCCCTCCATGCCTCGGAAAGCACGTTAAGCCGTTGGTCTCAGCTAGTGTAGATTCTCCCGAAAGTCTGACAACCAGTCTTACCAAAGGGTATCGTATTACCCAGTAACTAGGTTGTAGAGGTCAAATAGGCAGTCGCTCCATATACTGGTATTGAGCTGCATATGGTTAGGTTAGGGCAATATCAACCACGCTGCCAGAGCTCAGGATCTCTTGCTCCAGAGCATGGCAGAGTGGTCGATCGACGTGGCTGTGGTCGCCGAGCCGTACTTTGTCCCCCCAGGGATAACTGGGTGGGAGACCTGGACGGCTTGGTGGCTATCATTGGCGGGGCTCTCGTCAACCCGACCCGAGGACACGGCTGGGTGGCCGCCCTCGCGGACGGCATTGGCACGGTTGGGGCGTATTTCTCGCCCAACAAGAGTCTCGCCGACTTCGAGAACTTCCTTGTCGAGTTAGGTGCCGTCGTAGGCCGACTCCACCCTCACCCGGTGCTGTTGCTCGGGGATCTCAACGCCAAGTCTGCGGCGTGGGGATCTCCGGTGACCGATGCTAGGGGTGAGGCGCTAGAGGAGTGGGCGGTCACGACTTTCCTGGTCGTCCTGAATCGGGGCTCGGTCCACACGTGCGTGCGGCAGCGGGGCGGGTCTGTAGTGGACGTCTCGTTCGCTAGCCCTGCTGTCGCGAGCCGTGTCCGCGACTGGCGTGTCGCCGTGGAGGTGGAGACGTTGTCGGATCACCGATACATCCGATTCGACGTCTCCACCCAGACCACCGGCGGCCGTTGTCCATCGGCCCCGCGAAGGGACGGTCCGCGCTGGGCGCATAAGCGCATCGACAGGGAGCTTCTCGAGGAGGCCGCTATTGTTCAGGCCTGGATCCGGGAGTCGGCAACAAACGGACCCGTCGACGTCAAAAAGGAGGCGCTGTGGTTCCGTGGGGCGATGACGCAAATTTGCGATGCGTCCATGCCCCGCGTCCACTCATATCCAGCAAGGCGCCAGGTGTACTGGTGGTCTACCGAGATCGCACAATTACGTGTCGAGTGCGTAGCAGTCAGACGCCGGTACACCCGATACCGGAGGAGACGTCGTCGGGTCCCTGACGAAGAAGCCGTGCTGTATGAGGTGTACCGCGCGGCGAAGCAGGCCCTGAGGCTGGCCATCGGCGAAGCGAGGACGCGAGCCAGGGAGGAGATGTTTGAGACTCTAGACGGAGATCTGTGGGGGCGCCCCTATCGTGCGGTTCGAGGGAAACTTCGAGCCGCGGCGCCTCTACTCACGGAGAGTCTCCAACCTGAGCTGCTGGAGGAGGTAGTTGCAGCCCTCTTCCCGGCAAGAGCGGAGCATACTCCGCCGCCGATGGCTTTGCCCACAGCCGCAGAGTCTGCAGATGAAGAGAACGCCATCAGCGTCCCAGAGGTGACACAAGCAGAGATGGGGGCAGCCGTGACGCGGCTCCGGGCCAAGAACGTGGCTCCGGGGCCCGATGGAATCCACGGCCAAGCGCTAGCCCTCGCTTTTTGGAAATCTGGTCGTCTGCTCGACAGCCGGTGGGATTTTGGCCCCCACTTCCGGCGGCTGGCACCCAAGTTGTTGGGTGCGGCTGGAGCGTTATCAACGCTGCTTCCCAATTTGGGGGGCCCGAGCGCCGCCTGTAGGCGGCTCTACGTGGGGATTGTGCGATCAATGGCCTTTTACGGGGCCCCGATCTGGGCGGCTGACCTGACGGCCGGAAGCATCGCAGTACTGCGAAAGCCGCGGAGAGCGATGGCCGTCAGAGTCATAAGGGGATATCGCACGATCTCCTACGAGGTGGCTTGCGTACTGGCCGGATCCCCGTCCTGGGACCTCGAGGCGAAAGTACTCGCGTCACTGTATCGGTGGCGCGAGGAAGCGAGGGCGCGGGGCGAGTGGCTGATGCAGCGACATGTGGAGTTGCGTCGGTCACAGCTTCGCGCAGCCCTGGTGGCGGAATGGCGGGACAGGCTTTCACACCCTACCGCCGGTCTCGCCACCAACGAGGCGGTCCGGCCGGTAGTCGAGCCCTGGCTCGGGAGGAGGCACGGCTCCCTGTCGTTTTGGGTGACGCAGGTGCTCTCGGGGCATGGTTGCTTCGGGAAGTACCTGTGTCGCATAAACAGGGAGCCGGACGCCCGGTGTCATCACTGCGTCGACTGCCGGGAGGACACGGCGGCAAGGGGAAGGGGAATACGTTGGCAGAGTGTGCCGCATGGGAGGAGCCTCGCCGTGCCCTCATCTCAGGAGTAAGCAGTGACCTGTCACTGCCAGCCGTGGTCGAGTCGATGGCCGGCAGCGAGGAGTCCTGGGACGCGGTGGTGTCCTTCTGCGAAACAGTCGTGTCGCAGAAGGAGGCTGCGGAAAGAAACCGGGAGATCTCGTCCGCTCACCCAGCCCGCAGCAGGCGCACCGGGCGTCGGCAGAGGGCAGATAATGCCCTCTTCCGGCCCCCCTAAATGGGTCCAGGGACGGCGGACTCGGGGACGTCCGCCGCCCCCTATCACACTGGACCCGAGGTGGTGGCGCATAGTGTTCCACGCGCGCCCCTTTCAGACGTCACACTTCACCCCCCCCCCCCCCCCGACTTGAGGTGGCCCGCAGAGGCGGGCCGGCACTAGCCGGGGATTGCAGAAGTAATAACAGATCCCAAGATCTTTAGAAAAGGCCCTTCTCAGGGCCAACCCAAAGGCCCTTGTCAGGGCCAGCCGAAAGGCCTTTCTCAGGGCCAACCAAAAGGGCCTTCTCAGGGCCAATCTGAGGGTGCCTCGGCGTCGGAGGCTAGCCGCGCGCCGTCTGCAGCTAGCAGCGTCTTTTATTTGATGGGCGAGTTGGCGGACTCCGACAACGAGTCCATTGCGTGCGAGTCGGACGCAAGTTCAATGACTGGTCACCGAGAGCCCAAGCGGGCCCTTAAAAGAAATGGGTCCGGGGGTTCTTCGGAATCGAGGAGGCCGTCACAGGCGAAGACCAAAAAGCTGGTGTCGGACACCCACGACGTGGGTCTGGCAGAGGCCCAACGCCAGTTGGACTTGTCTCAAAGGGCCCAGCTTCAACAAGACCTGGAGGAGCGGGTTGCGGCCAAGGAGCAACGGACGCGCGTCGCCCGGGCCAAGTCCGGGTACGGCGCGTCCCGCGTTCTGCACGCAGACCACTCCCTGGCGGAGCTGGAGCTGATGGCCGAAGAGGACGAAGAGGAGATAGTGGAAGTCGCCTCTAAGTCCTCCAATTTGAAAGGGACTTTTCAAAAGTCCCTTAAATGCAGGGCCGCGAGCATGCGCGGCATCAGTCAGAGGTCAGTCAGCTGCATCAGAAGCTGGCTGAAGCCACGGCCCGGCCAAACAAAGCTGAGCCGATACAAGCGGCTGAGGTCCCCTCCTCCAACCTTGAGGATATAATCCGAAAGGTCGTCACGGAGGAGAGGACCTTCACGAGAGCCTGTCTTGCGGGCATCGAAGACAGGCTCTTGCCCGAGAAACGCCTGCGACCGCCGCTCGCGGCGGACAAGAGGCGACGCGAGCCGGAGCCGGTACCCCAGGGGGAAGACGCCCATCTTCCGTCCACCACCCCATGCAACCAGCAAGGGTGGACGAAGGTGGCCAAAAAGGGGAAAAAGTTGAGGTCGGTGGCTGCCCCTGCCGCCCCCGCCAACACCCCTCGCGGCCCATCCCAAACAACAGGCAAGGGGAAGGGGAAGACGTCGGCCCCAAGGCCAAGGAAATTGGTTCCCCCTAAGACCGCAGCCGTAGTGGTGACGCTCACCGCTGAGGCTGCGGAGCGGGGGGAGACGTACGCGTCTATAATGTCGCGGGCGCGTCCAAATGCCGATCCTAACAAACTGGGGATCGGCACAGTCTCGTGCCGCCGGACCCAGGCCGGGGCTCGAATTTTCGAGTTCCCGGGGGCTCAGGGTGGCACCAACGCGGACCTCTTCGCAACCAAGTTGCAAGAGGTCATCGCGGATGCGGCCAAAGTCACCAGGCCCACGAAGTCTGTGGCCTTGGAGGTGACCGACCTTGACGACTCGGTCGGTCGCAGCAATGGGGGGCTGTGGCGTCACAGCGGTGCAAGGTCGGGCCATCAGGCCCGGCCGCAGTGGCATGGGCACCATTCGCCTTGAGTGCCCAGTCGCCGCAGCTATAACCGTCCTCGCCAAGGGACGGCTTGCCGTCGGGTTCAGCTCGGGTGTAGTCCGGGCACTTGCAGCTAAGCCTCTGCGCTGCTACAAGTGTTGTGGCATCGGACACACTCGGCGTCTTTGTCCGTCCAAGGTCGACAGGGCGGACACGTGCTTCCGATGTGGCAAAGACGGGCACAAGTCCGCCTCCTGCGAGGCCGCCACGCCGCACTGCGTGGTGTGTGCCACCAGTGGCTGCCCTACGGGCCACGTGATGATGGGGAGGAACTGCAATCCTCCCCCTAAGAAGGGCAAAGAGCAGGCGCCGATCCGGCCTGTCGCTGCCACCGCCGTCCCTGAGGCTGGGACTTTGGCGGCTGTGGAGGGGGGTGCGATGTCTGATTGATGGATAGGGTCATCAAGCATCGCATCCTTCAGGCGAACGCCAACCACTGCAGAGCAGCCCAGGATCTGCTGATGCAGACCATGGCCGTTAGCTGGGTGATCGAGACGGATTGGTGTCGCGGTTTTCCACAGACTCCCCTCCCCTCTCGCTCTTAGAGAGGGGACCGGGATACGTGGCCGCCGCGTGGGGAGACTTGGCCCTTGTGGGCGTCTATTTCTCCCCAAACCGCCCTCTCGCGGACTTCGAGAACTTTCTCGAAATCCTCACCGCAGTGGTCGGGAGGGCGGCACCACGCCAGGTCGCCATATTGGGCGACTTGAACGCCAAGTCGACGGCCTGGGGCAACCCAGCCGCTTCTTGTAACGTCCGGGGACGCGCCGCAGAATTTTGGGCGGCGTCGTGCGGTGTGTCCCTCCTAAACAGAGGGACTGTCCACACCTGTGTGCGGCAACGGGGAGGGTCGTCTCCTCCTCCTCCCAGGTGGAGGCCAGCAGGCAACGGGTGCGGGGGCACCCTTGCCTGTATTGCACAGGCCTCCACCAGTGCCGGACGGGAATGGCCAGGTGTTCCCGGCCATTCCCGTAGCCCCCCATTGAGAATGGGGAGCACGCGGGGCCCGCCGGTTAGGCGGGCATGCACCGAGAGGGTCATGGATGTAAAGGTTGAGCCGGTTTCCCATAGTCCTCCCATCACGGTGATGTGGGAACACCCCTGAGTTTTAGTGGGTATACTGTCCCTTATTGACAGGAGTCCCACATACCCCGACTCGTCCCCCACGAGCGGGCATGCGTAATGCATTTCTCAGCGGAAAAAAAAAAAAAAAAAAAAGGTTAGGTTAGCTCGGCCGTGGTCGAGTCGATGGCCGGCAGCGAGGAGTCCTGGGACGCGGTGGTATCCTTCTGCGAAACAGTCGTGTTGCAGGAAAGGTGGAAAGGGAGCGGGAGATCTCGTCCGCTCACCCAGCCCGCAGCAGGCGCACCGGGCGTCGGCAGAGGGCAGACAATGCCCTCTTCCGGCCCCCCTAAATGGGTCCAGGGACGGCGGACTCGGGGACGTCCGCCGCCCCCTATCACACTGGACCCGGCGGCGGCGCGTAGTGTTCCACGCACGCCACTTTCAGACGTCGCGGAGGGGGTCTAACACTTCACCCCCCCCCGCAGACTTGAGGTGCCCCCAGAGGCGGGCTGGCAATAGCCAGGGATCACGGAAGTAATACTAGCTCCCAAGATCCCCGGTGCAAGTGTGGGAAGGGAACACCGGGGTGGTTTTTAGTCAGTAAGAGTCTGACAGACCCCTCCACCCACCCCAGGGCGGAGGACATCCATGAGAATTTTCCACCCCGGCAACAAAAAAAAAAAAAAGCTTAGGTTAGCTGCCCACCCGACGGACACATTGTCATGGAGGGCATCAGGATCGGGGTCAGGGCCCAGATGAAGTACTTGGGCCTTGTACTTCTTCACTACAGGTGGCGCTTCGGCCCACACTTCAGCGGGCTGTCGACGCGCCTGCTGAAGGCTGCGAATGCCCTTTCCTGGCTCCTCCCGAACCTGGGGGGTCCGAAGGCGCGATGCCGGCTTCTGTATGCCGGCATCCTTAGAAGCATGGCCCTTTACGGGGCCCCGATTTGGGCGGACTCCCTCAACAGGAGGGAGAACGCCACTGCCATTCGCAGGCCCCAAAGGGCCATTGCACTGCGGGTGGCGAGGGCCTACCGATAGGTGGGCTTCTCGGCGGCGTGCGCTCTGGCCGGCAGCCCTCCTTGGGAGCTCGAGGCATGGGTGCTGACCAGAGTGTACGAATGGACGGCGCGGCGTAAGGCGCTCGGGGAGCCCCCCGCCGCAGAAGAGCGGGAGGCGGTGCGGCAAGAGGCGAGGGACGCAATCGTCCATCACTGGACGGAGGACCTCGCCACTGCCGTTTTGACCGCCGAACCCTGGACGCGCTCGGGCCAGTTCTGAAGGATTGGCTCGAGCGGTCCCACGGTTTCCTCTCTTTCCGTCTAGTGCAGGTGTTGTCCGGACATGGGTGTTTCGGATCGCACCTGCACCAGATCCAAAGGGAGGAGACCCCGTCGTGCCACGACTGTGGCGCGGTGGAAGACACGGCACAGCACACCCTCGAGGTGTGCCCGGCCTGGTCCGAGCTGCGCCGCGGTCTGAGCGCAGCGGTTGGGCAGGACCTCTCGCTTCCCAGCGTCGTCAACTCGATGCTGGAAAGCGAGGGGGCCTGGACAGCGGTCGCCTCCTTCTGCGAGGACGTAATGTCGCAGAAGGAGGACGCGGAGTGCGCGCGGGAGGACGAACCTCACGCAGCGCCGCTCCGCAGGCGAAGACGATTGTACGATCGTCGTCTTATGCCTCCTGGTGGTGAACAGCGGGAGACGGGTGCGGGGGCGCCTTCTCCTGCATTGCACAGTTCACCATCCACGTCGAGCGGGAATGACAGAGCGCTCGCGGTCATTCCTGGACCCCTCCCCGATGGGGGGGGGGCGTGTCGGGCCCGCCTGCAAGGCGGGCGGTCGTCAGCGGGGGACTGGATGTTATGGCTCTGCCAGATTCCCAGTCCTCCTCCTTGCAGACGAGGTAGGAGCGCCGCTGGGTCGTTTAGTGGGTATACCGGATCTTCCGGGGAGTCCCACATACCCCTCCCATCCCCCGATGGGTGGGTATGCGTAATGCACTTTTCCCAGCGTCAAAAAAAAAAAAAATGTTAGGTTAGCTGCATATGGTTAGACTGGAAGCAGACCCCAACATAGTTGGGAAAACGCTAGGCAGATGAATGGGAAGAATTAAACAACTATTAAGTTAATCACCAAATATGCGAAATAACACGACCAAGAAAAGTACCTACCATTTCTTAAACTTTAATGTCTTCAAGTTCTTGTTGCTATTATATTTTGTTTATTAGTTTCATGTTATACAGCGTGGATCAGAAAGGTGTGGTCATATTTAGGGGTGTGATACAGATCATCAAACTGAACAACTTTCTCATTGAGGCCAACATCGTAATCGCGAAAAAAATATTTAATCAGGCGTCCCATATATTTGGGTCGAGTAGGTATTTAAGTTTTTTATGGGGACAGTTGATAATATTTTCGCGTTCACGATGTTAGTCCCATGGAGAAAGATATTCAGTTTGATGGTCTGTACCCTACCCTTAAATTTGACCACACCATTCTGGTAAATTCTGTAGAGCTAAAAATATACAGGGTAACCTTTACCCAAAAGGCTCATTTGCGAATACTAACTACTCGTACTTCACAAGTAAATTGTATGAATAATTAATAATTATGCTACATGCATAACTTCTATTGTAATAAAATTCAAGAAACTCATACACTTTCAAACTTGTATGTAGAACTTAAAATGATAACATGATATTGCGCTCAAATTTACCATAATATTCATATTCCAAAACGCTTATCTATGTTGGAAGTAGGCGTCAAATTCAACAAAACTATTCATGAAGTGCTATATTGTTCATAAAAGTCTAATCCAAAACAATCGCGGATAAAGTGGGCGTTATCGGTTCTTTCATAGCCATAGCAAGTAATCGCCATCATCACACGTAATAAAGCTAATATCAGATGTTATTTATGTCGTCTGAGCTGGCTTATGAATGCTAATTTCAGTGAGAGATATCTTTCATTTAGCCGCGTCAGTCAGCAATGGTCAAGTTAATTAAGTTATATGGTAAGTTGATGTGCAGATCCTATTAGGGTAGAGAGTTGTTTTTAAATTAGATTAGATGGCTCATGAAATTAAATAGCTTTGTTTTGTTTTGGTAATATGAGACTTTTGGATTAAATGTGGACTTTAAGCCTGGATACGATTTAAGTGGTTTGCAATTAACTTAAATCGAGAGAGTAAGAGTAAATTTGCACTTGGTATTGTTGTTACTTTAGGAAGGTAACTAAACTCTAAACTTTAGGACAGTAAGGTATTTTGACTAGTATTTTAATACGGTTACGGCCCTGAAGCCACCAGATGGGGCACGGCAGAACTTACCATAGCTATGTCATGCCTGCGCGTAGTCATGCTGGTGGGCCGGGCGCGCCTGCGCTGACTCTCAGGACTCGTTGAACAAACATTCTTCGCGGAAGCGGCCGCCGAGCGCCAGATCCCCTCTATTGTTGGTCGAAAACAATCGGCTCGTACTAGGTTTAACCAAGAGTAAGTGGCTACACCTAGTTCTAACCGGCTAAAACTAGGTGTAGCCGCACTTCGGGTATTAGCCGTAACATATACAACATATTTATACCAGTACCTAAACGTCCATTATTTCGAATCCCAAACAGCTACATCCGGTTAGACAGGAAGCTGACACCGACATAGATGTTGGGAAAAGGCTAGGCAGATGATGATGTTGGCGTATTTTAACTAGACACTGTTAAATGCGACCACATTCTCATTCCACAACGCGACCAAACCTCGTAAAACGACTCAAAAGAGCAACTCTGCAACCGACCATTCCGCGCACTTTAAAACAGTCGACATAACATATCGCCCATTTATATCAGAGGCAAGACCCAATCTCCATACAGAAGTACTGAAAATATATTTCTGTAATACTCCCGGTTGTATATTAAAGAAACACTAAAGGATGTGCTAAGATATTTTTATTAAATTCCACTGGAGGCCGTTTCGTCGCATTTAGTTCCAATGCAAATGGTCTGCACTCAGTTCGCGCGGGACAGATATTGTACCGCCCCCTTTATTTATTGTTTAAACGATCCTTGGGTGTTGTTATTAGAAGCTTAAATAACGCTTGTGTGTGCTCTATGAAAACCTTAGCTACTATAAATTTTTGTTTATGTTTATGACCGTTTGTTCTGATTTTGCTTCAATAGTTTTGATTTGAGAACGTTTAAGGGGCATTAGTACCCGTCAAGCAAGAATTGTCATGGATATTATGTAAGTGCCAAGGTATCTATTTGATTTTTGCTATCTTCCTAATCTATACACAAGCATTATATTGCCAGCTATTGTTTGCTTGTTTTATCTATAGGTAATGAGATATTCAAATATTTCTGCATATAATATATTTATAAGTGCATCTATTTCACGCATATCCAAACAAGTTAAGAATGTTAAATTATTACATCAAATGTGCAATGTGCAACCATACCAAATGCCATTATCCAAACAAATCATTTACCACCTTTACAAAAACACAATGACTCCCGATTTTCTGGCTAGTTGAACAAATATCTATTTCAAGTTCAGCAGGTATTGTCTCAGAAAAAAAGGGCAGATGTTGTCACCCGGACGAGTCGCGGAACAAAACGGCCGACTGCCCATCTTTTGTTAGGTAAACTAAGCATTCAAGATGTTCCCCGAATTACAAAATGTTTAGCTATTTGTTAAAGTCCTATTAAGTTCTGTCACTTTGGCACTGTCCTTACAAACTTATCAGACTTCTGATTCAAGGCAGTCTGAACTCTATTTCTTTGAATGTAAGGTTTTTTGTAAATGTCGATGTATGTGGTAAATCTGTAATTGTTGTTAGACGCAACTGAGACGTCTTTGAATGAGATGTCGATAAATTAAATTCGCTTCTGCCGTGTGAATTCTGAAGTTGTCTCAATTTGTTCGCGCTTACATAAGGGGAGTTTTTTTATACATTTTCGTCTTAATGGTCTTGGCATTATTTTCTAATGACGCGTGCACGACAAGTCAAATTCATATATTATTAATGTCAAATCTTTATAGAGAAAATCGTTAAATGAAGCGTCGTCATAATCGTTTGTATGACTTTCCATTTTCAAGAAATATAATGTAGTTATTCGCCTCATTGGCGGACTACAAAGCAGTGTTGAAGTGCTATTAGAGCTGATTCCGAGAATCTGCGTTCGACTCTTCACGATTAAATTATAATGGTAGAAATTAACAGGGTCACCTTAGTACAGTAACATTGTAATCTATATACCTATAAAAGTAGTAACGAAGTCAAAACTGTACATTGAATATTATTGAAAAAAAGTAATTGATACGAGGTGTGCAAGTGATTCTGATGGCTTAAATATAGTTTTTAGAATGTTTGTCCGTTTGTCTGGATGTATGTTCCGGATTGGCGCAAAAACAACTGAACAGATTCTGTTCAAACTTTGCACAAATATTCCTTAAAGGTTTAGTCCTCGAAAAGGCTATATTTTCTTTTGTGCTTTATTAAAAATAACCTGGTTCTTAATAATTAATTACAACCTTTAAGACTAATAAGCAATTTTAATCTAACCTAATTTTATATGTGAGAATTATTTTTTTAAACTTAGAATAGTGTATTTATTGCACTTTACACAAGTCCGTTCCACTTTCTTAGAGTCTGATATTATAATAAAAACACTTTGTTCATGTGTTATATGTGTGTCATTGTCACTATTATTTCTACACTTTTTGCACTACACCTCAGATTATAGAATAGTAGCACTACACTAACTCAAAGGGTTTCGTTCGTTTTAGTCTTCGCACTATATTTGTGTTGTCTAACAGCTGAATTGCCTCGACATTTACATGTCGGTGGAGTCGATGTCCATGGGCCTCAGCAAATTTTTGAATTATGTTGGTGACTGGTCCAAGGCTATATATTATCACGCTATTTGCTATGGGGGATTAGAAATATTGCACAATGTCCGTATTCCTAAACAGGTTACCATGAGATTTAAATAGACGAGATTTTTTTAAATAATATTGCAGATATCTACGGACCGGATATTGTGGATAACCTCTGAAAAAGATATGAACACACTATACCTACAAGGAGCTAAGCAGTCAATCTTGACATGTACTCGTATAATTATTATGTATAAGAACGGCTATTTTAGTTACTTAACGAAGTAAATAGCCTAACGGTTCCACGTTCGACCCGTTATGCAACTTATAATGCCAATAGAATTCACAGTCACGTGAAATTTCACGCAGACGAGCACGCGAGCAGAAGCAAATTAAAATAATAACGAGCCAAAATTATACTTCAAATTGTATTATTATATTACCTACCTATTGTGGTATAGTAATTTTATTCTAGGTGCATCGTCTTCACATATAATTATATAATTGATGTACCAATACCAAATATTGTAAAACATTTTAAAAGAGTAACGGTGGAGTTTCTTGCCCATTCTTCTCCATACGAAGCTACCTTTTGGAAGGGGCGACTAGAATCAATTCTATTTTATTTGTAAATTTTGACGTTCAAAAGTGCCATCTATGTGCCTATTTGAAATAAATAATTTGACTTTGACTTTATTGAAATGTGCCAGATGACACTCACAAAGCCAATGTTGATTGTTCGAACTCTTAAGACCTGTAAAAGTTCAAAACCAATAGCTACACGTTCTTGACCCACCAGCAGGTCAACGGCAGCAAACATGACAGATCTTTCTTACGTAAACTTGACTATAAAACTATGAAAAAAAAAAATAGGTCTCGAGACTCAAAGTAAAAGAAGCACGCATCATTACGCGTACTCAAAGGCCTTCTTAAGACAATAACGAATATTTTCTTATTTGTTAAGAGCCACCGGGGTAAAAAAAACACTCAATAAGCATTCGGTAGACGGCAACTGAACACTGTGTAAATAATGATAAAAGTATTTGCTTTGTGGAGACGTACAAAGATCGGAGTAAACACTTAGATACGCCCACTAAGATGCGTGCTACAGTGATACGCCAATAGTTATGTATTTGTTTTATGATTCTGATTGTTAGAAGTTCGGCATACAGTCTGTTCAGTTCTGTTCGGCTTACAGGGTTACGAGTCTGTCCGAAAGGGATATCGTGGCACACAGGCATCTGAAGGAACACGGGTGGGTTTTAGTTAGTAAAAGTCTGACACGCCCTTCCACTCCGCCCAAAGCGGGAAAAGTTATTTGATAATTTCCCATCCAAAAAAAAAAGAAAGGAGTTCGGCTACCACGCCCAGGGTCGATTTCTGGTCGGGAATACCAGCGCTGCGACACTTATTTTTTTAATGTCGCAGCATCATGCTGAGATATGAGCCTTTTAGCCTCCTGCAGGACTTTCCGTTTTCTCCGTTTGCTTTTCATTTTACTTTTGTTTTTTAATGAAAAATCTGTCAACCAGTCTTACCAAGGGGCATCGTATTACCCAGTTACTGGGTTGTGGAGTTCAGATAGGCAGTCGCTCCATGTAAAATACTAGTATTCAGCTCAATCGGGTTAGACTGGAAGTCGACCCCAACATAGTTGGGTAAAGGCAGGCAGATTGATAGACTAGTTTTTTATATAATTATAATTAAGTTTAAATATTTGTTTTTATATTTCTATGAGTGTGTATCAATAGCCCAATCCTTCGACTATAGAAAAGTCATTATTTAAAAATCCTAATTGATATTTTCTCGTATTTTCCGTGTAATAGGTATCTTAGTAAAATAAGTACCTATTAGGTATTAATGTAAAGTTAATTTGCATGCCCTAAACAGGCAAAATATGGACTGTACCTAAACCACCAACCTCTTACAACTCTATACCTATATTTTCTGCTAATAAATTATTCTTATTCTAAAAAAAAAATATTCTTATTCTTTCTTATTCCCCATTAAGTAAGGTAGCCTTGGAAGTTGAGTAAAGATGTCTGCTGATGCTCTTCCACAATTTGTAAACACATCATGATTAGGTACCACATTAGCTTAATGAGGCTTTAAGCCACCGGTTTTATGCTAGTTAACTCCATTAAGACTGTCTGTATGAGTTGTATACCTAGGTATTTGCTCAAGTATTGGATATCTCTAATGGATAAAGTCATAGTAGGTAAGAATACGATGTGATGTATTTGTAGAGATAAACTGTATGAGATGTACTGCCTCGTTGGTCTAGTGGTTACAAGCGCTACTGCTGAGCAAGAGGTCATGGGTTTGATTTCCGGGTCGGGCAAAGTGTTTTTAGGTGTTACCATCAGGAATTTCTTAGTACCAGCCCAATGATATCAATAGGCTCGCCCCCTGTTACATGGGACTTAAATATGAAATATGGGTGTAGGTAGGTACTATAAGCGCACCTCTGCCTAACCCTTCGGGGAATTCAGGAGTAATATTATATTTATTGTAATATTTTATTCCTAGGCTTACATTTTGTTAACTTATAAACAACAATAAGTATTGGTTGTTTACCTTAATATTTCTAATATTGGACTTTAACTATGTATAAATATTAATTGGATAATATGTGTAACCTAGAATAGTTTAATTCTGGATCGGAGATGTGACCACAACAGTTCTATTGTTGATCTTTACGTCATCATTGTTACCCCAAGGGAGAACGATATCTATTCATAGCACCCCGCCAGTAGTGTCCACCACATAGCCAGCTAATGCATTAGTGGCCCAGAATAATGTATGCCACAGGGAATTAGGATTGTACTGTAACTGGAAATATCTGAAGCTATTTCTTGGACTTGTCATTATTAGGCTCTCTTAATCCATCTGCCTTTTGTTGCTAACTATGTTATAACGGGGTCGTGGTTTCAAAAAATGTGGCTTATTATTAGTACTTTACATGGTATAAATGAATTTCAATTCTGTAACCTAACTACTACCAAACTGTAGGGTTGAGATCTTGGAGTTAGACTGGTTATCAGACTTTCTAGTTTCTGATTGACTGATCTTCTTGTTTGTTATTTATCACGAGAACCTCTTACGTAATTTCTATTTATTATGTGACCCAAATCGTCACAGAACATCGTAATAAACAAAATTCAAAGATCTATTCCGATAATAATACCCGTGTGAGGCATTCAGAAATGGGACACTAGGCTCAAACTAAACAAAGCCCCATAAAATAACATGGATCGCATAAAGTAAAAGCCTGAATACATTTAGTAAACTCTAGTAGCGTCCTCGATATTGTTTGACTATCGAGGAGCTAATCCAAACACAGTAAGCATGTTATATCAGGCTTGATTTTCGCAATCCAAAATCGTGGATGTCGAATATCACGTACAATTTGCGTTAGAAAGCCTATGAGCCGAAGCTAATGTTTTTGCTAAGCGATTCGCTTAGGCCGCGTTTATATTAAACGTATAATCAGTCGCTGATTGTCAGCAGGCTCACTATGAGCCCCACTAATACATTATGGAATTTCTGTGATAGTGTACTGTCGGTTCGGTGTAAACGAAAAGTTGAATATGTATAGAAAAACAGTAAACTGCGTAACCCTCGTTCACTTGATCTTGTTCGTTCGGATTTGGTGTGAACACGGCCCTAAAATGTGAAACGATGTGCGTTTGTTTTTAGCAAATTGTTGCTCCACAAATGCCTTATAAATTCATTAGATACAGTATAATCAAGGTATATTCTCTAACAAATATATTTTGTTATTACTGACCTAGTTTCTTCGGTGCTTAAAATAATATTTGATGTTGTTTACCTATCGTCTGATTTACTTCAGTTGATCGTGTTCTAGATTTTGATGAATTGCAAATAAACAAGTTAATTATATCAAGAGACAAACCAGGACACGAAATTTGAAGGATTTGCGTGTTAAACGTACCTTAAATTACGTTAAATAAAACATCAATATAGTAATTTATGTCTTCAGACCAATCAGATCAATACAAAAAGAAAAACCGTTTTACACAACAACAATCAGTGAGAAAGTACCTATCAAATTGCGTCAAAATAGAAAATTGTATCTTTTCCGCTACATCGCTTTTCTCTGTACCTACTTTATTCTTCAGGGATTTGATTGACTGACTCACCGTGGTAGATTAACAGTACAGCCAGCACGTGCTTGGGGCTATAAATCTCTAGGGACACTACAAGGACTTTTTAAAGAAAGGAAGAAAACAAAGGGAGCATACAAAATATGGTTTCTAAAGTCACCTCTAAGTTTATTTACAAGCAAGAATTTATTGTAGGATGTCAAACTAATACTAAAAGTAATTCTTATAATTCAAAACCTGAAACCATTTTTTTTTTCTGAAAATCGTCAGCTGTTTATCGAATAACAGTAATTTCAAGTAAGTCATACAAATATTGGTATATAATTGAATTACAAAAATGTACATAAATACACACCATATACCAAAATTAACGATAGCCATGATTATGCAGTTAAAACCATAATACATGAATTCAGTATGAGTTCTAATTAAACATAATCTAGATTAATTTGGTTAACAACACATCCAATTACAGACAGATGTTCAAATTGGAAATAAATTAATAATCTATCAATTCTCAGCACAGTAAGTACCTACATGAAATACGTTAAGAAAAAATAATTCGATCCTGCACACGTACAAATCGTAAAACATAACATGCATTATTTTCGAGATACAAAATACATAATGTAAAAAATACATTGCAGAAGCCAAAAAAGAGACGACAAGATTTTAAAACACTTTCAAATTCAATGGCTGTCATGTTTGACTTCATGAATGCAAAATCTGCGATTGACATCAGGACAAACCTTTTGTCTACAGAAGCTATCAGACATTAACAAACTTCAAACCAGTATGCGATATACGAGATGCAGTTCGAAATGCATTGACTTGAACTCACAGCAATAAGCTGTCGGGTGTAAATTGCAATAGTTTGTAAAGTAACTAGTAGTTTGGCAGACTTACTTACGTCATAGGAAATTCAGGCTCTCAGTTGGCTCGTATAACTTATTCGAGATTATATGCAACTACCATAATGCATGATGATTCGTAGAAATTGGGATGGGCTGATAAAAAGCATAATATTAGATGGATAGACTTCTAGATCAATTGTTCAGAATTGATAGTCAAACAAGATTATACAAGTGACAATTTTGTTGCAAGTAGAGATTTTAGACAGATCATCTTTAGGATAGACAGAAATGAAAAACGAAGAGAAGAGATTATCAATATTAAAAAGAAAAATAAACACTATATAGAGGGCAACGTCTAGAATTCTAGAATCAAACTCTCGTTCCCCCAAGTATTGAAAGCTAACGATAAAAATATAGCCATTATGTTGTAGATATTTGCCCCACTTCTACCAGGATTGTATTACTATTCAATCAGCACGTCTTTGTTCGATTGATGGTAAGGGAGGGGTTTCGGGGCTAAAACAAATTACCGAGCCTCACCGTATTTACTTACACAGATCAGTTACAGGCCATATATCAGACAATGTTTCGCTTACCGACAAATTAACGGATAGAAAAATATTTGCCATGTTACGTAACCTTATTTTGTGTTGGTTACTTCGTACCTCTCTTGTTTCTAGACTATTATTAGCTTTTGCTCGAAGCTGAATTTTCGTGTAAAAGATGTTGTTCTAGTAGAACTACGTAACTTTTCGAAGTTGGTAGATACATCGTTGGCAATAATTTTGGGTGTGTAAGCAAACGAAGGGCAACCGTTACAATTATTGTGATTATATTTTTCTGGTACAAAATTTGCTATGAGGGATAGTTTAGGTATCCCAACTGGGGGTCTGCTCCGAAGTATCGGCCGAATGTTCGGTTGTTTTATAACTTCCATAGTTTCCTTGTTTGAATTTGAATCCATACCCGACTTAAAGTCACATTTTTGTCTTTGGCTTATCTTTTTGACTGTCGTTTTTTTTTTCTTTCGCCGTAGTCAGCTGTAGTTAGCCGTAGTCAAGCAACAGCCGAACATTCGGCCGATACTTCGGTTTAACGCTTCGGAGTAGACCCCCTGAATGCACATACTGCCTGAAAGACTGTCGCACCTACATCTATAATCTCATTTGCGGACAGTACATCAACAGCATATAACAAATTCCATTGTAATATTCGTTCGTGGAAAATCTCCTTTTGACCTATTACATAGTTCAAACGTGTTTGCGTAACTAACAAAAACAGTCATAGAATCTACTCAGTTTATTGATAAGGTGAACTTGATGTAACGACAAGACTTATTGATGTCTTTTTGGGTCTTCTTCAAATTATGTAATAAGGTTGTGACTACCCAAATATAAAGTTTTGTTATAGGTTAAATAGTCTAGCTGCACGTGACAGCAACAATAAAAGCCAAGTGCGAGTCGGACTCGCGCATGAAGGGTACCGTACCATCATCTATAAAAACGGCAAAAAAATCACGTTTGTTGTATGGGAGCCCCCCTTAAATATTTGTTTTATTTTAATTTAATTATTTATTTTTGAAGTGAATATATATTTAAATATTCTGTGAATATTTCAAGCATCTACTTGTTGCCGTTATCAATATCGAGCAAAAACGAGCAAAAAATCACGTTTGTAGTATGGGAGCCCCCTTAAATATTTATTTTATTCTGTTTTTTAGTATTTGTTGTTATAGCGGCAACAGAAGTACATCATCTGTGAAAATTTCAACTGTCTAACTATCACGGTTCATGAGATACAGCCTGGTGGCAGACGGACAGACAAACAGACGGCGGAGCCTTAGTAATAGGGTTCCCGTTTTACCCTTTGGTTACGGAACCCTAAAAATTAAAATACGAGAGTAGAGTAGAGAAAAGTAAATAAGCATGTTTATATTATATTTCATTTGAAGCTTCAAAATTGATTTTCTAAAAAATTTGTAACGGTGGCATCAAAGTCTACTGATGATCATTACGTACTTATATAATTTCTAAATAATACTGTTTCACATAACGGATCAAATAAATACAACCTACCTACAAAAAAACAATTTTAAAGGTATTTTCCATTTTACGCGTATTCGTACATTCCAAATTTTACTTTACTCCGTGCGCTACACGAGTATGTAATAAATATTTTAAAAACCCTGTTTCATTGTGCCGTACTGGAATCTTATTTTTCGACGGCGTTGTGCAGCTGTACGAATCATAAGGGTGTCACGTCTCCTGATTTACGACATCTCTTGCTGAGACCATACTTACCTCATACCAACAAATCATACACTGGATTGGAATAAAGTGCCGCGCAATGATTCACAAGAAAGCCCACTAAAACGGCTCTTTATGACTCAAAAAGAAATTGATTTCAAATTTTACTGCATATTAAAATAACCTTTATATTTGATTGCCACTTATTTTTTTTAAGAATTTTAGAGGTAGCGTTCGAGTTTTGTACACAAGTGCGAAGCGGGAGCCCCCCCACTGTTTCTCGATCATGAATCAACATAAACATCAATTCGTTTAATTGAAAATAACTCGAGACGTTAGTGATAATACGAATTTGCCGAATACAAATTACGGTATTAGTATTTTTTTATTTTTTTTATTAAACATTTTGAAAGTATTTACGTAACTTAAAAACTAAACAGACTTAAAATAAAAATAATAATATGTACAAGTAAGTATTAAAAAAGGAGGGGAAATAATCATAGGGCATCAAAAAATTCTTCCGCATCGCTGTCAACAAGAAAAGTGCCCAAAAAGCTGGCAGCATTGCCACGTTGTATGGCAATACTGATTCTTTGGCCAAAAAATAGGCCAGCCCTCTGTTCACGTGAGGAGTCGACCAACCGCTTGGCGATGTCTCGAAAAACTAAGTTACGGTTGATTTTGTACGCGGTGTTGCAACAGAAATAAATATTGATTTGTGGCTGCATAAAGTTATATCATCATTATAAATTCATCAGGAATGCTCTTAGAATTCTTAACGACGTAGGTACACTATATCAATGGTAAATAACTGAATTAATACCAGAGAGAGCTTGTTTTATAAACACAAAGATGGCGTGCAAGAATCAATCATAGATGAACAACCGTAGATTGATAAAGACACTAAGTCGGTAAACAAAAAATACGCAGCTCAATTTGAAACCAATTAAAATACGTAGGTATTTATCACCATGTGCGATCTTGATTGCAACTGAGGCTAAGCAAGCATTCAATGGGTATCAAGCGGCATCTAATTAATTTGTGCTACGAATAGTGTCGATACAGTGACCAGCCTTCAATCAGAATTGAAGGTGATTCAATTTAAGCCCATCAGATACTCGATGCTTAATTTGGGTGAGGCTCCAAAGATTAAAGATTTTCTATAGACAAAGTAAAGGGCAATATATTGGGCTGGCTATGTAAGTTTACGACTAAAGAGTTGTAGATATATTATTTGTACGCTGCTATTTTTTTCTTAGATCACGTTAGTCTTTTTATAAGTTACTAGCTGCGTCCTGCGGTTTCACCCGCGTAAGTCTCGATCCCGTGGGAATATCGGGGTAAAAAGTAGCCTATGTCATAATCCAGGGAAGTAACAAACATAAACACACACACTCACAAACTTTCGCCTTTTTTTTTTTTTTTTTTTTTTATAATATTAGTGTGATGATGTGATGTGATGTGATTGTTTCTGTGATAATAATATTATTTTACTTACGCATACAGTTTTATTTAAAATAAACTTTATCTTTAATTGACCGAGCTAGCGAAGCTTCTTTGCTTCACGTCGCAAAATTTGCTTTCCTGTGTCAGTTTGTTGCTATTCCTCTACAGGTCGTATTTTACAACTGATCTAGATGAAACTTGATATACATACAGGTTTTACGATTTTATAGACTATTTTTTCGTAGGAGATTTTTTATTGTAGGGGTACGTCCTCCAAAAAGGGACAAAACGGGGGCTACTGAATAGCTCCGCCTTATGATGAGATCAGATTTCGATAATTCTTTGTTTATTTGAAAGTTAGTAACTTTAAGTTGAACTCATAGATTTGGCGAAGATCTGATAAGGATCTTCGGCGTGATGAGCAGAATAGCTCCTCAAAATGAACTTTAGTTCAAGTTAAGGTCCACTGGTAGAAACCTAAAAGTGAGCAATACATTGCTCACTTTTAGGTTTCTACCAGTGGACCAGTGGCTGTTTGTGTATGTGAGTTTAAATGTTTATAAACGCACCCACGATACAGGAGAAATTCCTAGTGTGGGGCAACGTTTAAAATAAAAAATAAAATATAAAGAAAAGTGGAACAATTGTTGCAAAAAACTTTGTGCTCGCTAGGTCTACTGTTCGCAAAACTACTATTTTAAATGTGATCTTTAGGGCTAGTATCTAACAACCATAACCATTGTTTCGTTCGAGAACCTGGCCTATAGTCTTATTAAAATAATAATTATTTGTTTAAAGACGTACGCGTATCTAGGTAGTATATCAAAATATTCCGACGCAAACACTTTTACTCATCCAAAAAAATTAATCATATTTGCCCATCTGCCGTTCACTACTCTGTGGTAATACCATTAGCTTTAAATACAGTCCATTAAAAGCTCCGATTGATTGGGCGGATCGCAAGGAACTTTTTATCGTTTTATAAATATCTAACATCCCAAATATTGTTGGATGTTTGATGAGGATTGGCAGCTATGGCAAAAAACTGAAACTCATAAATAAGATGACGAACATAAACTTTGATGATGTTAGTTCTGACTGAAAGACATTTCTGACATATCATTTTGCGTATATAAAGCGATGAGAATGAATATAAAAAAAATATTAAATTTTAATATGCATATTTGCATAATATAGGCAGTGGTGGCCCAGTGGCAACGGGTGCAACTTACGAGTTGTAGATCGTAGGTTTCAAACGCAGGCAGGCGCTTTACTTTGTGTAAATAATTTCATCACCACTGCTCTCAAACCGTTTTGAGAGCAGTGGTGATGAAATTATTTGAAGGAAAACATCGTGATGAAACTGGCATGTCCTAGAACCAAAAATTCGAAGACATGTGACATCCACCAACCCGTACCTGGGTCTGCGTGGTGGATTACTGCCCACTCCCTCTCGAAGAGAGGAGACCTGTGTCCCAGCATGGACCATTATAGACTGATTATGCTATGCATATTTGAAACCACTTTTTACTTTGAAGCAATATACAAGAGATGTAGGTTTTATTGTTTTGTATGTATTGCTCGTTTACGAGCCAAGTAATAATAAAATAGTAGTCCTCCAGACCGAATTTCGGCCATGGCGACCAATCTCAGCGGAGAGTAGCCTTCGGCGCACGAGGTGTTGGTTGGTTTGGTGGTGTTTTGTGTAATGTTTACCTACTCGAGTTTATGTTTTCGTATGCACGTGTTTCTGTGACAAATAAAATTATTTTTCTTTCATTCTTTCTTTCAGATATTAAAGTGCACAAGTATGTGCGCGGACACAAGTGCACTCTCTCTTCGAGAGTTGATTGTGAGGCTATCATAGGCCGACGTCCGAAGTTATTAGGTATCAAGTTACGAATAACTCAAATTTAGGCAGAGTCGTTTGATAGCTCTTTTTAATTTGCAATCAAAAAGCCGTTGGCAACACCATGTGTACAACGATCATCGTTATTTACAGCCAAAAACGTTCTACATACAAGTATTGCATTAACTTAGCTCATTTTCACCAGTTTATAATGCATTATTAAGATCCTATCACACGTGACTACCTAATAAGACTTTTACGTTTTTTGTCAAAAACACTTGCTAAAAAACAAAACTCTTATTGATCTTTGTTTGCATAAGAAAACTCTACAACAAAGAGTGTACAATAAATCCAAGACAAAGCAACTATGCTACCGTTATTAAAAACGTCATCCAACATTGTTCCAGGAATGCAATTTGCAATGATTTGCACCCATTAAGCGACTGCGTCTAGACAGAAAATTCCTTTTGCATTGCAGAATCCATTGGGGGGGTACAATTGTTTGCTTAATCATCGGTATTTAAATACCAATTTTGCGTATGACTATCTTTAATTTGATTAATATTCATTTGCTTTATTCGGGAATTTTACTCACTCTTGTAGGTATTTTAGAAGAGGTTTTTAATTGGTATCATTATAATGACATCATAACCCGGGGTTGCTCAGGACAAAGCCTTATTTCATTTATTTTTGAAAATTCCTTGCTTAAAATTATGAGACAAGAAACAAGACATTCCTATTAAAACACGAGTCACAATCTCAAAAGTAAAAGATATCTGGCAGAAGCCAGATCTCATTAAGTAAATAAAAAAATGAACTAAATTATTGGTAAAAATTTTCACTTAGGTAATGCGTGTTAATGTTTCAAGTTTCAGTCTCAAAATTGTTTTCACTTAACTAAAGTAAAGAAGTTAATGGCTCTTAAACGACTGCTTATCTTAATTTAAATAACTATATAGCTGCATTACTCTTTATTTAAGAAATATACCTATAAGTTCAATCCCACCCTCGCCATCCAGTTTTGCAAAAAGAAAAATAATCTGTGAATATTTTGACAAAATGGAAAGCTTAAAAATTCGCACTGTTAACGGGTCTGTAGCCGAAAAATGTTTTTCATTTACAAGGGGTTGAAAACTTGATGGATTATTAAAACGTTCATGTTGACGTTAATAGATTTCTCGTGTAGGGTGCATTGACGACGTTATTAAATACGTGAAATGCAGTTTTTCTAATGACCGTCAGACGACGAAGTCGAATGGATTCTGCAGGGGACTGGGTGCTAATGTGTGCCAAATGACTTGAATTATCGGCACGCGTCCTTTGTAAATGGTGGATTTTTTGCGATGACTATTCATTTTGCGGTCCGATATCTGAAGATAGATATCTGTTTGTGGATAACGTCATTCCCAGGTCTTTATGGATTTATTTTTGCACGATTTGCTGTCAGCCTGGCGTCCCTGTTGTCCTTTATTTGGGCACTTCATCCTCCAATTCATTATCTTGTTAATCGTTTGCTTCTGATTGATAATTGACAAAAACTGAAGACTGTCTTCATTTCTTAACGTTTTTCTATCTCATATGATACTATTAATGAGTTAAATGGAAAAGAAAATTTAGTCTTTCAAAGGTAACCAAATATTTATTATTAGATGGTATGATCTGTTATGATGCGTGGACAGGTTTTTAGATGCTGATGTAAATAAGACGACTAGACTGTTCTAAGTACGTGTAAACAGCCATGACGGACGGGCGATGACAACAGGGCGGGACAGGCAAGAAGACCATAGATAACATACATACATGTATGTATTTTATAATTTCGGATACATACGTAACATGATCAAAACAATAAAACGAGTAATGTCAGTAGGTATATAACTCTGGTCGGGCTACCGTACCTACCCATGTCGAAAGTATATCTACCATTCAAAACTTGTTTTGTTCCTAACACCTCGGTAGCTCTAGTAGAGAAATAAAAAACAAAAGACAGCAGTAATTGAAGACCAGTTGCAGTGAGTTGTTATAAGCATTCTAGTTCGCATTAAAGGCCCGGGCACTTTTAGTTATCTTGTTGATCAATCCACCCACAGCTGTCAAACGAACAAAATAAATATGTTATTACTAATGCGCGCTCTACTCCGAATCAGATAACTGCTAATCTCCATTACAATTAAAAATTCGAGTTCAACCACCGGCGGAATATTCAGTATAGTACTTAAGGCGTGATTCGACAGAATTACTATGATCGATGATAAAAAAAAATTATAGAAGGCCTCGTTTTGCGGACGTGTTTGGGTATTGTAAGTATGGATGATCATAGCTTGTCAGTATTGCTGACACCATCATAGCTTTGTTAGGTAGGGTCGACAGCGAGATATAATTTGATAATATATATATTTGGGAATATATCGACTATATTATTTTTTTGCGGAACAGTTACTTCGATAACTCTGATCGCTTTTTCTAACTCAATACATATTCGGAATGAAATCATACCGCAAAATTATTCGATACAATTACGCTCAAGGCTGCGCTTACTCATAAAAATAATAAATTTCAAAAGCACCGACGCAAATTTTCACTTTCTCGCTTCATAAACAGGACAATAGACAAACAATAATGGAGAAAATTTGCATTCACTGCGAGCATTTTTCTACCATCTTCCGCCGGAGACGACGCAGCAGACTCGCTTCATTAAGCTCCAAATTATCAACATACTTCACCCTCAACGTGCAAGCGAATCTCACCATTAAGCACATTATGCAAAAATCTAAAATTCCGTACCAAGCGAGAAGCTATTACGAACACGTAAGGCCTATTTTCGCATGAAAGTATCAGCGTGCAAGCGATTTCAGCTGTGAAGTCCGTCAGATCATAACTCACGAGGTCTGTGGAAAACTGATCACACCTTCTCGCAGTCATTAACACTTTATGGAATATTAGGCCTTAACATTGTGGGAATAAGGGTTGGACTAAGATAAGCAAAGATAAGAAAGAATATTTTGCGCATTTCAAGTAAAGAACCCTCCTCCGGGTGGCACCTAACCCTCATTCAGTGTGTTTAATTGTTTTGATTTTAAATTGCGAAATGAGAAATGCAAAACTGGGGTGCATTTTAAATCCCCGTCCGTCGGTTTTGTGTTCGGATTTGCTGCCGTGTTCGTTTTCCTGCTATTATTGTTTATTGTTTTGATAAAAAATTTCATCACGCCAGGTTTAAAGATTCATACAAACGGTTTTCAATAAATATGCAGATATTCGACTAACATATTGTGTGAACTAATTGCGACGTCCGTTTCACTGAAGCGTCGCATAGATTGCAGAGAGCTGCGCAATTTATAACATAAAAACGCGCGTGAAAAATCGAAGCTTTGTTCAGTATAAAGTAAAATGGTATCGGGTTTAACAAATAAAACATCCTATCGTTAATTAAGTATTATTAGTATTACATATAGCGATATTAAAGTCATAGATGGCTAAAATATTACCGATGCTTATGAAGAAGCTCAATTTATGATTGGAAACTTTTATCATTTTCATATTTATTTGAAATTGACACAGATTTATTCTAAAAAACCTCGACAGTTTTTATAAAATAAAAAAGTCGAGCACCATTCGAATAACACGAAAATGCTGCAAAATTGGACGCGTGTACAGAAAGATACGCGATATTTTTTTCAAAACTAAGCTGGTATATTTATCTCGTCACGTTATTCGAACGAATAAGCACGTGGAAACGTAGGACAAAGGACGAAAACAGGCATGGGTTAAAACTGAAAACGTATAGCGAATCTGCGTTGCGTGTCGCCCGCGATAGCCTGCGGCAGCGGCGCTCTTTCAGACCAGTCCCCTTAACAGTTTAAACTTTTTCCCGTATTCCCACTACCCGTAATACAATATTCATTGAAAGCGCGTCTGGGTGTAGATTCCGAACGAGAACTACCCGCATCGGAACGAGGAAATGCAAACAGTATTATTCTGACACATTTTGACAAATTGAAGTGTGATAGAGGCCTCTCGCTATTGTTTCATGTATTTTTATTCGTTTCTCAATTTCGATGTTTGAACCACGTTCGTTAGTGATTGTCTGTGTTTGATTTATGATTTATGAGCCGCGTGGGTCGCGTCGCGAATCAATCGAAGTGTGTGGGACGAAGCATAAGGCATACGAAAATGTGCATAATTTTATCTACTTATGTGCGCATTAAGACGTAATCTATGGGCTTATAACAATTTGTCTCGACGCTCGTAATAATGTTAGGAGTTACAATGCAATTTATTTGGAACTCTACGAGGATAGTTTCTTCCTTATTTATGGGTTGATAGTGAGCTAAAGCGTGGTATGACTGTGACTCTCTACTTTTCAAAGATTTACACGATCTGAGAATAAAATTCCGTTACATCAAAAAACCCGGGATTACCGGCATATAGTTTGCAGAGTGAGCAAGCTGAAATGGCAGTGGGCTAGCCATATTTGTTGGTAGACGTATCGGCAAGCGTAGTGAGGGACGCCCCCAGCTAGATGGACCGACGACCTTAAACAGATGGCTGGGATAGACAGGATGCGGAAGGCGGAAGATAGGGTGTTGTGGTGCAGCCTGGGAGAGACCTATGTCCAGCAGTGGACTGCGATAGGTCGAGTTGATTGATTGATTGACACAAAAAAGGGTACGTTAACAAAAAAAAATTAACCTACGCGTCAATTTGAGAACTACGTCTTTTTTTCGTCAGGTAAAAATATCATAATATCAAGACCAAAATCAACACAACCCTGCAATACGGTAAACTCTAACTTAATTATTTCATCCGCATATATTTCCAAACAGACTGAAAGCCGAAACGGTTATAAAGATTAAAACGCAGCGCGTACGCCGTGTCCCTTTCAAATTAAATGGGGGAGTTTTAACCGCGTAAATCAGACGAGGGCAAAACGTTCTAATTACTCAAAAATCATATTTACAAGCGTACAAAGCTGTGGACAGGTAATGCTCATTAAACCTTTGCATAACCTCTAGTCTGGACTGTGCTGCCAGGGTTTAAATTTTGCCATGAATATTGCAGTTACAGTTACTTAGAACAGGTTTATAAGGCAAAGCAAACTTATGTAGGTATTAAATATTGCGGCTATTGATAATACCCTTATGTCAAGTCTTTGAAGGTAATTGAAGGACTGTGAAACAACCAAAGAACGCTGCCGCAGCAGATTGCTCTAAACCTTCTTAATATTAATAAGACGTACCATCTAAATTACTGTTGTCAAGAAGCAGTCCGTAACTATTCTTCAAAATTGTTTAATTGTGTGCAAACTGAGATCAGACCACTGCAACATATTTCGCCACATAATAGCCTTGTAAGACCCTCTAGCATCCTCATAACATCTCTTACTTTTTCTTTTTAACGATGACATTAATACCAGTTTTCTATTGAGGAAAATGCAATATATTTTCCCTTGATTACTAGACTCACCCTAGAAAATCGTAAACACCAGATCCCACCCTCCAGTTATTGTTATTACTCCAGTATCATGCAAAATAACGGAAATATTTTTTTGGTTTCAAAATTGCGCAAATGTAGGGTGCTTTTAAATTGAGTCTGGCACGCCTAAATGAGGGAGATCCAACGCAAATTGTGAAAGCCAACTCCATCGCTAGCTTTCATTTACGCATTAAAATTCACGTGGTGGTAAAAAATATGAGCCAAAGTTGAAATACGCTGGCAATTAAAATTAACTTTCAAGTTGACGATAAATAATAATAATACAGAATCGGAACACAGGATTTTGCTTTCTAATATTAGTTGGCTTAGCTAAAAAAATCCTGTGTTCTCCTTCATACACACATAAACTCACGCCTTCTTCCCATGGGGTAGGCAGAAACTATAGAACGTCACCTGCTACGCTCCTTACATACTCCTTTTGCTTCGCCTACATTCATACATCTGGTCAAACACGCGTGCCGTTTGCGAGTACTACGCACCTGACCTTTCTGAAGAACATCACCAATTAGGTTACTATATTATGTCCTCCTAGGGCGTCCCCTTCCGGCGTTTCCACTCACCTCTGTTTTGTAAATACCCTTTGTTAGTCGCCTTTCATTCATCCTCTCAACATTACCAAACCATCTAAGCATACTTTTTTCAATTTTTGTCACTAAATCTTCTTTTAAACTGCACCATTGCCTTATCATATCATTTTTCAGCCTATCATTTATAGCCACGCCAGACATGTTTCGCAGGGAACGCATTTCCACAGCATTTATTATACTTTCATGCTTCTTTTACCACTCCCAACATTAATTACCATACATAAGCGTAGGTATTAATTAGCAGACCATTGTGAACAGCTAGTCGACCCTTTTTGGGCATCGACTGGTTGGTCACAATCGCATGTATAGGACCATTGACTGTATTTCTCGCATTTACTCTCCTTTCTACATCTTCATCAATCTTTCCATCTCTTTTTAAACTGTTTTCCCAACTATTATATATAAACTCACTTACTTGCTCCACACTCTTATCATTTATTTTCACATCACATACCGATACATCCTCTTCTCTTTCTAAAATCATGACCTTCGTTTTATTCACATTTATGTTCATCCATTTTCCTCTTATATGCTTCATCCATCACAGTCACCATGTCTTGCAACTGTTCTACAGACGAAGGAAGTAGAACTTGATCATCTGCGTAGAGAAGGCTTTTGACAGGCAACTCAATCATTCTCAATCCACATTCACCCTCTTTCTAATCTACTGTCTAACAGCCTTTGAGATGCAGAGCCAGTCTTTTTATGCCCATGTTTATTAGCTGGTATCCTTGTATAAAGATTTCAGTGCCCGTACTAAGCGCCAGTCCACACCGTACACTGATAGTGTCGACCACAGTTCTTCCCTCCACACACTATCATAAGCCTTCTCCAAGTCATCGAAAGCTCAGTAGACTTTCTTGTGCTTTGCCAGATGTTTTTCGGCTATGCACCTTAAGGAATCCTGTGATCCTGTGTTCTGTTGATAAATAAACTGGCCATTCCTTTAACCCTAGAAGCTCAATCATATTTTTTTACGATTAAGTGTCAGTTATTCTGTATTTTACGTTAAATCTATATCATCTTTTTTATTATATTTATTTAAATTAACTACCAATCAAAGGAAAACGTGAGGAAACCGGAATGCTTGAGAGATATTTCTCGACGACCATGAAAATATTGCTATGTGAAACCAAGTTATAGGCCCATGGGCGGCGTAAACTCTGACAACAGGTTAGTCACTAATCACACGAAAAAGAAGAAGAAGAACTAATTACCAATGCAATACAAAAGCGAAGGTTAAAAAAATATTATAGACTTCCACACGGACAAAGTAGCGGGTCGCGGGCGCGGGTCGTGGGTGTTTTTGAGTTTTTGTTTGGTATATATACCAAATATGCCTATGGCACTCAGCTATTAATAGTCGTAGCTCGTAACTTTATACATTACTAGCTGCGCCCCGCGGTATCACCCGCGTAAGTTTCGATCCCGTAGGAATATCGGGATAAAAAGTAGCCTATATCTTAATCCAGGGTGTCAGCTACCTCTATACAAAATTTTATCAAAATTAGTCCAGCCGTTTGAGCTTGAAGAAGTAACAAACTCACACACACACTCACAAACCACACTACCACGCCACCATAATACGAGTATAAGTGTGGTTTAAATCGGATCAGAAATTCAAACACAGTATTATTTATCTTTAATGATAAGAAAACTCATAATTCAAAATTTAAGCAAAAATACTAAGTTCATTACCTTCTAGTAAAGTTAAGAACAAACTTGCTGACTGGATTAACAGCCTGATCTTTTTACCACGGAAGACCTATTCTCGTATTATCAGCCTATAATGGTCCAACTGCTGGGGCACAGGCCTCCTCTCTGTGAGAGGGAGTGGGCCGTAACCCACCACGCGGGCCCAGTGCGGGTTGGTAGATGTTGAATGTTTTCGAAGTTTTTGGTTCTCGGACAGTTTCCTCACCATGTTTATAAACCTTCACCGTTTTGAGAGCAGTAGTGATGAAATAATTTACACAAAGTAAAGCGCCTGTCAGAGTTTGAACCTACGACCTACAATTCGTAATTCGCGGCTGTTACCAATGGGCCACCACTGCTCTTCTATTCTCTATTCTCGTATTTCCGAGACATGTTACTTACGCAACCGACATCCATCTACTCAATAAGTTAGGGTCGTCTATATTCGTTTTCCAATAAGCGGTTACCAGTTCTTTTACTCTAGGACCTTTGAGGTTCAGTGGACGATAGCAAGGCTATAAATCTTTAAGACTAAATTCACCTTTCAAGGGACAACTTTCTTGTTTATTTTTACCGAGAATAATAAAACTGTATTTATCGTCACAATAATATGAGTTGCAGATATCGTGCAGATATTCAGTTCAAGTTGGTTCACCTCCACTGATAAAACTGTTGTATGCGAAATAAAACGTCATAAAAACCGGCCAAGTGCAACTCGGACTCGCGCACGAAGGGTTCCATTATCTATAACAACGGCAAAACAAATCACGATGTTGTATGGGAGCCCCCCTTAAATATTTATTTCATTCTGTTTTTTAGTATTTGTTGTTATAGCAGCAACAGAAATACATCATCTATGAACATTTCAACTGTCTAACTATCACGGTTCATGAGATACAGCCTGGTGACAGATGGACAGACAGACGGCGCGGCGGAGCCTTAGTAATAGGGTTCCCGTTTTACCCTTTGGGTACGGAAACCTAAAAAGCGGCCAAGTGCACGTCAGACTCACACACGAAGGTCTCCGTACCACCGTACAATATTTAACACTACAAAATATTTATTATTTGTTGTTATTGGCCATAGTTACTATTATGGCCAAACAAATAATAAACACTATGAAAATTTCAAGTAAAAAACCTATTACGGGTCAAAAGATACAGCCCTGTGGCAGACAGACGGACGGAAGGACACACAGCAGAGCCTTAGTAATAGGGTCCCGTTAGCACCCTTTGGGTACCTTCGGAACCCTAAAAATTACAACAGTTTCCCCAAAAGTCAGCGTGCATTTGATAAAGATACACAACTTAGCAGTGCCATCAATAACGTTTTAATAAAGCCACGGTTATCGTTGGTTTACACGCGAGGCACCAGTTAATGGCGACAACTACCATAATATGCAAATCATTTTTGACTAACATACACGAGAATTTATAATACTAACGGAGCTTTACGGTTCCTTGCCGTGACATATGACAATAAAATGCTCCGGAATTCGGAACAACGTGTTTATTGTGCATAAAAATATCTGTCTTATCAGTACAGAATGCATATGGAATAAGAATTTTTTGAATATTATTAGTGTTCATCATTTTTATTATTCGGTTTTATTAAATTTGTATTATGTATGAACATGGTTTCTGTAATGTTTTTATCGTAGAAATGGTTAACAAGTAGATTTTAGAGGAAATAAATAGATAGGCTCACGAATGTCTTTATCAGTATTTATTGCAGCTATTCATTATTTATTCAGATTATAAACAGCGTATAATATTATTAGTGTGATTCTTTATGAATAAATAATGGTTGGAGAAAATAAATAATAATAAAATATCCCGTTTTTTCTTGTGTCCATAGACTACTTTATATTCAAGTGTTTTCCCGATATGAATGTACATAATGGAGGCATTATTAATGTTAGCACTACAAACACTAGTTCATAGATCGTTAACCCGGATTTCCTGCGGAAGCACTTTAGCGTTCAATAAGCGATGATTAATATATTGTTTGATTTGTTTGCAGATTTAGACCACCTGTAAGTACGTCCTTCTTATAGATTGATTGCGATTTCCTACTTTATAATTACATTCGTTTCTAGTTCGCACTGTGTATCCTCGATGGAAATTCTGTTACCTACCTAGTTTTCATAATGACTTTTCACACTAACTTTCTCACACTTCCTGCGCTACTGACCTGTACCTATTTTAAACAGTTTTAAGAATGAGCGATAAATTAAATATTGTAGTCAATCTCAAGACATAAAATCTATCGCTTACCTTTCAAAACACATTCTTAAAATAACTTTACCAATAACAAAAGATTGAATCTACCAAGAAATTTTCACTGAGATAAACATCGCGACACAACCGCAACACAAAGGCATATTAGTATTAGTGCCAAAGAGCTATTACGGAGTAATAGCCTCAGTGTATCGGGCCTTAATGCCTTGATTTAGATATATTATTGTTGTCTGCACTGAAGAAGTTAGGGCTGGCATTAATATATCGAGAGTATCTATAAAACAAATGAAAGAAAACAGCTAGGACTCTTGAAAACCCTATTTCTTTGCAGAAATTAATTGACTGTCCAAATCAAAATATGGCTTTGTAATATTAAGTGCATGGCAGTAAATAAGAAAGCAAAAGGTCGTGTTATTCAAATGCACTTGACTATGAATAATTATAGAACTTCGGTCGTTAAAACAGCTGATAGAGCAAAAGCGACATTTCATTACAATTTGTGTGCTTAATGGTTAAGTTAGAATGCTAAAACAAACATTGGAATTTATAAACACCGGTAAAATTATGTTTCGTAAATCAAAATTAGTGAACAATTTTACTTTAATTATGACTAATGAATTGAGTGAAACTCTCTGTACGTCATTCTATTTTCATCATTTTCCAGATAAAAGTTTTAAGACAATTCATTTTATTTTTTTGTATATCTGTTCTTCTTTGCTAGCTCTTGGTCCATCTTCTTTACGACAAAATAAACATGACTCACCTGAGACCACTTCAATAAAGCACTCTTCAAGTAAAAGACGTTTATTAACACAAATTCACAATGTTCAACGTGACTTTTAATAAAAATACACATAAGGACAAAATAAAGTACCCATCCTTAAAATTAAATGAAAGAAGATTTCAATCCCTTCAGTATAATAGAGCCTACATTTCATATCGATAGATATTTCATCGATAAATTCAATGCTTGGGAATGAGATAAGACATGATATTCAAATTAAATACCTTTGACATTTTAAGATTACAAACATCACGGGTACAATGTTGAGAAGTGGTTCTGAAGGCCAAACGAAAGAATATTGTGGATTTACTTGCTGTTGAAGTTTTCTTCTTGTTACCTGAAATAAGATGATCGATTAAAAATATTGAATAGGTATGCTATAAAGGCGCAGGCTCCGTGTGGTGCCGAACCTAAAGAATAGCACCACCCCATTTCTTCCCGTGGGTATCGTAACAGGCGACTAAGGGACTTATTAGCGAATGGGCAGCAGCGTTCTCTATGCATTTTAACACCATACTGCGATCGCCAACCCGCTTGCCAAGCGTGGTGATTATGGCAAACATCCCTTAGGGCTTAGGCCTATGTCCAGCAGTGGACGTCTTTCGGCTGAAATGATGATGATGATGATGAAAGACGCAGGCAACTAAGACATTACGTAGACGTATGATAATATGATATATAAACTAATACATATAGGTATAAACTTTGTATCAAATAACTAAGTATAAAAATGGTACTTACGAAAACAGGAATAAAATAATGTCACGTCAGCTCTTAATCGATTCATATAATAATAATTATGATAGTCAATATGTTTTATTACTTTTGGATAGGTAATGAAAGTAACAATTCAAATTATAATATTTACCTATTAAGTTGGTAAAAGCATTTTAGCGTGCGGTCAACGCTTATTACTAAACGTGTGGGTTTGACCGCAACAATTATATATAATTATTTTGTCGGTTCAGCCATTGAAATTGATTATTGTTTTAATAACAGTACTTAAATTTCAGCATAATTATAAAGTCACAGGATATGATAATTATTACACTCTCGCATTGGTATATTCTATACTTGACTCCTAAAATCAATTACCTAGGTTAATGTCGATGCTAAAATAATCTAAAATAATTATGAACAGAAAAGATTTATGAAATCTTATGTAATAGTACCTATTATAATAGCTAATTCAAGCAGGTTATTTTATGTGAAAGTATGTAGTTTGATTTAAGATACCATGATTCTAAAGTCAAAATCAAATAAACCAGTAGTTTTGGTTCACTACAGTGTCAAAACAAATTGCACGAGCACCACTGAAAGCCAGAGCAAATTACCGAATTTAAAAACAATTTCGTGCATAAAAAATGGAACGTCACGCCTGTCGACAGCAAACACAATTTTTTTTGCAAAATATATTTTATTTATCGAAAAAACGTCCACACAAATCTGTCACCATCACACATCAGTTATCACGGCAATGCACTTACGATCTCTCTGTCTCCGACGGTCGTGCTATCTTTATCCAATTTGTTACCCTTATCAAGAATTAAATGCGTTTTAGGGCCATCGCTCGACAGTTTTTATTTTTTATTAATTACGAGCCGTATAAAGCGCCGGCACTGTATCGGCCAGACAGGTGATAGGCTTTTATGATCCACCATTTATCGGATATTCATTTGTTACTCAATGAATTTCGGATATTCGATTTTGTTTGAAAAGTTCTTGTTTAAGGTCGAATATGAAAGGTGAGGGGGTTGATAAAAAAGTGATAAATATTTTTTTATTCGTATGGTGAAGGCAAGAGCGATTTATGATGATTTTTAACAAAGTATCTATCTTATTTAACCTGGTTAAATTCATCAAAAGGATTTATATGATTCCTGGAGACGTCTGGGACTACCTCTTGGTTCCTTTCCAAGAACTTTTTGTAAAAGAAAGCTAAAACAGTTTCTGCGAAAGAATCACTTCAAGTTAGTTCCAGGAAGAAATAGGAATGTATATAAAAAAGGTAGTCTATCTACTATGTAACTCAAGATACGAATTCATACGTATAATTCATTTGATGATTTATCCGAAGACTAGATTCAAATTTTCTTTTAATTTACCTTTAATTTATCGTCCATGTTTAACTTTATCATGGTTTATGTTTTCTCCAACGACCGTGCATAATTAGGCCAGTATTTTGACCAAACGATAAAAATCTTCAAACAACTTCCCCGAAATTTACACTGACAGTTGTTTTCTGTTTTTCTCCAAATTATACTTGTTTTTCCTTAACATTGCTCAACTGAAATAAATATTTCTTTTAATCAAGCCGCTGAAACTGAACCGAAAGAATTCAAAACAAACATCGTAAAAATAAACGTCTGATGAGATGAAGTTGTGTGTCAAACTGTCTGCAAAACTGTGGATATGATCGCTGGAACGCAACTTTTGTTGTGTGTTTCGACTTTCGAACTCATAGGTACGAAATGAAAGAAGTTATTTTTGGGTGACTTATTTTGGTCGCAAGTTTACCGAGTCGAAGGCAAAATAGTTAAAGGATAAGTTAAGAACATCAGTGTTGTGACGTGTGTTGTGTGTGTGTGTGTTGTGTTGTGTTGTTGTGTGTTGTGGGGTGTAACTGATATTAGCAAAAGTCTTTATTAGTTAATAAATATTATGAACCTATTTGTTGGTTCAATTGCCCGTTGCCAACAACATGCAAAATATTTTTTTGTGTTAAGTATTATATTAAGAAACGAGGCTGTTAATTTTTTTTGCTCACTCATTTTCAAACAAAACAGGGGTTCTACTCCGAACATGTATCTGAAGTATCGGCTGAATGTTCGGTCGTTTCTTTACTACAGCTAACTATCGCTGATTACGGCGAAAAAAAAAAGGCAGTCGAAGCTATAAGCCAAAGTCAAAACTGTGACTTGAAGTCGGGTAAGGACTCAAAGTCAAAAAACGAAATTTTGGAAGTTATAAAATGGCCGAACATTCGGTTTCGCGCTTCGGAGTAGACCCCCTGGTCCCAAATTATGTGCTGTTGCTATTTCAAACTCAAGCTTAATAAATTATTTTTTATTTAATTATTGTTTGTTAATTTTCTTAACTTAATTTTCCTTGAGCTCTGCACACAATAATGCTGTTTCTCGCTAACAGAAATTCATCGTACAAAAAACGTCGTCGTTTCATTTTCGCAGTTCCCAACGTAATTTCTAAGCGGTAAAACTTTTGAGATTGCTACTTTATGACCGGCTCTAAATTTTTCATTGAAGTTTGATACTTTAACCAAGTTTATTATTATATTAAGTCGGTCGACTGCATGATTTAACAAGTTGAAAACTGTTGCTACTGCTTTTTTTTTCGGCGCGGAATTAACATTTTTATAACGTTTTGATTAATATTATAAATATTTATGGAAGTATTTTTTACTATTTGGGTCGAATGCAAATGGCATTGATAGGCCCCCACACATAAACAAATTCAGATCAATATTCTGAGTGCTTTGACGTGAGAATTGATAAAATTAAACAGGTATTTCATTGTTATATTTTCCATAATGAAATTTTATTCATGAGCTAGAAAATAAAAAATACATATATTAGTATAGTACTACAATAAATAAAGTTCAGTATTTTTTTTTGTTCTAACGCATTTTCGCTGATCAGATATTTTTTTGTTAGGTACAACGAAAGTTTCGCCAGAGGATTAAAGCTCAAACACATCGCTTGAAGAATACGCAGCAATTATCTACGATTTTAAATTGCATACCTAATCAAATATCGCTTCTGACATCCGCAGCTAACTAGCGTTATATAGAAACGATAATTTACTAGCACGCATGGTTATAAAACATCACTTTCTTCAATATAACTTAGGTACAGTAAATTTTAATGACGTTTATAAAAGACAGGTATAAAATTTAAGCGATCTACCTATATTCATAGTAAAAAGACCACAATATAATATTTATTGGATCGTATTCTAGAGCCATTTAGGTGTAATAATATCTTTTTATGTCCAGGTAGTAGGTACTGCCCCGATGCTCTCGTGCTAGCAAGCGCGACTGCTGGTCCTGGGTTCGATTCCCGGGTCGGGCAAAGTGTTATTGGATCTTTCAATTAGGAATTTCTTAGTAACAGCTCGAGGTTGGAAGTTGGCGGTGTGATACCACCGTGCCTCGGGGGTCTGATCTCTTCAGCCATGTCAGATTGCCGTCCCATCGGACTATGAGAGTGAGGGAAGCTAGAGTGCATCTGTGTCTGCTCACACACTTCTCTACGCACTCGCGCCGAAGGCTAGTCTCCACTGAGATTGGTCGCCATGGCCGAAATTCGGTTTGGAGAACTATTTATTATGTCCAAGTAGTGATGGGTTTTTATTAAATTGCACCATATTTTAAAATTACGTAACCACTTATTGAATACAGGTTTTACCATAAATAATACAATTAATATTCATTGCAGCTCCGATAATACACTTAAAATGCATATAAATAATAACGTATAACGTAAACTCGTATACATTTTATTAACAAAATGGGCTTCACTCCCCACAGGTACTAACGACACGTCTATATACATTACTTCGCTAATTATGAAACATGTTTCAACAGAATTAACAATAAAGCACATTTTATAAACGATATTAGGAAATACTCGTAAAGATAAGCCCTCGGAAAGCAAACACTCCCTGTATCATAAAATATCCTACTTTACAACGCCAATTATCCTATTAAGAATAATGTATTCACCCTCTGTATGAAATTGCATATGATTATACATTTAATATAGATAAAGAAATGACAGGTATATCGGCAAATAGTTATTAACTTATTAAGTCATATCGAATTTTTTTCTCGGTGACACCCTATTTTTATGGGTGGGAAATGATCAAATAACTTCTCCCGCTCTGTGCGGACTGGGCGTGTCAGACTTTTACTGACTAAAACCTGCCCGTGTTCCTTCAGATATCTGTGTGCCAGGGTCACGATATCCCTTTCGGACAACTTCGTAACCCTGGCAGGCATTGGCCCTACCGGACCCCGTCAGCTCTTGCTGACATCTCTTTGAGGCGCGCGTGCAACACAACGCGCCGTCCATCTACCCGGGTCCTGGTCCTTATCGGACGGCGAGCTCTCGGTGACACCCTACGGTTGGTATTTTTACTGGGTATGTGGCGACGGGAATATAATGTCTTAACTTGTTTTCGCGTTTTTATGTCTTTGAATGAGTTGTAGTATAAAATATATTGTATACCTAGCACCTGGTTTGCTTTTGTTTAACAACTTTTACTTATCGTGTAACGTAGTTATGCATCTTTTTATATAGGTACTGGCTGACAATAGTGACGTGACTATATTGCAGACAATCCAGGATTAAACACTGACTGTGTTAAAATATAGGGTTTATCTCAATTCGAATTTTCTTTCAACGGAAATTCAATTTGAGGTAATAATGCTTATTCTTTTGAGTCCAAAAACTACAATTGAAAATTCAAAAAGGTCTATTGAGAAAACCATAAAGGCAAAAACTAAACTAGATCTAGATGTAGACCAGGAGTGAAGAGCATTAGTAATGAGATGTAACATGTTGATACTAAGGTACTCACGCTGCTCGGGTACGATTAAAAGAACACTTTTGAAGGCATAGTGTCAAGTGTTTTACACTGGCTCTGTCTTTGAACTAGCCTCAATCAAAAACCTATTAATGCTCTTCGTGTTCAGTGCAACAATGCATTAAGGATGCTGTTGGGGCTGCCACGCTTTTGTAGTGCCTCGGGTATGTTCGCGGACGTGCAGACTAACGGCTTCGCTGCGTTCAGACGCAAGCGTGCAGCATCCCTGTTACGCAGAGTGCGTTCCAGCTCCAACAGTCTCCTGGGTGTCCTTGCATCTGCATTTCCCTATCATTTACTTTTTAAGCTAGCTGCATGTACTTGCTAATATGAACGTGGTTGTATAAGAACTTGTAACTTGTTATTGTTGATGTTGTGTTGTTGTTTTGTAAATATTACTAACATAGTTTGAAAGTAAACTGTTACTAACGTTATTAGTCTAAGTTAAGTACTTGAAAATAAATATTTTAATATTATTATTATAAAAAGGCTTTTTCTCATTTCTAAGCGGATTTTCTCACTTATACGATGCGGCTACTCATGAAAAGCACAGGATGTATTAGCTGTCCGCCATCTGTCAGACAACGTCATCAGTTATCTGTAGTGTGCAGGTGGAGTTAACGTTTGGGGGTGCCTTATATACCTAAGGGCGAACACCCTTATTATTTTCTGCTTGAATTGGATTCCGTTCAAGCGAGGAAATAACTAAGTAGTAGTTACCATTTTACAAAGTTTATCAATATTACCTTTGATTGACAGTGCAAAAACATACTTCCTCTATGATCTGTTTATTTATCTATGACTCACCACTCACCAAATATTTTTGAAGTACACAAAAAGCCGCTGGCGGGATATAGCCGTCATCACGTCAAACCGAGTCACTTTACACCTTAATGGATTTCGTTCAGTCGCCAAAAGACAGTTTCCGCATCACTTAACTCTACTTCCGACGTAGGTAATTGATATCATTTCACCTAAAAATCAAGAGAGGTGTCATTGTACGTCATTTGAAACGTGGTATCAATGTGCTAGCTAGATGATCGTTTCACGAAACCTTATAGGTGTTATGTACGTGGCTAAATTGTATTAAAAGTGTTGAGTTACAATAGAAAAACCGAAACCTTTGTTTTTAATTTTTGGGGCGTTCTTTATTATACCACGATTCGGTATATTATGTTGTCACTATTTTATATTATATAGAGGGTTTGTTCTACTTCCAATCCTTACGTTATTTGCATTATGTTTTAATAAAAAGACTTCAAAAACAACTAAATGTTGCCTGTTTGCTGATTCTAAACGTAATGAAAACTACCCTTCACAAGTAAAATACAGAGAACATCAAACGCGAGGATAAATCGCTTTTTTTGTTACACACGTAGATTTAGGCTAGTGTTTTTGCGCTTGCCTAGGCATTTCGCTCAAAGTCATTTATCTTATACGCCCGTGACATATAGGGGCCTGGATAGCCGTACGTATTATGTAGGCACTGAAAAATGGCTATTCGTTGCTTATTTGATGAACTTGGACCCAGAGCTTTTGCAGGTCGGAAAATGACATAGGTTACTGGTTATCAGTCATTGAAATTTGAATACGAGGTTTTCAAGTAACCTGGATATCTACTGGAAGAAAAGTTCTACAGATTGTTTATATAGAAAAATCGGTTGATTTGAGGGTTGGTAAAGTTTTGTAAAAACATATTGCCTATTATTATCAAAGTGTAATTTATTGTTCGGATAATAATGAGTGTGAAGGGTTTTAGGGGAAAAAATCTCGCGGCCAGTCACCTAACCACTGGTCTCTCTGATACGACTGCCCGAAACAAGCGGAGAACCGAGCGAAGTGGATAAATAAGACCAAGATAATGAATAATAAGTGTTTTTCTTGAAACAGTTTTCCGTCTACTGTTCAAAATAAAAGCATTACTACACTATTGAATAGTGTTGCAACAATCCTAATAATCCTCCGTCGCGCGTCGTGTAACTTAAAAGTCGAACGCAGATTCAGTGTCGCTCAGAGTTGTCAATACCATACATCTAGTCTCAAAGTAACTTGCAAATCTATATTTGCTTTAGCTGCAATATCACTGAAATTATTGAGCCACGCACGAGGAAGAGGCCAGTTATTAAGGATTTTCTCGCTAACGAAACGTACAAAAAATTTTAGGACCCATGTAAGTAAAAGAGATACATCATAATCGGCCTATAATGTTCCCACTGCTGGGACACAGGCCTCCTCTCTTCGAGAGGGAGTGGGCTGTAAATCTACCACGCGGGCCCAGTGCGGGTTGGTAGATGTCACATGTATTTGAATTTTTGGTTCTAGGACATGCCGGTTTCCTCACGATGTTTTCCTTACCGCTTTGAGAGCAGTGGTGATGAAATTATTTACACAAAGTAAAGCGCCTGCCTGGGTTCGAAAAGAGATACATAATATTGATAATTTCTCCTTGATTGTTTACAACGCCGCGCCGGGGAGTACTCGTTTGTTGCAGCGACACGAGGTATCAACATCTTATGCCGCAGCGCTAGCGGTACCGCCGCCGCTGCACTAGTTCCCCTTGGATTTGTGCGGAGGCGTTTGTGTCGCTGGTTCTGCGGTGAAACACCGTAGCTCTTGCAGCACCGCGGCGGCGAATAACGCTGCCGCTGCGGCATAATGTGTAAACGCCCTAAGTAACGCTAACTGCGTGTTTCAATTTTGAGGTTCCAGTTTGGATTTTCAAGTCGACCAAAACGTTGTTATCCTTCCGTTGAAATGTGTAGTAGTGATCAATAAATAGATACCTAAAAAAAAATCTTCGGACTTTGTAACAGGTAAGTACCTACTTGAAATTGCCGAATAGTGTATGTTTAACGGGACTTCTTTGCTTATGGCTCGAAAAATGTGTAGGTGTGGAGGTTTGTTTTATCACCCGCAGCTTTATAGCATAAAGCTATAAATGCATACCTTTCTTAAGAATAATGACTTCGAAATTAGAATTACACGTGTCCACCAATATGTGAAAAGAGCTAAAAAAAAATACCCTAGCTTGAATAATACAAATTGCTTCGGTCTATTAAGAATTCAACACCATCTTTAGACTCGTAACTAAGTTATTAAAGTAGCCCTGTAGACACAAAGTAGAATTTTCAAGGGAAAATTGCCTAGAAATTTCTTAGTCAAAATTCAGACTTTACATTCTTATTATAGCTAACTTACTTAGTTTAGTAATTGTGCTATGTAATGACGATGTTAGCTTTCTAATTATTTTGGCTTGTTATTATTGGAGAGTAGAACTGAAGGGTTTAAAACAGATAAGTAATAGGATAGAAACTATTTTCATATTGCTCGTGGCTAAAGCGGGGTTCGTGGCTAAATGAAGGGCTCCTGGCTAAATGAGGGGTTCTTTGCTAAATGAGAGGCTCGTGGATAAATGAGGGGTCGTGGCTAAATGAGGGGCTCGTGGCTAAATGAGGGGTTCGTTGCTAAATGAGGGGCTCGTGGATAAATGAGGGGTCGTGGCTAAATGAGGGGCTCGTGGCTAAATGGGGCCTCGTGGATAAATGAAGGGTCGTGAATAAATGAAGGGCTCGTGGCTAAATGAGGGAGTCGTAAATAAATGAGGGGCTCGTAAATAAATAAAGGGCTCGTGGCTAAATGAGGGGATCGTAAATAAATGAGTGGCTCGTGGCTAAATGAGAGGTCATGGCTAAATGAGGGGCTCATGGCTAAATGAGGGGGTTGTGGCTGAATGAGGGGCTCGAGGCTAAATGAGGGGCTCGTGACTAAATGATAATAGCCGCACGGTTTGATCAAAGTTAAAGTTCGCTTGCCTCCGGGGATGGGTGACCATGCATTACATATCGAGGCGGGGCATTAGCCTCGGAAAGCAGGTTAAGGCGTTGGTTCCAGCTGTCAGTACAAAGTGTTTTTACTGACAGTAAAAAGCCTAAAAGTCTGACAACCAGTCAACCGTGTTACTCAGTAACCGGGTTGTGGAGGTCAGATAGGCAGCAGCTCCATTTAAAATACCGGTATTCAGCTGCATCCGGTTAGACTGGAAGCTGACCCCTACATAGCTGGGAATAGGCTGAGCAGATTGTATTCATATTATGCGTATCATGAACGTGGTACAATCAAAAGGGTAGGTACATGAATATAAATTTGGAGCCGCTTAGGAGAGTTTCCAAATATGACCTAGGAAATTGTAACTCATTTCTTAATGGTATCTTAGACAGTAGGAAGGGTTGAATTGTAGTTTTTCGCTCTGACATCGAATAGCTACCGTGCTTGGCACACCCACTACGCCCAAGGCCAATTTCAAGAGACAATACACACTGATCATCATACCAGTACCTATAGTTTAAGATGATGACAATAATATTTTCACATTGAACTAATACGACGACCATTCAAATAGGACGTCTTCGGGAAGCAGGACATGTCGCGAGAATGAACGAAAGCAGAGCACCCAAACCTTTAGATGATAATAAACCAGGTGGTCGGAGAAGTTGATGCCAAGCTCAGATGTTTGGATGGCGTAGACCAAGGTTTAAGAACTTTTGGAGTGAGAAATTGGAGAGAAAAATAAAGCTGACGTTGGAGAAGTATACCTTGACCAGGTTAAGGCCCAGCCGCGGCTGTAAAGCCTCAGATGATGATGAAACTAATAACTTCACTTATTAGTTAAATTTGACACTACAGAAGTGAATGTAAAAGTGATGACAATCTTTAATTTTTATTGCGACGCGTGACGAAATGTTTTATAATAACATTTTACAGTTTTGAAAAATAACTGCATGTAATACCACCGTGACTGATTGGTATTGTTTGAAAAGTGATTTTAGTAAACGTTGACGCGTAACAGAACGTAATAGCACGAGTAATTGATGGAATTATTGACATAATAATGGAGGTGTACGGAAGCTGGTTGAGCAATCGACACCAGCCAGTCTATTCTTTAAAAATCTCACCGTGAAAACTTGATGCAGTGACCTTCGAGTAAGCTGATAGTTCCACCTGATGCTAGGGATGTACACTCATCATCATCATCATCATTTCAGCCGAAAGACGTCCACTGCTGGACATAGGCCTCCCCCAAGCACTGCCACTTCGACCGGTTCTGTGCTTCCCGCATCCAGCAGTTACCTGCAGCCTTCACAAGGTCATCGGTCCACCTAGTAGGAGGCCTTCCACACACACCCAAACACACACACACTACACTATTGACAGATTACATCAAGCTCACTCGGCTGAAGTATTTGAATGTGACTTTACAATGCGATTTGTACTTTCTTACCCGTCGTTTGACACGGCGATTACGGCGCAAAATAATCGCACATGAGATACGGTATATTGAGCGGGCACCGCGAGAGAACGGCGCTTGTGACTAAAACGACCATATCTCGAAAGATACTTACGAGAGGATATGTGATGCTAAAAGATGTGTTGTTGCTGAATTTTTATGAAATAGGCAAACATATTATTTATAGATTTTCGCTGATGTTCTTCATCATGATTCAATGGTGTCAAAATTTACATTATTTATTTATTTACATTTACCTACGAGATGAACGTCCAGTTTCTGGAACGAAAATTATCTACAAGCAAGGCAAGTTATCTGACTGCCTCGTTGGTCGCAAGCTATACTACTCAGCATGAGGTCCTGAGTTCAATTCCCATGTCGGGCAAAGTGTTATTGGGTTATTTCAATCACTTTCTCAGTAGCAGTCCGTAGTCTGGATTTGTACCTAGTTGATGGCAATTGGCTCGTCCCCTATTACTTAAACATAACTGGTGAAATGTTGTTATACTATAAATAAAAGAAAGAAAGAAAGATAAATATTTATTTGGGACACGCACAATAAATACAAAATAGCATTTAAAACTAACAATATACACAAAAAAATCAATCAAGACTTGTGCGATGCCAAAAAGGCTCCTATCTCAGCATAATGCTGCGATATAAGTACAACTCTGTCTAACCCTCCGGGGACTACAGGCGTGATGTAAGTCAAGGTATCGGATTGGCTGTTGGTAATTCAGTCAACCGCGTGACAATTTTGATTCTAGTTCCAGAAACCGGGCAAAGTTCTGAAATCGCCAAAGTGCAGAAATATTGCTGATCAATGTTCGTTCCTCACATGTACTCTGCAGTGTATCAAATAGGTACCCACAGGTTCATCATCATCAACATCTTTTCAGCCGAAAGACAGTAACAACCTATAGGTTGATGAACGAATGAATGAATGAATGATATATTTATTTGCAAGAATATAGGTAGCTAACATAAGTGATGTTGAGATATTGACAAGTTATCATAATATTTGTTATGTATTAGCCCGTTTATATCTATCGTTGAACACGGATCGATGCCATAAACGATCAAGATGGATTATTGCTGTAAGCTCCTAGCTTAGCAAATGGATCGGTGAACGCATTCCGGTATCTATGTTGTCATGCGCGCAGGAGCGCACTGTTTACTTAGGTACTTCTCTGTGTTAACTTAACTTAAAAGCATAAATAATTATACTTTTTTAGGGTTCCGTACCAAAATGGTAAAAAGGAACCCTTATGGTGAGACTATGCCTGTCTGTCTGTCACAGATGGATATCTCAAGAACTACTACTGCTATCAACTTGAAATTTGGAATAGTTTTAGATGACGTTTACCCAACTATTTTGCAAACAAGAATGAAATTTAAAAAATATATCTTTTTGCAACAGGGCCTGAAAGGAGGTCTTAAAAATTTGAATGGAGTCTACTAGGGTATGGGGTATCATATGAAAGAGCGCTGTTTTGCACATTCTCAAATATTCTTTTTTAGGCATCATAGTTTTCGACTTTTGATGAAAAATGTAAAAAAAATACCGTTCCTTTATAGTGATAGAAGTTTATGTAAAGAAAAAAGGAAAAATAAAACGATGTCTCTAAATAGCACGGTTCTTCAGAAATCATCAACATCATAATATACGTTCGGAACCCTCGGTGCAAGAGTCCGAATCGCTCTTGACTGGTTTTTATATATAATAATAATATGTAAATAAAGTAACTATGCAAAATTTTATTCTATATCAACCACATGTAGTTAGTTTGCACTACTGGGGAGTTTTTTTGCGTTACTTCTTCCGAGCTAAATCACTAAGAAGTTGTGAGAGTTTTTGGGGGACTATCTTATGTAATTTTGATGTTTTAAAAGTGCTGATTCTAAGCTTAGTTTGAATAAATGACTTTTGATTTGGTTTGACTACACTTGATTTTTCTCCTTCAGTTGAAATGTTTGCAAATCAAAAGTCAGACAGATTTTTGCAGCAAAAATTATACATTGTTGAAATCCATTTTATATGTTAATGTTGACATTCTTTTGCAGATTTGATATTCAGCTATATACATAGTTCTATTAGCATAGTCGGATAAAAATATAAAGCCACTGTAATGCCTATCCAATTTATTTGATGTGTTTGACTAATGCATCAAAATATTGATCATTCGTCCTTTCGTTTTTTCACATGGCATATAAATTGGAATTTAGTCAACATTTTTATAACCAGCCGCTACAATGGTATACGGCTCGATATTTTAACTCTTTCATGTGAACTTCGACATGAATGGATGACTTTTAAAACATTCCTCCATACATTATTCCGGTCAATTCTGTGAACAATTCCGTTGTCATTAATGGGCGTTTACCATTGTGGCGTACAGGTGGAGTCCAAATAGCCACACCTTTTATTTATTATACGCATACATAAATTATTCAAAAGCGTAACGATATTATGCGATGCGAAGCACGATAGAAACTAATTTGAATTAATTTGATGCGTCCCATTTTTTTGAAAGGAAGTATAAAAAGTTTTTATGTGAAAATTGTGTGAGACAAGTTTGCCCATATATTTTGTCTTATTGTGTAACTGTTTATATGAAACACGCAAACACAGAACAGATGTTTCCTTTGCCTTTGATTTATAATTTATAAAAAAATATCATAAGATTTCTTTTGATAGAATGAAAGAAGTGGGCAATTACTAGAACATGTAATAAATCAAATGAATTGTGGAATAGACGTAAACAATAAAATATGTTTTTCCTTTCCTGGCATAATTTATTTTAGTGTTGTGGATTTAGAGGAATGTCGCTGTATGGTTCTTCATTCAGATTGGAATTTATTCTGTTCACAGTACAGAACCATAAAATATTAATGTCTTAACTTAAAATTTTTGGACAATTCATTCACTAAAGAAGAACGGTAGATTTCGTACCGCATACTTTTTTGTTGTTTTGTTATAGAATTTATACCACTTATTAAGGCAACTAAGACATTTATTTTCATGTAAGTGTACTATTTTTTGAACTTCGAATTAATTAATAATAACAATGAAAAGAATTTAATAATTAAACGTAATAAAATCGTAAACTAAACGCAGTTATGTTTTTAGAAGTTGTCTAGTGTAAAATAACACAAATATCCAAATGATAATTTATTATTTAGAAATAGAAATAACATTATTATAATGAAACACATATATGACACTTAAGAATGCGTAGGTAATTGTTACATAAAATCATAATAAAGAAAAATAAAATAAAGAAAGATTTTCGTCATCAATATTAATTTTGTTCATACGGCAGTTATTTATTGTCAGGTAAAGAAAATCTGTCTTTCAGTTCAGTTCTTTGCTATTGTTTTGGATTGTGGTTCGTTTTTACGTTGAGTTGAGCATCTGCTCCTCCGTACTCTATCTCTTGATAGTACTTTCGCGAAAGGACGCTTTATACTCTAAACCCCATCAGAACTTCATCATTAAAAAACTGTTGCAGTCTGCTGCTGGACATAGATATCTCCTAATGCACCCCTCACTGAGTAGGTACGATTCTCATCTCAATCTACTTACTTATTGGTAAGTTAAACACTACAAAGATAGCGATAAGCAATCTAGAACATTTACTTTATCACCAAAACAATGTTTATGTACCTTTAAGTAACAATCTACATTGGTACACTAATACATAACCTTTAAAAATAAAACTCATTCTAACTTTTACGTTCCAACTTCTAAAAATCAAACAATTTAAAAAAGGCTTGTCTATCTTATTAACTACCAATTAAAACATAAAATATCCCAAAACACGAAATTTTATTAGCGGTACGAAGTTCCCATACAAGCCTGTCGTTTACCTTTGCTTTGTCATTTGTTTTGATAAAACCTAAAGTTGTTCATCTTCTATACATATTATTATAATAAAATAGTAACGAAGTCAAAACTGCTCATTTAACATTTAAAAAAAAATGTATTAGCTACTACGTGTGGAAACAAGTTTGATGCCAAAAATATAGTTTTTATATTTTTTTTACGTATGCCTGTTTATCTGGATGTATCTTCCGGATCAACTCGAAAACAGCTGAACGGATTTTATGGAAATTTGGCACACATAGTTTATAAACTGGATTATCACATAGGGTACTTTTAATCCCGGAAGTACGTTCCCGATGGATATTTTTCGACATCCACGCGGGCGAAGTCGTGCCCAAAAGCTAGTAGAATTATAAAAAAATAACAAGCCGTGTGCCCGATGGAATTTTACATCTGCAAAAATGACAAATCTCCATACTATGTTTCATTTTGTATTTAACCCCTATATTGGATGAATTTTTAAAAATCCTCCTTGTATACTACCCCCCCCCCCCCCCGTGTACTGTATTTGCCTCGTCTTTAACCGAATCTGGGGCCAACATTTCAGAATCGCTTGAATTCATTTATAATCAAATATTAGTCAAAACTCGGATTTTGAATTTTCGGTACAGCTTACAGAGTTAGTATTCCGTCAAATTATAATAGTCTTTTTTAAATTTTAAATATGGAATAAAAATGGAATGGGCACACCGCTTCACCTCCGCGGGCCGTCTCGCTTAATAGGTATTTTTTTTTAATTTACAGTGGCTTTTGCACTCACAAGACCGCAGACTACCTAACCAAATTTAGTTCTATATTTAAAATTCATTCCCGCCCTAGGGAGGAAAGCAATTACTATGAATCTTTCCCGCCTAAGCATGGGAAGCAGCCTTTTCCACCCGCTACTAAGATCAAAAAAAAACACTACTTTCCGAGTATGAGAAATGAAAAAGGTATTAACAAGGCAGAAGTGAGTGGAAACGCTGGGACGCCCTAGAAGGACATAAAGTGACCTAATTGGTGATGTTCTTCAGAAAGGTCAGGTGCGTAGTACTCGTAACCAGCGTGCGTCTATGACCAGATGTATAAACGTAAACGAAGCAAATGGAGTACGTAAGGAGCGTAGCAGGTGACGTTCTATAGCTTCTGCCTACCCCCTTGGGAAGGAGGCATGAGTTTATGTATGTATGTATTAAGTATAAGATAATTCCGCGTAAAAACAATAAAACTTTCTGCATTAACACATAAAGCCATTCTCACCCAGCGTTGTCGCCTCAGCCTTAAACAAAACACCTACATATATACAGATTCACAGCAATTAGCCAGTATGTATCTTAAGGCAATTGGCAAGGCACTCAGTTACGGCACTTATCTAGAGGATAACGATTATTGGCCGACATTAGCTACTGTTGTTAGTCTGTTCCCCCTGAATTCTAGGTGATGTTGTTCTGAATACTAAGTGCTCTGGCATTTTCTCTTTGAGCTTTTGAACTTTATATAGCAGAGTGTAAGAGGGCCCTAAAATGTTACAGAAATGTTAAGTTTTATTAGCAAACTTCTTGGGGCAGTAGACAGTGAGAATTCCAAATAATTTTAGGCGTTTTGTAAAATGTGTAAAGGAAAAGAGGTAGGTAGCTTTGAAGATAAAGTTAGTTAAAGAAGGAAAGTTCTTGGGACGGATGAAACTTTTCTGACACATATGAAGTACCTAACATTAATAATACCGCACAATATTCAGTTAAAGCATTCAGCAAAAGTATATAGAAGAATTTGTACGAAAACAATTGCTAAAAGTTTAGGGTCACTTGAAGATATTGTGGCAGGTTGACATCTGGAACTAAGCCAGGTGACCCTTTTCAATTCAAATACCTAAATATGTAAAATTATACTTGTAAGAACACAAATTCTTCAAATAATATTCCTTTTTCTATTTTTTTTTGGGTGGGAAATTATCAAATAACTTCTGGGAGCTGGGAGGGCGTGTCAGACTTTTACTGACTAAAATCCACCCGTGTTCCTTCCGTTGCCTGTGTGCCAGGGCCACATAATCCCTTTCTGACAAACTCGCAACCCTGGCAGGCATTGGCCCTAACGGACTTCGTCAGTTGGTGCTGACATCTCTTGGAGGAGTGCGTGAAACATAATGCGCCGTCGACCTCTTCCTTCGGAGTCCTTATCGGACTGCGAGCTACCCATCGCACACCGTCCGCAAGCCAGCGCCTACGGTGGCTGGGAATTGGCTTGCGACTCCCGACGCCCGGGGCGTCTTCTGCGGCGACTAGGGCCGCGAGGGCGTGAATTTTACCTTTCCCTCACGCGTTCCGCCTCCTTCTTTGTGAGCATTACTGCTTCGCAGAAGGAAGTGACGGCTTCCCAGGCACTCTCGCTACGAACCATTGTCTGAACCAGGGCTGGACGCGAGTGATCGCCTCCGCCGATCGCCTCCGTGAGGACACGGTGGTGCTCCGCCCAAGCCGGGCAGGCCTCCACCGTATGCTCCACCGTGTCCTCCGGGCGATCCACACAGTGGTGACACCCGGGCGTTTCCTCCCGCTCTATCCTGACCAGGAATCAAATAATATACCTAAGCTTGACTTATGTAAACCACAAACTACATACACAAGTAAACAAACACTGATCTACATACACAGAAACCTCCAAAGAAATAAAGCCATTAAAATTTAAATTCTATTACCATAAACTTATTAACATTATACAGTGTCACTGCCTCCGAATTACAAGTAAGTGTCGCCTGTCCATTGTAAGTGATTCAATCACACTTTAAGTTTACTGTCATGGGTACAACCGATAACGTATCGTACTATCATGCTGTACAGACAGCATCAAAAAGATGTATCATAATATGTTTTGTAGTTATTAAATTGATACAATAGTATGGAACATAGGATGTAGATGATTAAAATGGCTCCGTGTTACATAATATCTTTTTGAGGTTGACTGTACAGTCGGGTCTCATTAACAATTAATGAGAAGCTATGTTTTATGATCTATGAATGAAATCTATATATATAAAAATGAAACCCGTTTTCCGTTGTCACGACATAACATGAAAACGGCTTGACCGATTTGGCTTATTTTTTTTTTTGTAGTTTTCTAATACTCTGTACAAGGTTCTTACGGAAACAAATATTAAGAAAATCTCTCAGAAAGATTGAAAAATATACATTTAATTTTGCATATTTTAAAAAACGCGCGTAACGAATGTCAACGTCATTCAATTTAAAACAAAAGAATCTGTGGTAATCTGTGACAACACATCCATAACCGCGTTAATAATAATTTTATTATGTTTTTGATAAAGTTCGTTTTGTTTTAAAGACTAAGAAGTTTTTTGTTTGCTAATAAATGTTTGTTAATCACGGTAAGTTCACTTCACTTCATATCGATTTTTGGTAACTTTTGGTGACTACACAATATTACAATTTTACATGGTTATATAGAAAATATATGAGATCTTTTTAATTTCAGTTGGATTTTCGTTTTTAACAATGCCACTAACCAGACGTACAAACTTAGGCCGCAGAACTCGAAATACGGCAAGTTAAAGAAATATAAGAGCAAATGAAACTGATGAGCAACGCGAAGCGCGAAATGAACTTCAACGGAATCGAAATCAACATAGAAATGTTGTTTTTAATCCCCACAGAGCTGCATTCAGTTATAATGTGGCAATTGATTACAGTTCAGAGCAAATTGTTGCTATTGGACTAATGAATAATATGTTGTTTTTTTATTTAATAAAAATTAGTAAAGTCCTCAGGTATGGCGAGACCAGGGAAATAAGGATTCATTTTTATATGGAGGATATTATAGATTCCAGTTCAAATTGAATAGGTACTCATACATAAGATAGGTCAGCTATACAAAATAAAGTAGTGCATCAAAGCTAGGTTAAGGCGGTACGAAGTTCGCCGGGTCAACTATCTGAAATAATTTGACATGATAGACGTTTACGTAAACTTAACAGGAAAAATAAAACGATGTCTCTAGGTAGCAGCACTCTTGACAATTATATGTACTTGATTGACGAAATTTTGTTCAGAACTCTCCGACTCTCTCTTGGTCGGTTTTGTGACTATTGACGATGATTTGACATTCGACTTCTAGGCGAAACGAAGTTCGCCGGGTCCGCTAGTTCGAAATAAAAGTAATGATGTCATGATGCTTTTCTGTTTTGTAAGAGACTTGAGTATATGAAACATAGCATTTTTGCAAAAGATCGTGATTATCGTAAACTGCCTATTAGAATAAGAACAAAAAAAATTAGATCATAATGCGAACATTAAAAAAACTTGTATATTGAATATTGGAATTCATAGCGTAGTTATGAATACTTTAATTGAACTCAAAATTCTATAGAACTGAAGTCATACAAGAAATAATAGTTCAAAGCCCTCGCATTAAGAAACTATCTCAAGATGAAAAAATATAGTCCCCAACAAAAGTAATATCCCTCACCTACACTAATTTCCATTGTATGATACGCAGGAGGAATTCTAATAAGCGTGAGCATGCGATGATCGATTCTGCTTGGATCTCGTCTCATTACCTGCAACTGTTTCATCGGTGTATGCGACATATAAAACTGAAATAACTTTACCGTCTAAATCTCTTTACCAACCACGAATTAAGGTTCTAAATTGAGTAGCGTCTCATGTAATAAAATGTTGTCTTCAAAGACGAATAATTTATGAGTATTATAACCAAACACAGCAATAGATACAGTAACAGTCATTTGTTTTCTCAGTCCACCTCGCTTGTTAAACAAAATTTTGACATGTTCCAGAGCGTGGGCGTCTTTCAAGTGTGGGCTTTAGGCCCACGTGCCCATAATTCTTTTGTTCCGCTTTCTAGTATGTTCGTCTATGAGTTGAAAGGTTTGTATGCAAAAATCTATTTGTTTCTGGACGGACATTGGGATTCAGTTTGTCTCTTGTGACAGTCATATTAAATTTGGAATTCGTTAACTGACGGATCGGTCGTCCATGTGGTGCCAGACGTAAAGAATAGCACTATCCAATTTCTTCCCGTGGGTGTCGTGAAAGGTGACTAAGGGACTTACTAGAGAATGGGCAGCAGCGTTCTCTAGGCATTTTAACACCATACTGTGATCGTCAACTCGCCTGCCAAGCGTGGCGATTATGGCAAACCCCCCGTTTGGGGAGGCCTATGTCCAGCAGTGGACGTCTTTTGGCTGAAATGATGAATGATGGTAACGGCTTTTTAAAGTCTCACATTCTTCTGTTCCATTTTCATATCGATAAGCTGATCATGTAATAATAATAACAACTAATAATTATAGTCAATCCTTGGGATCGGTTTGAATCTTACCCTAATCCACAAAATATGACGTAGAGGATCCCTGGTTGGAGAGAAAATCCTTGAAATAATTATGGAAACTGAAATATTGAACTTGATAAAGTGTCTATTTGAATGAGATTATCATCAGCAATAATTTGTTATTATGTCCTTCGCATTATTTTTAGCTACTGCGTACTTAATCATTATGAATCTTCTATCACCTGAGTTTTGAATGTCAACGTGTTTGGAAAATCAACAGAAGCAATTGGATTCAATTGCTTCTGTTGATTTTCAATGCGCGGAATCAGGTGCAGAGAACGTTTGTTGACCTTACGAATTCTGTGGACACAATACCCAATACGAACTCGTACAATACCGTTTACAGTATTTAAATTGAATTCAAATAACGACTTTTTTCAAAGATTCAATTCGAATGCCTGCATAAAAAGCTAGTACGGACGAAATGAGTCACCAGTGATTTGAAAAGGAATAAGATACGACTGCCAATTTATTTTTACCGTGTATTTAAAGAAGAATGAGTATTATTCTTTTTATAGAAAGGTCTAAAATCGATTGGGGAGGTGAGTTCTAAACGTAAATCTTTTGGGTTCTTCTAGTGAGGGTCGGGCGACCTTTTTCTTAGTGATCGGTATCGGACGCACTCATCGACGGTTCATCGCGACAGCATCGATGCTTGAACATCGATATGCTAATGTACTGATGCATTCCATACCTTTGTGTACTTATGTCGACGAGGTGGGCGAAACTCCATTGATATACATTCGATGTCATTGTTAATATTATAGGGTGGACCCGATTTTAAAAGGCAATTTATTCTGTCTTTCGATGGGACATTAGATAATGCTTAGTCACATCAATTTATTATTATTTTTTCGTAGGCATTGTTGGGCGTTTTGATGTCGAATTTGTGTACGATCCTCGTGACCTTTAATGTGAATTTTCTAAAAAATATCTAGCCGTAAAATTGAATAATGTTGCGACAGTAAATTCAATAGTAAAGTAATTTAAATAAAAATATATTAAGATACAAAAGGAGTTTGTAGAATGAAATCAATAAATTCTCATCAAAAGGTCATAACATTGTAGCGTTAATTTAAAGCCAGGCTATTAAATTTCAAAAACCCTTTGGAACCCTTTGCCGTATCGTGGACTCTAACCACAATAATCTTCAATGCCCATAAAATTGGTATTTACCTAAATTAAACTTTGGTCGTAATTGATACAAATGGTTGTTTCTAGTTTAATATAATTGAAGCAGACAGGAGCAAGTGCAACAAACCTTGGACAAGCTTCGAACTATTGTTTTTTGAGAGGGTTTAAATTAGAATTTTATTGGATTAATCTTCTATTAGGAATGTACAATTGCTACATTAATTTTGTTTCGTGAAATTTGTTACGTTTCAGTGTTCTCTTTACTGAAATTAGTTTGTTTCAATCTATCATGATTGTACTTTTATGCGTATATAGCGAGCTAAGTACATGATTGGACAAACTATTTTTTTTTTCTGTAAGTAGGTTTGTACAACACTTTTACACGTCAATCTTATTAAAAACCGGCCAAGTGCGTGTCGGACCACGCACAATGAAGGGTTTCGTAGTTGGGATGCATTTATCCCAAAAATAAACTTAACATTGTAGTTGAAAAACATGTTCTCCCATACAACGAAATACGTCACGGTTGATCCTCCAACTGCAAATTTAAGTTTTTTATTACTCGTTAACTTGTAAAGTCTACTTAGCTGCGATTTTTTTAGTTTTTAATTTCGTTATAATATAATATATACTACTGGCCTGAACTTTTTCACATATCCAAAAACCGCCATTTAAATTTAGCTGGCAGGTGGGGGGAACACTTGACTCTAACAAAAAATTGAAAGAAGAAAGAAAGAAAGAAATAAATATATCATCCCCACTTTACGTGAAAGGGAGGAAACAACTTTTTTTTCTAGATTTTATTTTAGTATCTACTTTGTTGGTGTGATTGATAGAAATGCCAAATTACAGTTTTTTACTACTAAGAGTCTCTGAGCTAAGCTGGGGACAGCCGACAGACAGACAGACGGATATGGCGAAACTATAAGGTGTCCTTGTTGACTACGGAACCCTAACTAGATGAGGTCGGCATTTCCTATCTGACTACTCTAAGAAAAAAGGCCGAAACAAACTCGGAGGTCACAGTTTCTTTTAAAGTCCAGACATAATCTTGGTCTGACCATGTGAAGACCATGTAGATTGGTGTCTGAAATGGTATTTTGAAGAAAGAATCACACAGATTGAGTGGACCTGTCCAGTCAGTGCACACATTTGTCAGTAATCGTGCATCTCAACTCAGAACGTTTAAGGAGTTCAACGATTCAATGAACAATAGGTACCAAAGAAAATATATTTGGGTAGGCCGCATAAATTACTCAAACTACCAATAATGATTAAGACTAACTGAGAAAAAAATTACCCACATAGTCTTCACATTCACAATAATTAAAATAATATAATACTTAACAAAGTAAATATTCATGTAGAATTAGGGCAGTCAGTATTTTAATTTATATCAAATTTATTTTCAAATTAAATACCTACACACCAATTTAAGTAATAAACCCACTTGTATTTTTAACCGTAAAATATGTTCATGTAATGAACATTATTCGTAATTTATAAATACCGATAAAATCTTAATAACCAAAATTAATTTCTAGTCAAAACATAAATTGATGCATTGCCTCATAAAATTTTTAATTAACGCGAATTACACGCATAAACATAAAAAAAAACATGTATTACATTCGTCCATCACAACCTTTACGACTTTTCAATTGATATTTGTTATGCACATATAAAAACCGTATTAAGCGCTATAATAACAAAATTTAAAAGCAAACGCCATTGTTTTGTGTCGTCAAAAAAGTTGTAAATTTTATTAAATTGACCATCAGTTCACTCTTGGATCGATATTGAATTCTAACTTTCGAGATTCCTGCTGTGTAATGATGCTTGGCTATTGCCGTGAGCTGCACACGACTGTAACTTTTGTCACATTAAATAACTATGAAGTAGTTAATGTGTGCTTTTCCTTGTAATAAAATAGCCATTGGGGTGAATTTACTGTACGATTTTAAGAGGCTATTTGAATGCTAGATAGCATATAACGTAGGATGTATCGCTTATGTCGGAAGACGTCGCAGATTTTGAAACCCAATCTTTATATTCCAAGCAATATGTGGTTGGATGTATCTTCAGCGCTTTCATCGCTGAAGGTAAACAGTTTTAAGTGATATGAACACAATCGAGTAAGTGCAGCATGAGTCTGCATACTAATGGAAGGGAAACTGGGTTTAAAGATTGCATTATGTGGCTAAAATATTGATAGGGTGCTTCGAACGTTCGGTTTTGCTATCGCTATTAGTTTAGTTGTACCATGTGTAGGTGATATATACCGAAAATTGTTATTATTTGTAGTAAGTATTTTCGATAAGTATTTTCTATCACCTATAAGTACCTATCTGAGTCAGTAGTAAGCATAAGCATAACATTTTGTTTAACTTTACCATCTCTCAACTGTTTTGTGGTTTTATTTTGTGTTAAATAACTTCTCTTTGTTATAAGTGAAATTATTAACCCACTTGCGATGAACTTTCAGCCCCCCAAAACTTCCTTAATTGATAACAGCACCAAAATTTGTCGGTTATTTCATTAATATTCATACGATACCATCCTATGCAAACTCTTCCCATCCTTTCGCAGGCCAGTGAATATTCGCAACACAATCCGTCTAACTTTTTATCATATTAATGTCAAACAGAATTGTGAACAAATATTATCATTCCTGTGTCACAGATATACCCCATTCACAGTTCTGTGATCATATTAGTTGTCCTTTTCTGGACATGTTGTTGATTTACTGTTCCCAGTTTGAAACTTTCCTAATAAATAAACCTTATTCGCTCCGATGTCAAACTCGCTGGTCCACAAGTATCTCTCGCAGTGGACGGTAGGTTTTTGTCTCCGTGCTACATAAATTTGTCCCTTGTTCCGCATACATATACTAGAACCTTTATGAGTTGGGTTACTCCTAGAGGAGAGTAAATTCAACGATATATCTCTTTTAATCGCGGTTTAATTACGTTTGTTAGTGAACAGAGTGGCCGCGTTTACGACAGATTTTTTTGGATACTGTTTGTCGTGTAAGTTGGTAATAGTTTGTGGGTCACAATTTGGAGTTTGGAGAACCAGTTGGAGTCACTGGAATACATTTTTATGTTCATCGTATCTATTTTTAGGGTTCCGTACCTCAAAAGAAAATAAAAAACCGGGCAAGTGCGTTTCAGACCACACACTATGAAGGGTTAAGGGTTCCGTAGTTGGGATTAATTTATACCAAGAACAAACGTAATATTGTAGTTGAAAAACATGTTATCCCATACATTCCAACTGCAAACTTTATACCCACAATATTGGGAGATTTGCAATGTTATTTTAATACCATAATCTTCTAACAAGTTTTCCTGTAATCTATAAGTATCGGCTTTGGCTGACAGACAGAAAGTCACAAGAGTAATCTTATAAGGGTTTCGTTTTTTTCCTTTTGAGGTACGGAACCCTAAAAACCGAACACTTATAGGATCACTCGTGTATGTCTGGCCGTCTGCCACAACCACGCCTACCAGCTCCGAATCTACTGGACCAATTAAGTTGAAATTTGGTACACACCTGAATTGTCCCCACATTCCTACTGAAAAATCTAAATTCGTAGATTCGGAGCCAGACCGACACACGAGCGATCCTATAAGGGTTCCGTTTATTTCCTTTTGAGGTAGATACGGAACGCTAAAAAGGATTCTTGTTCATTTCTTGATTAACCCGAAGCCCTGAAGAGACTTCAGTATTTCATAATACCGACTCCAATCTAAAATCACATCACGATTCCTCTCACAAACAGCAATATCGCTCACATACAACAAACAAACATATTTACGTTGTTCAAAATGGCTTCCGCAATATTCTGGCCCGTTATTCTTTTTTAGATGAAGAGCTAATGTTTTGCGTGGCAAGTGCCAACTGTGCCAAACATAACTCTGGACCCAGTTGTAGCTCCCACTGCCCATAACACTGTCCGATAATGCATTCAAACGGACATTTTATTACATTAATTTGTAATTTCATTGATATTGCCAACATTCTGATAAAGGATTTAGAAAAATTGTGTTCTACTGCCGAAAATCTGCAAATACTGCTTTAGTTTTGTTGTCTCTGTCGCAATTTGGCCTATGTGTTGGAGCCAGTCCAATTTAAGCGCACTTGTGATAAATTATAATGGAAGTTAATGGTCGTTATTTTTCTGAGCGTTGCGGCGAGGCACATAAAATGGCAAATTAATTAAAAAATATTTGACAGACACAGCTCATGTTGATGCAGCTACTGAAATTAATGACGCATTTAATAGGTGAGTGGGGCAAGCTTTTGCGTATGTTTTTAATTAAATGTCACCCATACTTTTGTGGATGGACTACGTTAAACGTGCCTAGTTGATCTTCAGCGCTGTGAAGATAGGTTTGTCCGAAGTCACAGCATTTCGCTGAGCAAAGACCTGTTCTTGCACAGATGTGACGCACGGTTATTGTAATTGTTCATAATTAGTATAGTTTGTTTGTTACAAAAGTAGTTATTTTGCCACTCGGCAATCAGCATTTTGTTTTTGTTTTCATTGTTTGTTTGTCGACTTTGTTGTCATCATATAGACCATAGACATACATATAATATATAGAATTAGATTTTATACTAGTAAACACTTTGTAAATTGTCTTTGGTCCCTGACATCAACCAATGGACAAGATTGTCAAAATGCTTAGGGTATTGGATGCGAGGCTTTTGGCTACTTTGTATGTGTGTTTTTTGACTTATTTTGTTGTACTGTGCATTTTGTTTGTGCAGAATAAATATTTTTTCTTTCTTTCTTTCTTCAACTGAATGTGACGAAATTCAAATCTTGTATAAATCGCACACTATGCAAGCAGGCATATTATAAGTTGGGGGATTACATCGCTGATAAAAATGCTTGGCTCAATGCTGGTCCTGCTCCTCAACCACAACTAATTGATTAACATGTGAAAATACAGTTGGAGCTGCTGCATATTATAAGAATATTTTTGCATTGTATAAACTCAATCTCCTTTGTATTATATAATTGCATAGCACCGGTATGAGTATAATGTACAATAGAGCTACCATTTACCGGGTAATTTTGTCTTTCATTGACTTAAATGTGCCCTGGCGGCTGAGAGTATGTCATGCTCACTCAGATGTCTCGCTGATGGTGGCGCGTGTGTTGGATCATTTAGCTCCATTTAAAAATGGTTGAGCTGAATGGTGCTGATCCATGCGTCATGTTCGTGAACGGGCGCTGTCAATTGAGACTGGTCATTTCTTAGCTGCCACGGCTTATTTTAACTTATTTTAATAGTTTTTTTTAAATGGTTTTTTATCTTTTTATTGCGGACTGTTTTAACGTGCACATCTTTCTACGTTGTCCTCACATGTGTAATTTCAACATGAATGATGTAACCAATACTTTGTCACAATATTTTGATTAAAAAGAGTGTCCATGGAGTTTCGTGCCCGTTCTTCTCCATAGGAACCTACTACGCTTTGGAATGGGCAACTAGCTTCATCTCTCTGACTGACCGACCCCTTGACAATTCAAAAGTGCCTGTAATTGGTTTATTTGAAATAAATGCTTTGAGTTTTGAGTTTTCTCACGTGTATAAATTCAACATAAATGATGCAATCAATACTTTATAACAATATTTTAATTTAGACGACTGTCCATGGAGAATATTGCCCGTTCTTCTCCATAGGAACCTACTACGCTTTGGAATGGGCTACTAGCTTCATATTTCTAACTGACCGACTCCTTTGAAATTAAAACGTGCCTATACTCGTAAATGGTTTAATTGAAATAAATGCTTTGAGTTTGGGTTTTGAAATAAATATTTCATGTTTGTTGACCAACATTTTATATTAATTTGTGAATGATGTAAACTGCACCTACCTTTAAAAGGTTTTACCCTAAACAGGCATTAAGAAAGTTGTATCAATTTATTTCTAAACACATACATAACAACTTAAAACGTAGCGACGTGCTTCTAAATCCACTTTCGTATCGCTCGAAGGTGTCGCACGTTAAGGTATCGTCCTGATATGACGGTTTTGCTTTAGTCCCAAGAAAGACATAACTTACCTCTTTAAGTAGTAAAATAGGTATTCACTTAGTTGTTTTACCCGGAAATAAGTCGTCGGTGTGCCTTGCTTAATAAATAAATAGATAAAGAGATTTTTCAATAATAATTATTATGTCACAGGATTTTTCAGAGTTGGAAAATAATATCATCATCTGCCTAGCCTTTTCTCGACTATGTTGGGGTCGGCTTCCAGTCTAACCGGATGCAGCTGAATACCAGTATTTTACATGGAGCGACTACCTATCTGACCTCCACAACCCAGTTACTGGGTAACACGATATCCTTTGGTAAGACTGGTTGTCAGACTTTCGGGCTTCTGACGACCCGTAACAACTGTCAAAGATCTACAAATGACAGCCGGGACCAACGGCTTAGCGTGCTTTCCGAGGCACGGAAGAATCTTGGTATGAACAGATGGTCACCCATCCACGGACCAACCGCGGCAAGCGTAGCTTAACCTGATCGATCGATCCGTGCGGCAGTTATTATTTAGCCAGAAGCAGTTGGAAAATAATAACCATATATTAAGTAGGTAATTAAATAGTTTTTATAAACCCATTTGTAATTCATAAACTTTTTGAAGCTGTAAAAAAATTCTAGTGGAAAAAGACGTTTTCCTTTTGAGATTACAACTGTTTAGCAGTATTGTTATTTCAATTTGTCGAAAAATATGTTTTAGGGGAGATTCAAAAACTCTAAAACGAAAAACCGCATCATACGTTTCCACCCTAACACGGAAAGCCGCGAGCGTTTTCGCAAATCTTGCAAGTCGAAAGTTTGTATCTCGGAGTTTCGTGGGACGCTACTTTATTCAGTTAGTTAGGCTCGTGTGTGTTCGTATATGAACAAGTTGCGAGTACTCTCGGAATGGGTGTTCGAGTTGCAAACTGATGGTTAGGTGTTTATAAAACACTGTGCGCTTTCAAACATTTAATGGTAAAGAAGCGATAATGAATTCCAGAAACATGTGGAATTAATTTTGGTGTTTTGCTCGATCGATCGCGTACAGAGCAGGAATTTTATTTTGTAGATTAGGAGAATTATACTTTGCTTTTAATTTTGAGGCATGTCGTTGAGATTTTGTTAGGGTTTAATTAAGTTACATGTTATGAATTATTGTAGGTCATTTTTAAATGTGATGCTTATACAATAAAAAATAAATCCGGTAGTTTTGTTTAACTTTGTTCAATATAAGTTTACAAAATAATAATGTAGATGATAAAACACGTACGGGTGATACAAAACGATAAAAGCCCTTTAAAAGACAGTTCTTCCCACGCTCAGTACCTAGTGTAGATTAGCACTAGTTACTAAGATAGAATATAATGAAAATCATAAGTTTGTATCAAGGAAAGTTTAGCTTTGCGCTCTGAAGTTGTGTCTCCACGGCCGCGTTCAACTTCGCCTATAATTTGCTGACGAGCCACTTGCAAACTCCGCTCACCCCTATTTTAACGTCGTTCTTCTTTTTAATTCACTCCTACTTATAAAGGGTTTTTTTTGTTCTTTTTATATAAAGTAACTTTGTATTACAATTACTTCGTTCTACCAGGCATCTTCATTAAGTGTTAAGTTCTTCGGAGCGAAGATGAGCAAGTCCAATTTGGCAACGAATTTTTTACAGGCTTTTTAGGTATGAAATTAGAATTTTATAAAAATGATTTAAATTTAAATTGCATTGAACAGTAAAAATAATTTAATTAACTTTCTCCTTCTCGCTCAAAGTGCTACATTTATTTCAGCTTCAAAATTTCGTAGTGCTACGAAGAAAGAGAGGTACACTATATTTTCAATTCATACAAGCAATTGAATTATATTTTAACTAAGTACGTGATTGCGAAATACAAATTATTTAGAGTAAACAGCAATTTACAGGTGCAAATAATTGACTGACTGTCACCAAACATAGTTTTCGAATAAACAAATCGTTTTTAAACTGTTTGCAACGGTAATAATGAGTGTTATTGCGTGTCATCGTGTATATTTTTTAAGATTTGCAATAATCCTCGCAAGCGTTTGAATAGCACGCACTCAGCCGTAGGCACGATCCTCAAATAGTCAATTGTTTGCAAATTTCATTTGCACTGCACTGTTAACGGAGTTATAGAGATAAAAATAAACGCTTTTTATTCGTAACTAGCTGACCCGACAGATGTTGTCCTGGAAAAATGTAGGTATATAATTCATAAAAAAAAATCCATAGAAAATGAACTTTCAGTTTTCCCGGATTTTCAAATTTTCCCTTTTGATCCTGATTCGGACTGTTACGAACCTTTTAAAACAAAAATTTGCCAAATCAGTCAAGCCTTTCTGAAGTGATACGCTTACCAATGAACAGCATTTAATTTTTACATGGATTTATATTTAGTTTCATCTGTCCCGGTGCATGTCTGTAATCATATCTTGCTAGTTAAATTTGACCCACTTACCAGTTTCCAATTGAGCTGAAATTTTGCATGCATAATATGCAAATCGGATGACAATGCAATATTATTATGAGAAGGAGCTAATCTGATGATGGAGCCGGAAGGTGGCCTTGGGAACTCTGTAATAAAATGACGCAATCCCGTCGAGTTTGGGCTCGTTTGATTCATCCTATACAAGGACTCTGGTCCTAGATGATATCCAGGGTATGTTGATGGAGCCAGAAGGTGTAACCCTGGAAGGCGGCTATGGGCACTCTCATAAAACGACGCAACTCCTTCGAGTTTGGGCCCGTATGTTTCGTCTTGGCAAGTACTCTGATTCTAGGGCGTAATGATTAAGTTGGTCGACGATTATATAAAATAAATGTATAATAATTATCTATAATAACTATATTAAATTTCAGCTTTTTAACATTAGACAGTTTGCTAAAATATATATACATTGCGTATATACGCTTTATTTCTTCGATCAATTGAACAAGCATACTTATATCTATGGAGTACGTCGCCTGTATTTACATAATATATGTTTTATATATTTAGTAAATAGATATCTATTTACTAAAATAACATATGATTTTTTGTGCCTGAGCATAGCTACAAGATTTCAGTAGTTATACGAAACATCAAAATTTTAATATTATCCGTAACTTAAAACAAAGGTGGCAATCCCATAAGAAAAATAAAGTAAGGTATTAAAGTTCTAATAAAATAATTAATAAAATATAATGAAAATGAGAGAAATGCGTGTTACATTTTAACATCAAGAGAGAAAAAAATAAGATTGTAACACGCTTTTGTTTGAAAACTTGAGACTGTGATAAGTACCTTCATGAAGAATGATTAAATACACAATGTGTAACTGAATAAATGCAAATTATGAAAGTTTGTTCAGAATCGATTTCTGTACATTATTTATATCCCAAAAATAATTAAAACTACGTAAATTACAGTCACACTTCCGCTGTACAGCCAAGACAAACCAAAATGAACGAAGTACCTACTACGCTAGACCCTTATACATGTGCATCTGTGTGCGTGCGTAAATTTGTAATGTGACCACAGTTTTCTCCCACAATCAGTGTAACTAATTTAATAAATGAACAATGTTTTATACGTAATAGTACAATTTTAGGCATGTAAATTATGATTATAACATAATCTTCTAATTGGTGTGCGTTAATTCAGGAATATGTTGTATATGTTATGAAGTTACAAGATTTGAAAATACATTAATTATGATATGCCATAATAAAGCTCCTTCGTCTATACGATGGACCTTCACTATCGCTTAAAGGCTACGGCTTATTTCCAATCGGAATAAAATTATTTTTAACGTTTTTATTTTTTATTATTAACAACTAATAAAGGCTTGTTTAAAATAAAAATGGGTCTCCCTTGTTTGACCGAAAGGAATTTGACAAATTTTCACTTAGCAAAAAATCTATTCACAAAAAATTGTAACGCAAACCTAATGTTTGACAAATGAACGTTTAAACTATAACTTGTTTACCAACTAGTACTTTTAACATTTTTATTTAGTCAAATATTTCAGTTGGAATAACAGTTTTTACGCAAAATCAAATAATAATATAAATAAGTAATTAACCTAATCTAAATAGTTCAGATCCGGGTAACCTACTAAAAACAATATCTTTTTTTCTATTAATGCAAGTCGTGTCTGGCACTCGCCGGCCGCTGCCGCGCCACCGCTCGCTTCGCTCGCTCAAAAACTTTTATTGTCTGAAGATTGTTTGCTGTAATAAATCATTTGATTAAAGACCAAATGCCATAATGACATTATACTTGGTAATATTTTGCCAAGTAAAAATTAGACCAAATGAAAATATGCGTACTAAAATCAATAAAAAAAAAAAAATTTTCATTACCCAATTTGTTTGGGTAATGAAAATTTGGCAAAATCTTTTCGGCAAAACGGCACGATCCCAATAAAAATATAGATTTTGTGCAAAACATTGATAGATTTACTTATGAAACAAACCAAAATGTTACTCGTATCGACTCATACTTACAATTGTTTTTTTCAATCCCTCGCCTATAAAAATAATTTGTCTGGCCTCAAACTTTTGGGTTACATAAAGACATATCAGTCAGCCTTAATAGGTAAACATTTATCTAAACAAAAGTATTATGAGAAATAACAAAACTACGCAGCACTATTATAGGGAGCAAATCGAAGAAAAGTTCCGTAACACAAATAATTGATTCGGTGCCCCGTAGTCAAGGAAGTCTCCGTTCTATTTAAGTTTCCTAAAAGGAAATGAAAGGAAATCAGAACCCGCGCCTTCGTAGCCTTTATCGAAAGTTATCGGAATATTTCTTAGGAGAAAACGGTAGTAGAGCATTTTATTAAAACGACTTCAAGATAAAAATCACCAGTTTCTTTTTTTGATTTATTTAAAGGTTCTGGATTCTTTGTGCGGAGATCCTTAGTGGGTAAGATTAAATATTAATAGGCGGTAAGTGAGTGACCGTGACATTTAGGTACCTACTCGTACCTACAAGACTTTCAGAACAGTTATAATTATTTACTTTCTAGTTTAGGTACCTGGTGTTATTTTATGCTCTTAATTAGGTAGCCTACCTACCTATGTTTAAATGGAAGCTCTTTATCTTTTTTTTTTTGGGTGGGAAATTATCAAATAACTTCTCCTGCTCCGGGCGGAGCGGGAGGGCGTGTCAAACTTTTACTGACTAAAACCCACCCGTGTAAGGAACACGGGTGGGTTCTAGTCAGTAAAAGTTTTGCCTGTGTGCCATTGCCACGATATCCCTTTCGGACAAACTCGCAACCCTGGCAGGCATTGGCCCTAATGGACCCCGTCAATTCATGCTGACACCTCTTTGGGGGCGCGTGGAACACAACTCGCCGTTGACCCGGGCCTGGTCCTTATCGGACGGCGAGCTATCCATCGCTCACCGTCCGCATGCCCGCGCCTACGGTGGCCGGAAATCGGCTTGCGACTCCCGACGCCCAGGGCGTCTCCTGCGAAGCTCTTTATCCTGAGCACTATATTTTTAAATTAAATGAAGTGCTTAACAAAACCCTGTTAATCATATTAGCACCTGAGTTTCCTGAGTGACATCCGAAATATAGGTAAAACAGACCAACATTTCATATAATAAAGTTTGCAATTGGATTGTGTATACTCTGATTTTTAATTTGCTAGATTAAAATGATATTTGGTGTCGACATAAAAATAACCTAGTAAATAATCTAGAAAAATGATAAAGAAGAGATCCACCACAGGCAAACCAAAGTAACCGACATTGCCTGAAGAATTGCCAAACTTAAGTCGCAGTGGGCATATTGCTCGCAGAACAGATGGCCGCTGGGGCCAAAAGGTTTCGGAGTGACGACCGCGAACCGGAAGACGTAGCGTTGGAAGATCTCCTACAAGGTGGACTGATGACCTTATGAAGGCCGCAGATATGCGCTGGATGCAGGAAGCACAGAACCGGTCGAAGTGGCGGTGCTTGGGGGAGACTTATGTCCAGCAGTGGACGTCTTGCGGCTAAAATGATGATGCGGAAATAATCTAGCTACCGAGTCACTCTCACGAAGGACCTCTACAGAAGGCTCTTCACTGTTGTCGTGTTGACTCTGTATTATTAATTCTTTATCTCATAATTTTTTTAAAAGGACGATCGCAGCTGTCGTTTTGGTCTAGCAAATTAAAAATCAGTGGATAGTTCGTTTTTTAGCTAAGCGTGTGTTTTGTAGTTTCTTGTTATTGTTATTATGAGGACGCTACTGACCAGTCCTTAAATGCCCAAGGGTGGTGCCCTACTTTTCATGAACAACGATCTACCTAAAACAAACAAATCAAACTAATTGATCGTTATTGTTCAAATATTATTATGTTTTATTTCAAATACCAATAGGTACGGGATATTTGTTCAAAATATTTCAGAAATTAATTGATAGCACACGAAAATAAAATATCTGGTACACTGTTCGCCCGCTCAAAACTAAACAAAAGCGGTTTTGTTTTTACAAAACTTTCGTTTTACTAAAAATACACACAGATATAACCAATTTCGGTTCAGTGAGGGTGTGAGCCTGCTATTATACTGTCATACACACTCACGGTGTCTTGCACAGTGGTGCTAATGTGAAGTGTGTAGGGTAGACCGTACAACGACAGGATTTTGGGTACAATTGCAATGTCACAATGAGCTTATCAACGATTAGGGGAAATTATTCCATTGTCAAAATCGTGACGTGTCGAAATTGGAGTCTTTTGTTTTGTAATACGATAATATTTGCAGTTATGGGAATTTTGGGAGAGGGTGAAGTATTTTTGTTGGACATCTGCTAGTTATGTAGTTAGGAGCTTGTGGCTAAATAATAACTGCCGCACGGGTCGATCGTTCAGGTTAAGCTACGCTTGCCGCGGTTGGTCCGTGGGTGGGTGACCATCTTTTCATACCAAGATTCCTCCGTGCCTCGGAAAACACGTTAAGCCGTTGGTCCCGGCTGTCATTTGTAGATCTTTGACAGTTGTTACGGGTCATCAGAAGCCCAAAAGTCTGACAACCAGTCTTACCAAGGGATATCGTGTTACCCAGTAACTGGGTTGTGGAGGTCAGATAGGCAGTCGCTCCATGTAAAATACTGGTGTTCAGCTGCATCCGGTTAGACTGGAAGCCGACCCCAACATAGTTGTGAAAAGGCTATGATGATGATCTGCTAGTTATCATAATTATCATCATGTAACATCGCTTTGACGTAATCTCAATAAGCCATTGGCCAAGCGACTCCATACAAAAAAACCAGCCAAGTGCGTGTCGGACCACGCAGAAACACGGGTTCCGTTTAGAATGAATTTATCCCAAGAACAAACTTAAAATTGTAATTGAAAAACATAATATTTACATTCCAACATTGACTTCGTATACGTTTTCCTGTAATCTAGAAGTTTATCACAATTTTTTGTATTTTTTTTCATGAATTTAGGCTCTGTCATTTTGGAGATAAGGTCATTTTCAGATTGTCATTTTTGATCTATTTTCTTAATCAAGTTTACCTAAAACTAATTATATTGAAATTATAAAAAAAAAATGACACAGTCCCTTTCATTTAATGTCTAACTAGGTACTATTATTCCATAATACTTTTTTTTTCCGTAATACCTTTTTTTATTTCAAATTTGTCCCTCAAAGTGTTCCATTTTCAAAATTCATTTATTTACGTTACACGTCCTTGTTTGGGTTACAGAAATTAATATGTGTACCTACTAAATTTCCACTTAATCGTTCCATTCGATTCGGAGCAAGTTGGCTTTGACAGACGGACAGACAGAAAGACACACACGAGAGATCCTATAAGGGCTCCGTGTTTTCATTTGGACGTACGGAATCCTAAAAATACTAACATTGGAGTAGGTGCCTACACTGTTACCACAAATCACTATTCTTTCTTAGCCTATGTTTAAGTTGCGTGTGAATACAGCTTTAGTTTTATGATATGTGGTGAAAATACCACCTTGTTTAACAACCAATTGATAATGCTGAAAATCTTTATTGTTTCAGTACCTCAGTCTTTCCAAATGAACTTGAATTCATACACAATACACCTACTAACGAGCAGCCCCCTTTTTTGACGTGATAATTAAAAAAGATAAATAAATAATAATTATTTTTAATTTTAATGGCTTGATATTTTTATAACGTTTTTACAGTATGACTTTTACTATTTTGTATTTGACATTTTAATTTTTTGTAGATTCTGAACAACGATTCTGATTTCTGATTGTTTTTTTTTTTTAGTTTTATTTAATGAGTTGTTAAAAATGTTTAAATTTAATTGGGCACAATCTAATTTTAGGTTTTTGTCTGTTTGGATAGTTTGTAATTAATGGTATGATTTGGATGTGTGAGTCTAGGGCTAAGGTCTATTCCTATTAGTTTATGTTTGGCAATGGGTGTTATTTACCTGAAATAAATTAATTTTATTATTTTACTTGAAGTATGCGTTGAGAAAATCTGTTTTTTGTTTTGTTTTATCGTGTTCAGATACGATACGACGAGTCCTCGAGTGGAGACCGCGTATCGGCAAGCGTAGTGTTAGGCGCCCCCCAGCTAGATGGACCGACGGCCTTAAAAAGGTGGCTGGGACAGACTGGATGCGGAAAGCGGAGGACAGGGTGTTGTGGCGCAGCCTGGGAGAGTTTTATGTCCAGCAGTGGACTGCTATAGGCTGAGTAGGTTTATTGAGATATTGATACCCATCACGTCTCTGAGGTTTACACAAAGAGAAACTGCTATCTCAAGCGACTACACCACTTGCGGTTCTTGACCCCCCAAAAAAAAAAACATCAAATAATAGTACATTACTGCAGCGGCCTGCAAAAGGGGCATTGATGGACGAACGTGAACGTGGGCCAAGGCGAAGCCGAGGCACTCATACGTGAGTCCATCAATGCCTGGTCGCGGCCAGGGCTTGTATAGTGCTTTTCTCAAATAATGCGCGAAAAATCAAACTAAGTAAATTAATTATAAATTCCAGAATCAATGACGAACAACGATAATTTTTCACGCGCCAATGTGTTCATTTGTTTCTTTTTTACTTTAAATAGCTCTATTTGCAAGCCAGTTCAAAATTTAAACAAAACTTTTGATAAGTTACCTCCTTGGTTGCCATTTAAGGAAGTAAAAAGTCATTCAAATTTTTAATTAGACGATAATTTATTCGGCCGCTAATTACGACAGTTATTGATTTTCATACTAACGTTGTAGGCCGCTACTCGCATGTATTTGACCCTGATTTGACGAGTACAGCATTTTAAATTTATCTCGAAGAAGGTTGTCAAAATAATGCTCGAATTTTCAAGCATGTTTGAGAAAAAAATATTTTTGTTTATGATCAGATATCGATGGCTATCACGTCTGCGGAGTTTTGCTAGCTAATTTCATTTGACCCTGTATATACATATACCTTTATTTACCTAATCTACCGACCCTTAAAACTAGAACATTTCCCGTAAACGACAACATAAAGGGCAACAGAAGACATAATTGCAGTAAGCCCCTAATTAATTAATCACCATTGTCTGAAGCGACTGCCGGCGACGACATAATTGATATTTGAAAGGACCTCCTGGACAGTTCCCTGGGTGACATTAGTAGAGTATCCACCATATCGGTTTCGGCTTTGAGTTTGGCCGAACGTGGTTTTGAGCTTTCTTTTTTTCTTGTATTGTGGCCAAAATTCTTTTTTTGCAAATTCTCAAATATTATCAAACATAAATCCAGTTTTCCCTGACCTTAAGCGACACATAAAGGAATGCCTAAAAAAAAACACGCTGTTGGATTTTCAACTATCCGCTCTCAAAGCAGGCATAAATGTAAATCGCACGTCTATGGTAACAATTTGACCTTGACAGCGCTTTTATTTCGTAGTAGTAAGGGTTGTTTTCGTAGTTTTAGTGTTGCGTCCGATATGCAGTTGATCGCATCTTATTTAAGTATTATTTTGTTTAATTATTACTTACCTGTACCACCTGTACCCATGCAGATCATTCAATGTTTTTTTTTTTAATTCTCAAGTAAAACAATTCGGCTTCGGCCTATAAATCGATTTTGGTCGCTCTCTACACGGTAATTTGAGTGATACCAGCCAGCCGTAATGTACTCAAAAAAAATGTTAAGAGCTGACCTGACACTCCGTTTTCCTTTTATAATATGGAGAGATTTAATTTTTCATAGATTTTTGTTTACCTAACGTATTTAGGAAGTGTATTTATCAATACAAAATATCACTCTTTCTTTATACAACTTTGACATAAATATTGTGTACAAGTAGACAAACCGTTTTTATTTTGTGAACATAATCACACAATTTATTTTTATCTTTACGATTAAAAAGAGTGCTATTCAATTAAATATAGATAATTATAATATGTATATTAGAATATTTCAATGTCCTTTAAGAATTGTTATTTAAACGAACAAAGTTCAACAAATTCACTACCTATATATTTAATTACCAGTCCAATAATTAATCAGAAATAATAATAATGAAATAGACCACAGTCCAAAAAATACAGTACGCCCGTCTGATAACTACAGATAATGGATTTCGCAGTCCGAAACTCAAACATCCATTTTGGCTGATTCTACCCTATTTGCCCAGACAAGTCTTGATTTATTAATTAGTACCATCGGCAATTTCACCCTTTGTCTACGCTTTTGATGGCCGGCTATAGCAATGGGGAGGCCATACTGATTTTAATTGATCCTTTTATTTCAATATTATTGGATAACCATTGATGGTTTGTTTTGAGTGTCAAATTGTTTTATGGTATCGTATATAGGTACTTCTACACCTACTATACTATGTTATGACACCAATTCGGGTCTGCAACTCATGGTGGTAGAAGGAAAAGTGGGGTTTTAGTAACTAGGAGTCCGAGATAACGATAAAGCGATAAGCCGCCCATTGTATATTTTGTAGTGATTGATTTATTTTTGATGTGTAGTGTAAGTAACATATTATTTCTTCTCACTTTCTGTGGGAGTGATTTCGTGAAAACGGACGGAAGTGTGTAACAGGAAGTAACAGCTTGAACATGGAATAAGTTAGTACTTTTTAATAGCATGGAACTAGTAGGTACTTTATAATAGAATGGGATTAGTGTTCTCATACAATTAGTAAGTACACTATATAGATTGAAGGTAGAGGGGGTCATTTCTGTCGCTGCTCAGCTCAGTTGCTTATTACCAAGGTGAGATGTCAGATGTCACTGATGACACATCATTTTCGACTACTGTAAGGCTCGCTCGTTTTTTAGAGTTCCGTAACATAATCTCCAAAGGTCCCTACCCAAAGGGTAAAACGGGAACCCTATTACTAAGGCTCCGCCGTCTGTATGTCTGTCTGTCTATCTGTCTGCCTGTCTGTCTGTCTGTCCGTCTGTCACCAGGCTGTATCTCATGAACCGTGATAGTTAGACAGTTGAAATTTTCACAGATGATGTATTTTTGTTGCCGCTATAGCAACAAATACTAAAAACCAGAATAACATAAATATTTAAGGGGAGCCCCCTTAAATATTTATGTTATTCTGGTTTTTACACCATACAAAAAACGTGATTTTTTTGCCGTTTTTATAGATAATGGTACCCCTTCGTGCGCGAGTCCGACTCGCACTTGGCCGGTTTTTTGTTATGTATTTTTGTAGTATACACAAGGCTACACATCAAGCCATACATTTCCAGTATACGCTGACCTCTCATTGTACCGAAATCCTACACAATGCGAGAACAGCTTATACTGGAAATGTATATCTTGATGTATAGCCGTGTGTACAATAAAGTATACCTATATAAATAAATAAATAACCCTCCGTTCTCAGACGGACGGTTGTTTATTAGTTAGGTATCCATGACGATTTACCGATGGAAAAAAAGTTGAAGATGCAAGGAAATTGTTAGTAAAATGGTCAATTCAAAGAATAAAAGAAATAGAATTAAGAAAGATTTAAGAAGAAAGACGATTTCAAATTGTATTTCAAATAAATCCTATCAACTTAACAGACTACGTTTTTATGTAAAATGAAAGATTCTTCGTGTATAAAGGCTTAGCGACGTTTATTTGCGTAGTCAGAAACCTTAATCGACCAAAACTTTTACGTTGTAGTGTCAGACAGTCATAAAAACTTTTATATCATGTCTAGTCGAAAATATCAGGGCCACATATATTATATTTACAATTGTTAGTGTTACATTGTATCTTGAATATTCGCCAAAACCCAGTTTTTAGCTTCTTTTTACATACAAAAAGGGTACCTCATCATCTCATCTGCCTAGCCTTTTCCCAACTATGTTGCGGTCGGCTTCCAGTCTAACCGGATACTGAATACCAGTATTTTACATGAAGCGACTGCCTATCAGACCTCCACAACCCTGTTACTGGGTAATACGATATCCCTTGGTAAGACTGGTTGCCAGACTTTCTGAATTCTGACGACCCGTAACAACCGTCAATGATCTACAAATGACAGCCGGGACTAACGGCTTAACGTGCTTTCCGAGGCATGGAGGAGTCTCGATATGCAAAGATGGTCACCCATCCACGGACCAACCCCGGCAAGCGTATCTTAACCTGATGGATCGACCCGTACGGCTGTTATTACTTACCCACGAGCTCCTTTATTTTCCGTTCAAAGCAAAGTAAAATATATTTCTACCAATTAATTTGATCAATATAGCTTTTCTCTTTAAAACACTTCTTCCAAATACTACTTCTTACACACTAAATAATCCTGGGCGTACCTTGCCAGCCGGCCAGCCTTTAGAAAATGGCGGTTCACGCAATACATTGTGTGTAAATCACGATAGTACCTATCTATAGATTAAAGTGTCTAGCCTGTCGGTAAACAATCTCCATTCACCCTCAGGTCTCGCTAATTGAGTCCACGAGCCATAGGCCAAAGTGGGATGAGCAACTGATATCGTTTGAGTTTCTGCGCGTACGACGTATTTGGTGCGGTATTCGTTTTTCAACAGAATTTTGCCTGAGCTTATTTTACGTCGTCAGTGTCAGATAAAATTATATTTCTAAAACTGTATTTATTTATGTCGGACATCAAGGTTCATTTCAAATAACTTTTCCATCAATCACACTAATATTATAATGGCAAAAGTTTGTGAGTGTGTCTGTATGTTTGTTACTTCTTCACGCTCAAACGGCTGGACCAGTTTTGATAAAATTTTGTATGGAGGTAGCTGACATCCTCATTTAATATATAGGCTACTTTTATCCCGATATTCCCACGGGATCGAGACTTAGGTAAAACCGCGGGCCGCAGCTAGTCATACATAATCTTACTTTTAAATTTCTATCAAAATTTCCAGAACCCGAATTACCCTGATATTATCTACACAATTTTTGTTTCCCTTTGCAAAGTAATGATAAATTCTCATTCAATTACGAATATTTTAGCGATCTATTTCATGTGTGTTTAAGAAATGCTATTATCACTCGTAGAAGACCGCATTTAATCTCTCAACCTCATTTTTTTTTTTTTTGTTTCTGGTTACAAGCCATGGAATATATGACAACTGTTTAAAGTAAACTTTTGACTACACACTTCCACACCTTAGTATAACACATTTATATCGCAGAGTAGTTCCATAACATTTCACGAACTCACATTCCCGACGCATCCATTTACAATCTATTCCCGTACTCATCACATCATTGGTGGCTTTAGTGGACTGTATACGTAATGGATTAGCCATTTGTCTGATTAGCAACATCAATAAATAACAAACCAACATACAGGAGGGTTAAACCAAATCATTGATTCATTAAACTTTAGGGGTAGACACAAATACTATGCCGTTTGTACTGCAGACTCTGGGTACACTAATTAACCTGAGTAAATATTTGAAAGCGCAATTGTCGTATTGTACAAATTTTGGTGAAGTTATAAGCCAACATTGTGTTAGCGGGGATAATGTGGTGCATTGTTTAGAATAGTTTTATTATTATAATCAACATTTTTAAAAGCTAATAAAAAAACAAGCTTGAGGCTTATCTTAAAATGTTCGAAGGACGTTCACGCCTCAAGCGCTGTATGTCTGTAATGTGTACTGTTGAGGAGTTCCTTCATCTGGAGCCAATTCTGAGTGTAGAATCAAGTCATGGTTATCATAAAAATGCATTGTCTCTGGAACTGAACCAACATGTCAAATATCAACTCCGTAGTGTATTAGAAAGTTGTTTTAATGCAGCTTGCAAGATTTTTCCTAAATAACAAACATTGCAAGTTAAATAAAAGCTTGTATTAAGACTGCCTCGTTGGTCTAGTGGACGCAAGCGCTTTCGCTGAGCATGAGGTCCGGGGTTCGATTCCCAGGTCGGGTAAAGTGTGATTGGGTTTTTCTACCAGGAATTTCTCAGTAGCAGCCCGGAGTCTGGATTTGTGCCCGGCAATAAGCTCGCCCCCTATTACATGAGACTTAAACATAACTGGTGAAATATGGGTGTACTATAGGTACAGCTCTGCCTAACCCTTCGGGGATTACAGGCGTGTTGATTTATGTTGATTATAATTTGTTTGTAAGTAGGTACGTGTGGCTAAGTTTTTAATCACTGTCATATAATTAATTAATATCACCATGTTTGACAATAACATTCTTTGTCCGATGACCTACAAAGAATCATAAAGCTGCTCATCCTCTAGTCATAATCTCACTGTCGCGTTTAAACAACTTAAAGAGAAAGCTAGATTAGGTATTAGGTAGTTCAGGTACTTGCTTACTTAGCTTCAACGCAAATTATTCCTTAGCATAAAAAAATAAGAAGCCAGAATTACAATTTAGGATTTACCTAATCCTATGGCATGACTTGAGCTCGTCTTTATTTAAATTCTTGATGACAGTGCTAATGTACAGTCACTTAGGTATTTATATAGTCCTTAAGACAGACACGGAATAAGTAACTAAGCTTCACATGTTTAAGGATAAGACAGCAACACTTCTCAATCTTGAAGGTCAGGGCAAAATTACATGAAAATGTAACCAAATAAAAATGTTTGAAGTCTCAAAAGGCTTTCGAAGTAACGCGCGTAGACCTCGAGTGTAACCCAAAAACGTTTCAACGTAATCAAAATTTCAAACCCTCTTTGTAAGTTAAGGACACTTAATTAAGCCAACAAGAAAACATTCTAAAGACGAAATTAAAGTTCAAAGGAGAGGCATGTGTTCGTGTTGAGCAACAAATGTGAACTGACAAAATGTTAACTCGGCATGAATTATGAGCTCCACTCCCAACTACCCTAGGGAAATTAAAGTGTCTTGCTGCAACTTTAAGACGAGCAGGTACAGAAAGCGCTTCCGTGGATACTAGAATAATAAATTTAATTCCTTCCCTTTTTGAGATTGGCTCGCAGTCATTGTTTCTTTCGATATTCTCTTTCCCGATATTGAAACTTGAGATCGAAGGTTGAGATGGTTTTAATAACAGCTTTTTTAATCTACTCTAGGGTAATAAAGTTTTATGCTTCGGGCAGATTGTTGTCTTAACTTGTTTTAATATTGAGAAATAGCTCATTGTTTGCTTGCCAATAACGTTAAAGAATAGGTAATGTAAATGCTAATGTATCATGATTCTGAGCTTGAGCCCTGAACCAAATCAGATTAACTATCTAGTGATTAAATTCATAGAAACTAACTTAATGTTTGGATTCTTAATAAAATCACACACAACATCAAGCCTGTAATCCCCGAAGGGTTAGACAGAGGTGTACCTATAGTACACCCACATTTCGCCAGTTACGTTTAAGTCCCATTTAATAGGGGGCGAGCCTATTGCCATCAATCGGGAACAAATCTCGACTCCGGGCTGCTACTGAAAAAAATTTAATGGAAAATCCCAATAAAAATATATATAATAATATAATATAAAAAAAATCACATGTGCCACAAATTCTAGATCAAGTCAAAAGACTCAGAGAAACTACAATAAATACTGGGTTAAACTTACTTATCTTGGAAGCAGAAAACACACAAACAAGTTCAACTTTAGGAAATAGTAACGTTCAGTGATTAAACAAGAAGTCAAGGAACTAAATTGTGCACAACAAAGCTTCAAGAAAGGCTTAACAAACAGCAACGACAAACACAGAAAGACATTATTAAATGCTAATATAAAATGCACTCTTTACGAAAAGTTGAAATAATTGAAGCGGTTCTTTTCTTGTTTATTTTTAAAGCGAACCCGCTGGGGGTGCAAGGAGATGCACCAGCACTGTTCTGGAAAATAACCTCGTCTTGAAAAGTAACGACCATAAAAATTCAGAGCGGAGACTCCGAATCGGGTCAAATGTAGACCAAGAGTAAATTTAGTAAAATAAATGGTAAGAAATAAGAAGAACTAAATACCTACCTAGTTGGAGGATGTCCAAAGTGATTCAGATAAGGTGTGTTGAAGTTTGACCACTGAAGGAAAACAAGCGAATATAGAACAGAGTGGAGCGTTTATTTACTTGCCAGATGCTTATCGTGGTGATATATTTTTGAAGGAGATTTGGTATCTGGAATACTAGCGAATAACTTCGGCTTCGCATGGGTTTAGGTTAAGAATTTATTGATAAATCCGAAAAACATTTCACCCATTATATGGTGGAAGTTGGAACGGAATCCGTTAAGTTTTCCGTATTTGACTGTCAGACCAATGCGACAGGGGTTCATTTTAAGTTACGTATAGTGATAGACATATTTCGAGTCATCGTTGAGTATTTTGTTGGCACTCGACATCCTGCCAGTTCTTATTAAGCGTCCCGCGTGGATTCACTCCGGGTGTCGTTAGCCCAAGGAATACGTTTTCGACGTGATCCCTAAACCAAACTATCTCAGGCAACTCCTGCAGCTATTGCAATGTCACGTACACCAAAGCTGTCGCATTTGCACTAGTCTCATCTAAATAGGTCAGCCTGTCTATTTATTTTCATAGCCATTTAAAAAGCTACAAATTACAGAGCTTTAAAAATGACCGAAAACAAACCCCAAAATTTTGTTTTGACTGCTCTGTCTGTATCTGACATGAAGATAAATTAATTTTTGAAACAAAGGCTTAAGAATATCAAGTCAATCAAGCCTGGAGAGGGTAAAATATATTTTTCTTAAATTAGATCCGGAAAAACGTAAACAGTATTCTGTAAGTGCGTTCTTGTTATTCCGAAGATTTTACGACGCAAATACGCTTGTATTTCGAAAATAGTTTTACTAAAAGGTACTAGGAACACAAAACACAGCCTGCATAATATGTGTTTACTTGGCTACCTCATAGATTAGTCCAGGGGCTCATCAGGCGAACAAATAGGGCGTGTCTAGATCCGGAGTCAGCACATATGTACCGACACTCCAGGGAAATAAATTGTTCGCGCCCCGCCTGATTGCAGCCTTACAAGATTTTTTCGTGAACTCTATTCAAACATTGGCTGTGAAAAAACTGCCTGGTAACTATTCAAATAAAATAAAAAACCGTCCAATTCCGAGATATTAAATTTTCTATTTGATCGTTGTAATATTAGAGATTAGTGAACAAAATTTTTCAACGCTAAAGCTTTTTCATCGACTAGGTACAACAATATTAAATTTTCTATACAGTACACATAGCGATACAAATTCCGAGTATTTTCCAAATAATTCGACATAGAAATAAATGTTACGAGAAAATGGTGCGAAAAGTTTCAATAGTCAAAAAGGAAAATCGTAACAGAATTTATTTCCGATTATCGCAAAAAACATACTGACCCAAATGCCCATGTTTCTTATCTCATTACAGTGTCTGATGCAGAAATGGAGTGAGTCAGTCGGTTGTGCAAGAAATAACTTCCTATTATACGTGTCCAACTGTCCGGCACACGGCAAAGTGTTTAAGTTGTAAGCGTTCAGCGTTTTGAACTAAGCCTTGTTATTCTTCTTTTCGTGTTGAAGACTCATATTTTGACCGACCAGTATGTAGCGACCTGGACATGGACAGCTCAGTCGGTAAACTCGTTTGCCTCATTGCGAGTAGAAATTGTTCAAATTCAAATTCGAAATTTGAATCTTTTGTGGCTGTTAAAGAACAAAGATTCAAACATTTGACAAATTACAGAAAATTTTTAGACATAATACTAAAATATTAACTAATATTAGAATACTAAATGGTAGAATGCAATCTCAGCTGAAGAAACTCATCATCTCCCTAGCCTTTTCCCAACTATGTTGGGGTCGGCTTCCAGTCTAACCGGATGCAGCTGAATACCAGTATTTTACATGGAGCGGCTGCCTATCTGACCTCCACAACCCAGTTACTGGGTAACACGGTATCCCTTGGTTAGACTGGTTGTCAGACTTTTGGGCTTCTGGCGACCCGTAACAACTGTCAAAGATCTACAAATGACAGCCGGGACCAACAGCTTAGATGGTCACCCATCCACGGACCAGCCGCGGCAAGCGTAGCTTAACCTGATCAATCGACCCGTGCGGCAGTTATTATTTAGCCACAAGCTCCTCCTCCAAGCTGAAGAAACTGCACTGGAGAAAAAGTTAACGACATGTGTGTACGCATGGAGAGCGGAATGGTGACTGAGGCTCACCGCGGGGCCCGGGTTGCGATTTTACTATCCCAATGACTACTTATTTTTCATTATTTACCTTTGCGACAATCGCGTCACGAGCTGTCGCGCCAAAATATGACTAATCAAAATTTTAAAATCGCGGCGACATTTGATTTTGCGCTGCCCTAATTATAATCGAATTACGTTGCATTTCTGCGGCAAAATAATCGCGCAATAAAGAGTCGTAGTGCTCGCTCGCTCTACGTAGTGTGTAAATCTGTTAAATAATTAATTTCCCTGGCTGTGCGTTGGTCTAGAAACTTAAAGATGTAATTGAGACGTTTCACATTATGAGATCTCATTAGTGGTTCTTAGCCATGTGAACAAAATAATATATATAATATAATATTAATACCTACTCGTAATAGAAAACAAAATCATTACTTACTTATTGGGGCAAAGAATAAAAACTGCTTAAGATTTCATTACCTATAATTATATTTTTTTTTATCAGTAGTTTGTAATAGTTATTTATGATATTAGTGCGGTAAGTTGTTTTTTACAAACAAGTAGACGAATGTAAGCCCGAGACGTAGTCGAAGGTTTACCATAGTAACCGGTTTGTAAATACCAATTTCCGCACCTGTGTCATACAACGTTTTTCAACACATTTGGGAGAAAACAGTAAATAGGTAATGAAACAAATCATCAAAACATTTTCAGAGAATGATTGAGTATTTCTTTGAGTCTTCCATGATATAAAATGATTGTAAATCATTAAATAGCGCTCTCGCGTTTTTGGCGGCCAGTAACAGTAACTATGGAGGTGGAGTAGATTCTATATTAATATCGGATTCCTCGCTTGAACTCATATTATTATTTTGTTTATTATCAGTCGGAAAGTCACAACAATCTTTAACGTATCTAACATGAAAATAGCGCGAATTTGTAAATGGCGCCACGCGTGCGTGGTAAAAATTAGTACGACATCTTTCATCTCATTTTCTCTTTAATAATAAAGTGAGATCAACGTATTGAGCAAAAGCGCTTCAAACTTCTTGGTGAAAATCGTTATATAATTTTTATGGAAATAAAAAAAAATCGTAAAGGATACGCACGGCGCTATACAACGGAGTATGCGGTAAAACATGTATTTAGGTGAGAGTATCCATTTTACCGCACATTTCTTTGTATGGTGCGTAATTTTTAACTTTCGAACAATTTATACAGGCTTTGTAAATGCATTTTTTTAGCAAATGTTTTGAAAAATAATTAGATATAGTTTGAGGCCTATATCGCTTCTCCGCTATGACTTGTTCCGTAAGCTAAACGTCCAGTGATCGGAACTCTAATCTGTGTACACGTCGATTTTCATTACTAACTGCCCGCCCGCTTTTTGTGGGACCCAAAGCGCTCTGCAAGCTCAATTTGTATTTAAATGCCTAATTCTATCTATAAAAAGTTTGCTATCTAAAAAGGATGCTACGAAAAAAACATGAGTGTTTCCATCCGTGAAATGGCTCTATAAAATTACCATTTTCATAAATGAAAATTACCATTACTCATACAAACTGTTGCTTGAGAACTACTTACGCGAAAATGTTTGAAATACAGTTGCATCTGGCATAAAATTTTAATCTACCCAAAGTGCCGAGCGCCAAGCACGGATCCAATATTCAAATTAAAGAAACACAACTACAGACAACTCGTCGGCAACATTAATATGATTTAGTTTCATTTTTGCCGAATAGTCCTCGCGAAGTTCCGCCACGGCCTCTCCCACGCGGGCCTCAAAACTTCGTTCAAAGTTATTACTCAGGTAAATACAGTTAGGGAAAAATTGCGAGGCCACCCGACTTTTTCCTACCGCGCCTTTTGTATAACTTCCAAACTCGGCCGCTTATCAATTTCCGTAAATGAAAGGATTTCTGTGTTCGTGTCCAACGAAACGTACCATTAATGAAGTTAATACATTTATCAGATTTCAAAGTTACTGCGGACCAATATTTTGTTGTGCTAACGTGAGAACAGCAATATAATACTGTTAAAATAATGTCATTATTGACATGCTAAGCCGCAAGGTTGCGTGTTCCACGAAAAATAATATGAACAAAAACTAGTAAATTAATGGTTCCATGGAAATTTTTATGTAAACGTATGTGTTTAGTCACGTAACGAAACGAATTCCAACAGGCTTAGTAGATTACATTTCACAATTAAAGCACGGCAAGCGGTACATTTGAGTCAGCATTTCTGTTAGCTTTTAAAACCGACTGACGAAAATTTTATAAAGCATTCAAGGAAACCTAGCATCGTAATGCTGCACCTTAAAGAGTGGAGGCTGCACTCAAGCCGTCTGGAAAGCGGATTCTATAAATAATTTCATGTATGTATTTAGATTCTTCACTTCAATGTACAGGATGGTTCAATAATGCAAGCTTGGGCCGTAAAACGTAGCGAGCCGCGTAGTACGACGGGAGTCCGCTAAATGGCCCACGTTAGAATTTAGTGCTAAAACGTGCTTCAATATGGCAACGATGTGATAAAAAGGCACCGCAGTATTGCCGTGTATAAAATCGTACTGACGCTTTCGAAAATCTAGTATCAATAACGATTTCACGCTATATAATATAGCGTGAAATCGTTATTGATTTTGAAAAAAAACTCACTGATGAAACGAGCTGAAATAGAGAGCTTTTATATAAATCGGATTCAGAATTTATTTTATGTTTCATTGCGTAGTTGTAACAGTAGTTTATTGTGTTCATGTTGTTTATATAGTTGACTTCAATTAATGTAAAATTTGTTTTACCAACATACAAGCATCAACACCAGCACCATCTTTGCTGCAACTAAGAAAACTGTCAAATCCATTTGAACACGGATACACATTACCTCTGAACTTTAAAGTATATCAGTGACGTATTCCCCAAACAATATACCAGGCTGAAATTGCATATAGGATACGTAGGTACTACTAGGTAGTTGAATCTCTGAAGTTGATCGATGAACTTCTACTCCCGTGAGGCTAAGTTCAAGTAATATGAACATATTAGAAATAGTATGTATTCAAATTGTGATCGATATTTGGAGATCGCTTGGAGAATATAGTAAACACATCAATAAAACGAAAATTATTAAGTATGCTTTTATACCTGAGTGTGTAATTTCCCGTGAGACAATAATACTATAGTCTCTTTGAAAAACGAGTGTTTTACGTTGATAGTAAGAAGCCGAATTGTTTTGCACTACTATGGTATGATTACCCAGAGGAAAACTGTTGATAGACACAATCTATATAATAAAAATGAAATTATGTTCGTTGGTAAACGCATCGCTTGAAAACGGCTGGACCGATTTGGCAAAATTTTATTTTAAAATGTTTGTAATAGTCGGCCTATTACAAACATTTTAATTTTTTTTTTTTTTTTTCATTTTAAAATCAGGTTTTTACGGAAGGAGATTGGGAATTTATTAATCAATCGGTTTTCCTATGAATCACTCTAGACGAGAAACTACAATGGCGAGCACATATAACATATCTTGTGGGGCGGTTAAGCTCGGCCGCTTATGCTGTTACAAAGATAAGACAGTTAACAAATGATGAAACCGCGCGTTTGGTCTATTTTAGCTACTTCCACAGCATTATGTCGTATGGCATTTATCTGTGGGGTCGGGCTGCTGACATTGATTCCATATTTACTTTGCAAAAGAGAACTGTCATAGCCATTTATAATCTACATCGTCGCGAATCTCTTAGGGAACTATTTCAAAAGATTAATATAGTGAAGGTAACTTGCCAATTAATTTATAAAAATATTATGTAGGTATGTAAGAAAAAATATACATCTTTTAATAAAATATTTGATAGACTTAATTTTAATACTAGAAATAAAGATAAAATTGATGTGGATCTATTTTATCTTTATTTCTTTTACAGATTATTTAAAGTAAATACATCTTTTATGGGGTACTGTGTTAAATGTTACAACAAAATACCTTGTGATAAAATAAAAAAAAATTAAAACTTATATTAAAAGTACCCTTGGCCAACAAGCATACCTATTACAAATTATTGGATTATATCCCCAAGGTAAGATTTCTTGGAAACATGCTGGTCCAGCTCCATAGGACAATCTTGTCTTAGACAAGATCAAACTGGTTGCTATTTTAATTTTATTCTTTTATGACATTTATTTTACATTCTGTGATTACCCAAACTCACACACTGACCGTTCCGTGTGATGCCGGACGTAAAGAATAGCACCACCCTATTTCTTCCCGTGGGTGTCGTAAAAGGCGACTAAGGGAAGTCCCTTAGTCGCCGAGAGTGGGCAGCAGCGTTATATATGCATTTTAACACCATACTGCGATCGCCAACCCGCCTGCCAAGCGTGGCAATTATGGCAACTCCCCCCCCCCCCCCCCCCCCCCCAAATGTAGGGGAAGGCCCAGCAGTGGACGTCTTTCGGCTGAAATGATGATGATGATGACACACTAACCAAAATTTTTTTTAAAACATATATAATTACAATGTCTGTAAATATTGATTTATTTATTTAGGTTAGCCAGCAATTGTTTACACAATACATTTAAAATTTAAAGTTATTCAATAATATTTGGTAATTCACGCGTAAAAATATTAATAACAAAAATTGCATTCAAAATAATACAACAAAAAGATTGATAGCATTAACATTAACACAAATAAAAATAATAAAAAAACTCAAATAATAAAAATTATAATTAAAAATTAACATCCACTAAGGAATTGCTTGTGGGAATAGTACTCAATAATTATTTTATAAAATTTTCCTATGCTGTCATGATGGTATATCACTAAGATTGCAACTGTTTTGTTTTTTATGTGAGCACCATGCTCACTATCACAAAGCTATCACATAATTAATTTATCTTTCATTGCTTCATTTTTAATTATTTTTACCTATTGTGGTATAGTAATTTTATTCTAGGTGCATCTTCACATATAATTATTGTGAAACATTTTAAAAGAGTAACGGTGGATTTTCTTGCCCATTCTTCACCATACGAAACTACCTTACCGTACTTTTTGGAAGGGGCGACTAGAATCAATTATATTATTTTAAAATTTTGACGTTCAAAAGAGCCTTTTATGTGCCTACTCGTATTTGAAATAAATAATTTGACTTTGCATTGATGAAAAATTTGAAAAGATGCCGAGAAAATTGGAATATTCGGGAAAACTGAGCGTGCATTTTCTATGGAAAGTTTTTATTGAAATTTGGATATGACGACGTCTGTCGGGTCAGCTAATTTATAACAAAAAACATCTATATGTACCGATTTATACATTCATGCAGGAATATAGGTACAGTATTATAATTTATTTAATAGTATAGTATATATTATAGTATTATAATTATGTCGTATCTCTCTGTATTTTACTGTGTGTACATAAATAATAAAATAAATAAATAAATAATACAGTCAGGGAAATTAATTATCAAATTGACAGACAATTGGCAACGGTGCAGTTTAAAAGAAGATGTAGTAAAAAAAATTGAAAAGAGTATGCTTAGATGGTTTGGTCATGTTGAGAGGATGAGTGGAACGCGACTAACAAAAGGTATTTATAAAGCAGAGGTGAGTGGAAACGCCGGGAGGGGACGCCCTAGGAGGACATATAGTGACCAAATTGGTGATGTTCTTCAGAAAGGTCAGGTGCGTAGTACTCGCAATCGGCGTGCGTGTATGACCAGATGTATGAACGTAGGCGAAGCAAAAGGAGTATGTAAGGAGCGTAGCAGGTGGCATTCTATAGTTTCTGCCTACCCCCATGGGAAGAAGGCGTGAGTTTATGTATGTATGTGTATGTTGACAGACTACGCCAAATTGCCGTGTTATAGCTATTTCATACAACTGACAAAGAATGACACTTATAATTAGAATTTACGGACAATTTAAGTGGGTAGTCAATTTGGAAGACAATTATTATTTTCCTTGACTTTACTGAAAGCAAATATTGTACACAAATGAACAGTGTGCAAACATGAAGCTTTGTTTGATATCGAAAATATTTTGTTATCAAATTGAATTGTCAATAGCAAGGATGCCATGATATCCGTTTGCAGCATTGGATGTTGCAGAAATGTCTGCAAAACTTACATTGAGAAGATAGCAGAAATGCATTTGGAATAAACATTGCTGCAGTATGAAATCGTATTGACTTCTATTCTGATTCGGAGAACGAAATAGAAGTCAAATAAGTTTTCATAATTTTCAACAAACAGAATATTTTTTTTATTAAACCTTTATACACAAGTAAAAAAAACTACTGTACAAAGGCGGACTTAATGCCTGAGACATTTTCTACCAGTCAACCTTAGGGTGATGCAGAGAAAAAACATGGCAGGTGCAATATGGGGATAGATAACTCGAAAAACAACAATATATACATAGATACATACATACTTATAGACACAATAAAAAGTGTCAATATAATATATTGTGATTGTTATACTAGGCAATCACTTTGAAATTGAAATACCTTCAGTGTGTATTATGTATTCAAGTATTATGTATTCTCTTATTTTGATATTAGTGCAACGTAGAAAAGAAGGTTGTCTGTGTAGTGCCGGACGTTAAGAATATCACTTCCCTATTTCTATCCGTGGGTGTCGTAAAAGGCGACTAAGGGACTTACTAGAGAATGGGCAGCAGCGTTCTCTATGCATTTTAACATCATACTGCGATCACCAACTCGCGTGCCAAGCGTGGTGATTATGGACCCCCCCCCCCCCTTTGGGGGAGGCCTATGTCCAGCAGTAGACGTCTTTCGGCTGCAATGATGATGAGAAAAGAAGGTAGAATGCCGAGTGTACGATTTCAACGACAAGAAAAGAAACGCTAATACAAAACCTTACCTTGCTTAGAATATAAAGAAAAGCATATTAGGTAGGTACGTCCTTCCTGATTCCTTACTTTTTTTTGGAACGAAGTTCCTTATCGCGCGTTGTGAAAGGGGGCTAGACGGAAAAAATTCATACGAAAAGTTGTCACGACACTTTTTGCTATAATAAAAAAAATATTATTATAACTTAAAAAAAATAAGATTTTTAGCTGCATTCTAGGGGGCCTATATAAGTAGCTGCATTCTAGAGGGCTATACAAGTAGCTGCATTCTAGAGGGCCTATACAACTAGCTGTAATCTAGAGGGCCTATACAAGTAGCTGCATTCTAGGGGGGCTATACAAGTAGCTGCATTCTAGGGGGCTTATACAAGTAGCTGCATTCTAGAGGGCTATACAAGTAGCTGCATTCTAGGGGCCTATATAAGTAGCAGCAATCTAGAGGGCCTATACAAGTAGCTGCATTCCAGAGGGCCTATACAAGTAGCTGCATTCTAGGGGGCCTATACAAGTTGCTGCATTCTAGGGGGCCTATACAAGTAGCTGCATTCTAGGGGGCCTATACAAGAAGCTGCATTCTAGAGGGCTATACAAGTAGCTGCATTCTAGAGGGCCAATACAAGTAGCTATAATCTAGAGGGCCTATACAAGTAGCTGCATTCCAGAGGGCCTATATAAGTAGCTGCATTCTAGGGGGCCCCTACAAGTAGCTGCATTCTAGGGGGCCTATACAAGTAGCTGCATTCTAGGGGGCCTATACAAGTAGCTGTATTCTAGAAGGCCTATACAAGTAGCTGTAATCTAGAGGGCCTATACAAGTAGCTGCATTCTAGGGGGCCTATACAAGTAGCTGCATTCTAGGGGGCCTATACAAGTAGCTGTATTCTAGAAGGCCTATACAAGTAGCTCTAATCTAGAGGGCCTAAACGAGTGGCTGCATTCTAGAGGGCATATACAAGTAGCTGCATTCTAGAGGGCCAATACAAGTAGCTGTAATCAAGAGGGCCTATACAAGTTGCTGCATTCTAGAGGGCCTAAACGAGTGGCTGCATTCTAGAGGGCCCATACAAGTAGCTGCATTCTAGAAGGCCTATACAAGTAGCTGCATTCTAGGGGGCCTCTACAAGAAGCTGCATTCTAGAGGGCTATACAAGTAGCTGCATTCTAGGGGGCCTAAACAAGAAGCTGCATTCTAGAGGGCCTAAACGAGTGGCTGCATTCTAGAGGGCATATACAAGTAGCTGCATTCTAGAGGGCCAATACAAGTAGCTGCAATCAAGAGGGCCTATACAAGTAGCTGCATTCTAGGGGGCCATTACAAGTAGCTATATTCTAGAGGGCCTATACAAGTAGCTTCATTCAAGGGGGCCAATACAAGTTGCTGCATTCTAGAGGGCCTATACAACTAGCTGTAATCTAGAGAGCCTATACAACTAGCTGTAATCTAGAGGGCCTATACAAGTAGCTGCATTCTAGGGGGCCTAAACAAGAAGCTGCATTCTAGAGGGCTATACAAGTAGCTGCATTCTAGAGGGCCTAAACGAGTGGCTGCATTCTAGAGGGCATATACAACTAGCTTTAATCTAGAGGGCCTATACAAGTAGCTGTATTCTAGAGGGCCTATACAGGTAGCTGCATTCTAGGGGGCCCCTACAAGTAGCTGCATTCTAGGGGGCCTATACAAGTAGCTGCATTCTAGGGGGCCTATACAAGTAGCGTAAGTAGCGTAGTAGTGAAAGGGGGCTAGACGGAAAAAATTCTTACGAAAAGTTGTCACGACACTTTTTGCTATAGTAAGCTATTGTAAGCTGTGCGGCGTCGCATGTTTCTCTGTCTGTCTGTCTGTCTCTCTCTCTGTCTCTCTCTCTCTTATAGAAAGCAAGCCAGATATTTTCATTTCTATTTCGCATTGAACAGTGTGGTGTCGCGACGATTATTTTTGTTGAGTGTATACAGGTTTTTTGTAAATAATAAATAATAAAAAATAATAATAATAATGAATCCTGACAGTGTTTCTGCACAAGTTCCGGATATTGCTGATGGAGTTAGGTAAGTAGAGATTATATACAGATAATAATAAATGCATTTGTATTTTTAGCAAGTACGCACTATAACCTCTCTTTATTATTGTGCTAACCAAGTCATACGCATTATAATATCCACATTTTGTGTGTTTAGCAAGTGTACGCGTCATAATTTTAAAACTTCGTTCCATCCGAGTGTCCCTTGACACCTCTCAAGTTTTTTTTTACCTAAAGAGTTTCAAAACTAAAGGTAAACAGTGTGTATCAGAAGTTTATGGTCATATTTAAGGGTGTGATACAGACCATCAAACTGAGCGCATATTTAAGGACAAACACCAAGGACCTTAAATTATATGTATAGTACAGTCGGTTTCCAGTATTACCTGACCCCTCTTACAAAGAAGAATAATGGAAGAGGGGTCATGTAAAGCTGGTCCCCGACTTACATACTAATTCCATGGGAAACATAATATAATATAACATCACGTCTTGTTTTCCTGAAGGGATGGGCAGGGGTGTACCTATAGTACACCCACATTTCACCAGTTACGTTTAAGTCTATCGTAAACACTAATTTATTTTTCGTATTTAAGAGACATAAACCTCAAAGTCCAATAACGTAAATGGCCAATAAATAGAAAAAGAAAAAAGGAGAGCTAATAACAAAATGGGCAATCCATTAAAGTTAATGTATGATATTAAATGTACCGATATTGCGATAGGGGAGATGCATTACCAGTCCGATGCTGGCCAACGGTGCATGAAGAGCTATGCGATTTGTGCATTTGCTTTATTAGTTAGTTTTCAAGTGAAGTGTATTGCGATTTCTCTATGGTAAAGCTTATTGATGAGTGTGATTGGATGGGCAGAATTATAAAATGGGACTTATTATCACGGAAGGCAGACCAGTATTAATATTTTTCACATACATAACTTTACTTATAAAAATAATAAAAATAAATGACTGAATGTAATCACTTATAGACTAGCGTCCCAGTTCCTGGACGAAAATTATCGACGCGTAAAAATAAAACGCTAGTCAAGTGATGCGATTGGCTGTTGATAAATCATTCAACCAATCACAGCAGTACACGCATACTTGACAAATTGTTGCATTTATTTTGCTATAATTTTCGTGCAAGAAACTGGCTCTAGAACAAGCGTAACAACCTATCACAGGAAATTTAATTATGTCATTGCATTCAATTTGTATCCTTTAATTCTAATTACGATTTTGTAAGTGTAAATAAAAACTCCAAATAACCAACTAAAAAATGTTTAAAGAAAAATGAACCGAAATTTTTAGCTCATATTTTTTGCTAACATAAATAACATAGCATCGTAAAACCAACAATTTATGATTACAAAAGATTTCTTAGCGAAACTCTGTAGGTACAATATCAAAGAATATTGGCAGAAAGTATAAAAGTTTGTATATTACGTTACCTGCAGTTCATTACACACTGGAAACTTTGTATGTGAAGAAATGAGTCGGCGAAATGAAAATTAACTGAGATCAACTCAAAGGTAAGTTGTTTAACAAAAACCCTTCATTTTAGCTGTTTCACCTTAAATTGATAAAGTATACTGCTGGCTTAATGAGCGTGGTTATTAATATTAAAGTTATTACTAGAATCACCGAAGAGTTCGGATAAGAATGTCACTGGCTGGTGACAGTCACTCTAGCAGAGCGTCGCAACCTCAGAACAATGAAATTCATTGTTCTGAGGTCGCAACGATGGTTGTGTGGCGGCTGTCTTCTGATGACAGAGATAATGTTAGGGGAGCCGCTGTCGTACCATGTCCACAACGAACTGCTATATTCCGGCACAATCCTGATGGTATTGAAGCTGCTGAACCACTAATACGCTGACCACTTCTGGTAAAGGCTATCCCTTGCCGTTAAACTTTTATTTAACTTTTTAACGAATTTCTAGTTTCCTCAACATTTCTTAATAATTATGTCCACAAGGAATGGATGCCAAGTTATGAATGAATGAATGAATGAAATGCACCGACCCCAGCATGGTTTAACCAGACTCGATTGCTCGAATTAACCCAAAGATTCACCCTAGCCCCTGAACCTCATGTTTCATGAGACTACAGAGAGTAGACCGGGGGGCGCAATAATGGTAGGGAAGACGTGCCCTTGGGATATGGAAGGATTGTTTCAGCCTACCGGATATGCATCACCATAGTACTAACAAACGTAGATGTTTGCTATATATATTTTTTTTTAATGCTTTTCATGTTTTCTATTTAAGTATTTGGCAGTAAGTGACGGTTCTGGGAAAAAAGTTATTGGATTTGAAACTGAAATTGTCATTATTGGTTCACACACAGTATAAGTGACTCGTTGATACCTCGGCGCAGGATAATGTAACATGTTACAGTATGTGGTTTTATTGCGTACAGTAAACATTGAACTTTGTGCATCTGAAACTTAATTATTAACACCCTGCGGGCCGAATGGAAATGTGAAAATTCTTATTTCCTTGAAAAACTTTAATTTAAAGTTTGTTGCCAGCCGGCATTCCTAGGCGGTATTCGTGCAAGCAAACTGCACTTCCTTATAAGCTTATTTTCTTCACAGGGACTCGAAAATTTTCTTTAGATTAGTTTCTCTTGTTGAGAAAAATAGGATGGAATAAGGAATAATAAGTTCCCGTCTCCTCTTAAATTGGACTTCGCTTCTTTTGTACGACAATTTTTGTTGGTTTACCCGGACTAAGAAAATGGCATTGCTTTAGTTATTAAGAACTTATTTGTGTAGTTAAAACTTCGAAATAAATTATAACTTCGTTTGCTAACAGCTTTCTCGAGTTGTGTTTTAAAATATTTTTGTCATACATTTTTAAATAGAAGGCTAAAAGCAAAAGGCTTTTTGCGTTAATTCCGCGGCTCAGGTGAAGCTGAATGAATGAATTTCCCGAGATGTTTTCAATGCATCCGAGGCGTTAATTCGATGGCAAATGGAAAACTTTTCCCTACTTCCCTATTTTATTAAGTTTCAATTATAAAAGTGCTGATAAAATAAATTAGAAAGTAAATGAGAAAATAATGATATATTTGTCAAATTAAAGTAAGTATCTTTAGTTCTCTTAGCTTACAACCACTCCATCGTATTTCTTTCCAAAGATTATGATAGGCCTCCGGATGACCGTTAGCACGTACTAACAATGAATGGCAAAGAGGAGAAATGTCATAAGCCTCACTCAAGGTGCATTATTGGTTACATTTAGATGTTATAAGCAGGCAGAACAATACAGCTGTCCATCCCTAGACTTGGTTTCTTCGCAACTGTACACAATCATGTAATCGTCACATAATGGTAGATTTATGACGTGTCTATATAGCACAGTAATTGAGCTATATCACAGAATACCTCATTACGAAAAGCTGTTTAAATAGCGTGTAAAACCATCGGCCAATCGGTCGTAATTATGGGGTCAGTCCGGTACAGGTCAGTAGAAATAATGATTCCATCAAAAAGATAAGTATACAAAATTACAAACACATTCCATTAGACAGAAATATTACCATTGCTATTACTATGTTGCCACACTATCGCATGCATTTAATCGTATGCAGTTTAATAGTCGTACATAACTTTAATTTTCTCATAAACTATGCCTGTTAACTATTTAAACATTATGTGGTTACGGTTTAATAAATACTGCCTTAACCTAGGCAAGTGAAGATATATCTGTGGCATGAACTTGGGTGACTCTAGGAGTCTTGACTGATAACAAGCTAGCATACAGTGTGTATCAGAAATATGTGGTCATATTTAAGAGTGTGGTACAGACCATCAAACTAAACAACTTTCCCCATGGCACCATCGTACTCGCGAAAAAATAATCAGCTGTTCCATACAAAAATTCAATTCCTAAGCGACCAAAATGTATAGGACAGCTGATTAGTTTATCGCAATGACGATAAAAAACATAGCTATTATCGGGAGTGTTTTTTTTTCTCAGCTCTTAGGCTGGTGTTTACCTACAATTACGGGCCAAAGCCAAGTAAATGCAGCGTGTGGTGAATTTTATGGTCTACTTTCGTCTAACTGCATAAATTTCTTAACGATTCTGGATTGTGTTTACTATGGCTGCTTTCTGCATATTGATGTAATTTTAAATCTATTAATTTCATGCTACAGAGGAGATGGTTGGGAATAACACCTGTCATGGAGAGAACTACAGGAACAACATAAACTTTATCTTGTCTCCAAATTCTTGTAACGTCTACATTAAGCTCAGTGTATTTGCTTATTTTTTCAGCGATAATTTTTTCTAGGTTATGGGTGTTGGGAACTGCAATGTCTATGAGGTAAGTGATTTTTCTTGTTTTATCCTGTAGGGTTATGTCTGGTTAATATTATTATTAAGAATAATATTATTATATATTATCTATATACATTCTTAAATATGACCACACATTTCTCATCAATCAACTCAGCCCATCGCAGTCCACTGCTGGACATAGGCCTCTCCCAGGCTGCGCCACAACACCCTGTCCTCTGCCTTCTGCACCCAGTCTAACCCAGCCACCTTTTTAAGGTCGTCGGTCTCCACTCCAGGACTCGTCTGCTCCATCGGCCATCGGTCCTTCCACAAACACACAGTTCTCATACATGCTGTATATTAGCTTGTAGAAAGAGCAATTTTTGATAATAACAGCTCGATGTTTGACAAATCTTTCATCGTATTTCGTATTTGACCTGAGTACCGTTTAACAAAATGTTCTAGTGAAAGGTTCTAAATTATAGTTGAATGTATTTGAAGAAATATAAGTTTAAAGCTTTAATGTAATAAGTTTCCGCAGACTACTATCAAGTTTTGTTCAGTGATTGTTGAATTAAAGTCCTTTTGTGTTTTGGGTTTTAAAATGTTTATCGAAGTAGGTTTTATATATAAGTATCTACTAGAAAAACTCATGCCGATTTTAATTAAAGAGGATTGGGATAGGAATCCTCCAAATAATCAGAATTTTTAATAAATTTATCATAACTTAACATCACACCTTGTTTCCTCGAAGGGTTGGGCAGAGGTGTACCTATAGTATACTCACATTTCGCCAGTTATGTTTAAGCCCCATGTAATAGGGGGCGAGCCTATTCCCATCAACCGGGCACAAATTATAGTCTCCGGGCTGCTACTGAGAAATTCCAGTTAGAAAAATCCAATAACACTTTTGTCCAACAACAAAATTTTTGTGATAAATGACCGCTTGTTAGGATCAGGGGGTGGGATCCGGCTGTGTTTCCAGAGGGTGGCTCGAAGCACAAAGAGCTGTCGTACAGTAAGTACTTTGCAGTCCGCATATAATTGGGTTGTGGGGAACCTAAACGGTTTGCCAAGCATCACCTTAAGAACAGCCCTCTGTGCCCGCTCCAGACCCAACAGTTTAGTTTTGCCGGTGCCACCCCACACCGGGATGCAGTAACCAATTACGGACTCGCAAAGCGCTTGGTACACCATCTTCAGTGTTATTGAATCCGCACACTGTCTTAGCGACTTAAAGATGTAGATTAGCTTCCTAACTTTTGAAACCAGATTATCGACATGGTTGTACCACTTCAGCCCGTCATCGATCACTACACCCAGGTATTTGGTGTGACCGGCACGAGAAAGTGTTAAGCAAGAACACGAAGAGGAATCATCACATGAATGTGCGGTTATGGTAAATTCAGGTGGGGCTTTGGTTCTGTGACTAACACAGAATGGGATGAAATTGGTTTTGGATAGGTTCAGGGAAAGCAAATTATGCTGCAGCCAGCTCATAACCACCTGCAACGATCGTTGAGAATAATATTTCACATCAGCCCACGTATCCCCACAAACTACGATTGCCGTGTCGTCAGCATACGTGAAGATATAGGAGTTGAGCAGTGGTAGTGTGCAGAGGTCATTTATATAAACAAGGAACAAAGTAGGACCGAGCACACTGCCCTGCGGCAGTCCATATGAGATAATTTCTTCACCACTGATGCACGTATCAATCTTGACACTGAGTCTTCTGTGTTGGAGATAACTTTTAAACAGATCAAGCGTTTTACCACGAATACCCATGATTTCCATTTTCGAAAGAAGAGTAGGAACAGAGACTGTATCAAAGGCTTTTGTTAAGTCCAGGAATATGGCGAGGCATCTTTTATGGTCATCTAACTTCCTCGCGACAAGTTCTGTAAGATCAGTAATTGCATCTTCTGCAGAGACATCTTTTTTAAAGCCATACTGATTGGGCGCTATAATTTTATTTTTCTCTAAGAAGTTCAATAGACGACCATTTATAAGCCTCTCCATAACCTTAGACATAGCCGAAAGAACTGAAATCGGTCTGTAGTTGTTCGAACAGTCCCTGCTCCCGCTCTTATATATCGGATGGACCAGGGCCTTTTTGAAAGGTTCAGGGAAAATTCCATTTACTATAGATATGTTGATTACATGGGTTATTAATGGCACAAGAGTTTTTCTACATAATTTTAGAAGAATAGGGGATATACCGTCCCACCCTGTGGCACTATCATTCCTTAAATTCATAATGGTGGACTCGACCTCATCGTCATCAACAGCAAGGAGAACAAAAGAGTTAAAAGAAGATGTTTTGGGTGGAGTAACTGGTTGTGTGTAATGTTGAAAATAATGCTGTAATGTTTAAAAGTATTGTAGAACTAGTAACGTAGGCAAATAATACGAATATGTACCTACCTACATAGAACAAAAATGAGTTATTTTGTACCAACGTAAAAGCATTTTTACTACAAAGGGAAAGGCAAAAAGTGATTTCTATTTTGAACAATAAGCTTATAAAAGTAATATATTTTTGTAAATCGGATTATTATTCTTTGCTCCGTTTTTACGGTCATCCTTTGATGGTTTTAGGTTTACTTACCTTAATAAAAGTAGATGTACGTTACGTTATACGTTTAAAAGCTTTATTTAGCTCCAGATTTAAATATGGCCTTCGAAATTATAACATAACATCACGCCTGTGTCCCCCGAAGGGTTAAGCAGAACTGTGTTTAAAGTACGCCTACCTTTCGCCAGTTATGTTTAAGTCCCATGTAATAGGGGGCGAGCCTATTGCCATCCAGCGGGCACTAATTACAGACTCAGGGCTTTAAAATCGTCAAGAGTTGGTGATTTTCCAGTTGTTATGGTTTTTCGTGGTAAGTCTGCTTAAGATGGATTGACTTTGAGAACTTCGGAGATCTAGGACATTTTGACTTTCCCAGATGTTTTATTATTGGGAATGGTTAGCAGACAGACTGATGGCACATTTCCTCTTCTTCTTATTTCTTTAATATACCTGAAACAAAGTTAACAATCTTATACAATGATGTCATGTGCCAAATTTCCAATTCTACCAGCATCCCTGGTCCCAAAGGCACCCTATATGAACCGAGTAATTTTGCTAAGCGGTTGAGCACTTCTTTGCACGAACCTTTGAGACCATGAAACTTTATACCACAGCACAGCAGGGTTGCTGTGCTGTGGTATGATGATGACCCATGTCGTTAGATGACCCCATCTAACGACATTTTTAGGATTCCGCACCCAACGGGTGCCAACGGGACCCTATAGCTAAGGCTCCGCTGTCCTTAGTGTCCGTCCGTCTGGCACGAGTATGTATGTTTTGAACCGTAATAGGTAGACACTTGAAATTTTACCGAGTGCGTACTATTACGGCCGCTAACAACAAATAATTAAAATAAAATAAAGTTAAAAATAAATACAAGAAACGCGTTTAATTCGGCTCTTTTTGCTTAAAAGTGTTAAACATTGTAACGTGGTTCTGAACCAATCGTGTGCGAGTCCAACTCGCACTTGGCCCGTTTTTATCTATTGACCTTTTAATTACCGAACTCTTTAAACAAGTCCTCGAAAATAAATATCTACCTACAGAACCCGCACCTATAGATACCACTTAACATTTTTTATTGAAGTTTAGGCTCTGATCGGCTCGCTAACTCGCAGCATCCACACCGCTCGCACTTTCACGGTTCATTTGATATAAAAAGAAAATAGCGCTTTAAAGGGGATGGAGTGGAGTCCTTTATACGTTTTTTGTCTGTTTCCCTACAAAACTGTTCGTGCTTGTGAATTTATCAACAAACAGTGATTTAAAGTTTGTTTGTTAGATATAAATGTGGTTGGTTGGATGTATGAAATGATGAGTAGGGGAAGACCAAAGACACTAAAAGAACTATATGAAAGGTGATATGGCTAGAGAGAGAAAAAAAAACTACTGAAATGTCGGCTAATAGCTAATAGAGAAGAATTTAAGAACATGTGTTACGCCGACCCCAAATAAATAGGCAAGAGATCGGTTGGATGTATTTATTTATATATAGGTACCCCAACGACTTATTCACTAATTACATAACTATTACATAAATGAACTTATACATATATAAGTATGGTGAATTTGTCACGTACACAGCTTAGACATAGATAAAAAATACATTATTATTTTTAATTATTATGAGAATTGATAAAAGTGATTTAAAATGAACTATCTTACTTATTTTTTATAACAATGAATGAACGAATGAATGAAATGCACCGACCCCAGCATGGTTAAACCAGACTCGATTGCTCGAATGAACCCAGAGATTCACCCTAGCCCCTGAAGCCTCATTTTTCATGAGACTTATTTTTTATAACAATGATAGACAAATATGAGCTACTTTACCATAGGAAGACAATATAAAATAAAATACAACATCAGATTTACACAAAGCAATAATAAATAACTACTACTACTACTACTATTACTTAGTATAATGATTTTCGTGTGATTATCAAAAGTGGAAGGACAATTTAAACAAAATGTAACATAATTAACGCACAACCTCTTAAGGGGTTATTGTAATCATCATTATGAACAACTTTTACTATGAGACTAAACCTGAAATCGCGAAAAAAAATCAGCTGTTCCCTACATTTTGACGAGATGAGAACATAATGTAAACCTGAGCAGGTTGTGCGTTATTTTTGTTACATGTTGTATATGTTACGGCTAATACCCGAAGTGCGGCTACACCTAGTTTTAGCCGGTTAGAATTAGGTGTAGCCACTTACTCTTGGTTAAACCTAGTACGAGCCGATTGTTTTCGGGTAAAACTAGGTCTAGCCTTCATCATGCCGGCTACAACTAGGTCCAGCCATTCCCTGTTGGATAATGCATTAAGGCTCGTGCAGCCTGGCGCGACACAACGGAGCGACGTGACAGCGTCGAACAATGTCCATGAAGTTTTCATAGAAATTGTCACGTTGCACCAGTCTGCACGAGCCTTTAAAAAGTTTTTAGTCAAAATATGGGTGGTTAATTTATTTATCCATCTACGTCTGAATAGATTTTATTACTTGTGATAGGTACACAATTATTTAGATTTTAAAATCATAACTTATCATCACGCCTACACAATTATATATAATATTATTAAAGTAAAATATGCGAATATCTCTGGTGTTCTGTGAGAGGAAGTATGCAAAGGAGTCCACTGTTCCATATTAGTTTTAACAATGCAAATTAAATTGAATCTGTATAACATTTATACAAAAGTATGTTAATATTATTCTTTTTTTATGCTTCCATGTTAGTTATTGTAATTGGTGTTGTACCGTTTTGATTAACTATAAATAAATAAATATTATATTACCTGCGCCCCGCGGTTTCACCCGCGTAAGTCTCGATCTCATGGGAATATCGTCGTCGCCGTTGACGTCATCACGTCAACGCCGGCTGTCGCTGAAAACCAGCGCTGGGGCTCTGTCTCGCATAGGGTCGCAGCATTATGCTGAGCGATGGCCGTTTTGCGTGAATGTGACGCATATTTTCCCTCAACTTGTTCTTCGTGTTTGTGTTTTTATTTCTTTGCGTTATGTTTACCGCAAATAAACGTATTTTCTTTCTTTCTTTTTTTCTTTCAATATCGGGATAAAAAGTAGCCTATATATTAATCCAGGGTGTCAGCTACCTCCATACAAAATTTTATCAAAATTGGTCCAGCCGTTTGAGCGTGAAGAAGTAACAAACACACACACACTCACAAATTTTCGCTTTTATAATATTAGGGTGATTTTTTTTTAGTGGTATCGTATTACCCAGTAACTGGTTTGTGAAGGCAGTCGCTCCATGTAAAATACTAGTACGAGGCTGCATCCGGTTAGACTGGAAGCCGACCCTAACATATTTGGGAAAAAACTAAGCAAAAGATGATAGGTATACAATATGTCATTGTGAGGTTGGCATTAATATTTTCATTTATTTGTTACTTACTTTAAAAAGCAGCCAAATGCGACTCGGACTCGCACACGAAAGGTTCCGTACCACCGTACAATATTTTCTATGTTTCTTGTATATCCCTTTAATTTTTTACTTTATTTAATTTTTATTATTTGTTGATATAGCGTCTATAGTAGTAAAAACTCTCTGAAAATTTCAAGTATTTACCTATTACTGTTCAAAAGATACAGCCCGGTGACAGACGAACGGAGCGGAGCCTTACTGCCTTAGTAAGTAATAGGATCCTGTTGGCATGCTTTGGGTACGGAACCCTAAAAACAAGTAAAATGTTTTAAAAACTGTGTTCAATTAATTATAGTACGTGACAGATACACCTAAATTTTCGTGACAGCAAATTTTTAGTTTAGACAATATTTTATGCATTTTGTATACGTATTACGTACCTAATCGGTGTGAGGGACCTTTTATGACCTTGTAATAAAACGTTCTTCAAATATTTTTGGTCAGACTGTTATTAATTAAACCTGTCAATGTTTTGTGGCAGAAGCTTAAAGTTTTTTATAAATGCAATAATTTGATAAATGGGTATTTTGTGAGGCGAAAAAAAAAACTTAAATATATTTTCAGTGGCATTTCAAAATATGCTTAGAATTACTTATGAACAAGCAAACATCACCACGCTTGCTGCATTTTCACTTTACTTATGAACAAGCATACCTACATCACCACGCTTGCTGCATGTTCATTTTACTTATAAACAAGCATACATCACCAGGCTTGCTGCATGGTCATTATCAAAATGAAGTCCAAGCTTTTCTTTCAGAATTGAATTTACGCAAAAGTTCTGCTTTTATGAATTTTACTTGCCTAAACTAAGATTTACTGACCTAAATTTGTACTTTTTCTCTTGAGAATAGTGATTTGCTGAGATAGATAACCTAATTTTGTAATCTCATGATAAACTTAAATTCTTTAACATTGACTCCGCAGGTTAGGTGCTATGTCATCACTTCCGGCATTTAGATTAGAGGTAACTATATTTTCTAGTTCACATGATTCAGAACTGAGTCACGTAGTGATCGTAGAAAAAATTGGTTCTACATTGTGACTGAATACGTGAATATCCTCTGGTGATTTTAGGGTTCCGTAATCAACAAGGAGCCCTGATAGTTTCGCCATATTCGTCTGTCTGTCTGTCCCCGGCTTAGCTCAGAGACTCTTAGTAATAGAAAGCTGTATTTTGGCATGGGTATTCATATCACACCGACAAAGTGGTAAAATAAAATCTTTAAAAAAAATGTTTGCCTTGCACGTTTAGTGGAGGTGATATTTCTTTTTAGTGGTATTGGGTATCGTTGGATAGAACTGTAAAAACCATTTTTCGATTCAGGGATCCATTTGCGTAATATTAAGCTTTAAAGTGCTATTTTTTATTTTTTTTATTTTTTATTTAGTGTTATTTTTTTCTTTCATTTTATTTAATATTTTTTAACAAAAAATTGTTAAAAAATATTAAATAAAATGAAAGAAAACATAGAAATAAAAGTAGATCCTTGGAAGTAATTTTTTTTAATAAAGTTTTAAAGAGTCGAGTGCTCCCCCTCCTCTGACAGCATAATGGTTGTTTTTGGATATGTAAAAAAAATCATGGCAATTGTGTAATTAACGAAATTAAAAGGGAAACTATCACAGCTAAGTAGGCTTTAGAAGTTAACGAGTAATAGTCGACCAACGACATTTTCAGTTGGATAATTGACCGAATGTTAAGTTTGTTTTTGGGATAAATTGATCCCACCTACGGAACCACCCCTCATTGTGCATGGTAACGCAATACACCAGTTTTTTTTATTTATTTAGTGTTATTTAATTTAATGCGGTGATTTTAGTCATTGGACGCGGTTTTATTATTACTTAAGTGATACGTCCGGGATGGGCATTCATCGTTGAGATAAGGAAGGAAAAGGGCCTTACCTTATTCCTGGTTGAGGATGCTTTTTGCTGCGGCTTGGATGAACTGCCTGGTTGAGCGGCTACACGATATCACTGCATTTCACTCACAGTTAGTGTTCACTTAAAGCTAATAGTCTGCGATATTAATTTCATAATAATTATGGTGATTATTGGTACGAGTATTTATTTAACGATAACCCGTGGCGGATTATTTGTAGGTTATGCATGTCACGCGGAAACACTGTCGATCATCTCCGAAGATCTCCGAAGTCCATCTTCTTATCTCCCAACCATTGTAATTGAGCTATAGGAGGGAAAGGGACATGATCAAGGAAACGAACGAAATACCATCATAAAAATAATTATAAACATTTAATTGAAATAATTACTTTGCGTATCCTCTTTCACCCCGTGGGTGTCGTAAAAGGCGACTAAGGGACTTACTAAAGAATGGGCAGCAGCGTTCTCTTTGCATTTTAACACCATACTGCGATCGCCAACCCGCCTGCCAAGCGTGGCGATTATGGCAATCTGGCAATCCCCCTACTGTTGGGGGAGGCCTATGTCCAGCAGTGGACGTCTTTCGGCTGAAATGACGAATGATGATGATTTAACCCGATAACATTTAACAAGGTTCTTATATGCGTACCTACTTACCTACATCAGTTTCAGTACGCTTTCATTGCAGTAAAAAGCAAAGGGTCCACTTCAATAAGTACATTAAAATATAATTTTGTACCGAACCCAACCCCACAATGGTGTATTATTAAGACGGCCTCACACCGTTAGATCTCACAATGATCTTGCAAAACTTCAATTCGATTCATAAAGTATGTGAGCACTTCATTCTACGGGCGTGGTCGAAAGTCTTCACCGAAATGACGCGCGGTTTTGGCCTGAAATTTCTGGTAATGTGATTTGGGTGGAGACGCTTTTATTTCAAATGCAAATTTCTTAAAGACACGCTTAATGCCTTTAGTCACGATCAGGGGTCCGACTGTTTTTTTTTTCGATGTTTGGTGTTTGGAACTATACGCAATGCAATGTGATTCATTCTGTATCATCAGAGGTATGATCAGAAGTATAAAATCTTATTAATTTTATTCTAATGTAATATGACGTCTTTCTCTCATTAAATTAATGATGAATAATACCTACTTGTTTCAGATATCATGAGAACTATAGCACTTTTGCATAAAACCTTTGTAAAATTCAAAAATGTGTTTATTTATTTTTAATCATCGCTCATCTTTATTTGTAAATGACAAGAAAACTATCGAAATGAAAACATAGTGGCATTTAACACAATTTGAACCAAAAACATTCCCAGACAATGAATATTTTAAAATAAATAAAAACATTCAATTTTAACGAAACGAAAAAAGTTTCATCCGTTCGAATAAACAAGTGGAATTTAATTGAAACAAATGTTGTTTTTGATTGTTGTTACGATTCAATCAAATCCAAGAATTTTTCAATGTTCGATATTGTAGAATGTTGTCAATATAAAATAAATTGTCAATTTAATTATCAAAAAACCGTTATTTCTTGACACAAAACAAATAGAAGCATTCGTGGCAAAGATCATTTTGAGCTAACTAATTTTGATTTCTAGTCGAAGAAAATAACACAACATATTCAGGCAGATTTTCTCTTTTCCACGTTGTAAAAAAATTAAGGTTTGTACAACCAGTTTAACAAAATAAAACCGAAATAAGTAAAACAAGTTACTAAAAAATTCTTAGATTCAAAGAGCATTTAAACCCAAGAGCATTTAAACTGTTTGTTTTGCATAAAAAAGTCGCCAAAAACAACCTTTAAAACTATTACGTAGGTAGTAATACATTTGATAAGTCAACAGTCTCGTCTGAAAATGAAACACTAACAAGATTTTCCAAGCACTTTGAAATCATGTATTTGAAGTCTGTGAAAGCTATTATAAAGATAAGTGAAATTAAAACTGATTTAAATATTTGTTCGTTGGAGATTCATTGCGCTGACTACGTTTTAATTTTTACTAAATGAGTGTCAATCAACTGCGTGAATATTTTTTTAATTTCGGATAATTTGATTCCAGCCTAAGAAACTTAATGGTAAACGACTTTGTGGAATAAAAGTGTCACGTAGAGAATAGGTGCGATTTTCGCAAATGAGCTGCTCAATATTCAAGAGGCAAACGCCTTACCGTAACAACAGAACAAATTCGAAAGACGAAGTATCGGCAACGGGCGGCCCTTAATGTAATTATCATAATGGCGACCAATAAAAGAGAGGTTCGGAATTCGTGACACAGCTTTAAAAAAGTACTATCAAAGGTGCCCGAGGCGGAAAACGTCGCATCTTATTTAGCGCCCTCCCGGAAGAGGGTACCCGATTGGGGCCTTTCCTAATCACATTACGACAATGAAAGAGCTCCAGATAAAAAGGACCGAAACAGATTTGCATGAAACGTCAGAGTTGATTACGACTAGTCGATCGTCTATAAAATATGCAGATGTCAATATATCATCATTGACGCTTGTTTCAGACAAGATGATGAAATTTTGTCTAAATCAGAGTCAGTTTTTAATATGGTAACTGGTGCATCTGAGCTTATAATACTTGATGCTCCAAATCACCCTCCTAATATTACACAATAAGGGCAATTCCATTCACATCTATATCGGTGAGTTGATCAGGCGTGAAGTCTTTTATGTTTGGAGTCACGTGTCGACCAACGTCCAGGAAACCGACAGTGCTGATGTGTTTGAGCGAATCTAATGCACTCAAAACCATGCAACGTTAGTTCGTAGGGGAACTGGGGTGACATTGGAAACAATGAAGACCGAAGCAAAATTTGGAGACTATATTATTTGCGGAAAAATCAATGGTGAAACGTTTCCGATGGTGGCAGTCGGAGCGGCGACAGGAACTCTGATCATTATTATTACTGTCCATACTGTGAATAGAAGCGTGCCGTGCCTGCTTCCGTGTATAACATTTCCTTTATGGCAACTGATGGCTTTATAAAGGCGGTTATTTCATCGTTAGTCTGTCAGCCCCCGTAATTTCTGTTGTTCATGTAAATTACTAAACTAAAATGAAAATGAGTATAGCCTACTTTTTCATCCTTTGCAGCTTTTCTGATGACAGTACCAAACAAATATTGTATTGTCTTTAAAAATATCTTCCGTTAATACACTTGGCTTATTTTTTTATGTTCTTTGCACTTGTTTCATAATTATTATTGAATATATTTATATAGATAAGTTTAATGTGTTAATAAATACATACGTACTATTTATTGTATATCTGTAAATTGTACACCAAAGACTACCTGCAGTATTTTCTCTTCTTCCCCCTTAATCCATCCAAAGGTTGTCTTTAAAATATCGTTTTTACCGATAAGACCGCCCGCCGCCCCATTGTGTCACCCTATGTATATTTTCTACATTTATATCATCTGTAATTGTAATAATGTACGTACATAATAAAGAGTATTCTATTCTATTCGCTATCTGTTATTCTAAGCTAATGCTTATATTTAACATTTTCAACACTCCCAAGTATTGAGTGATGAAGGTATTCAAAACATGTAAAGATACTTAACGATATTAAATTGACGTGGATGGATGTAGAAAAGTTCCAATGTTTGGGAAAACTGGATAATTTATTCCATAGCATTTTGCATAAACTTTCTTAGTTTTAAGCACAGTTGGATTTACAACATGAAATTTAAATATTATTTAATTTAAGCTTAATAGCTCTTAATAATGCTTAAATTTTTCCAAAGAAGTTTTCTTTCAGATGTCTAATGCATATTCTATTTCTTTTGTTTTTGAATTGAAAAAATAAAGTTACAATAGATTTTAAAATGAAATGTTAGTAGTTAAGCCTTTTGGGGTCTGATTGTAATCGAACAAATTTTTCACAGAAGAGCAACTTTAAGTGATTTTAAGCAAAAGTTTCTACAAGTTTTAATTATTCGCAATTTCGTTCATTTTAACCATCTGCCACACGTATTCTATTATCAAGTTTCCAGTCTGACTCTAATGAATGTAACCTATGTCAGTTAAAAGACGAAAGTTTGTGATCTTTGAAAGGTTAAATGACTCTTCAAGTGGCATCAAAATTAAAATGAAAAAAAAATTGACGATGTATTGTAGGTTAATATCGTAATGAAAAGGCATTTCAAATTAAAATCAACACTGCTGTAAAAGTATTAAAAAAAATCTGAATACTAATCTTTTCCATTGTTGGTCCTATTTGTTAATTCCACCAATGCAATGTTTCCCACCAATGTAAAACCAACTGTCAAAACAAAATTGTACATTACAAACTTTTGCTCCGTCATTCCCAATCATAAACTACCCATATGCACTTGAATCAAATCAAAAATTTTTATAAAGTAATAAAATTCAAAAAAGACAACGCTCAAGTTTTTGATCGAATAAGACTCTCAATGGGGGAAACAAAGATCGGGACCCCCTCTTTATATTATTGACGCGTCGCGATCTAAATTGTTACTCTAGGGGAGAAAAATCTTGTTCCATTTGACATATTAGGGGTATTTCGTAAGGCATGCACCTTATGAATGGGGTACAGGTGTGTTGTTTGGTATAAACTCCCCCGTTTAGTCTATAGTCTTCTTTATATTGACAAGTAAAGGGAAGATTCACTAATAAAAAAGCTATAAATTACAGAGTAGAGAATCTAAACAATTCATAAAATTTAAATATACCCTGTGGTTTATTTAAATTTTATAAATTGTTTAGAGAATGATGCACTATAGAATATGGTAGATAATTATCTTGAAAGAAACAACCAATATCATGGGACTAACGTGCGTGTCAGTTTCAAAACTAGCATCAATTCAAATTGTTGCGAAAAGATTGTTTTGCGAACATACTGACTGAGAATGAGACTTTAATGTGAATAGAGTCTGAAAAGTTTCTGAAACATAAGAGAAATTCACAGACAGACACCTTAGTCTGACGTTCTAAAACTTGTTAAAGACACTGTGCCAACAATAAACTAGATACCTTTACTGAGACAATAGCAAAACTTTGTAGCAACCTTGTTACTGAATATATTACCAAGCATATGTGTCGCTCTACTTAAATGCCATGCAGACACTTGATAGACACTACCATGTACCTATCAATGATCATAACCACGCTGATAATTTTAGCTATATATAACTGCCTTTGACATCCATTCCACGGATCGTTAGCTTTTTGACAAACCCCATTAGTTTCTGCATATAATCATAGAATAATTACTTCGGTTTAATTACTCTCTAGTTTATTTCCCCCCCCATTTAAGCCGGTGGTACCAATATACCGATAATAGCTGATGGTGCAAAATGTATGACTTGACATAACGCGGTGTTATTGTGAATTGGTCAGTGGTCTTATTGCGTGATGGGATGAAAACTGAGGCTATTGCTATGGTCTTTTTTATTCGTGACAAAAAAGATGTTCTTCAGTCTTAGAATAATTATAAGATCAACAGTTCGTGCCTCTACTCGTAACACACAGCGCTGATGCGGTGCGAAGATTTATGGGTAGAGTAACCATTTAACATGACAAAAAGCAAAAAAAGTTTAGATGTTTTATTTTTAATCTTTTTTCACACATTATGTTTTTTACTTTAAAAAAAATCTGATATTGGTATAGCACCCGGATTTTTTTTGTGGAAATTTTTCGAATTGCAAGAAACCTTTCTCCAAACTAGCACAACGGTGGCTGCCTATTTCTCTCCTAAAATAATTTTATGGTCACTTTTTTGTCACTGATCACCCACGTAAAGAGTAGTCGTGGGTAGTCCATAGGCGATTTTAGCCGGTACAACAAAGTCTATTGGCAATAGGATACATAATTAGAAATGTCACTACGTAATCTGAATGTTTGATAGCGACTGCAGATAATGTTTGAGTGCGCCCGCATGTCGCAACCCCGCTTAATTTCCTACAATATTCCAGTGTACTTCATAAATATTTTGATTATTTCTTTGTCGAATATCGTTCGATGTGCTGAAATGAAGTATGCTATCTGTGATGTGGCAGTATGAATGAATTAAGCAATGCGTGTTGACCGTGATAAAGATGGTACTTGTTCGTGTATTAATGATACAATTATTCATTTTATGTTCGACCTCATAATTTTGAAGGGCTCGTTACGGGAATTATTACGTTGGGTTAAGTATCCTATAAAAAAACATTATTATGGAGATAACTTCGTGGGTTTAATTCACAAATATCTAATTGAATATTCAACATACTTTAGTAAAGCTCACTCGATGTAGCCTTATGAAGAACTGACAATATATTACTAGGTATGTAGGGAATCATGTCATAAAAGAGGGGACGCCTATAAATATTCAGCAGTGGGTGTTAACAAGGCTGCCGATGATGATGATGATCTAAGTACTAATAAATGGTTCAGTAAGTTCGATTGGTCTACAAAACTACAAAACATAACGCACCTTTAAAGGCAAACAGTTACTAAACGAAAAAACAAAATTTTACACAGGAGCTTAGAAAAATGCACGGCTTTTTCACAATAAAAAAATAAATTTAATATCATTTAGTTTTTTTCATTTAATAACGGTTTGTCTTTAAAGCAGGGACCATTTTGGTTACCCATTGAAAGGGTTTTCGATAGGGTTTTTCTAAGCGGTTAATCAAATACCCATACGATATGGATAACCCTTTTGAACGGCTTAAGTTATATTTTGGTAACCCGTTGAAAGGGTTTTTGATAAAAAACCCATACGGTGTGAGTAACCCTTTTGAGCGGCTTAGTTTAAGCCATTCAAAATTACCCACACCGTATGGCTTTTTGATTTACTGCTTAGAAAACCCTTTCCATTCAAAGGGTTTTCGATAGGTTTTTTCTAAAATAGTAACCAAAATGGCCCCTGGGTAGAATAGAGATAGAATTGGTCATGCTCCGCGTGCTGGGCGGATATCTAAATAACAAAATATTGTGATTTTTTCATGTCACTGTGTTTCAAGTAGGTATAGAACCCATTGAATGGGTTACCATGTAACCCTTTCACTAGGTTTCAAGTATAAAACCTATTCAATGGGTTATCATGTAACCCTTTCACTGGGTTTCTAGTATAAAACCCATTCAATGGGTTACGTCATGATAAAGGTAACCCATTGAATGGGTTACCCCTTCGAAAGGCTTAACTCTTAACCGGGGTTGTACGGTTAATTTAACACACGGATACGGTTTCGCCTTTGCGATTTATGAAGATATTTTAATTTCATTAAACGTTATTATTTATTGATTTAGTTACAATTTTCTAAAATAGCATCTTGGTGCAACCTGTACTTAAAAAACTGTAGTGTAGAGGTAATGTAGCCGGGGTCTCGGATCATAACATCGCATCAATGAAATTAAAACAAATAATTTGCAAGGAGTAGGCGAATTGAAGGAAGGAGAGAGCTTTAATATTTAGTTTGTTTCAAAATTTTATTTTTACAATTTATCTTATTATACTTTTTATTATTATTGACCACTGGGCCCTACCCGCGTGTTAAATTAATGTCACCATTGTAGCGCCACGTTGTATGTGCTTACTTTCTTGAAAGTGCTCTATGTATACGTAAACTAGCATCTGCCTACGACTTTGCCCGCGTAGTAGGCAACTATACTATAAATTATACTTCAATATTGCATCCTCGAGATTTAACTTACATTGTAGTCCGTACTCAATGCACTACACAGCCACACTGTTCAGAGATTTAAAAAAAAGAAAAGAAATATTAATTTGAGCTCACTGTTTACTGTATTCCATAATACTACGCGGGTGTTATGTACATGGGTGGGTAGGGTGTTAAATCTCTTCGGATGCAACATCTCGTATAATTTTGGTTGAAGAGTACTTAAGGTGAGTTCAATTAACCATAAAACATACCCTATGGCACTCGGCAATACTGTTGCTTTCGGTCTGTGAATGAATTTTCGAAATCCGATCAGTAATTCTTGAGATTACCCCCTCAAACTCACATTACCTCTTTATAATGTTAGCACCTACGTCCAGCAGTGGACGTCTTTCGGCTGAAATGATGATAATGTTAGCATAGATAAGTCCAAGTGTATTCTACCTCCCCTTAAATAAAATCACGTAGCCAAAATTAGCACCGCTAAGAGCAACACACTAAGCAGTACAAATCCGTTCAATCGATCCGTCATTGCCCCACCCCTACGTTAAAGCACCATTACTAGATAAATATATGCAATTTATTACATTTACCAATTTACATATACTTTGGGGAAGACATGTCTGTAGAGTAAAATGTCGTTAGGGATGCCAAGGGTGACAGGAAGAAAGAAGATGTGACAATTTCTAAAGCATACGACGGATAATGGGAGCTTAGCTTAGAAAATGTTTTGTGGTGGAGGGTTTTTTTAAAGTGAAAACGTTTGCATTTGAGGTAAATAACATGATCATTTTGGTGTTAGCAGACAGATTAGAGATCTTATATCTAGAATAAATACTCTTTAGTATGTACACCATAAAAATTACAGGTCGTCATCAACAACTGCCTAGCCTTTTCCAAACTATGTTCTAACCGGATGCAGCTGAATACCAGTATTTTACATGGAGCGACTGCCTATCTGACCTCCACAACCCAGTAACAGGGTAATACGATACCTCTTGGTAAGACAGGTTATCCGTTTTTGCCGGGCTTCTGACGACCCGTAACGACTGTCAAAGATCCACTAATGACAGCCGGGACCAACGGCTTAACGTGCTTTCCGAGACACGGAGGGGCCTTGGTATATAAAGATGGTTACCCATTCACGGACCAACCCCGGCAAGCGTAGCTTAACCTTATCGATCGAACCGTGCGGCTATTGCTAAGACACTTAGCCCCCGCATACTGTATAAAATACAGATATAAATGCTGAAGTTATATCTATTTACTATTATCGATTCACTGTTAAGAATAATGATAAAATTGTAAATAAAGATTCATGAAACTTTACTTTACTTAAAATGATATTATGAGGACAATATGGAACCATTTCAGCATGTTCATTCTACATAGTTTGTTTAAGATTTTTATGGATTCCAAATAACTTTACACAAACTTTGCAAACGAAAATATATTCATTTCTGAACCTTAAAAAAGGCACAGTCGAGGCTACTTAATTAGTGTATTATTAGCATAGATATTAGACATCGCGGACGACCCAAAACTTTTCAAAGAAAGAAAGAAATATAACTGAGAAAACCGTAGTCTTCTGAATTCAATTAGAACTTTCGTCGTCCGTTTCATAATTAGTCAAAAAGATAATGAAGCTGCTTTCTGACGTGTATAGTAAGACAGGTATTTTTATTAAATTATTTTCTTATTTCATTAGTAGTCTGTTCCTGTACAAAATTTTGTCTTGAGGGAACGGAAAAAAATAATTTTCTCGTTAACGAAGAAAGAAGAAATTGGTATCATTTTTTTATTCGTTTTATACTAGGTAGGTACTTGTTTTTAGTTTGCAAAGAGCAGTGGTGACCCAACGGTAACGGTCGCAACTTTAGAGTTGAAGATCGCAGGTTCGAATCCAGCAGGCGCTTAACTTTGTGTAAATTATTTCATCACCACTGCTCTCAAAACGGTGAGAGAAACAATCGTGAGGAAACCGGCATCTTCTAGAACCAAAAACTCGAAGACATGTGCGATCTACCAACCCGCGTGGTGGATTACGGCCCACTCCTTCACACCGAGAGGAGGGCTGTGTCTCAGCAGTGGGAAAATTGTAGGCTGATTTTGCTATGCTGTTATTTTGCCATGATTCTCTATCATAAACGGCGAAAGAATTTCAGGAAATGGTAGTCATAACAATGTAGGTATCGCAGATCCTATCATCATAGGTGATTATGATTGAAAACAGATAGAAAAGCAAAGGCGCTTGATTAGTGATATTATAACATTGTTGATTTTTAGAATGACAAATTTTGAAATTTATTGTTGATATAATTTTATTATATTATATTGACATATTTTATCTGTAATTAATATTGACTACATTTTGTACAGACTTTGATTGTTTAATGAATTATTGACTATATTTTGCACTAACTATAATTATATAAATGAATCTGTCATTAATAATGAATTTAAAACGACAAACTTAATTATTAAAATGTAAAACGTTTGTACGCCTAGTTAGGCAAAACATGTTGGTCCAGTAAAACTGTTTCTATCTATATGTGCATATTTATGTATTTATTTATTTTACACATGTTTGAACAAATAAATTTATCTTTATCTTTATCTTTGGTATTAGGTAACTATATAGTTTTTTGTGACTCTCTGAATTTGAGTGCTTTATAAAGTAAATCAACATAACAGCGTACCCGTGACCAAATCAACTCGATCCCTAAGACCAAACATTTCCCACATAATACTCAATTCGAAACATTAAAAATGTACAATAAACTCACTCCCCCGGGGCATAAAACGCAAGTTTTTAAATGGAATTTCTCTATTAGTTGGGACGTTCGACAAATGGACAGACGGGAGTTGTGCATTAAAGGACTTTCGGAGTATCGCCTGAGGCAGCGCGTGGCTCAGGCAGAACGAATCCAATGCCGTTATTGATCGGAATAAAAAATAATTCGATTGTGGAGCGAGTGTCTGACTTTTCGGCTATTACCTAAGGCTAAATCATTACAGATGTTAGTGAAAAATTAATGTGAAATTTTTGGATTGTTCTTGTTTAGAGACTTAATGAAGTTTATTACATTTTGGGGCGTGCTGTGCATAGGCAGGAGCCTTTGAGGATGAAAAACACAAAAATATCAGTAACCAATTGAACATTATTTTATCTTAACAATCCACAGACTTCTTGAACCCACCACATCTTGTTTCTCGCCAAAGGTGTTGTTTTTGTTGTTCCTTGAATGTTAAATAATTTAGCAGCTTATTATCTCAGATTAGAATAATTCCTAGTACCACTGGGACCACAATAACTAAACCACTATCGATTGAAAATAGCATAAGAAAAAAAATGCACCCTTGAATAAGTAAAACCACAGCTTGTAAAACCACTGAATGTCCGAGCAGAAAAACAGACTCACCAATTAATGACTTACAAAATCCTAGAAATAAAAGTTGGCCAGCTTCGGAGGAACAAGTTGATAAATTAAATGGCTCTCATGTTCCACTTACCAAGACTTCTAATACGGTTAGGGTCACGGCGACGAGTACTGAATCAGTCGTGCAATCTTTATCACCAGAATCGCTACCAGGAAGAAAGATAGTCAACTGTTTAATCGAGATAAACTTTGCCATTGTTGTCGTGAGCAAGTGATATGGTTTATTAGAAAAATTGGTTACAATATTCTTCGTTTTAGGCGGCTGTTGCTGGTGGAATAAATATCCAGTAGCACCTTTACAAAATTTTACCAATGCCCTTGACATTTTATTTTTTTTATTTTATGAATATTTATATTTAAATACTTCTCCAAATCGGATCAAACGAAAGCCTATTATAATATCAAAGGACAAACTGCTTTTTATAAGTTGGGTATTCGAAGTTACCTTCTATTTTGTACCACGAACACGTAACTGGCTTATATATTACACAAAATTCAATTACAAAGAAATTATTACCACAATCATAAGGAAGAAACAATTTTTCTACGCCACTCTTTTATTCTGAATTTATTAAGGGTCATACTGACGCCCTACCTAGCTACTGTAAGTAACCGTTAGTAAAACGGGACGTTTAAATTCCGGGAGAAGTGTCGTCATATATCACCCGACCATAATTTCTGGCCCCCTATAAAAAGTGAACTTTCAGTGTCCGTAGTGCAACGCGTCTGTTTCTTATTTCGAAAACTGATTGTTTTTATAGCATGAGGGGTGGCCTTAGAACTTTGAATCCTTGAAACACGTGTACGTAACAACTTAGGTAGTGAACGGGACGGTCGCACCGAGGCAAAACGTTGTTTAGTTTGGTCATAATAAAAACAATATTTGTTTTATTTTTCATAAATGTATTTTGTTTAGTTCGCACTTTGAGAATAGGCAAAAACTGAGTGTAATAGCAAAAAGTAGTAAGAATATCGGGTGTAAAAAGACCCTTTCCGAAGCCGAAAGCTACATATTCTACCACTTATTTGGATCATTTTTTTCCACAAGACCATACCTGGGAATCCACTGGTTCTGAAGATATTGAAGGTTGATGGTGGTATTGGTGATTATTAAACTCGCAATTTTTTTTTACTTTTTTACGAAAAATAATTCCAAGTGTTATTATAAAACATTTTTCCAAGCAAACATTACCTGAATTTTAGATTTTTCTTAAATTAATTTCGTTCATAGCCGCGAGTATTCGACAAGTACGTAACGTAAGTAACGAAAGGGCTGGGCTTAACTCACACAACAGCACAGAGTCCGTTTGCCTCGCGCGCAATAAAAATTGCAATTTTTTAATCCCTAAAAATAAAAATCGGTTTCCAGCAATAATTTTTGCGCAAAGCTACTTATTTAGATGTGTGGTATGCGTAGTTGACGGCTTTGTGATGTGTCTTTTTACAACCTGTATTTTTAAACCGTTTTTACACCCTTTATTGAAAATTCAACGAACAGGGGGCCGATCGCGCTATTTCTCAACGTAATTACCGTTCAAACGGAACGTTTTTGGTTTTGGTTTAGTTTTGGTTTAGCTGATGTAAGAAACGGTATCGCGCTATTTTTTGTGAGAGTATTTTTCGATCGATCGTTCCTCCAACGTAACTTCCAAAGTAAAGCTAAATCGTTTCCGTTGAAATGATTAGCGCGATACGAAATGTGTCTAACGTAACGTTTTTGGTTGTGGTATTAACGTTCAAAATTAGCGCGATCGGCCTCCTGGTCATGTTATGTATACCTTTGAAATAGAAAACTACATCTATTTGTTTCCAGAAAATAGCTCAAGTATTATTTAATTATTTAAGCTGAAGGTACGATCTTGGAGAGTAACATGAATGGAGAATTTCATCACTACACCACCACAGTCGCCGTACATTGAAATTAGAATGTGTTAAACTAAATTGGATCCTTGCAATGTCTTCGATTCACCCTTTCCATCGAAGAGCTCGAATAAAACCTCAATGCTCCATCAAACAATTTACCAAATCTATCAGAACCGATCCATTGAGGGTCAACACTCTCAAAATATTGATGAAACCTGATACCACTCGAATTTCTGACAGTAATATAAATCCTAGAATAATCTCGACCACAATTCGTCGCAGAACCCCTCAAATTTCACCCTAAATCAGAGAGTTCGCGTCACAACTCAACAATAAAAAAGGGAATATTTATTCGTTATTTGTTGTCGGTTCGTATTAAAATAAAGCGACTATCTAGGCCTCAGCACCCTCCTCTTGCCTTATCTAAGATCAGGATTGCATAAAATTCACATCTCTCTTTCGAATGTGACAGGCGCCGGCCGGGGACTACGCATCTCATTTCGGCGACCTCCCGGTATATCTAGCAAGCTATATTTATGTAATGAACCACGTCAGACCACGTATTAGTTCGATATTAGCCAGCAATTATATTAAATAAGGAAGGCTCTTAAGAGGAAAAAAATAAAATAGTGTCGTAAAATATGGCATTACCTATTGCTTTAGTGCACTTAGATTGTCATCATAGAATTAAATAGAATACTCTTTATTATGATGGTGTACATAATAAAGAGTATTCTATTTAATTCTATGATGACAATACTGCAGGTCAGTGGTGTACCATTTACATATACAATAAATAAATATATACATGAAACAAGAGCAAGGAACTGTATTCTATAATGATGATGTTTAGGGAGAGAGGAAGTGTTTTTTTACCAGAATTTTAAAAGTGGACAAAGATTCAGCATGCCTTATCGACACGGACAAGGCATTCCATTACCGTACAGCTTGAACTGTAAAATACTTGTCATAAAAGCTGGTGGAATGCATCGGTATCTCTAGTCTCAAGTTTTCCGATGAGTTCAGATATCTATTATGCGTGTCATGAAGGAAGTTGAAACGTTCTTTAAGATAAGAGGGGTTGTAGGAATGAACAGAATACTGTAGAGCTGAAATAAGATCATCATCATAATTCTGCCCTTGCCCATGTTACTTGGGTTCTTCCATTTTTCCCGTCCACCATCAAGCTATCATCCACTTCCTTTTCTTTGATATCATTCCTCGCACAATCCTTTTATATTTTCTTTGGCCTTGCTCACCCTCTTCTTCTTCTTAGATTTTATGGTTTCATAGAAAGATCTGGACACTGTCTGATTTACACAGAACTTCATTGATGTATTTAAGGCGCTGACAAGAGGCAAAATAAAAGTAGGCTTGTTTTAAACAAAAAAGTTGTCAAATCTATATAGTTTGTGGTAGCCGAAAAAATATATGTTATTCTTGAACATATTTTTCAGAACTTGGTTGTTACCAAAACACGTTTAGAAAAAAAAATCTCGATACAAATTAAAGGTAAACTAACCCTTTACTTTGAGTTTAATTCAAAATATCTGTATAATATCAACGTACGGTTGGTATATAATTAATAACAAGAACCTCTTATTTATTATATGCAGAACTTGGTTGTTTTTTATTTTCGATTACTCAACTCATTTATGAGTAATTTATTTTTATTTTTTATTATTTATTAATTAAGGAACAAAACAGAATGTAAACAGAAACATCACAAAAACCTCAATAGGTTTGTCCGGATGTTGAAACAGATAATAGAATAGATAATTGCTTCATATTTTGCAATAAATTACAAGCGTTGTGTCATCGCGCTTCTCTTTATTTGTATGCAGTCTGACAGTGACCGCGGTTTAGCTGTTGTCAGCGTCTTAAGGTATCATAATGCAAATCTACTGCCGTGTTTTCTTTCCCCGATTCAACCTGTTTCAGCTAATATTACAATCTGTAACCAATCAGCATTATATTTAAAGACCATAATTATAGTAAGTTAAGTGCAGCATTATCGTGCGGTGTTTAGGAGCTATCATACAGCGAATAATTTTATAGAGCTCATTGATTATTATGATAGAGAATTTATAGCTACTTGTGTGGCATTGTTAATTTGATTCCATACATTACGATCCTAATGATGTTTTAAATTTTGCTATTAATATTCCTTTATTACATTTGTATACACATTAATTACATTTTTAAATACTTTTATAAAAATCATTACAAAAAAAGCATATAAAAATAGTGACCCATCGGCATCAGGAACAGGGTCCAAGCTGGCGGTGGTCAGGGCTCTAGAGACATGTACCTCCTCACTCTACGTGCCGTATCCAGAAGTAGTGCTTTCTGAATCAAGCCCTTGACCGAGCTGCGCAATGAGAGCCTCCTTTGGTGTTGGTCAAGGCATTATTAGCTGGTTTAATACAGTGAATATTTAATTCTTACAAATGGTGCCTGCCTGAAAATGTGTGTTTTTCTCTAAGGAATGAACAGTACCTAACAATATCATTCTTCAGCAGGTATTTTGTTAGACCTAACTTCAGACGGACACATAAATAGATAGATTTCCATCAAAAACTGTTTAGAAATTTTTCAGTAAAAATCGAGATTAATATCGCATTGATTTTGTTGATAATTTGTTGTGACGAGATGAACAGAGGTATTGCACATTAAGTTCTTAGCGTCAGTTTTTTTTTTCAAAACTTTTTTGATTATTTTGCATTTATCAATTATTCATGATCTCCCAATCTAAGTTAATAAACTCTTCATGCAATAACACGAACAATAACCGAAACACATAATTCTACTACTATTAACTATGTAGGTTTCCTAACTTAGCAATTAATAAAGTTATGCTGCAGTTTGGTGCATCTACACTACACAGTAATGGTCCCAGTTAGTCTTCGGCGTGCAATTACTTACAGCAATAGACCAATTAATAAGGGAGGCTGTGCTAACTGCCGACCATAGTATACGAATGTGATACCATAAGATAGTCTAGAGGAAATTACTTCAGAATTTGTGGGTAGTGTAATATTATGCTGAGATCGGGAAATTGGTTTTGTAAGTCGGAGTTATTGTTGTGGAAGAAGGACTTCCGTTTTGTGGATGTCTTTTTGATTGTTCATTAGCTGGGTCCACTCCGTACAATCCCAATTTGGACCGGCGCTCCACGATCCATGATCATGAACCCCCATCGTGGATCGGGGATTCTTTTGCTCAATCTGTTTGAAGAAATCCGCGATCTTGCCGCCCGCTTCTGTGCCGACCCACGTTTTAGCTAGATTATTAAGGCCAGTTGAACACACGCTCAATATGGAGCCGTACATACAGCAGCGTCGTCATACTGCAGTGGCAGCTGTAACCTATATTTATATAATTCTTATCATTTGAATCCCATATGCTTATACTCCGTTTGAAATAAAATTAGACAGTTAAATAAACCTTTTTTACAGTCCGTTCAAACGATTTTGACTTCTATTGCGTTAGTGGCATGACAAATGGCAGCTGTAATAAACAGTTGGTATTGTAATTACGTTTTTGCTTTTAAGGCCATCTTTATGCGTATGGAATAGAAGTCAAGATCGGTTGAATGGACTGTAAAAAAGTTTAATTAAATTTGTAATCTTATTTCAAATGGAGTATATGTTCGTTATAAATGCATATGAAACCGGGACTTTGGGCATTATCCATATTGCTCGATCAACACACAACCGTCCATACTGAGTACGCCAAACAACTGAGGCGCCTTTGAGCTTTCTCACAAGACCGACAGCGCTCAGATCTCCCGGAGCGCGCACTCCACCATGTGTGCTTGGATCGCGCGCAGCACGTTATCATCGACCACCTATTTGGATCGCGCATTTGGACCGCACTCGATACCGCGATCGCGCATTTGCTTTGCTATTTGTTGGTGATACTCGTATTTTCACTTCTTTCACTACGTTTATTTAATTAAAGCTATTCAGATGGACCGACCACGCGTTTACGTGTATATCGATACGTGCGCAGAATGTGTTATCGGGAAATTTACAAAGTCCGTGTTTAATTTGTAAATATAGCTATATAAGCTAGGAGTGTAGTTTCTTTCCGGCTCTTCTCCATAGGAAACGACTAATTGGAACCGTTCACCTAGCTTCTGACGTTCCATAAGTGCCTATGTTAAACTGAAATGGATCACTAAATTACTTGACCATCGTCACCAATGGGTATTGTTGTACAAAACCAATAAAATAGTTAGGTAGATACACTAAGAGCAAGAATTTAGAATGTTCCTACCACGCATTGTAAATAAACACCACTTCAATTAATTTCTTAATTTAATCCTCAGAAAACCATTTCACACGTACGAAACCCTCAATTTTTAACCCTGCCACCAACACTCCCGCCCCAGGAAATGTCACAACCATTACTAACATTCGAAATTTAATTGTATTGATAATTCGCAAGCAGTCTGTGCTATGCATTAAGTCCGTGTCGAAGCCTGAGGCAAGCACGTGGCCCAAACAAGCACCCTTTGCTTTTATGGCATCTATTTGACGTTAAAAGTGTTTTCAGATAAAATGCACTTTCATTTAGTATTCTTACGATGTTGTTTTGTTTTTCCCTCTCTAGTTTGTACCTTGTAGCATGATGTTTCAGAGTGTTTGAGTGCTGTCGCTCAAACAGACTGTCAAAACTTGGTCGTAGTTTTAATGGTACCTACCATTTTTATGGCGTCAAAGGAACGCATTGAAAGTGCGCCTACGGAATAGCAAATCAGAAGACTTTTTTTGTGCAAAACCAACTAACTTTGAATTGATAGACAACACACAATTCAGTGCACGCGTGGAAACTCTTGACTGGAGCACGCAGCTTTATATGGTTCATGAAAAACTTTGAAAAGCTGTGATGATTAAAAGCAGTTTTCAGAAATTACGCAAAACGAGCAAATTATAATTAATTCAGACTTGATGAAAGTCAGTGGCAGGGGGGGTAGGGCAACTGACGGGGTCTGGTCAACTGACGGGGTCCGGTAGGACCAATGAGAGCCAGGGTTACGAGCTTAACCCAAAAGGATATCGTGGCCCTGGCACACAGGCATCTGAAGGAACAGGGGTGGGTTAGTAAAAGTCTGACACGCGCTCCCGCTCCGCCCAGAGCGGGAGAAGTTATTTGATAGTTTCCCACCCCAAAAAAAAAGAGAAGGTAGGGCAAATTGCTCACAGAACAGATGGCTGATGGGGTTGAGAGGTTCTGGAGTAGAGACCGCGTACCGGAAGATATAGCGTTGGGCCTTCTATGTACAAGATGGACTGATGGCCTTGTACTCGTACAGGCCGTAGGAATGCGCTAGATGCGGGAAGCTCATAACTGGTCGAAGTGGTGGAGCTTGGGGGAGGCCTATGTCTAGCAGTGGCCGTCTTTTGGCTAAAATGATGATGATGATGATGAAAGTCAAAGTAGATAATGTAAAGTATAGGTACCTAGTTACACTGAACAAGAATCGTAAATGACCAAATTTCGAAGTCTTTAAGTGTTTTCAGGTTTTAGACTGGCTAAACTAGACGCATCATTCATGGGGTACTGTTTATAATCTAAAAATTAAATTCCTCCCTACATACTTCAACTGAATGAGACGAAATTTAAATCTTGTATACTTAATCAGAAATTTTATAGTACCTACCTTTTTTTACAAAGTTTCGTTTTAATACAGCTTTTAGATCGTTTAATGGGTAAGTTTCAAAAGTCAGTAGGAAGTCTGTTGTAAAAGCGTATACATTGACCCATGAATGAGTTGCCTACTCTGTGGAGGTGAGTGCGATGTACATCAAGATTGGGTTTATTCCTGGTATTTAAACTATGAATATCGGACATTTTCTTTAAATTTTATATAGTTTTGTGTACAGACGCCAGCAAATCAAGCTACCCGAACTGTAAAATTTTCCCGATCAACCTTGAACCTTATGCTGGAGAGATAAATTTAACAGAAATTTGACAGATTGTAGTAGCTGGATGTGCTGGCGTCTGTACATACAATAGATTTTGAAATATATATTCAGAGGCTACAGTCAGAATATCTATTTCTTTGAATTTTTCACGAAGGGGTTATTTCTGTCGCTGCTCAGTTGCTTATTACCAAGGTGAGACGTCAGATGTGACACATCATACTATGCGACTACTACTGTAAGGCTCGCTCGTGTTTTTATATTTTTTTATGACATTATGGTCGCAGCTATTCTCTTAAAATGTTTGTTTGGTATTCATACGTATATGGTAAACATACAAGCCAGCAGGTACCTAACATCAGCCAAAACACTAAACGTAAACAATTCTTGTGCCGTCATAGAATGGGGCCCGAATCATTGACTTGGGGCAAGTTTCATTAACTTTTCCAATGAATACAGGCATTTGCCTCCAATTTGCTTGCATTGGTTGCAAACATTCGGTACACACTCAAATAATTGAACGTAATCGATAGTTGTTGTTTAAGTTTTGAACGACTGCATTTACCCACTAATATACAATATTTAGGATACCCGTAACGTTCAAAACAATTATTACTGAAATACCTAACTGTAAGTGTTTACCAATCAAAAAAAAAAAATTGCTCTTATTACTAAGTAAGTTAGCTTATATCTTTGATTATTTTTTATTGTACTATAAAAAAACAAAATAACTAATAACCCGCACAATAACTGACCAGTGACTGGGTTGTGGAGGACAGATAGGCAGTCGCTCCATGTAAAATACTGGTATTCAGCTGCATCCGGTTAGACTAGAAGCCGACCCCAGCATAGTTGGGAAAAAGCTAGGCAGATGATGAACCCACACAATAAATAAATTAAAAAACACAACCTTACTTATGAAACTGATGCACCGTTATTTTACTTAATAAAAAAATTTATGTGTTTGTATCTGTAGTGTAATCAATTTTTGGTGAACCTATTAATATAAATAAATAAACTTCAACCTAAAAACAAGACATAATAATTATATGCCATTAAATTAGTATAGACTAACGACCCGCCCCTGCTTCGCACGGTTTTTACGACTTGACTGACTTTGAAAACATGCAGACAAATATAAACCTTTTGGAATAAATTCTCTAATTGACAGTGAAAACTGCATCAAAATCCGTCGCGTAGTTTAGAAAAATAACGCGGTCATGCACAGAAAAACACGAAAAGCGACTTTAATTTATAATATGCATAGAAACTGTAACACAACATTATATTTAGTACCTATGACCTTACTTTGACTTGTCTACGTCTAGAAGGAGAAAACAACGTTTACGCGAAAACGACGCAGTAATATAACTGAAAGCTGACTTACCGAATGTTCTATACCCCTGAGTGGAGACAATCTCTAATCGCAACAAGTCGAGCCCGTTTACGTTACGGCCTCATAATTACATTAACTACGCAATGCATGTGTTACATCGTTGATGTACAGGATGTTTTCACTTTGTATCGACAAAATCAGTTTTTTTTTCTATTTCTTAAAATGATAAAATCTTCTACCTACTTACGTGTCAACCGACAGTTTGTGATAACGTTCTAAAGTTCTGTAAGAAATATTCAAGGGAAATAGAACAGTGGTTTTCCACAATTCTGCCTCTCTTAGTACTGTCCTCGATACACTTTATTGCAAACCATGACATTGGCGATTCCACGACTGTGTATCAAGAGATATCCAGGACTAACCAAAGAAGTTTTTACTACTTAGAAGTTAAATTCTCCTAAAACATGTTTTTTTTTTTAAACTAAGGACAAGCTTAAAAAGTTGTGGCTTTCAAACCTATCATGTTTAAAAAAATTGCCTGCAAAATTGACTGCAGTTCTGGCATCATATGAAAATCAATCTGCCTAGCCTCTTTCCCAACTATGTTGGGGTCGCCTTTCAGGTCTCAGGTTTCGAATGAATGAATTAATGAATGAAATGCACCGACCCCAGCGTGGTTGTACCAGACTCGATTGCTCGAATGAACCCAAAGATTCACCCTAGCCCCTGAAGGCTCATGTTTCATGAGACTACAGAGACCATTGTATATCAAAGAGTAGACCGGGGGGCGCGATAATGATAGGGAAGAAGTGCCCTTGGGATATGGAAGGATTATTATTAGAGCCTACCGGATATGCATCCTTGAGCAAGCATTGGAATAGTGGAGAGACGGGTGATATTTATCTATGGGAGGCATCTTTTAATAGCATCGCCGCTAGGTTGGCTCAGGTCGTCTCGACTGGACCTGAGGTCACACTGGACCCGAGGTCACACCGGACCCGAGGTCACACTGGAGCCGAGGTGGTGGCGCGTAGTGTTCCACGCGCGCCCCGTTCAGATGTCGCGGGGGGGTCAAACATATCTGGCCGGCACTAGCCAGGGTTCACGGAAGTAGTACTAGCTCCCAAGATCCCCGGTGCAAGTGTGGGAAGGGAACACTGGGGTGGTTTTTAGTCAGTAAGAGTCTGACAGACCACTCCGCCCACCCCAGGGCGGAGGGCCTCCATGAGAATTTTCAACCCCGGCAACAAACAAAAAAAGGTCCTCTGGGCTCTTGTCTGTGTCACTGCTATGCTGTATAACACGTTGCTGATTCTAAGGTCTTCGTCTAAGATCTCACTATCCGTTTCAGAGTTCTTGTAAATCTCGCTAGCAGCTTTATTGATCTTATCTCGGTCTTCAGCCGTGTCCATCCAAAATTTTATTTCCGTGTTGAAGTATGTCATGTCCTGTTTTAAGTTTTCATTCCATGGGTAAATAAGATCCAGGTCTGGCAGGCAAATGTCCACATGATAAATAGGTTCTTGAAAATATTTATTTTCGAACACACTGTATACAACAGGCTACCCCTGCTAGCCGGTCCAGACAAATTGTCGCACCCCACGTTCGCATTATTGCCGATATTTAATTGTTTGCGTAATTTATTTCTCTAAAGCAGGGAACGTTGTGTTGTGTTCGGAATAGGAGACCGGTTATGTTGTATTCAATGTTACGAGTATGTTGACTTTTATTCAAGAAAATTTCACGTGGATGAATCTAAAAGAGTTGTAACATGTGTGAAGTTTCTACCCGAGTTGGTAGTTTTTAGTTTAAAACATAAATAATTAAAGTTATTCTCATTAATAGTTATAATAGAAACAATTTTCATACTTCCATACATTAAAATGCCTAAATACTTAATACTAGCTGTTGCCTACGGCTTTGTCTGCGATCCAGGATGAAAAGTAGCCTATGTCCTTGTCCAGGTCATGATTTACCCATGTGCCGAAACTCATCCAAATCCGCTCAGTCGTCTTATCGTGAAAGCGCAACAAACAAACTCACCTTCGCATTTATAACATTAAGTTAGGATTTGAACCTTCTCAATAGCAACGTATTTAAAACATAAAGCGAACATTTGTTAAATCCTCGCTGAATAACCGGACAGCAACATTATTTGATCGTTTCGATTTTCGAACAATATAGGTACTTACTGTAACTGTTACGTTTTGTACTGTCAAAGATTCCTTCTATTGTCCAATATGATTAAAGACATTAAATAAGTGTTGCAAGCGTGTTGTATTAAAATTAATATTAGACCCTGAAATTGACTTGAAGTTAGAATCCGTTAAGTTTCTTCAGCCACGGTCGAAAAGTATAATTTTATTTTCGCCGAAAACATAAGTTACCGAAAATGAATATTTTGGCCGAAATTCCCAAAAACTGAAACCGGAATTAGGGCGGACTCTATCCGAAGCTGTCAGTTTTCTAATAAAAAATACTCAGTACTACAATACGTACAGCCACGCACATAACTAGATGATACCAAGCAGCACTAAACGGCTGCAACAATTTATACTGCCATCACATTCGCTGCACATCGCGACAGTTGCATATTTCAATGTTAGTCACGCGCGCTCGTAGGGTTAGATTTTAATTGTTAACACTAAATTGTATGTGTGTAGTTTAGTTCTCTGGTGTTAAATCGTGAAGGATTCTTGATTATGTTAGTATACATAGATACATAGAATATAGATATACATTATTGTAGGAACTACTCCAAAATTTAAACTCCGCTCTTATCCATTTGTATCTGCTCGCTTTCTTCTTTTAGTCTGGTTTATAAAAAAAAGCCTTGTTTTTTTTTTGTTATTGTACCGAAATAACCTACCAAACCTTTTTCTAATTTTACTAGTATTAGTTGACTAAGAGCGTACCCAAACAAAGTATCAGATTTTTAGGGTTCTGTACACAAAGGGTGCCAACAGGTTAATCCGCTGTCCGTCTGTCCGTCTGTCACAGGGCTGTATCTTTTGAACCGTTATAGGTAGACACTTGAAATTTTCACAGATCGTGTATTACTATGCCCGCTGAAACAGAAAAATAATATAAATAAAATAAAGTTGACAAAATGGGGAGCCTCCCCCCCATACAAGAAACGTATTTTTTTCGGCGTTTTTGCACGATCTTAATAATGGCAATAGGTACATACAAACGTCTAATTAATATAACGATAATGCATATTCATAAGTACATAAGTACAAATAGCACCTCTTGTTTCATTTTAAAAAAGTATAAAAAAAATAGTGTTACATATTGTAGAGCCATACGGAATCCGTCGTGTGCTAGTCCTACTCGCACTTGACCACTTTTTAATAAATTAGAATGTTTAGACCATCCATATAAATAATATTACTTTGAGAATTGTAAAATGGGAAAGTTCATAAAGTATCTAGGTAAAGCTTTTTATGTAGATATTCGTATTACGTATCCCTGAATTCTCTAAGCATTTGTAGAATAAAAATCTAGGGGTGAAATTACATTCTGAGGTAATTCAGCAGAACGAAATATTCCTTTAATTGAAACTGTCGTCACATTCAGGTGCATATTTCAACGTTAGTCACGCGCGTAACTGAAGGGTTAGATTTGAATGTCCTTTCTAACATTTCATTAAAGCCGATTTTACGATGGGGCTGCTTGAAATTACTAAACACACCCCTTATTTTGAACTGTTTTTTAGGGTTTCGTACCTCAAAAGGAAAAACCGGAACCCTTAAAGGAACACTCGTGTGTTTGTCACAGTTAATTTGCTTGATTCTACTGGAATTCTACTATTTGGTGCACATGTGAATTTCTGTGACCCAATTATGGACGAAAACGTAATTTGAAAATAAATACTTATAAAATTATTTAAGAATATGGATGTAAATTGACCATTCAATTGTGTCCAAAACTACTAAGCCTAAAATTATGAAAAAAAAATACAGAAAATTGTTCTTTATTTCTAGGTTACAGGGAAATCTATAAGACGTCTATTGGTCTTAATAATCAATATTGTGCGTACAAACTTACATTTTCAATTGGAATGAATAAGGGGATAGGTTTTTCAACTACAATTTTAAGTTTGATCTTGGGATAAATTCATCCCAACTACGGAACCCTTCATTGTGCGTGGTCCGACACGCACTTAGCCAATTCCTTTTCATAGTCCCTAAATGTAACCTTTCGTGTGGCCTTTGGCTACCGTTACGCACTATTTATTTACGATCTAACGTTTTACATTCGTACTGCAAATTGAGAAAGGGTACGAACAAGACATGGTCAGCACTATTCCCTTAGGAGCCAATAACATCATAGCGCGAACGCCAATCTGCGTGATTATGGAAATATCCCCTCAAGACTTTTTACTGTAGCTGTCCATGGGGAACTGAAATACGTGCATGTCATCATAAACAGGAATGGGGTTGGTTGGTACCAAAATACTTGTAACTATCAGAAGAATGTATCATCAGAAAATTGCCTTTTTTATATTCGTAGGGTCAAATACCCGGAAAATATGGAATACTTAGTTATCGCGTCCATATCTGACAAAGTAAAATAACTTAGTACAGTCAGTACAGTCGGTGACCAGCATTACTTGACCCCTCTTACAAAGAAGAATAATGGAAGAGGGGTCATGTAATGCTGGCCACCGACTGTACCTACCTACATTTGCAATAGTGGGGTCTTCTTCGTATCATGACATCATAATCAGTCTATAATGTTGCCACTGTGGGTCACAGGCCTCCTCTCTTCGAGAGGGACATGACACAATAATTGGTATTGCATTAATCCCAACTTTAAAGCATCCCAAATTAATACTAACTTCACTAATAGCAGGCCATCCCTAGAATTAATTTAACTAATAGACATCATTACGAAAATGGTTTTGAGGTAGCTCAAAGGACCAGACCTGAAATTTTATGTCCCATCTTCTTGGAATACCAATCCATACGAACCACAAAGACGAGATCGCACCTCAAAAGGCACGTGTAGGCAGTAGGTACTCTAAAACTAGTGATGGGGCGAAATAATATTCTGTCACGGAGAATGGTCTCCGATCGAGAATATTCCGCAATATTCTTTTCGACGGAGAATATTCTCGGAGAGTAGAGAATTTAAAATTAAAAAGAAGTATTTTAGTATGACGGGCTCCTGCCTATCATAATTAAATAGGACACGATAAATGTAACTGCCAATACCAAGTAACGCCCAAAAGAGAATGCTCTCGCTCAGGATAATTGACTGAGACTTTAAGTTGTAGTGTACATTATTTTGACGATAAAACCAAAACTATTACTATAACAATAGGTCGATATAATAGAGTCATCAATTTTTTTAAGTCTCTTCCAAAAGAATATTCTCCAGAACACAACAGCTAAATTCTAGCTTAGAGAATATTCTCGGGAATTTACCATCACTAGGTACAACACAATACAGTACCACAGCCTAATTCCGTTAACAGGATTACTTATAATCTAAGGCTGTCCATCATTCGTATCGATAAGGTGAGTAATTTATCCATTTGTAGCTGTAGGAAAAATGAACGCTATCCGTGACCGGCTTATCTTAATAAGTTCCCGAAGATAATTGTGCGTGAACGTTATCTCGATTCGTAATGGATGTGTTCGGTGCAATTATGGTAGAGTTAATTCATTTTGTGTGCGTTTTGTTTATACGTGTGTTGGTGTACGCCCTTTTCTCCCCTTCTACCGTGATCAGAATATTACATCGCATCAATTCTATAGGAGTACCTAAGCAACGTTTTCGAAACACATTTCTCAGAAACGTTATGATTGAGACCTTTACACATTGTTCTGAGAATCATGGGTACTGCTATGATTCTTGTCTTGTGGGAGTACCTATCTATTGAGGCAGTGGCTATAGTGGTGTATTCAACATAAGTTTGATAGCCTATATGATACAGGTTATAGGTTACCTCAAGTCTGAGGGGGGGTGAGGTGTTAGACACCCCCCCCCCCCCGCGACGTCTGAAAGGGACGCGCGTGGAACATTACGCGCCGCCACCTCGGGTCCAGTGTGATAGGGGGCGGCGGACGTCCCTGGACCCATTTAGGGGGGCGGAAGAGGGCACTGTCTGCCCTCTGTCGATGCCCAGTGACGACGCCTACTGCGGGCCGGGTGAGCGGACGAGATCACCCGCTCCCTTTCCGCAGCCTCCTTCTGCGACACGACTGTTTCGCAGAAGGACACCACCGCGTCCCAGGACTCCTCGCTGCCGGCCATCGACTCGACCACGGCCGGCAGCGACAGGTCACTGCTTTCTCCTAAGAGATTTGCTAAGCCTAAACCAACATTCATCAATTTAAATATCTCCAGACTTACCGTTCACCTAACCCAGATTCACAAATATTTCCAATTTACCTCTGATCCCTCTAAAAACGTTTTACGCAAACAAGATGGCAAAGATAAGCGTATTTGACAACTGGTTTAACTGGGTCCAACTAGGTCGGTACCGAGCTTCGCGGATAAAAAGGGATATCGAAACTTCCGAACTCTCGACAGCACACTACAACGGGTAATGCGAAGACTTTTTGTGATCAGCGAAATCTAAACAGGGTCAACCCTATTTCAATTGGAGTTCGCGATATTTTTGTATTGTTTTTTCGCTGGAAAGTTGGATATTTCGGTAATAGTCGCCGTTCGCCAGTTTCGTGAACAACGTCAGCTTTTAGTGGAACACTTCTAAATGGGGGACGTAATTGCTTGATTCGTGTCACTCGTGGTAAAATGAATAGTTACAGTATTTCGACTGAAGTACTTTTTAGATTTTAGTTTTTAATATTGTTGTTAGAAACGTCTCTACCCTCTACTATATTATTACCTTTTTGTTGCTACCACGTGTTGGTAGTCTGTAAAACTGCCATCATGCTTTTCAGGAAACAATTCACTGGATCCACAAAAACAAGTACAAAAATCACCGAATGTAGAGTGTAGAACAAAGTCAAATAAAATGAATGACGTTGGACAAACTATGCATATTTGTCCGAACAAATCCAACGAACCATGCCGAACAATGCAGCGACGCGACGACTGATTTGCCGCAAATCGTATTATAACGCGCCAAATATGTGAAGTGTTTACAAGTTTCAGCGTGAAACTCAATTAATTGTAGTCTTTAATCCTTTGTAATACGGCGCATGTTGATTCCGCATTAATTTGTGGCTGGATTCCACACTGGATTCCAATTGCAATATTGCGAGTTGTCGCCCAAAAGCAATTTTAATTCGAGAAGCTTTAGGCAAATTGTTCTTTCACGCAAACCGGAATGTGGCCCGTCGAGCTTTGACAACGGTACAAAAGTACATATTTCATCATGGCTGCGAATAAATGTGAACCCGACCGTGTAAGTAGAAGTTTATTTAGTGTCTTATTTCTTTTTATGCGGGCCCAGTAGCTCGGGAAGAAATGAGATGTTTTATGAAATTGTTTTTCCGGGACATTAGCCAGTCCTAATTATGGCTGTGCTCGCTTGGACCGGGGGCCAATTTCCCTGGACGTTTTCACGTTGACGGTGACAAAGTGTGTACGGCGGGAGAGAATACAGTTTCACTTAGACGCCCAGCTTATTAGACAGCTGGAAGTAATGTAAATTTAGTACTCCTTGTTATGTATATTATTGTAAGAATTCATTAACAGGAATAAGCCCTCTTAGGCCTCAAACAAACGCAGGCGGCGTTTAACAAAATTCTGTGTGAACTGACAAACAGTCTGAATTAATTTTGGAAGAAAAACATTTTCAATGTTTGGAAATGTTTTAGCTGTAACTAAATTAGAGTAACATCCTTTGTTAGGAAATTAAATGAATGGTCGGCTTGTTACCTCAATTATTTCTTTGTTTATCTGAAGAGGGTAAAACATTCACTGTAATAATGGATTTTGCAAGTTATTTTAAAAGTTGATTTAATTAATAAAACGTAAAAGACTATTATTATTCAAATAATACTGTCCCAATTTTCAAATAATGATTTTCAACATGCCAGACTTTTCCATAGCGAGACAATTTCAAAAAGTGCCAAGTTTTTCCATGAGAGTTGATTTTAATTTTGATGATGTAGGTACCTTTCATTTTCATTATTCAGAACTCCATTTATTATCTACTAACGGACATAGTTTATTAAGTAGATCTTCAACAAAAACAAAACAAAGGCTTTATTTTTCTTTCGCTCGCAAGACAAAATAAAAACCACTTATCAAGCACGCGTAAACCGTGATATTCTACCAAACAAACCCTAAAACAATATTTTTACTCGTATTAAAATACATTTGTACCGATAAACCTTTCTATTTATGTTCGCATTTTAGGGTTGTATGCAAATAAGGGTCGGTTAGGCATTTTCTTTTAACTTTATTATTTTCTACGTAGTATTTTCCACTTTTCCCCCTTATAGGTACACAAATTCCCTGGTGAAAAGTCCCTCGTGATTGACTGACGGGCCCAAATTTCATATAATATTTGGACATTAGGGGGTTAGATGTTGTTAGCGATTGTTACAAAACAATATTTCGAAACTATTTGCGTGAAATGGAAATAGTCTGTTGATTAGTTTTGTTTGTGTAGATTTCGTATATTTTTGTATACCTATTGTATAATTATATAATAGTAAACATTATCCCTATGTTTTCTATGTATCAAATTCTCGTAATAAGAAGAAATTGAAATCAAGAAAAAATCATCTTGACGATGAAAACGTTAATCAAATCCGCGACATATAATTTGCTAAGAAACCTTTACACACTATTGGGGTTCAAAAAACAACCAACATAAGCACAGATGTGAAAAACGTTAACAATTCCAAACCATTAACTAACTCAAACACTAAAAAGCGTAAAGTAGTACTTTAAAACCGCCATCTTATTACCATCGTTATAATAAATCGACGTACATCTCTCATACATTTGATGGAAGCATGCAGTCACGTCCCTAGCCCCTTGGTCGGGGAAATGAAATAATTTGTCTTAGTAAGGGTGCATTTCATATTTATATGGAACACGGAGGGTTAACGAACCAACGGTTTATGCCTACCACGTGTGTGTGTGACAAATAAAGATGGCACGCTTAAAGTATCAAAGTAGTCTTAAAAATTAAATAGGCTTGTTGCACTTAGGAGTGACTCTTATCCTGCAGGGGAGCAGCGTTTTATTTTTTCACTTTTAGAATAGATACAAGTTGTAACTTAAATATGTAACGCACAACCTCTTAAGGGATCATTGTACCCATCATTATAAACAACTTTTACTATGGGACCAGCCTGAAATCGCGAAAAAAAATCATCTGTTCCCTACATCCCAACACCTCTAGAACAATTTCTATGAAAACTTCATGGAAATAGCTTTATCGGTGTCGCGTCGCGCCGTTGCAGTCAGCCAGTCTGTGTGAGTCTTAACTCGTGAAAATGTAGGAAACAGCAATTTTTTTTTCGCGTTTTTATATTTGGTCCCATATTAAAAGTTGTTCATAATGATGAATAAAATAATCCCTTGTATTTATATGCGATTGAAGTTTTAAACTAGGACAAGCACACTGCCTTACCGTGAGACCATTACACTAGGACAAGCACACTGCCTTACCGTGAGACCATTACACTAGGACAAGCACACTGCCTTACCGTGAGACCATTACACTAGGACAAGCACACTGCCTTACCGTGAGACCATTACACACCCAGCTAGATCAAAAATTACTTCATTATTTACATCTAAATGGAAGTTATTTTTTGCATATTGGAAGATATATTTTACTGCCTAAAGTTTACTTGAGACATTACTAGCTTTTTCCTGCGGCTTCACCCGCATGAGTGGTGGAAAATATCCCACGGAAGCGTACTACCGGGATTAAAAGTACTTTTTCTGTTAACCCAGGTTATAAACAATCTGAGTGCCAAATTTCATTCAAATCCGTTCTGCCGTTTTTGCACCAATCCGGAACATACATGCATGACAAACAAAAAAGACCAAAAATTAAAAAACTACATTTTCGGCTTCAGACTTAATCCCACACCTCGTAGCAATTGCGGTTTTTCAAAAAGGATCAATGTATACGGTTTTGACTTTGTTACTAATTTATCATATTATGTTTAAAATAATAATAATTTCCTAGGTTTTGTTACCGTTAACTTCGCTAAGTTATAAATTGATCTAAACTCAAACTCAAACTTAAAGCATTTATCTATCTATATAAATAAAAAGACAAGTCCTGATTGACTGACTCATCAACGCCCAGCCCAAACCCTTGGACCTAGAAAGCTGAAACTTTGTACAGAGGTTCTCTTTATAATGTAGACAAGGAATAAGAAAGGATTTTTGGGAATTCCACCCCTAAAGGGGTAAAATAGGGAATAGAAGTTTATATGAAAGTCCGTCAGTTTTGAAGTTAGGATCTTCAAATTTTGTGTTTAGGCTGATGATTGAAAATTAATTTATACGTGTTTCAGTGTTTTTGATAATTCTACCCCCGAAGGGTTATTTTAGAATGTAAAAATCACTAAATTTATTATCTAGGGTTATGGTCGGAAGCTAACGCAACGGTTTTGTTAGAATTTCAACCCTTAAGGGGTGAAAAGGGGGATGAAATTTTGTTTTTAATTAAAGTTATTTATTGTTGACGTTAAAATCACTAATAGCTCGGCTTATGGTTGGCTTATACAACATAAATCATTGTTTTTTTTTTAATTTCATCCCACAACTTTAATACAAAACTTTACCCCCTTTTCACCCCGAAAAGGGGGTAAAGTTTTGTATTAAAGTTGTTCATTCGCAAAATTTTGTATTCCAGTAAAAATAATAAAGTTGACAAACTTGAAACTTGGCACGAATACTTACCTAAGTAAAACATAAAGTTTTCCATTTTTAGTTTTTTCAAAGTTCGCCCCAAAGGGGGATTAGGGGATGTCAAAGTTTGTATAGAATAATTTTAACGCACAGTCCGATTAACTCGAAACTCAGTATTTATACTTAAAACTAAAAAAAAAACGAAAAACGTGTATCAGGGGTTTTCAAAAATCTACCCCTTACGGGATGAAAAGGGGTAGTCAATTTTACAAGGGAGGATTTTACTGCGTGGCTTAATTAACTCTAAACTATGACGTAGGCATCTGCTAGAAGGGTTTTTTGGGAATTTGGCTTTTAAAGGGGTGAGGATTTTATTTGTATGAAAACTTTTTCCTTGAGTTGATAAATCTGAAACTCGGCACGAATACTAACCTAAGTAAATTATAAAGTTAGTAATTTTTTGTTTTTTTTAAGGGGGATTGGGGGATGTTAAAGTTTGTATGGAAGTATTTTAACGTACGGTCCAATTTACTCGTAACTCGGTATTTTATATATACCTAATGCTCACAGAATATTCCTTACGGGGCAAAGGGAGGTTTTTGAGTTTTAGGGAAGGATTTTACTGTGCGTCGTGATAAACTCCAAGGTTTGAATAACACATGATTGAATATTTTTCAAAAATAAACTCCTTTTGGGGTGATACGGGGGATACAGTTTATATCAAAATTATGTTTCCTTTGATCAATAAACATAATTGATAATAAACATACATTTTCGAAAACAACCTTTTAAAGGGGGTGTTGAATTTTGTGGGGGATAATAATTGTATGGAAAGATATGTCGCGCGGTTCGATCAACATGAAACTCGGTATTTATATTTAGGATCGGAAATAAAGGAAAAGGTGTATCTGGGTTGTCAAAAAATCTACCCCTAACGGGTGGAAAGGGGTAGTCAGTTTTAAAGGGGATGATTTTATGTTTCGAATTGGCGCAAAAATGGATGAACGGATTTAGATGAAATTTGGTAACATAGTTTATAGTTTATAATCTGCATTAACACATAGCGAACTTTTAATTCCGGTAGTACGTTCTCGTGACATTTTTTCCGACATCCACGCGGGCGAAGCCGCGGGCAAAAGCTAGTTTCAAATAAACCAATTACAAGCACATTTGAATTGTCAAGGGGTCGGTCAGTCAGAGAGATGAAGCTAGTTGCCCATTTCAAAGCGTAGTCGGTTTCTATGGAGAAGAAGAAGAGTTCCAAGATTAGATACATAACGATTCAACTATTTGTTGTAAGATTTGGAAGACCTATAAATTGAGAACTGGCATAATATACAGTGAGCAGTGATGGCTCAGTGGTAACGGCTCCGACATTGTAGGTCGTGGGTTCGAACCCAGGCAGGCGCTTTACTTTGTGTAAATAATTTCATGACCACTGCTCTCAAAACGGTGAAGGAAAACATCGTGAGGAAACCTGTGTCCTAGAACGTCCTAGAACCAAAAGTTCGAAGACATGTGACATCCACCAACCCGCACTGGGCCCGCGTGGTAGATTACGACCCACTCCCTCTTCGAGAGGGAGTGGGACGTTCTAGGACACCTGGAGTGGAGGCCTGTGTCCCAGCAGTGGAAACATTATAGGCTGATTATCACACTAATAATAAAAAGGCGAAACTTTTGTGAGTGTGTGTATTTGTTACTTCTTCACGCTCAAGCGGCTAGACCAATTTTGATAAAATTTTCTATGGAGGTAGCTTACACCCTGAATTAACATATAGGCTACTTTTTTCCCCGATATTCTCACAGGATCGAGACTTACGCGGGTGAAACCATGGGGCGCAACTAGTGTTATAATATACAGTAGGTAAGCAATGAATCTTTTATTTTGAACTATGTATAAAGTTGGTGTTACAAGTTTCCTTGCTTTTTATTTCTTATTTTACTTTTATGCGTAAATTCTCACATAAAACAGTCATAAAATACTGAGCACGATTCTGATTTGTGTGGTAATTTATTGCCTACTGTAAAAATGTAGATACAAAGCAGGTTTATGAACAAATCGACAACTAGGGGTAACACGCATAGTTTTCAGAAGGGTGCTTATTTCAATAGATAATCATCATCTGCCCAGTCTTTCCCTATACTATGTTGGGGCGGCTTCCAGTCTAACCGGATGTAGCTGAATACTAATATTTTACATGGAACGACTGCCTATCTGACCTCCACAACCCAGTTACTGGGTAAAACGATACTCCTTGGTAAGACTGGTTGTCAGACTTTCGGGCTTCTGAAGACCCGTAACGACTGTTAAAGATCCACAAATGACAGCCGGGACCAACGGCTTACCTTGCTTTCTCCGAGGTACGGAAGGGTCTTGGTATGTAAAGATGGTAAAACTTTTTTTGGAGTTTACTCCTTAAAAAAACGTTTTTCGTATACCTAAGGCCGGGGTAAGGCTATGAGGAGGGAAATTAATACAAGCGTTAACTAAAAAGCGTTACATTTTTCTGCGCAACGCCTTTCAAGGAGTAAGTCCTGAAACTCCAGTCATGCGTTGATGCTGATACACACACACTTTTTTCTCATATTTGTGTACCTACCTCAGTAGATATTAGTTCATTGACATAAATATTGGTTGGCAGCTTCGTTGATCTAGTGGTCACGAGTGCTACTGCTGAAAATCATATCCTGGCTTCGATTCCCGGGTCGGGTAAAGTGTTATTAGGTTTTTCCATTCTCAGTAGCAGCCTAGTCTGGATTTGTGCCCGGTTGATGGCAATAGGCTCGCCCCCTTGTATATGGGACTTGAACATAACTGGCGAAATGTGGGTGTACTATAGGTGAACCTCTGCCTAACCCTTCGGGGAATACTGGCTTGATGTTATAAGTTTATGTTATAAATATTGGTCAAACCATGCTGGGGTCGGTGCATTTCATTCATTCATCATTCATTGATTCATCATTCATCATTCATTCAATCATCATTCGTTCATTCACCATTCATTCATCATTCATCCATTCATTCATTCAACATTCATTCATTCATTCATCATTCATTCATTGACAGCTGACAGCTGCACACACAGATTGCGTAACATGCGCTCGTCGCTTGAGTCATTGCCGACGTTACTGAATGTTGCCATTCTAGATATTATATTTATATATACATAGATAACGAAGTATTGCATTTATTTTATTTTGTTTATTTTTATCTCATTATGCTGCACCGGTTGACGTCATCACGTCAACGCCGGCGGTCGCTGAAAACCAGCGCTGGGGCTCTGTCTAGCATAGGGTCGCAGCATTATGCTGAGCGATGGCCGTTTTGCGTGAATGTGACGCATATTTTCCCTCAACTTGTTCTTTCGTGTTTGTGTTTTTATTTCTTTGCGTTATGTTTACCGCAAATAAACGTATTTTCTTTCTTTCTTTCTTTCTTTCTTCATCATTCATTCATTCATCATACATTCATACATCATTGATGCATTCATTCATTCCAGTAATATCATCATCATCTGCCGAGCCTTTTCCCAACTATGTTGGGGTCGGAATCCAGTCTAACCAGATGCAGTTTTATTTGCGTATGCATAGAGAAATCTCTTAAAGATTCTGAAGTTATCAAGAGTTATCAAAAAATTTAAACCAGTAAGAAAATTTACTTTTGACAAAAACGACCAATCCAATTTAAAAAGTAATGGTGTCATTTTCCGCTTAGACGATACGTACAAATGAAAAAATTCTTCTGATTTATAACTCAATCTTATGACGACATAAAAAAGACACACATGAAAATTGCCAATTTTTCATAATAAGCTCGGCTGCGAATTGTGCCATATTATTTCGAGGACAAATTATTTGATTTTCCGGCCTTGTTCCAAAGCGTCATATTATTCAAGAGGTTGAGTGTGACAGCATCATTAAGAATATAGCCCATTTGTAAGTAGCATTATTTTCTATTACCGTACTTGGGGCAGTTGTTTGAAAACTGACACGCTTTTGCAAGAGTGCTCTTTATATTTTCCCCGCGGAGCAAGCAACTTCTAGGACATTTTGTGGAGGGCACTTTCATAATCACCACGCTTGGCAGGTGGGTGGTTATCGTAGTTTGCAGTGTATCTTCCTGACATAACTCTCACTTCTCCCCTTAGGCCCTTTGTACACGGCACGATTTCTTTACGGTACGGCGTATACACTGCGCCGTAGAAAAAACGTATCTGCCAACGGGTTTCCATAGTGATGTCAATCAAATTGACTAATTTAAACAAACAGGTCAGTTACCCGATCATAGACGGTTTCCGTTTAGATATACTATCACCACTTTATGACACTGATATCCAACCGAATCACTTCACTAGATAAACATCAGAACTACAACCCAGACCAAGTATTAGTGTGAACACAGAATAGATAGTACAGAAGGCCGGTTGATCCATAAGTCTGCCTAGTTTTTTTCCCAACTGTGTTGGGGTCGGCTTCCAGTCTAACCGGATGCAGCTGAATACCAGTATTTTACTTGGAGCGACTGCCTAGATGACCGTCACAACCCAGTAACTGGTTTATACGATACCCCTTGGTAAGGCTGGTTAACAAACTTTCAGGCTTTTGACGACCCGTAACGACTGCCAATGATCTACGAATGAGAGCCAGGACCAACGGCTTTACGTGCTTTCCGAGGCATGGAGGTATGTAAAGATGGTCACCCATCGACGGCTAGCTGCGGAAAGCGTAGTTTAACCTGATCGATTGACCTGTGCGGCTGTCAATACTTAGCCATAAGCCCCTGCGGCTGATCCATACGTACATTCCATACCGTATGTAGGCACGGTTGTCAGTGTTGTATGGATCACTATGGAAGCTTGTTGACAGACTCGTTTTTTTTCTACGGCACGTTTTATACGCCGCGCCGTACCGTAATAAAACCGTTCCGTGTACAAAGGGCTTTACGGTACCTATAAGAAGAAATAGGGTAATATTCTCTTAGAGGGGTCTATGACAACTACTGCTCATATTATAAATAGATTTTTTTTAGGGCTGAACAAAGTTTTATGTTTATGGAAAATCCAATTTGTTTCATGACAAAAATAGGAGTTGCAGACGTAGGTGTCTCGAGTAAGACATTACCAATAAGGTCACTATAATGTCCTTCTAAGTCGTCCCCTCCCGGCGTTTTCACTCATATCTGACTTGTAAATACCTTTTGTTAGTCGCCTTTCATTCATCCTCTCAATATGACCATACCTACTATTTTCATCTTTTGTCACTACATCTTCTTTTAAGCCGCACCGTTGCCTTAGTACATCATTTCTCAGACTATCATTCATTTTTATTAGGGTTCCGTACTCAAAGGGTAAAACGGGAACCCTATTACTAAGGCTCCACCGTCTGTCTGTATGTCTGTCCGTCTGTCACCAGGCTGTATCTCGTGAACCGTGATAGTTAGACAGTTGAAATTTTCACAGATGATGTATTTCTGTTGCCGCTATAACAACAAATACAAAAAACAGAATAAAATAAATATTTAAGGGGGCTACCACAACAACCGTGATTTTTTGGCTCGTTTTTGCTCGATATTGATAATGGCAACAGGTAGGCGCTTGAAATATTCCCAGAATATTTCGTTATATAATTAATTTAAAAATAAATAATTAAATTAAAATTAAAATAAATATTTAAGGGGGGCTCCCATACAACAAACGTGTTTTTTTTGCCATTTTTATAAATGTGTATTGTGGTACGGAACCCTTCGTGCGCGAGTCCGACTTGCACTTGGCCGGTTTTTGTTTATAGTTACATCACACATGCTTCGCAAGAAACTTTATCTGATAAAGAAATAAGAATACGAGTTTAAAAGCTTGTTGAAATGTCTCCTTTAATATCAATAAAAGGTAATATTTTATTATTAGAAACTCTTTGAACAATTCAAACCGCACACCGCACGAATCGTTCGCCAATAACATAAATCTCCACACTTCCAGTTATTGTCAATATTCCCCACCATTTGTTTTACTACATTATTCAATATTCATGTAGTTTAAATGCGTGGACAAACAACATTATAAATCACACTATATCGACTATATTGTCATTTCAGAACCCCTTACTGAGTAATATTCTGTTTAATTTTATTTATCGCTACCAAGACTATTCATTTAAACGATTTACAAACACAATTTATTAATAACTTCACTGGTCTGTTAATGAAATAATTAAGATAGAATAGTTTTGATAAATTAATGTGAATTTGCGAGCTGACGCTGGTAGCACATCATGTTCCGCTACTCGAATCCGATGCGAGTAGCGAAACATCACGCGAACCAGTACAATTTAACTACTGCGGTTTCGCTGCTATGGTTTCGCGGCGGAGGTGTGCTACTGGCGTGAAACCTATTTTTTGCTTGAAAAGGTAGAATTTCTCAGAAATGATAAAATCAAATCTGAGTTAAGATTGTACTTCACAAGTAAGCCGTAATAGAGATAGATAAAGGTCAAATTATATCCAAAATGAAACTATTCTTTTCATAAATCGGTTAATATTCGTCTTACTCCACCGCGTATTAGATTATTCGAATTTCGTACAAAATTCTTGTAAGACAATCGAATAGAATAATCCATCATCACTCGACTCGAATAACATCGCTCATAGATCTCAAAGGAATCTAACAGAACTTTCGAGCTATTCCATCTTTAAATCTGGATCATTCATTCATGAACTTGCTTTTAACCCGATACCTGTTCAGCTGAATATAAAGCGTTCCGAAGAAATCCCAGGCAGATTGAATTCAGTGAAAGTTTTCTTCTAGTGCGTCAAAAACTTATAATTCCGTTTGGTGCTCGGCTATTGAATTCACTCCTTATTTATTGTTAGCGATAAAATAATATTAATCTCGCGGGGATTACACTTGGATTTTATTCTTCTCCTCAACTCGGAACTTCGAGAATAACCCCAGATTATTCGCCAGCGTATATAATAACGTGGATGGGCAATCCTCTAATGAAAGTATAATGATTGTTTTATGGATGAACATTTGGCTTTAACGGGTGTAAAAGTTGTGCGATAAAACGTGATCTGCTTAAGGCTTTTTACTTACAGTGGTCTGGAAATTAGGTACTAAACACTTCGCGATGGTCGCGGCCTGGCTTGAATATATTTACAACGGCGCTTGTAAGATTTTACATAAATACTTATTTATCTCTTCGTTAAATTCGTAACCAGGCTTGTTCTAGAGATGTTTTCCTTGTAAATTCTGCTAATTACTTTTCATATGATCAACTTTCGAGCAACATTTGCAAAACAAAGCAGTAAAAAGTTCTACTTGCAATGCCTGCTTGAAATTAATAATTTTTAGGGTTCCGTACCTCAAAAGGAAAAACGGAACCCTTACAGGAGCACTCATGTGTCTGTCTGTGTGTCCGTTTGTCACAGCCAACCAATTTAGTTGAAATTTGGTACAGGTATGAATTTCTGTGACCCAAACACGAAAGTGTAAAAAAATACATGAATTTTGAATGCCTTTGGGATATTAGAAAAAAAAAACATAAAAGTTTTGCAAACTGTAGGGTGTACATTAAAATGAAAGGGCTTGTTGTAAGTATTACAGATATTTTTTTATAATTTTAAAATATTTTTTTTTCTTTTTTAGTTACTATAGAAAATAGATGAAAATTGACCATTCTACTCCCATAACTCCGAAACTACTGTGCCAAATTTTTTTGAAAAAAATACAGAAAAAGTTCTTTCTTTCTTCTTTCTTTCTTTACATTACAGAAAACCTTATATAAAATTTATAGTCTTAAAAAATAAATAACACGGTAAAATCCTCAATATTGTGCGTACAAACTTACATTTGCAGTTGGAATATTTGAGGAAACATGTCTTTCAACTACAATGTTAAGTTTGTTCTTATGATAAATTCATCCCACTTACGGAACCCTTCATTGTGCGTGCTCCGCGCATTTGGCCGGTTTTTTATTCAAAATAAATACTGTTGTGGCTTTATTAAATGCAATGAAATTCGATGGTGTATCCACAATAACATTGCAGAACGTTATCAGGGCCAAGTAGTAATCAGCTGTGGAAGTTTCCGTGCGTAAGAGGGATTATATTTTCGATAACTTAGCTTAGGGTGGAGGGCAATAAATAGAGAAAAAGAGAGATAGTGAGGGGACTATCCTGAACGTAAGTAATCTGGGAATTTGTTATGGTTTTAAGAGAAAAATGGTAGGAATCCCACGGGAACGATTCAATATTTTGGGAAACTTACGGGACCCAATAATTCTTGAGTGAAGGCACGCGCTTTATTTATTAATAAGATTTTTTATTATTGCAGTTAAGAAATATTCGCGGATGTATTTTATTAGGAACAATTCCAGACCTGTCAGTTGTTTGATTATAACAGATTATATCTAACTATTATTGGAGGAAGACTGCCATGTAGAGGAGAATGATACCTATGGTTTGTAAGAAAACTACAAACATTGTGGTTGCGCTTTATAATGAGTTATAGGTATAATATATTTGATAAAATCAAGAATCATTTCTAATAATTATTCATAATTTCAAGCACGTTGCATAAAGGTTACCAATAAAATAATTCATAGGAATCCTATATTCGGATAGACTAATTGTTAACAGACGAAAAACGAGCAAAAATACCTTCGAGTACATTCAAATAAACACGAACACCGACCAGTCGTGCACTTCGCTAAAAACACAACAAAAAAAAGTCAACCTGCTTTCCCGACACACGTTTTTATTTTCCCTAACATTTTTACACGTAAAACATTTTCGTGACGACATAAAGCGATAGCTCCACATACTTACGTGGTACGCCCCCTTCACTGCGGTTTAGAAAAAACGCAATATCGCATGAGTTTCAAGGGAGGTGAGTGTGCCCTGTGGATTTACAGCATTAAATTGGTTCAGGCAGGGCTGTCAACTAGCTAAAAGTTTTTAAGTCGCCCGCTCGCGTGACGAACGTTATAAAACTTTGAGTGGGTGAGTAAGTTTTATGTGGGAAAACTACCAAGTTTGTTATTCAGTGTGCTTTAAATTTGTAGACTTGTTTGTATTATCGCCGACAGGGGTGTGTCTGTACGGGGAATAGGTAGGTACGTTTTAGATCCTCTTACTTCGGCCATGTCTGTTTACTGAAACTTTTGTAAGCCTTTAGCGAACAACATAATGTTACCATCGCAATATTTAATAACACACAAGCATTTAGTGAGTAGGAAAAGGTGCAGAACCATCTGAAACTTGACAATTCTTCTCAAAACTTTCAGTCATCTTCATAAATAATTGTTAAAGCAAAGATGCACAAACGTTGGTTTAATAAAATAAAACACGAGCGAGCCTTACAGTATTTGCATATGATGTGTAACATCTGATATCTCACCTTGGTAATAAGCAACTGAGCAGCGATAGAAATTAATCTCTAATTTTATAAAAGCTAAATACTGAAATATTTATTAGAATAATTATTCATTAGTAGTGGTCGCCCACTGGTTGAAATTCGACCCCCTCTACTTACGATCTATACAGCGTGTTACTGAAAGGGTATATCCATACAAACAGGGTGCAGAATGCATCTGGTTCAGAATCTATGTACCTACAAAATTTCAGGTAAAAAAAATAACTTTGAAAATGTGTTTTTTTTTCTTCTATATTTTATCAAATTTAAATCATAACAAACGTGTCACTGCACTACGAGAGTCATTATCCATTATCTGTGTCTGTGCGCCTAGTACACACACACACCTGCCACAGCTCTGCGACACGGCGCCGCACCGAAACGCGTCGGCACGGGCGGCACGATTGGCGGCGGAATCAAACGAATGGATTAAAACGTGTACCGATCAGCTGACTTGGTCTAGTGATGTGTAGAATTCAATTGGAAACATTTGATTTTTATTAGTTAAATGTTTCTTAACTTTATAATTATGTAGGTTTATTAAAAAAAAATTTGTCATGTAGTTTGTTATCACCAAAAGAATCCGTGCCTTTGATATGTAGATATATACCCTTTCCGTAACACGCTGTTACTAATCCCATGAGTACACTAATTTCATGCTTTTAAAAACTACTTACTTATTTCATGCTCAAGCTGTCACTTCCTGTTACACACTTCTGTCCCTTTTCACGAAATTACTCCCACAGTAAGCAAGAGGAATTATTTTACACATCAAAACCCAAGTTTACCGCATTGGACGTACGGAACAAAAAAAAATTAAAACGCCTCCTACCAACCCTAGTTCAGTTGCTTGTTGCCCAGTAGAAATCCTTTGTCCCATGACAGCGCACAGACTCGACTAAGTTTATCACCACTGCGACTTTCAGTGGTTATTGCGTTTTCGGACTTTGACATAAACGCACCCCTAGTAATAACTGCCTTGAAGACATGAAACCCCGAATCGTAGACGCGTAATAATTTATTACCAAGTAAAGGCTCTTACAAACACACGCGATATCGCGGGCGCGACATGCACCGGCAAAGGAATTGTCTTTGTCGGTGCCTGTCGCGCCCGCGATATCGCGTGAGTGTGTAAGAGCCTTAACAGTAAGGATAAGTTAATAAGTAAGTTCTGCCGCTTATAAAAACGCTACATAAACTTTGTTACTTTGTTGATCTACGGGGAAAAGGAATTATTTATTTATGTATGTTCTATTTGTCTTTGAAGACGGTGTTGTCTAGAACATTTTGTTAGATATAAACAGAGAAATAAATCGTAAATGGAGGAATTACTTAGTGTCGAAGACTTTGCAAGAAGAAAGCTAATGAATGAAGTTAAAATAATAAATTAAATTAGTACCTAAATAAAATTGGAAGATATTGCAACTGTAGAGGATTCCAATGAAGTATGTAAGTCATCCTAAACCTAACTAATATTTAAAATGCGAAAGTGAGTTTCTTTGTTTATTTGATTGTTTGTTTGTTACGCTTTCACGCTAAAACGACTGAATGGATGTTGATAAAAGTTGAACATTGGTAGACGATGACCTGGATTAGGCCATAGGATACTTTTTATCCCGATATTCTCTCGGGATAAAGACTTATGTAGATAAAACCTCGGCGCGAAGCTAGTATTATTGTAAAAGCCTTTATATCGTCGCATTGCTTTATTGTGTTTATTGGGAGTAGTATTCCTCGTGATGTTATGTTACGTAATATGGACGTAATTAAATAAGCATTTTTCTACCGACTGTACTTTGGCTGACGAATTGAACAAAACTGAATCAACGAATCTGGCAAAAACTGGAAACTGTCGAATTGACGCGACTTTCTAATCCGCAAAACTGACCAATCAGCGAAAGTGACTAATCAACGAAACTGGCGAATTAAATAAACTGACGAGTGAGGGAAACTGACCAGTGATACGCGGACTCTTCCTCTCACTGTCTTTAGCACACTGTGTTCATTATAATATTACTATAAGTTTATTGCTGTCGGTCTGAAATCATAACAACTTATTTATTTCGTTATTTAATCACAAAATTAATCAATTTATCCCCTCGTAATTCATAACAATCATACAAATTAGTCTACTATTCTCGAAAAATCCTCCGATATCATCAAAAACTTTAGCTATATGTAATCTAGTATTGGCTCACACGTCACATCAAAGTTTCTACGCCGTGTCTCAAGACGGTACGCGCGTGCATCATCCCAGCTTCAGGGAATCCCCAGAGGCCTTATGTGTTTGCTCAGAGATTGCAAACTCGGCTACTAACATACCGCTCTGTTTGTTAATGGGGTTAATACCTTCGTATCATTAATTTTGTTTGCCATCTTGTTTTATTGGCGCTTTGAATTTGGCGGTATTTTAATTGTGTTTGTAAAATGGGGGAGTTATTTACTTTGCCTTCTTCCATTATAATCATCATCATCATCATTACTATATTGTTATCAGCTTATAAGAGCCTGAGCCCATTAAGAATGAAAATTATTTTTTAGGGATCATGACGATCTATCTTTTAGTATACCTATTGCTAAACATGATCATTCTCGAATATCGCGTATAACATTACAAAAACTCAATTGCAGATTTTGAAATACATCCAACTCACACAGGAAAACAAGCTCTGAATTTCAAGCTTGCTCTAAAGGAATTAAAATACGAAAAACAAAATTATAATTTCTCTTTGCTGGAGCAAAGCATGCAAAACATTCTGAGCACATTCCCAGAGAATTTTATCTTAAACCTAAAATGTGTTTCCAAACCAAGACTCGGCTTAAATTCATTATGTTCAAATATTTACGACGTCCCAAGCGTAGCAGTGCTCTTGGCTCTCAAGGAACTCACTCAAGATATGTTCCTAATTTGCCTTTCAAATACTTTGAAACACAGAAGTATTCTACAGAGCGGCTTTGACTGTGAAAATAGGCAAAGAGGCTAGTGTTACGTGCAAACTATCTCGCCAAGAAGGCAACTTACTGTTGAGAAATTCCGTCCGCGTAATCGCCGAAACACACTCCCCTAGGGACCCGGCGGTATTACCCTCCCTATCTCCAACATTCTTACAGTTTAATGTATGCAAACGCATTTTGTTTCAAAGCCTAGCTCCCTTAAGGATGGTGTTACTTGAGAGCCCTCCAGCGTTGTTCACCTCACCACCGTCGACCGAAGTTTTTCCCTGCCCGTGTGTCACAACATGCTCTTTGATCTTCACAAATGCGAATATAATGTCGGAACCAGTTAAGAACATTCCTTTTTTCCCTTTATCTGCCAGTACACTCGCGAGTTTTTTCTACCTCTATTCCCTAATATTTTCGCGTATATTCCTCTAGGGCATTTCTGTGAATGCAAACAATATAAAAACTGTTTTGTCTTTTCCTATTCTGACTATTGAATATATTTGTTTGTGAAATGAAATACAGATTGAGGCGTTATCTTTTCAAATTCGACCGCTCCCCTAAGCCAGTAACAATAAAGTTTGTAAAGTGAAATATGAAAGACGTTTCATAATGACTGAAGGAATAATTCTTATAAGGGATTCGTTTCAATGTGTCTACTCTGTAACGAGGTTCAGTATATCACAGGCATATTAAAGTCAAGTTGCGCTCAAAGTTGGCGTCATCAATCGGGGTAGTGGTAAAATTAGATACATACATATAACCCCAATGATGAAGGATTATTTGACGACAAAGTATCAACAGTAACATGTGGTGTCACCTCAGAAATAGAATGCGTCACCATCTCAGCGATGTCACACGTGGCGTTCTCAAAAACAGATCGTTTCCTTTAAAAAGTTAATTTGGCACTTTTTGTCGCGAGACAGTTACAAAAAAAGCGTCATTTTTTAGAAGTCGTTAGGGGGCATATGTTCCTCTAATAATGTTTCGGTGTAGCGGCCCAGTAATGTGATTCTTATTTTCCGATACGGGGGTGTTTCGTGGTGAAATATCATCGGAAATAAGGGATACTTTTTTAAATGTTTAGTATTCATATTCCGACATTTTTGTACTTTCAAACTTTGGAATATTAGTAAAAAAAAATGCTTTTAATTAGGACGACATAAAATACGAAACTTCGTACCAGTCTGTGTCGTTTCTTTTTTGATGCTTTAACTTTCTTGAGTTTCTTGCTCATTCTACTTCATACAAAACTACCTTTTAGAAGGGGCAACTAGAATCAATTATAATTATTTTCTTGTTAATTTTGACTTGTGTGAAGTGCCTTCTAAGTGCCTATTTGAAATTTCACATTGACTTTGGCTTTGACCTATATATACTAAGAAACGCTAATATTCAATTAATAGTAGACGACAAAAAAGGAACTGTATTTCGAGTTTCTCTAAATAAAAGCTTTTCTGTGCTATTAATTCTAGTTGTGTAAAAATGGAAGTATTCGCTCAAACACAATGTTTATTTGTTCGAGAATAGATACAGTTGTTACCTATATTTATCATCAATAATTAAAAATGTTTTTCTACAATAATGGAGAGCGTATATTAAAGTAAATGAGCATCAAGCTAATACAGTGTCGTTGTGTACCTCCATAACTCTCATCCCAATTCGTCTTCCTCCCGGTGATGGATGAGACCTCGCCACTTCCCTAATAAATGTAAACAAAACATTTATTTTTTGCCCAACAGACGTTATTAATGAATCGCCCCCGATGATAAGTTTAATTGTTTTGAATGCTTCCACTTTGATCTTGATAAAAGTTTCTTGGTAGAACAGTTTTTGTAGCAAAAATGTCGCGTTATTGACACTCGAGATCGTGTGATGTCACTCCATCCATTACGCACCTTTAGAAGAGCCGCAAACTAAATTATACCTTAACTAATAGCAGCTAAAAGACACAATTCTCTGGAATAGTGTTTGGAATACCAGTGTCATATAACCCATAATCTTTTTTATTCCACAAAAGTCAGTCACCGTAAAAAAGGAAACGTCCAAGGAATTCCACGTAATAGGAGAAATATTTTAATGAGGATTTTTTAAATAATTAATGCTGATGTGTGAACGGTTGCGTGTTTTCAGGTGAACTGCTGACGAATGCTCGTGTTTCCATTTAAAGTAGCAAACGGAAGTATTGTTAAAATTCTTTTGATAAAAATGTTGATTGTGACTCTTGTGGTGGAGGAGTTATGCTTAAATGGGATTACAAATTCGTTGGAGTATGTCGAACTACCAGTAAGTTGTTTATGGTAAGGCCTTATGTTGTTTATGCCTTACCGGATAGAGGACACAAGTCCAGAAGCTGATAATCAAAATTACGACATCCACTGTGTTTTCGAAAAAATCTACAGAATGGACAACGAGTTCCTATAAGCCAATAACATTCAACCTAGGTGTTTGCTAGGAAGATCAATTCATTATTTGGCGATCTTGATGTCAAAGGCGAAAAAATTAAAGGTAATTCTATCGGAAACCTATACTTAGTTTAGGGTTTTTTAAACTTATGGCGACAGCTAGAAAGATTTTTCAAAAGCTAACAATTTTTCTACAGTTAATACTCGAGATCCTAAATAATAATTTAGATAAGTATTACTGTGTGAGTTGACGCTGGTAGCACATCTCCGCCGCGAAACCATAGCAGCGAAACCGCAGTAGTTAAATTGTACTGGTTCGCGTCATGTTCCGCTGCTCGCATCCGATTCGAGTAGCGGAATATGACGCGAACCAGTAAAATTTAACTACTGCGGTTTTGCTGCTATGGTTTCGCGGCGGAGGTGTACTACAGGCGTGAAAGCTACAGTTTAAAGAACTCTTTTGATTCTATAAAATCGCTCCCGCTTTCGCCTATCAATATAATTACACCTCCAATCGCACGACATCTGAGTAGTCAGTGAATCACACCACGTCGCACATTCTTAATCAGAAACATTATGTGGGACTAAACACTAATTGGACAAAATGTCCTTTTATGGGCCTCATCAAAATAATAACCAGATCGAATCGACCACTGAATTGATTCTAGGGAGACGATGTGAGTAATAATTTATCGTGAATCATCTGTGCTCTTTCCCTGTGTGATCGTTTAGTTAAGTGCATTTGAGTAAGCATCTATTTGTGTGGCTCCTGTCAAAAGATAAGCTCACACCATTCTTCTTGTCGGTGCCAAAAAATGTCGTTCTGACTCCGGTTCCGGGTTTCGTGCCTCAAAAGGAAAAACAGAACCTTTTTAGGATCACTCATGTATCTGTCTGTCTGTCTGTCTGTCCGTCTGTCACAGCCGATTTGCTCTGAATCTACTGGACCGATTAAGTTGAAATTCATGAACTTCTGTGACCCAAACACGGACGTGTTACATGAATAAATTTAGTTTGATTAAGGGGGGGCACTTTTGGGGAGCTTGTAAAAAGAAAAAAAGTTTTGCAGGCAGTTTTCCGTGTGACATCACATGGAAGGGCGTGTTGTAAGAATTTCATATATATATTTTTTTATACTTTTAAAATAAATCTTTTAAAATTATTTAAGAAAATGGATGAAAGTTGACCACTGTCTTCGTATAAACTGAACTCCGAAACTAGTGATCCTAAAATTTTGAAAAAAAAATCTGTAACTATCTATAAGAAGTCTATGATCTTAAAATAACATGGTTTTACTCAATTTTGTACGTAAAAACTTATATTTGCAGTTAGAAAGTATGAGGGAACACGTCTTTCAACTATAATGTTAAGTTTGTTCTTGGGATAAATTCATTCTAACTACGGAACCTTTCATTGTGCGTGGTCCGACACGCGCTTAGCCAGTTTTTTTATTTGTCTTTCGCCATAAACCTCGTAGGTATAATATAAAATGTTGAATATTGCAGTTTAATTTTTGCGAAATGATTTCTTTAATGTCTGTTGATTATAAAGTTCTTTTGATATCTCCTGCTCATTCTTTGGTTGGAATCCAATCTTCAGTCGCATTGACAACAATTAGACCCCGTGATTCCTGTAATAAAATATATGTAGTTATATTCGAGACCATAAACGAAGGATTTAATTCTTCCAAATTACGACAATTACACCCGGAAATCGCGACCAGATAAACAGATATTGGGCCATCATGCCACGTCATTACGCTTTTGTAACTTAGCTATATAAAAACTGATCTACTACAAAGTGAAAAATAAAAACTTTTCACAAAAAAAATACTGTCTCCAAAAAACACTACAAAGTGAAAAATAACTTTAATTTCGGAAGTCGGTGGCAAATAACTAAAATACAGATCCAGAGACACCGACTTCCGAAATTAAAGTTATTTTTCACTTTGTAGTGTTTTTTTGGAAGTCGGTTATTTTTTTTATCATTGACATCAGCGGAAGTTGAAGCTGATGCTCATTTTAATTATTTTTTTAAGAAAGCAAAAGTAGTGACCATTGTGAATTTAAACCTAAAATTATTAAAACAATATAAACAATAACACTACACATATCAATAACTATTTATTATAACTAGTGGTCGCCCACTGGTCGAAATTCGGCCCCCTCTATTAAAAAGGTACTTACTTATTCCATGCTCAAGCTGTCACTTTTGTGATTTCTTTAATGTCTGTTGATTATAAAGTTCTCTTGACATCTCCTGGTCATTCTTTGGTTGGAATCCAATCTCCCGCCGCATTGACAACAATTAGACCCCGTGATTCCTGTAATAAACTATATGACAGTAATATTCGAGACCATAAACGAAGGATTTAATTCTTCCAAATTACGACAATTACACGCGGATGTCGCGACCAGATAAACAGATATTGGGCCCTAAAAATGCAGCTTATGACGACATCGGCATTTATGATGTACTCACAACTTCAAATTAGGATATCCTGTACTAATGGACATGGTAACGCATCCGTGATGAATAGGAGATAAACGTAAGTGCATCTCAAATTGTGCATAATGAATTAAATTGTATTTAATGTTGAATTGTTGAAACGGCTTTTGATTGAACTTTAGGGTCTATACTACCTCAGCGCCACCTCACTCTTTATCTATTCCCGCGGTCACGCGAGCAAGCGAGACAGGGTGGCAGGGAGAAGACTCCAAGGGACCGATATTTTAATTTATTTCTTTTTACGGTGAAAATAATGGTAATTAAAAAAAAATTACGTAAGACCTGCTTTATAGTTCAGTTAAAAGCTTCATTATCTAATTTGAAGTATTTTTTTTTAATACCAGCGGTTTATTTTTCGGTTTGGGGGTAGCTGGATTTTTTTTCTAACAAGAAATTTTTATGGAATCGTGTTTTCGTCAAACTTAACATTAATCCTCAACTTTACCATATATTTATTTCAAAATGAATGCTGCATTACATAACGGAGGATCATGCTAAGCCATTTGAGGTAGGCTCTTAAAGTATGTATTGTATTGTAATGTTGGTGCCGTCTATGACTAGATAGTAAGAAAAAAAATACCAGTTGCGTAGCACACTTTCTTACAAAATTCGATGGATTTTGAAGGAAGCACCTAATCCATTGCTTCATATGTTTGAAAAATTCGTCTGCTCGACAACGTAAATAACGGAATGAATGTTGTCGAATTGTCAAATTGAAAGGCATTGCAATCAAACTCAGACTCAAAGCATTTATTTCAATTAAACCATTTACAGGCACTTTTGAATTTTCAAGAAGTCGGTCAGTTACAAATATGAAGCTAGTTGCCCATTCCAAATAGTAGGTTCCTATGGAGAAGAACGGGCAAGAAACTCCACGGACACTCCTTTAAAATAAAATTTGATACAAAGTATTGGTTACATCATTCTTATTGAAAATATACATGTGAGAACGATGAAAAACGTCAGAAGCGTCCGTGACAAAAATAAAACAATTCAAAACTAAAAAGATTAAAAATAAGCCGTGGCAGCTACGAGATGACCAGTCCCAACTGACTGCACCCGTTCACGAACATGACGCATGGATCAGCACCATTCAGCTCAACCATTTTGAAGGGAGCTAAATGATCCAACACACACGCCACCATCAGCGAGACATCTGAGTGAGCATGACATACTCTCCGCCGCCAGGGCATATTCAAGTCAATGAAAGATATGTTACCCGGCTTAGTTGCCCGGTAAATGGTGGCTCTGTTGTACATAGTACTCACACCTGTGCTATGCAATTATATAATGTACAATCGTTAGTATGTTACGCAAGTAACTCTTTTAGGTAGGTCTATTAGGCAGGTAAAGATTAGATTTTCTATTGATTGTAAAGTTAACTAAACGCAAAAAGCGTTTACCTACCTAGTGGATTATTACATAATATACGTACGTCCAACAAATGGTTATTCCGGTATCTTAGGAATGTTTTGTTTGACCAATAGGTACATGTAGCGAACCGAACTTATAAGGAGATAAAAATTCTGTAGGTAGGTACACTTTTTAATAAGGTTTTTTTCTTGGCGTATCCAGTAAACCTAAGATGAGACAACAAAGTTATCCCGGAAAAAAAAACCGATGAAAATCATCCGTCTTAATTCTAATTGTTTCTTCCCTGTAAATTAGAACCAAGGTTATTTCTACAGTTATTTTTGAACTTATGTCTTTCTACCAAGCTTTGATACCTTGAATACAACCCATATTCTCATAAAATCAATAAAATAAGGAAAAAACATGCCGAGGTCACAGGACTACATCAATTGTCGTAACAAATCATGTACAAAACGATACACGCTCTTTCCTCGTATAGATATTAAAGCTGCTTATTCACTAGACGAACAATTTTGTTGGGCACCTGCAACGTTGCGCCACTGTTGGACATCGAATTATTTTATAATTTTTTGCTTGTTTATCATTTGTGACTTCGAACTACAGCTATAGCTTTGTGTAAGCGGGCACTCCCATTAGGTATGCCTGGAGGCTTTTGTTTAGGTACGTTCCATTTACGTTATAGGTTCCAATCAGGGTTGTTGCTGATGCACATCAGCGGATGCTGATGCTGATTTTTAACCGTCTTCCAAAAAGGAGGAGGTTATATTTTATGTTCGGCTGTATGTTTGTTTTTTTTTTTTATGTCTGTTCACCTATTTCTCGGTCAACTATGGACCGATTTTGAAAATTCTTTTTTTTTTGAAAGGGTATGGTCCCATGGTGGTCCCATTGCCACCAAATCAGAATCTGATGAGGGGATCCCATGGATATCGAGGGAAACCCTCAAATTTTTGGGTATTTTTTTATAGTAACTCGTGCATTTGCTCTTGGAAAGCACCATTTGGTGAAGTGGAACTGATGATCGAGACCACAGATGGCCACCGGAACAACATAATAATAAGTATTTAACGGGTTGCGATTCGATAAGGTACTTTAATATAGTTGCTAAGCAATTTATGCTTGTCACAATGCATATGGTGAGTGGCAGTTCTCTTGGTTCTTACCAGGAGAACTCCTCAACAATGAACATCCCAAGCAACGGGAAAAGCAATATTTTGTAAAAGGTGATGAGTAGTTGTCATTACGCTGTTGTAACTTAGCTTTATAAAAAAATGATCTACTACAAAGTGAAAAATAAAATACTTTTTCCAAAAAAATAAACCGACTTCCAAAAAGCACTACAAATTTGAAAATAACTTAAATTTCGGAAGTCGGTGGCAAAAAACTAAAATACAGATCCAAAGACACCGACTTCCGAAATTAAAGTTATTTTTCACTTTGTAGTGTTTTTTGGAAGTCGGTTATTTTTTTTTTTTGTAATTTTTTCTATCATTGATTTTAGCGGTTTTAATTTTTTTTTTTTTTAAGAAAGCAGGGAAAATGTAGTGACCATTATGAATTTATACCTAAAATTATTAAAACAATATTAACAATAACACTACATATAATATACCAATAACTATTTAATATAACTAGTTGTCGCCCACTGGTCGAAACTCGGCCCCTCTACTATATAGTACTTACTACTTCCATGAGTACCTACACCAATTCCACGCTATTAAAAAGGTCTTACTTATTCCATTATCAAGCTGTTACTTTTGTCACCTATCTATCTTCAAGTCATGAGGCCCTGGTACTATGTGTGTGTGTGTCAAATGCATGGTAATGTGTGTAATGTTTTTTTTTATTCATTTAATTTACTTATAATGCATATTATATAAATATTAGCTTTCTGCTCTCTTCCTGTTATTAACGCGGGAGTCAGGTGATGTAGGCGGGGGTGACGATGTTCCCTTGACGAGGGAATTTAATGGAAACCACTTTTAGCACTTTTATAACTTTATATTTGCTATTTACACATACAATAGTTTAACACGAATTTAAATCACATACGTAAGCTTCTAGATAATTGTACACAACACGGAAGTACAGTCAAATAAGCATAAAGGATCATTAAAGAGTCCACGGAAATACACGACAATATAAAAGTAAAATAATCCTAAGCTATGTTAAACTTGACTGCCCTGAGCTATTTATAGAACATTCGCGACTTGTAAAGCTAACAGTTATGAGGAGCTGTTACTTCACTGGAGACTTGTTGAAGACTGAACTTGCTGACATAATAAGAACTTTTAAACCATTAGAACTTAATTTAATTGAATTTCTCCTGTACATATAGTTTTGGTCATTAGCTCAAGTAGCGGGTGGGCCCTGAAGGGTTTTAAATTTCCTTCCATACAACGCTTCAAGACACCAATGCGTAGTCTGGTTTGGCCTTGAGTCAGGTCGCCACCTCAGAATTATTTTGCAACATTGCTTAATCTTACGCAATTGACAATATTATGGCGTAAGATTGATAGTACATCTATTAATTTGAGTTTACCTCGCATTGTTTACGGTCATCCAGATGATGACGTTATTAAAATACAAGCTAATTAGGTTGCTGATGGCTTATGTGTATCAGATGTTTACTCAAATTTACTCTACATGCCAGGGTTACAAAGTTATTATCATGTAAAGTGATAGCAGCTGTACTGTACAAAATATAAGGGTTTCAACAACTGATTACTTAGCAACGGACCTTTATCTACCTCATTGGGTATTTACAATACTTGTTAGTCTTTTTTTTGTCATGACAAACTGCGATGTTTACATAACATAATCATGACAGCATATCTGATTATTTCCTAGTACACATATTAGAGATAAATAAAACATGGTTACAACTTATGTTGTTATATTCCTAAAATCATAGTGCTTCGCCTACACTTCCTCCATATAAACTTTAACTGCGCCTCATACTCCACCGTCCGCGTAATTTTTGCAAAAAGGGGTACAAAGTTTTCGCTTCACGTATTAATATTAATGATGATACAAGTTACATCATGATCCTTTTATTAATAAACGCTGCATAAAGGGGATGCGCTATGCAAGCCCGCGAAATTAAAATTTTCATAAGTTTTTTGCAATTTGCAGGTCTGTTGTAGGTTGTATGTTGGTCTAAATATGATTCGCGATCGCAAAAAAATATGGCTTTACAGAATTATATACATTAGAATAAGCAATACAAATAACAATCTTCTCAATCGGATTCTATGAACTTAGAGAGTTGTATTGCTGATTCTAATGATTATAAATCTGTAAAGCCGCATTGTTACGGCCGCGAATCCATATTTAGAACAACATACGACCTGTTACTGACCTGCAAATTGCAAACAACGTAAGATAATTTAAATTTCGCGGTTTACCTTGACGCTTTCACCTTAAAGTTAAGTAATGATTAGCGCCTATTTCACCATACTTTTTTGACGTATAAACATCTCTTAACGTTAAGCAACCCCTGATTAATTACATACATTTAAACTAATCACCGTAAGTCGAATATTATTTATTATCCTCAAGATTTCCTTCACACATTCATTCATCCATCCTACCTAACTACATTGGTGAGTACACTTCACATTTTCTTATCATTTCCATGCAGATAGACAACATTTATAAGAGCAGGGGCCTTACCTATTATAAATTCTTATTTCTAGGCAGTTTACGGTGTAAACAGAACTGCCTTGCAATTTAGTATAATGAACTATTCAAACAAGCCAGTCAGCGATCACGTGACACCCTGGCCGACTTCTGCCCGAATATTGCCTGGCAGTACCGTATTACGAACGTTCGTTTGACATTTCTTTTCATATTAGAGAACTGTCAAAAAGTAACCTCACAATCCATTCAATTTACGCTGCTTCAGATGAGCTTTTATTGAATTGTTTTGGGTATAATGGCGAAAATATTCGAGTGTTATATAAATAAACAAAGAAAATCATGACTGACGAATATGAACTGTTTGAGTTCCTGGAAAGTAACTTTTTTAATCAAAACTGTGAATCAAGGACCAAAGAAGGCGACTTCGTTAACAATTTAATGCGTTCGACATAGATGATGTGCAATAAAAGAAAAGAAGAAGAAAGTAGTAGAGAGGGGGGGGGGGGTGGCGTGGAGTGTAGCGTGTAGTGTGTAGTTAGAAGAAATAAGTACCTTTAATTTTAATTTTTATTTATTCAACTTTATCGACTTAACAAAGACTTGGTACTGAATCTTTGTGAGGAGCTAAGACCTCACATGTGGGCCTACAAAATCCACGGACTTATCAGTGTAGACTAAGGTATTTGTTTTTACTATACACATAATTATCATAGTTATGTACTTTACTTAAAGTTTTAACACATTATTCTCATTTTACGTTTTGGAAGCATTATCATTTTATGCTACTGGTGGCTCCTACCAACGCCCACTGGTGATAGGTATAGGCTTTCATTCAATATCCCAGCTAACAGTTTCAACAGTAATTAAGCAAATCACTGGGATACATAATAGGAAGAAGACGAGAACTCTCATCCACTGAGCTATAATAAATACAATTGTATTAATATTAAATAATGTTAAAAACGGAATATTTATTAATTAAACAGGCAATAACAGTTACGTCATATTTTTATTTATACTTTGAACCTAAGACGACCCACTGATCAATCTTACGAATGGAAATATTAAACAAACAATACGAGTGTTCATATCTCAAACCAAATAAAAAACCTAGACAGAGAGCTGCAAACAATAAAGTGAAGCATGCAAAACTACACCAAACTCTGTGCGTACACGCACACACGCAAACATTTACAACCAAACTACACCAAATTTTACTGCGCGGCAACACTCATTAAGTGCACACATGTTTACGAAACCGCTTCACGTCACTGTTGACAGCGCTCTGTCTAGGATTTTTATTTGGTCTGAGGTTCATACACAATAGTTTGTGAAACAATACCGAAGTGGTCGAATTCCTTGCTGACCTTCAATTTGGAATACGTTCGGAAACTTAAGGCTCGTACAAGTGCGCTATCGCGGGCGCGACACGACATGCGACACTAGTAGCACAATTTCTTTGTCTGTGCCTATCGCGCCTGCGATATCGCGCGAGTCTGTACGAGCCCTTACAATTTACAAACACAGAAAGTTATAATATGAACTAATTTTAAAGCACAATATAAATTCCGTATATTTTCACCTACTTTTATACTAGATTAATATATAATATTTATTATTTTTATCATAAAATACGTGATTTAAATAAAACCGTAACTTACCGATGAATATTTGTGTTTCTGAACGTTACGGCAGAGAATTACAAGCCAGCCATAGACAAACTACCTAGAGCGTGAAGTCGGTCAGAATTAGGAATGTCATAATATGAAATCTAACCTGCCAGTGAAATTAATTGCATGGAACTTGCCTGGTTTTTTAAAAGTTCGTGATAGGCCTTTTAATATAGCCTTATTAAAGGCCATACCAACTAAAAAAAATGGCCAAAAAAGGCCAACCCTTAGCAGCCGAGCAAAAACAAAAAAAAGTCAGACGGAACCACCACACTAGTACTTACCAGTACCTTTGGACAGTACCTTTGTACTAAAATTATAATTATATCGTATCTCTCTCTGTATTTTACTGTGTGTACACAGTTAATAAAATAAATTATAAATAAAGAACGCTATGCAGACACGAATTAAGGCGCAGGCAGGCGATGTGATGCGGCGGGAACAAGAAATTTGACGCGGATAAAGTCGCGGGCAGAAGCTTGTTTTTAACAATATTATTGATTGTTTTCCCGTTTTCCCACCAACACATTGTTGCCCAACTATCGCCTACTGTACAAACAGCTGTACATCCACACACTAACATCGTTTCAATCTTTGATAAGGGAACAAGCATAGTTTACGGTTGATGTATTCTGTTTTACGATCTCCTTTGTTTTTGTTACACGCATGAAGTGAGGACAATCAAAGATGTAAGGAAACAATTGTTATTCAATATGATGGAACAGAAAATTCGGTGATAAATTTAATGTTGTTTGTTTTTATTTGTTCTTCTTTGTGACTCGTTCTGGCAGGACTTAAAACTCCCTGACAAATTTAATGTTGTTTGTTTTTATTTGTTCTTCTTTGTGACTCGTTGCTGGCAGGACTTAAAACTCCCTGACAATGATTATTTTGAAAACTGAAAATTGAGAACAGAAAGATAAGAATTGCTCAATCTGAGACGTCTCAGTTTGGGACCAAAAAACCCGAGCGCCATTTGATGGCGCGACTAGGCCTTAAAATAATTAGGAAGTCACTCGGCTATTTCCGCCATTAGACGCACCTCAAATTAAAAGTTAGTGGTCACAAACGTCACGCGCGAGCGAATTTCGTCCCGCGTTTTCGGATTCGCCTCGTTTGACCAGAGCTTTATTCTGCACTCTCACACTATTCTACATGTTAATAGTCAAATATGGTTAAATTCTGTATTAGGGCAGAGTTTGTGACTTCCAGCTTCCTGTGTCGATGTCTATACTACGTTCGGTGCACTCTTAGGGTGGATTTCACCAATGAAACTGAAAGAAAGTGAAATTAAAAAAAAAAAAACTGAAATTCTTACAAGAAGTACTTTCATTTAATATGTCACACGGTACAATTACCAAAACTTTTTTTTAATTTTCTAATTTACCCCCAAAAGTGACTCATATATTTTAAATTCAGTTATTTACGACATATCCGTGTTTGGGTCACAGAAATACATACGAGATGTATACCAAATTTCAACGTAATCGGTCAAGTGGATTTGGAACAAATTGGCTGTGATAGACGGTCAGACAGACAGACACGAGTGATCCTATAAAGGCTCCGTTTTTTCCTTTAGAGGTATGGAACCCTAAAAACAACAAGAAAACAAAGTAAAATGAAAATAAAAACAGAAAATCCTGTAGGAGGCCAAAAGGCTCCTATCTCAGCATGATGCTGCGACATTTAAAAATAAGTGTGCAGCTCTGGTTATTCTGATAGGGCCCGCTCTGATGTCACGGATAGAAAGCAATCATCTAAACTGCGTTCAAGAGCTGTCACTGTCAAAATTCCACAACAAAGATGACATTGCAGCTTTTGAACGCAGTTTAAATGGGCGTATCACACTCAGTGCCAATTTCACCAATGAAACTGATCGCGATCAGCACATAAACCACGTTTAAGAGCTGTCAGTGTCATTATTTTCTTTGGAATATTGACACTGACAGCTCTTTAACTCGGCTTAGATGTGCTGATCGCGTTCAGTTTCATTGGTGAAATTCGCCCTCAGTTTCATTGGTGAAATTGGCACTTAGCAGTCAGCCCAGCTATTCAATTGTTGGCCGCTTAATCTTTCGACTACAGATGCCAAGACGAGTGAAGAACGTCTTTCTTTATGCTAAAATTTTACTAACTATAACGTTAAGTAAGAAAATAAACCCGCGCGTTAAATAATACTCAGTTATTATTCCCTTAAAAAGAGCCATATCTTTTAAAATACACCTAATAAAATAAGCGCGATAATACAAATGAGTCCGTCTCCTTATAAAGAAGAAAACTTACCGTCTCAAGACAGTTCAAAGGAAACACAACGTTCGGAACCAAAAAATACAGTCCAGATTATGCTAGCCGTTGGTTGGCTCCGCGAAATTTGCATATCATAAATGTAATATTTAGCTCCCAACTTGCTAATTAGAAGTCGTCTTTTGGTACCGTCGGCAGAAATAGAAGTATAAAAAAGTTTTTCTTTTTTAGAATACCTTAAGCCTATTTATGCGGTCAGTGTGGGTCAGGGTATGAAGTTGGGATGTTTTCATAAAAGTTATTTTTGTACTAATGCAATAAGATTTAGGAATTAGACCTAGGTTCTTAAAAAAAATACCTTTAGCCTCTCTAATAAGTCTCCTTCATAGCATTTCAAGTACCTAACTACCTACTTATAGGTAGGTACTTACTTGAAATACTACGAAGGAGATTGTCTTACATTTTGTATGAACCATCGCACACTACAGGCGGGCCGCACCGGACCGCAGCGCAACGCACAGGCGCGACTCGCATCGGTCGCCAGGCGCATTTTTAACAGACTTCCAAAAGGAGGTGGTTGTACGTTCGTCTGTGTTTTTTTTTACAAACTGTCTCACAGAAAAGGGAAAAATAAAAATATTATTAAAAAAAAATCAACCGACATCCAAAAAAGCAACACTACAAAGTGAAAAAAAGCTGTAATTTCGGAAGTCGGTGTCTTCGGATCTGTATTAAAGTTTTAAGCCACTGACTTCTGAAATTAAAGTTAAGTATTTTTCACTTTGTAGTGGTTTTTTTGGAAGTCGGTAGTTTTTATAGGAAGTCGGTGTTTTCTTTGGAAGGATCTAGGAAGATTCTTGCAACGCGTTGCGATACGGCGTGGTCTGCCCAAACGTTCCTCATTGCACTGGAGTGGAAAGTGTTCAAATTCATATTCGAAATTTGAATCTGTCTGAAACAATTACTGCGTTGCGAAACATTTTTGCAATGCGGCGTGCTGCTTGCGCTGCGGCCCGCCGCGGTTGTAGTGTGCGCTTAGCTTTATATTTATCTTTGTTTTCCGTCTACATTAAGACAATAATTGCGTTTTTTATACACGTAAGTAAGATGTCCCAAAATATTTAAAGATCCACCTTTATACTATATCAGCATTATTTGCTAACACACAATAATATTATTTAAAAAATCATCCAAAATCAAGTGTGAATATATCACAAACTATAAATGTATTTTTTTTTACTATCTTTTGCTCGCGGCTACGCCTGGTACATATCCCACGGGAACGTACTACCGACATTAATAGTATCTATTTACTGCAGTGTGTGTATCCAAGTTATAAGCTATCTGTGTGCCAAATTTTATCCAAATCCGTTCAGCCGTTTCTGCGCCAATCCGGAATATAGTACATTCAGACAAACGAACAAAATTCTAAAAACTATATTTTCGGCATCGGACTCGTTCCCATACCTCGTAGCAATTACTTTTAATCAAAAATATTCAGTGTACAGTTTTGACTTCGTTACTATTTTATTATGTATATGTCTAATAATAGATAATAGATTAATGTCATGTTTTATGATGATCGACAAACCTTCCAAAATAAAAAAAAAACTCCTAAACATTTCCTTACGGGTAGCGTTTTTGCAAACGTCACTTTATCAAGGTAAGGAAGCCTCCACCAGTTCGTGTCCCGGTTTTAATTAGTAGCGAGTTGTTATTATTGTTACGGCAAATGTACCCATAAAAATTACTCAGCACCTTATCACTTGGAGCGAATTTCTGTGCTTCGAGTTTGAACTGCTCCGTAGTAAAGCTAAGTATAATTTTATTATGAGTAGATTTTGTTGGGGAGTTTAAGTTGCATATACGTTCACTATTGGGAATGTGGAAGTAAAATTAACATTACCACTGTATTTCCCAAAAAGGTAGGCAGAGGTAAGAGGTGTGTACACACTCGGAAGTCGACCACTAGACCAAGGCAGACTGCTTCGGTACTGCTGGGGAGTTTATTGCGCCGCTTCTACTTCACAACTAAATCACTAGGAATTGGTGAAGGTTAGGCGTTTTGGGGAACTGTCTTATGTAATTATGACATTCAAAAAGTGCTGATTCTCAGCCTAGTTTGAATATATGACTTTAGATTTGAAGAAATCAGGGAAGCGAGGGAAAAATACGACAACTATAGAATACAACCAGAGTATGATGGGCTCTTGAATGTCTCACTGCGTTGACGCACATCAGATTTTACAGATTTTATTTTAAATAGACTTATAGCTATTTTATGCTGTCCAATAAGCCTTAAAACTAAATAATCAAGCCCCAATAATAAGCGAGAAAGTCAAAATAAAAGTCACCAATGTACTTACGCCTCTATCTCTACGGATTTCCATTCCAGGAAGCACCCAGTAGGAAGAGAAAATATTCTGTAGGTACGTAACTAAGTATGCATGTAAACAGAATTAATTTAATCATATTTACATAGAAAACTAGTGTAAACGGAGCTCAGTGTTAATTATGTAAAAGTCCTCAGAATATTGTGCGAAAACTTAACTAACTTACGTTTTCAACGCCGTTTTTGTTACAAACTTTGTTTGATATCGTATTTTGAGTTCAATAAAAAGTTGTTACTTGTTCAACACTTCATTTTTTTTTTACAGTTTGTGATTGAACATTGACTAAAACCGCAAAAAAAATATTCAAAAAACAAACGTACATAATGTCGGTTTGAACATATTCCACTTCAAAAGTTCAAAACTTCCAAAAGTTAATTCGTAGGTACGGCAGCGATAAAAGTCGATTATTACTGCTTGAAGTCGAATTTTAAACATCATCTAAATTGACACAAACTCGATACATATTTCAACAGTTCTTATACTTACCTAATAGCTAAGAGTTAATATTCTTTAAATATTACTTATGTTTTGATTTAATTAAATATTTGGCACGATAATTTAGATTGAAAAAACTGGCCAAGTGCGTGTCGCTTAATGAAGGGTTCCGTAGTTGGGATGATATTATTGCAACAACAAACTTATCATTGTAGTTGAAAAACATGTTCTCCCATACATCGATATACATCACGGTCAATTCTTCAACTGCAAATGTAAATTGGCCTACTATTACTCGTTAACTTGTAAAGCCTACTTAGATGATCCTTTTAATTTCGTTATAGGGGGGGCTACTTGTCTCTAACAAAAATTAGCACTAAAGCTTAATATTAAGCAAAGGAACCTGAATAGAACAATGGTCTTCACAGACACTCAATATTTTTGGACGGTCTATCCAACGATACCCCCCATCATGTAAAAGACGAGAAAAAAAATACCATCCCCACTTTACGTGTAAGGTAGGTACAAGATTTTTATTTTCATATTTTTTTTACCATTGTCGGCGTGAATTATATTATGTATTTTCATGCCAAATGACAGCTTTCAAGTAATTACTAAGAGCCTCTGCGCTAAGCCGGCGATCGCGATGGACAGGCAGACAGACCGACATGGCAAAGATATATGGGTCCCATGTTGACCACAGAACCCTAAAAAACTGAAGTGTTAATCGTTTTAAGTCGTTGAATTTACCTACTCTCTGGTTGCTATGTGGTAGGGAAATGACAGTACAGCCGATCTATTCTGAAAAAATCCCACCTGTAAAATAGGTGAAGTGAGCTTGAAGTGACTTATTAATAGTGTCAATCCCTCACTGACAGTTCACTCCACGCTCACTTCACCTATACTCCATAGTTTTAGGTAGTTAAATAAAGGTAAACGAATCATAAAAAGGGTTTTTATAGATGACACTTTCTTGTTTAAAAATACGTTCTAACTTATAATCATTTTTTTTTATTTATTACGAGTTTCCTCTTTTAATTACTGTGTGTTAAACTTTATCATTTATTCTTATACTACTCTTCGTAGATGTAATTGTTTATATTATATATTTCTATATTATTTTGTAATATGTCTATTGTAAAGAGCCCAAAAAAACATGTTCTCTAAACGTCAACGAAATAAAACGTACTAAATTGAAGAGTACAACTGTGACGTAGCATGCCAACTGAAGTGCCAGGTATTACGTTTAGTCGGTTACTTGACAGCTCTCTCGTCACGTGGGTTTTTTTTGTTTACCTTTATTTAACTACCTAAACCAACGGAATATAAGTTTTCACGGTGAGATGGTTACAGAATAGCACTGCTGGTGCAGGGCGCATTAACGACTCTTCACTTCACTATCCGGTGGTGGGCTATTATCCCTCAAACATCATAACCGGACATACAACCCAAAACTATTATCTTATAGTGACATTAACAATTCTCGTCTAAAAACCTCAAGGGGTAACAGTCTTGGTCTAATCCGTATGTAGGTAGGTACTAAACTATTAATTAATCAAAAGTATGTCCGGGGTCCCGTCACGTTCCAATGAGGTACAAAGTTTTAGACCCTTTGAGGTCTGCCCTAATGTTGTTTACATTGTCGTTAATTAAATGGGGCTCGGATGTGTAATTACCTCTTTAGAGGAGCTGACAAACAAAGATTCTATGAAAGATACGAGTTGTTCTTGGAAAAGTAAAGTTTTAGTCATTCTAGTTGCAATGAGCGGTGTGGTCTGCAAGGGGGCTTATAATAGTATACCATCACACTAATATTATAAAAAAGTTTGTGAGTGTGTGTGTGTGTGTATGTTTGTTACTTCTTCACGCTCAAACGGCTGGACCAATTTTGATAAAATTTTGTATGGAGTTAGCTGACGCCCTGGATTAAGACATAGGCTACTTTTATCCCAACATTCCCACGGGATCGAGACTTACGCAGGTGAAACCGCGGGGTGCAGCTAGTTATCTATAAATATGGCAAAAAAATCACGTTTGTTGTATGGGAGCCCCCCTTAAATATTTATTTTATTTTAAAATTTACTTATTTATTTTTAAAGTGAATATATAACTAAATATTCTGTGAATATTTCAAGCACCTACCTGTTGCCGTTATCAATATCGAGCAAAAACGAGCAAAATAATCACGTTTGTTGTATGGGAGCCCCCTTAAACATTTATTTTATTCTGTTTTTTAGTATTTTTTGTTACAGCGGCAACAGAAATACATCATCTGTGAAAATTTCAACTGTCTAGCTATCACGGTTCATGAGATACAGCCTGGTGATAGACGGACAGACAGACAGACAGACGGCGGAGCCTTAGTAATAGGGTTCCCGTTTTACCCTTTGGGTACGGAACCCTAAAAAACCGTGATTAAATAGATTTCCGATAAAAGTTAAAGTGGATCTCTATAATAGGTATTATTATAATATAATTGAGTAGGTGCCTATTTAAATTTAAACCCAAACTGTTATGTAATAGGTATGATAGTATTTATTATATAGGTAGTAGGTACTACTGTCTGAGTTTGTTTCGGCATTTCTTCTCAGAGTTGTCAGAGATGAAACGCCGACATCATCTGGTTTAAAAAAAACTGGCTAAGTGCATGTCGGACCACGCACAATGAAGGGTTCCGTAGCTGGGATGAAAATATCCGAAAAACAAACATAGCATTGTAGTTGAAAATCATGTTGTTTCACACATCTATTATACGCCACAGACAATTTTTCAACTGCAAATGTAAGTTTGTAATCGCATCAAAGTGTTTATGTAATAAAATTACAAATTAACGATTTTCGGACTTATTCCTTTACTTTACTTTGCTACCTGCCAAATTTCATGATTCTAGGTTAACGGGAAGTACCCTATAGGTTTTGATTTATTTGCGAGTATCAAACTTTATGCCGCATAAATCGCCGTATTTTTATTGCGTTGACATAGAAGTTTGATTTTTTTAGAGCACTAAAGTACCGTAGACCTACGTATTGATATTAATGGAATATAATTTTCGAGGCGACTTACAACTTAAAGGGCGACTAATTATTTGCTGCAAAAAAAAATAACATGGCAGCGATTAAATATTATTTCTTAATCGCTGCAAAGTCATCTACTGTTATTGAATCATTTGGGTTAGGTTAGGTTAGAACAGTAACCACTAACAAGCGAAGGCGAGCGAGCGAAGCGAGCGTGCCGCGGCAGCGGCCGCCGAGCGCCAGATCCCCTCTATTGTTGGTAAATTCAGTTACCAAAACAAAAATTCGATGCCAGTTTAAATTAAAATAAAGCTAAAAACTGATATATTAATATGCTACCTATTACTTATTACGATACTCCTTATTAGCTGCCAACCCATTATATATGGTACCCACTCTATTTTTTTTAAAAACCTATATTCATTTTACTTAGTTGCCGCATTAAATACATGCCGATATTAATTTCAACTTGATACCTCCACGTGTTCCTGAGAAAAAGGGTCTTGACAGAACAGACTGACGTGATCCTATATGGGTTACGTTTTTTCCTTTTGAGGTACAGAACCCTAAAAATATGATTGACGTGTAGAAGTGTTTGTACAAACCCACTTACAGAAATAAAATCATTTATCATTTACTACCTACCTACCCAATTATTTTTTGCTGACATGCGACAAGACTTTCAAATATTTGTTCTACTTATTTTAAGCCTTTAATAATATCCGCTTCCACTAAAATAACAAAATTATGTTATTGAGGGGCTATTTTGCCGATTGACGGTAGAATAACATATATGTGAATGATATAATTGGCGGTTTTACGTATTATTTACTGCCAAACTGTCATATTTAGTCCTCAGATAAAACATCTGACTCACTACATGACGCTGGCAGAATAGTCGACATCGGCTTGCCAAAAAGGAAAACAACATTCGACGATTGAAAAATCAGCCCCTTTACGAGTAGGTTGTTAGTAAAAGCGCCCTCTGTCAATAGTAAAGAGCTCCTCAAAGAATACGAGCTACAGGTACTGCCATCTGTTAAAGTTTGCGTGTAACATGACGAACCAAAACTGCCCTAGAAACGTCAGAGCAACAGCTGCAGCGAAAATGTTTGACGTGCTTACAATAGATGACAGGATCTCCAAGTCCAAATGTAAATTATTTATTTTTATTAGATAATGATAGAATTGTTTTCTGGATAACTACGTTACCAGTCACTTATTAAACTGGAATTTTAACATTATTTTGGAGGGATGTTTGTATTACTTTGATGGAGACGCAAAAAAAATGGTCCGATACTATGTCATAAATTCATAATAATAATTATATTATTTCAAAAAAAACTTTGTTTGCAAATACGTAGGTACTCTATACTTTTTGTGGCTGTGGATTAGTTTAATAATGTAGTTTAGTAAAAAAGGTTTGTTTTGGTTTAGCGCCATCTGTTCAGCGTACTTAACAACTGAAAGGTCATTAAATCACGTAGCGCCACGTTTGAGTAGCAAAACGAACCAAGCACAACAGCGCCGACTAGCTGGTTCTCATTTTCAAATGTGCGCACTAAATATAAAAGATACACAAACAATTCAATAGATGCCACTGTTTTAAGTTAAAAAAACACGACTCCATTATTCGACACCTGCAAGGAATAACATCGTAACTCAGTTTTAGGCAATTTTAAGTTACAATCATATTCTTGTTGTACAGAAAATACAGATTTTTTTTGCACTCACCACTGAGTCTAAATTCCTTTGCGTAAAGAATTTTACGGTGTAAAAACATCGTAAGTGAGAGTCAACTGCAGTTAATAAAAGGGTATATTTAGTTACACATCATCATCATGGTTGTATAAGCTCGCCATTATTAATATTACATTGTAATACAGATACACTCTTGTTCTTGGTAATTATTATTTCTGATTAAATAAGCTTTCATCGTAACTTTAGGTACAATTGTTTCATTCTTGCATAGCAAATAAAAGTTCAGTCCAAAGATTGTAACATAAGTTACGATTATTTTCTCTGCAATAATTTGCAAGTTAGGTGAACAGTATGATACTCACATCGACTTACGATGACAGTCATTGTTTACATTCTGCCTCCCGCTATACAATATTATTTTTTGTTCATAGGAGGTTAACAAATACGGACGTGTAAGACAATGTTTTTAAACACCCTCTCTATAAACGACATGTGGTTGCAGACTCTATTTAAAAAAAATGATATCTAATCTGCTACTGCTACGATGTCTAATGAAAAAAGAGGTAGTCACAGCACGCGCAAAAATGCTGTTCCAGATCAAATTAAACAATCCGTTCGAGACCATATTTTACAAATGCCATTAGTAGACACACTACGTGAGAAACAGGTCATCTAAACAATATTTAGATGAACAACTTAACTTACCAATACTTTATAAGCTTTATTTAGAATGGATGAATGAAAAATATTCTGGATCATGTAGTTGCGACCTTAAGACAGTACAGGGTGATATTTAAGACAGATTTTAATATAGATTTCAATAAACCTAAAAAAGACCAATGCCCACGGTGTGACTTATTTAAAAATGCAACTGAGACTGACAAAACTAAGCTAGAATATGAGCACGCTTTACATGTCGTCAATAAAAATGTGGTTAGGACTTTAAAAGATAGCGACAAACACCGAGCCGTGCACTCTGATTCTGTTGTAGCAGTTTGTTACGATTTACAGAAAATTTTGAACACTCCGCAGTCAGGTCCGCAGGTGTCTGTCTTTTACTACAAAAGAAAACTCGCTTGTTATAACTTTACGATGTATGATATGGATAAACATAAAGGATATTGCTACTTGTGGGACGAGACGATCGGTCGCAAAGGATTAAACGAAATAAGTAGTTTAGTATTCGAGTTCATTAAAACCAAGGTTCAGGAAGGGTACAAGGAGTTTAATTTTTATTCTGATAGCTGCCCGGGGTCAGAATAAAAATAGAACAGTATTCGCAATGTATGCATGTGCTAGCACAATACTCGTATTCAATATAAACATAAATCACCACTTCTTCGAAGTTGGACATTCACAATCAGAGGGCGATGCAAGGCATGCACTTATTGAGCGGAGAAAAAAAAAGATTATCTACGTTCCTCAGCAATGGGATACTTTGATTAGATGTGCCAAATCTAATGGTGAGCCTTATGTAGTCAAGGAAGTAAATCAAGACACGATATTGGATTTCAAACAGCTTTTGCCATGTTATAATAATTGTAAATACGATGTCAACAATGTTAAAGTTTCCTGGAGCAAAATTATGCACATTCGTTTTATCAGTGACTTACCAAATATGATTAAGTTTCAATATGATTCTCTGAGTGACAGTGAAATTACTACAGATATAGCTCAACATAGGGCAGTTTCACTTCGGGCAGTTACTCGTCGCGCTGCTAAAGCACCTCAAAACAATGAACAAGAGTTACCAAACAACATTTCGAACGCTTATAATGCGCCTTTGCCTTTGACGACAGCAAAGTACAAAGACTTAATGACCTTATGCAAAAGCAATGCTATTCCAACAATCTATCATGATTATTACATAAATTTACCACATCTTAATTCAACTCAGCCGAATAATGCGTCTGATTCCGATTAAAACCCCTATTTATTATAGTTTACAAAGACTGACTTAGATTAGTGGCTCTCTAAAGAGGAATAATATTAATTGATAATTGCATAAAAGCTATGTTTGTTTCCTATGTTTTTATTTTTTGGTTGTGTTGGTTTGATTTCAGGACCTTTGGATAAATAGATAGTTACTTTCTAATTGATTGGATAGGTACTTATATTAGTTTTCCAAAAAAATATTGAATGAAGCTAAGTAATTATTGTTGAATACAACAGTGTTACTTTTATTTTTATAATTAATAAGCATATTTTGTTTGTTTGTTTTTAAGGTGGATCCGCAGCTGTAGCCCGTGAAATTCAATTTTTATTACGTTTTTTGCTATTTCCAGGTCAGTGTCAGGTTGTATCTTGATTCTAATGAATATAATTCTGTAAATACATATCTGTTATGGTCGCGAATAATATTTTGTTCAAGATACAACGTGACACTGACCTGCAAATTGCATAAAACGTAAGAAACTTTTAATTTCGCAGGCCACAGATGCGGATTCACCTTAAGTAATTTGTATTTTTTAAATTTGTCATTGTAACCTGTTATCTCCTAGTTGATTAAATAAGCATACCTAACAGTTTTCCTAAGCAATGTATAAAAACAAAGTAATTGATGACCAAAATATTGTTATTTTTTAGTTATATTTGACAAATTACAATGGAAATTTTGTTGAGTAGGTGTAACTAATTTGTTTGTGAGTAAGACTATTATAATAAAAATAATAAAGACTACTCAATATAATTTAACTACTTTTTTTATTTGAATGTTAAATCCAAAACGCATAAGAATACATTTTATAAATTGTATCTCAGACATACCATTTTTTTGTTTTATGAAGTACCTATTATTACACTTTATGCGATTGTATGTCAGACTTACAATGTCATTTTATACAGTGTATGTTGTGGAATGTCATTGTACCTCACAAAAAGTCTTAAAATATACATATATATAATAATAGAATCGTATGAAAGTGTAGCTGTTCCCTCGTTGACTCAAATTTTCAAGGCTGGTTGGCATTAGGACTTAACCGAAAACTGAGAGAATTTTTTAAATCTTTGTCGCGCTCTCCTCTAAAGTTACTAAATATTAGTTACAATGTTACTCCTTGCAGGTGTCGTATTGTGCTTATGAGTAAGCAGTGCAGTTAGTTTTACATAGTATAACTATGTTTTGTTTATCTGCCCAGATCTTGAAAAATACAGACGTTATTATTGTATACCTACCTTTTTACTGAGTAGTCCGAATTGTCGATTATTTTTTTATTGGCTAGCCCATCTCGAATTTGGTCCCATTTAAATTTTAAAAATATATTGGGGCCTAAAATATAGACCAAAAGTTTTTTATTTTTATTTTCTCTTTTAATTTCTTTAATATTTTTTTTTTCTAAATTTAATTTATATGGACGTGGTAAATTTTATACTTACCTACCGTAAGTATAATTTTTTCGCCTATCGAGCAGTAAAAACATTATTTTGGTATTACCTACAAATAAATAAATAACTCCGGGCATAACACAAAATATTACCAAATCCCGACATAACAAAAGTCCACAACACAGCACAAACTTCATTGATCCCATAGTTCCGTGACGGATCGGCTTTTACCGTGAAGATATTTTGTTTGCAGACGACTAAACGATTGTCCGTAATGGGTATAATATAACGCCCCTACCCCTTTGGGGGTTGGCAGTTAACGCCTCGCCAAAACGTCAGTGGCGATTCGATATGGAGCACAGAGGCGTACTTAGAGTTTTGTCTACCTTTTTAGTAATAAATACTATTTCTGAATGTTGGTTTTGCTTTGTTTCTTGCTACCAAGGTATGAGCTAAGACAGGATTTGGAGATCTCGTCAGATTAATTTACTATTGGTAAAAATTATGCGAATTCTGCCTACCGGATTTTGCAGTCCACAAGAAATTTGCCAATTGTGGTAATAACGGTGTTTACCACCTATCAGGTAGTTAGTAGGTACAAACCACAGCACCCGGGCTGGTGCTGGACTTTCAAATGAATGCATCCAGTTTTTATTTCATATCGTGAGAAAAGTGCGTGTCGGACCACGTGCAATGAAGGCTTCCGTAGTTGGGATGAATTTATCCCAAAAATAAATTTAACATTGTAGTTGTAAAACATGTTCTCCCATACATCGATATTCGTCACGGTCAATAATGTTATTCTTCAACTGCAAATGTAAGCTGCTCGACTATTACTCGTTAACTTTTAAAGCTTACTTAGCCGTGATAGTTTTCCTTTTAATTTCGTTTTATGTACTACTGCCATGAATTTTTTCACATATCCAAAAACAACCATTTAGCTGGCGGGGGAGTCACTTGACTTTAACATAAATTAGCACTTTAAAGCTTAACATTACGCAAACGGATCCCTGAATCGAAAAATGGCCTTCACAGAACCTCAATATTTGAACGGCCTATTCAACGATATCCCATATCATGGGATAGACGAGAAAAAAAAATATCATCCCCACTTTACGTGTAGTACCTCCCTACACGTAAAGTGGGGATGATATTTTTTTTCTTTAAAAAAAAATCTGGATTTTATTCATGTATTTTCAACACATTTGCTCAAAAAATGCATTAACGAAGCCTGTATACATTGTTCGAAAGTTAAAAATTACGCACCATACAAAGGAACGGGCGGTAAAATAGGTACTCTCATCTAAGTACATGTTTTACCGCCTCCTTCCTTGTATAGCGCCGTGCGTATCCTTTACGGTTTTTTTTTAATTACCATAAAAAGGTGCGAGGAATCCGATATTAATATGGAATCTACTGCATCTGATATCTTGAATGAGCCACCAAAATCGTGAGTGCTATTTAATGATTTACAATAATTTTATATCATGGAAAACTCGAAGAAATACTCAATCATTCTCTTAAAATGTTTTGATGGCTTATTTTATTACTTATTGTACTGTTTGCTCGCAAATGTGTTGAAAAGTTGGAAAACGTTGTATGACACACGCGCGGAAATTGGTATTTACAAACTCGTGACTATGGTAAGCCCTCGACTTCGTCTCGGGCTTACATTCGTCTACTCGTTTGTAAAAACCAACTTACCGCCCTAATATCATAAATAACTATTACCATTTTGTTGGCGTGAGTAATATGTATACCCAAGCCAAATTACAGATTTCGAGTACTAAAAAACTCTGAGCTAAGCCGGGGGACAGACAGATAGATTAGACATACGGACATGGCAAAACTATAAGGGTACCTTGTGGAACCCTAAAAATGACTCTGCTGAATATGAGGCTCCTAAAACGACGTTAATCAAAGTTGAAGGAGGTTTATTGTCATAAATCAGCACCATAAATTGGTGAATGTAGGTAATTAGATTGGGGTACTGTTAAACATGAGCTTCCTAAAAAACTGCGGTGATCAACGATTGAGGGTCAATAATCACCACGATTGCCAACCTTCCTGGAGAATACGGTATCAGCTGCTCGCTGACTGTGTCGTATTGCATTAATATAATTTTAACAAATATAATATGTAATTAACTAGATTGCATCACCTGGGCATAGAGTTACGATTTCTAGATTTGTAAAGGCAATTGCTAAAAAGCCCGGACATTTTACTTTTAACAGATAATCGATAATACAGGCTGATGTCCGCAACTCCTGGTCAAAGCGCGTATTTTGCGTACGGGTGTCAAAAGTGATTATTCGATACACCCCAACTCCTCAAGTCCTCAAGGAAGGCCAGCAACGCTTTGGTGTAACTAACAATCTCACGTAGGGTACCTGGGTTAACGAAGTACTTTGCCCTGCATGTGGCGACAACCGGGTAGTTTAGCAGCACCTGAGCTGCTGTCTCGTCGTCCTCCGTGCAGGCCCTGCAGAGCGGACTGTTTGTGACAAAGAGGTGTTCATTAATTTTAATACTCGAACACTGTTGGGGGGGGGGGGGGGGGGGGGGCTTGATCTGTGTGACAGGTTTTTCTAGTGCAAATACCAGTCTCCCAAAAAGCATTTATAAGATGTTATAATCTTTATAATAATGTTTAAGGCGCGTTTGTGGAACAGAAATAAATTAAATAAACCATGGCCAAGAGGTGATGTATAACTGTACGCAGCTGTTGTTTAGTTAGTTACTTTTAATGTTTATTTATTCAGAACACAGTCATTAAACATTTTTATTATCTAAAAAAAATCCACCCTTTGTCGTAAGTCCGGACGGAGGACCAATAAGCCCGACATTTCCGGATTAATCCTACCTGGATCTGAGTCCATACCTGTATCGTGTCGCGTACTGTCTACAGCCCTTTGTAATCTTATTACTTTAGTTAAAGGGTAAAAGCCGATATATAGCCTACATCAATACCACTTACGCTGGCATCCAGCCATCATGGAGGGTGATCTCTTTGAGCTAGTATGCTTTGTCAACCCTATTGTATCGCGTGTAGGTATTAAACGGGAACTAATTGGGAATTTTGTCCCTTCTGTTTGGAATTTAAGAGTTATTATTCAATCTATGAAACTGTTTTCAGCGATGTAGAATGTGAGTGCCAAGACTTTGCATACATAATCAGCCTATACCTAACGATCCCACTGCTGGGACACAGACCTCCTCTTTCTGTGAGAGGGAGTGGGCCGTAATCCACCACGCGGGCCCAGTGTGGGTTGGTGGATGTCACGCATGTCTTCGGATTTTTAGTTCCAGGACATGCCGGTTTCCTCACGATGTTTTCCTTCAACGTTTTGAGAGCAATCTAGTGATGAAATCATTTACACACAGACTTTGCATACAGCCGAGTTTTCAGATTAATAATACTTACGCAGACTAAGATACTTAGACAGACTAAGATAGGTACGTAGGTATAATACATTAATAAAATACTCTTCACTCTTGTAATGCTGGGGCCACATTGTCGCGATAAGGCAAACTACACTTCGCGCGCTCTCTATCGCATACCGCTCGACGTCTCGCTGAGAAACAGAGAGCGCGCGAAGTCAGTCGCGACAATGTAGCCGTAGCATAAGTGTAAAAACGCGATCTCATCAAACCAGTCATAATTATTATTAGAACCCTACTCAGAAAAATAGAAAAAGGATGGTACTACTAAAATAAATCATTCCCCGAATCCCGTTGAATTAAAACGTCATAATAAAGGTTTCCAAAAAATAAAGTTTCCGAGAAAGCCTGCAGCTAATCACGCGCCCATCAAACAAGAATAGCTCACGCCCTTATTTACAATAGGAAAACAATCACAGTGAAATATTATTTTAGGAAGGGCGAAGTAGTTTTTACAGTGATTCCTCTCAATAGATAACACTAATATTTCACGAGAACGGACCGCGTAAATGAATGACAGTAACGATTGATGGGGCTACGCTTGTTATTTGAAAAAGCGAAGGGCCATTTCCACCATTCCGTCGAAGATATATATCATTGGAAACGTCAACAGAGTAGAAAATTAAAGTCAATAAGAGTCGGACGCCCCGTAATAAGCTCTCACCGTCTGACTGTTATGAAACGCCTTTATCACGAGAGGGAGCAAAAAAAATTGGCCAATTTGTCAACTGCTAAACTCGGATCGCTAAGTGCCGTTTCATCGGTTCCCACCTTCATCTTTTGAAGATTTCTCTTACCTTTATTTTATTAAAATTCTCTCTGAAGGAATGGAATTGTTTATTTTTAGGATCCTAATCTGTATTCGAAGTGGGGTACCGTCTGCGTTGGGCGTTTTCTTAACACATTTGGAGACGGCCGTGATGGATACACTTCTGTTTTAAACAGACTTTTGGAAGGGACCTAGAAATAGCAAACATTACATTAATCTTTTGGGCTCTTTTCAATTAAAAGTTAAAGACGCTTTTCAGAGATAGACGTATTAATAGAAAATTTTGAAGTTGATCCGAGTCACTCACTCTACACATCTTCAGAACTTTTCCACGCCACGCCATCTTTAGATTTAAATAATGATTTTGACTTTATTATTGTATTTTACTACTTTATTACTTTTTTTTACTTTATTATTTTAATAATATTTTATTTAGATTTTTTTTTTTATATTTTGTGAATGTGAGAACGTTGTAGGCTTAATAGTCTGTAGATTTGTAGACCATTTTCTATTTTGTTAAGTACCCTGGTACTTGTTGACGGGCCTACACTGTCCTCCCATACCTATTAACACTTTAATTTGAAAACATTGTAAGAGCCAATTATTTTTTTAAATAGTAACCGTGTAGTTTCATGCTGGCTCTTGTCCATAGGAAACGACCAATTGGAACTGTGCTCCAGCTTCTGACGTGCCCATGTAGGTTTATGTGAAATAAAATATTTTGATTTTCAATGTTTTGAATGACTAGACACCTACCTAATAAGAAGTTACATAGATACTGACATGAAAGTGACATTAATTGGTCCACAACAAATAAGGCAACCCTTTTCAAATTTTTCTATGTAGGTACAACTCGCAAAGCTTTACCGAAAAACCGATTAACAGTGTTTAAACAATAAAAAGACACTAAAATTAAGCAACTATGCAAGCTGTTATCGTTTTTACAATACAAGTGCAATAAAGAACTTAATATTTAAACAAGCTACGTGAATGTGCATAAAGTTGCCTAAACTATTATTAAAATTTATAGAAATCAGATAGCAATATCTCGGTACCACAAACTGGGATTGCAATAAACATCGGAGACATTTTATGTTTTCGTTCGTTGTTTTTTCCACTTTTTATCTGTTATTGCATCCTAGGGCGAAGTTATGGTATGTCCATGACGGATGTTTATAGAGGAATATCATCGCACGTGCGATAAATGTTACTGTATTCTTTTTAGATACGCTTTTTTCTGCTATTAACTTGCCCTTAGGCGCAAAAGCTGCGACTGTGATAGACGGCAAAATAATAATGAACGATTTTTTTACTACAACTTTTTTTGCTCACGTCCCTTGTTTTATGTGAGGGAAAATAATGCACTAGTCAAATAAACTTTTTAATAAAAAACCACTCAATACATTTCTTTATCTACCCCTTGTTTAAAAAAAAACACGTGGCCTCTCTAAAAGTTTTTCATTTTAAAAATGGCAATATCTGCACCTCGTTTCAATTTTCGAACATGCCTGCACCTAATAAAAGAACATGAGTGGTGGAATTCTCGAGGCCCTTAAGCACCCCAGACCTCAAAGAAAGAAGTATTGATAGGCAAAATGTTTTAACGAAATTAATCTGTAGGGAGGATGTTAACGTTGACAGGGACCACTATGTTTGGGAACTATAAATACATACAAATGGCTCTTGGTTTTTTAATAAAGCGTAGGGCTGAATATTAGTCTAATATCAGGGAGTGCAAACCGATGTTACCCTCACAGTGTGCAGTCGGTGCATGGAAGTTTTTTATGAAGTTAAGGACAAATGGCTGACAATAGTGTGGATACTTCTGTGGTAGACTTGATTTAGATAATTGTTGTCGGGGGTTGCAAGACAGAAGATTTTGAACAAAGCTGAGTCTATTATGGTTACTTTTAAGCTTATCAATAGGTATCAATTTCCTTCCAAAGCGTCACTAAACTTTGGCAAGTATGTACTTAAAATTCCAGCTGAAAAATTTAATAGTTCTCGAAACTGTTTGAGAAAAACAACACTTCTTTGTTTATTTTAAACTAGTTTAATACACAAAGCATTAATCCCACAACATCCATTTATTAACTTTCTAAATTGTCTCATTTATCTTACAAGGCCACACCTACACTAATCCTTACATTTATTAGAAAACCCGAGAATGCACCCAGCTTCCCATAACACGGTTAATATTAAAATATTGCATCGAACCCATGCATTTTTTACGGAGGCGTATCAAGCCAAAACATTGGCTTTTCCTGCCCCTAAGAATCACCCCACAAAAATAATACAAGTATTTGTACTCACATTTTTTTTATGCCGTAGGGTGAATGCTCATTTAAATACGTCATAATGCGCGTTATATGTTTTTTTCTTGTCTCGTAAAATATTATTATATGGCTTTTAAGTATTATCTCTTTTAATATTCTTTTTAACATCTTGTCCTATTGTTGTTTTTAATTTCTGGAGGAAAAAACCTTCCGATATTTTCAATTCACTTTTAGCACCTGCAGTGCCTGTGTGCAGTCCTAGTCAAGAAATCAAACAGCTTTTTAGGTTTCTTAACTTCTCTCGTGTAATAAGCATAACTGATTCTAATGCTAACGCTAATTAAGTAGTCCTCATAGTTACCTACAAATTAACATACTAATTATGTAAGAATTTTCTTTATCTTCATCATTCTCTAGATAGTTTCGGGTAAATATCAGTGTCCGATACACTCGCTCTGGGTAAGCATCGTGGTTGGGACGGTAAAATAAAATGTTTTATTTGTTATTTATATATAAACTGGAATCACTTCATCGTCCGCTGCTTGAAAGAAACAAATTGCAACTTCTATGCAATGAACTATGGATTGTGGCATATCATTTGAAAGGCAATTTTGTTAGCTTTCAACCTCTTTCAATATCATAACCAAAGATCATTCACCTTATGTCATGGAACGTAAAACAAAGAACATCGATTTTTAAAACAAAACACCATATTGTAGTCCTGAAACCCTATAAAAAGGGAGCATTTATGAAAATGGATCATCAGTACAATATTTCAGGTCACTGGAAATACTGAAGCTAAAATAAAATGGAAACCACACCTATAGAAGCCGCTTAAGTCGTCATCCTAATCCAGCAAGGATTGTCTCAGCGTATTATCGCTCGACAGCTTCATTTGAGCCAGTTTTGTGTCTCGATGGTATACAAGAGGTTCAGAGAGACTGGAAATTTCGTCCGGAGACCACGATCTGGACGATAACGATGCACTTCGGTGAGAGATGACCGATTTATTGTCACCTCTTCTCTCTGAAATCGACAACTGACCGGCGTGGACGTCCAGCAGCAGCTAAGAGAAGATTTCCTGCTAATGCACGATAATGCCCGCTACCACACCGCTGCAGTGACTAGACTAGACAGTATCTTGTAGAAGTCGACATTCCCACACTAGACTGGCCAACCCTCAGCCCTGACTTAAATCTGATTTAAAATATATGGGACGAGCTGAAAAGATGGGTACGAGGAAGATGTCCAACTATATAATATGTCAATAGAAGACCTGAAAACTGCTTTAGTCGAAGAGTGGCAGGAAATCTCACAGGATTCCGTCAGGAAACTCATTCGGTCAATGAAAAACCGTTTACAGGCAGTCATTACGGCCAGAGGGAGTAACACAAAATATTAAGGGGTAAATAACATAAATTTTAAATTAAAAAAAAATATTTTCATATTAGTTCTTATTCATTTAGACGTCCACCAACTTCAACCTATTGCAATAATTCTCTACATTTAGGTAGACAATTTAATTAATTGTCTTGAGCAACGCGCAATGAAGTGATTCCAGTTTATTGCTCGCGGGTGTAGTTTTTAAGAGGCATTCCACTAAGAGCACTGATTTCAACAGCACTTGACCGAACAGCACCTTAGCACTTCCACTAACGGCACTGAAACAAAATTTTGATGAGTGCGGTTCGGTGGAACAGTTTATTAATATTATTTTCAGTCCCCGAACGGCACCTATGTAAAATATTTTTCTAGTGATGGGGTGTATTTTTTTGTTCAAGACATAAGCAAACAAAACATATCGATACAAATCAGCAGAAGTTAAGTCTTCCGGATAATTCCACCTTGTTCACCTGGAGCAAAGAGTAATGTTTTATTTGTGTCGCTGTCAGTAAACAAAAAATGAGAGACCTTGTCACTTTTCTTAGCGATTTCGTTTGTTCAAAATTGTTCTGAGGTTCAAATCATACAGTATTTCAACTAGGAACAAAATGGTCGAATGAACACACACACATATATACCGCTACATGAAATCTAAGTATGTTTCGGTATGAAGTGAGTCGGGGCTGTCACATCGAGGCAAGTTTAGTAATTGCGTGTTATCATGTAGGTAGGATGTCTAATTTATAATAATAATTATGTCGTTTGTTTTTTGTTTTCTTACCAGAATACATTTTTAAATATTTCCTACAATCAAAAATAAAAAACAAAACATTTAAAAATATAAAAAAATTAGTTCCGCCGGTGTTGGGAGCAGGGTTCGAGCTGCCAGTTGTTAGGGCCGCAGGAGATAGGAACTTCCTCACAATGCGAGCCGTATCAAGGAATACTGCCTTTTGAATCACGCCCTTGATCCAACCGCCTAACGAGATCCTCGAGAGATGTTGATCGAGGCTTTCAGGCATCAGGCTTTTGGCCGTAACGACAATCGGCACAATGACAGTCAAGCTCATATTCCACATGTCAACAAGCTCTTGTCGAGATATTATGTTTCTCTTTCTCAGCTTTCACGAGGTTCTCGTCATGTGGAATGGCAACATCTAAAATCATTGCGCGGCGCGCTAATCGATCTATCACCACTATATCAGGCAAATTGGTGACAATAGTCCGGTCAGTAATGATAGACCGATCCCAGTACAACGTGACATGGTAATTTTCGAGAACTAGGTCAGGCATATTAATTATTATTATTTTCCGCCATTTTGGACTTGTTAGTAACTTAAACTTACTACTTGTTACTTCTCGAAGAGAGGAGGCCTGTGTCCTAGCAGTGGGAACATTATGGGCTGATTATGTATGTGTGTTATGTAGTAACTTAAACGATTGCTTTCAAAATTGATTTTAGTTTAGATTTTTTTAAATTATTATGCATGTATCTAGGTATGTGTGAATGGAATCAATCAACTCCTCATAATATGTAACTATTATATCGTCAACGTGATCTATCAACTCAGCCTTGCGCTGACCAGTGCAGGAAATAGGCCGCTCCCAGACTGCGCCACAACACCCTGTCCTCCGCCTTCTGCATCCAGTCTGTCTCAGCTACCTTTTTAAGGTCGTCGGTCCATCTCGCCGATACGCGGTCTCCACTCCAAGACTCTATGGGCCATCGGTCCTTCAACAAACATGGGTCGCCCACTGCCACTTCAGCTTGCTTACTCTGTAAGATATGTCGGTAAATCCGGTTCTTTTCTGGATAGTTTCATTTCTGATCTTATCCTAAAAAAGAAACTCCGAGCATAGCCCGCTCCATAGTACGCTGAGCAACCTTGTATTTGTGGACCAGCCCGACTGTATGTGTCCACGTTTTGTCACCATATGTCATATCGGGCAGGACGCACTAGTTCAAGACCTTGGTCTTTAAACATTGCGGGATAGGTGACGAAGAGACTTGACGAAGTTTTCCAAACACTGCCCAACCCAACTGAATCCTTCTGTCCGCTTCATTCTCAAAGTTGTGTCTACCGAGCTGGATGACTTCCTCTAGGTAGACATACTCCTTCACAACTTTAAAAAGCGACCTTTTGATGTAGATTGGTCTCGGCAAGACGTGTGAATAGTACATGACTTTCGTCTTGTCCAAATTGATACCGAGGCCAACCCGTCGAGAGGCTCCATTTAAGCTATGCAGCATCTGGTCTAACTTTTTCAGCGTCTCTGCTATTATGCTATGTTGAAATAGTTTAGTGGTTTGAATCCAACGTTAAACAAATTGCATACGTAAAAATTTACCCGCATTCATTGCGTACGATATCGGAGTCCTTTACTGTACGTGGTTCGATTGCACTTACTACTCGTTATGTTATAGTTGGTAATGTCCTGAACACATAATATAATATAAGTCCCATCACTACAAACTGTATTCAGGTACCGTTCAGAGACTTAAAGTAATATTAGAAAACTGTACCACCGAACCGCACTCATCAAAATTTTGTTTCAGTGCCGTTAGTGGAAGTGCTCAGGTGCGGTTCGGTCAAGTGCTGTTGAAATCAGTGCTCTTAGTGGAATGCCTCGTTTATAAGCTGCTGTTGTTACTAACCATAATGGATCATGTTATCTGATAAGTAAATAAATAATAATAATCATCAGCACCATAACTGCGTGTTAACACACTATACATAATTGCGTAATTACGATCTGAATGTTTTTGAAAGACATTGCTAATCCATTGCTTCATATGTTCGAAAAATTTGTCAGCTCAACAACGTAAATAACTCCATGTAAATATGTTGTTGAACTGTCAAAATGAAACGCATTGCTACTGTAAGTGTGTTACGTAATTATCCCGCAGATCAAACCAACAATATTTGTATTAAAGCGGTTTCTTGTATTATTGATGTGTGACATCTTTCCTCTCGCCGGGAGTGATTTCGTGAAAAGGGACGGAAGTGTGTAACAGTAAGTGACAGCTTGAGCATGGAATAAGTAAGTACTTTTTAATTAGTAATTATTTTTTAATAAAATGGAATTAGTAAGTACTATATAGAGTGAGATGTCAGATTTTACACATCATATGCCACTACTGTAAGGCTCGCTCGTTTTTTTTTTATTTTTTTTGTCTTAGTATTTATACTTAGTTAAAGTTCAATAGTTATAAGTACTTACCTATTATTATTTTATAATAGAATGATAACGTAAAATCGACGTCAGCGTTAACTTAAATAAGAATTTATTGAAATTGTTAAGTACTAATATCGATTTACGTTTTATCTAAATGGAGAGAATAAAACGCCTTTATCGTACTTTAAAAAAACATTCGAAAAGAGTTATCCTTATTTTTTGTTATTGTATTGACCAGTGTACCTACCTACAGATTTTTGATGTGAAAAATCTATAGGCGCACGTGAAACCGATTGTTGGCGGGGCGACGCATACCACGTGGCGATCGGCCACTATACACTACAGTCTTTAAGTAGTAGTGTGTGTAGTGAAATTTTTCACATCTGACAGTCATCCCGTGAGGGCTCAATTTTTTATAAGACACTAGGACGTTGTCTGCGACTTCATCCTCGTGTATTTTGTATTTCGTAAATTTTTAATACAAATATTCAGGATGAAAAGTAGCCTTTTTCAGGTCCCAGGCATCTGACAAACCTGCCAGGGTTGCGAGTTTGTCCGAAAGGGATATCGTGGTCCTGGCACACAGGCAAATGAAGGGACACGGGTGGGTTTTAGTCAGTAAAGGTGTGACACGCCCAGAGCTGTTATTTGATAATTTCCACCCAAAAATAAAAAAAAAAGGATGGGTTCAGTGGTTCAGGGTTGAAAATGTAACAGACAGACAGAGTTACTTTCGCATTCAAAATTATAGAACAGATGGGTTTAAAAAAAACTTGAAGATCGAACCTAAATTAAAAGTCCAAGCTTAATTATTGGGTTCAGTAGGTTAGGTACTGCTTTATTCGTTAACGAGAGATTCATCAAAGTTTTTAAATATATTTCATTGGAATGATGATAGAGGAGTTTTTTTTTACTTTTTACTACGCATTTCCTTGCAAAATGTTTCACTGAAATGGTTTTCATTCATTTATTTCTTTCAGAAAATTGTTCATTGTAATTAACGCTAGCCGAGTTATGACCACCATTCAACTTTACCATTAGTTGATTGCCCCCTTTATGACGATGACAGGAACATTTTATTACGGAACTAAAAATAAAAGCTATGAAGAGCGGTGTTTGATCGCCGAATCTTGATGTTATCAATTGGTTGTGTGCTATTTTAGCTTATGTTATTGTTTTGGTTTTGTAGGCTTTATGTCTGTGTCGTTAACTTTTCTCGTATATCTGTTTTCAAATTAGTGCTTTTTTAAACCCTATAATGACAAGGAGGATTTTTTTTGTTAGTTGTGACCGTGTTTGGTAAACACAATACTCATATACACGCTTCTAAAATCTGTAAAATCAAAATTCAAATCAACTCTAAACAGAAAAATCTTCATCATCTTATCACGAAAACATCGTAATACACAAAATGTTTCCACCCCAATGATATTACTACAAAATCTCAGTGTGTTTCCCTCAGTGCAGATAAAAGGGCGCGATCGTATGACACATTATTCATATTGAGGGGCGTCACACTAAAGATATTGTGGAAAGGGCACTAAGATTGCCAACTGCAATACATTGTTCCCCTGCTCCTTGTTTTGACGTGATAGAACGGCTCTAGACATTCGCAAACAACCTTACACTTCACACAACGAAACAACCGGCCCCTCAATTATCGTCGGTAATTCCTTACGATAAGGTTTGTTAATAATTTTCAGGGCTGTATGGTTAAGTTTGCAATTGGTAGCGTAATAAATGTTGCGTATCGATGCGTTTGAAGATAAGTAATGAAGAACTTATAGATTGCGTTTAGAATACGAATGTATGTAGATAATTTTACAAAATGTGCGGTCGGTTTTTATTTATGAGTAAAAGTTTGAAGTTTTGACATGATAAGCGTGTTTTCAGATTTATTTTATTTGAAAGAAAATGCCCCAAAGAAACAGTATTTTTGTAATGGCTCCAAAGGTCTTTAATAAATTAAGTACCAAAATGTATAAGGAGTGAAGATAATGTCAGCAAATTCAAAAGTAAATTGTTTTTATTTCTAATAGATAAAACGTATTAGGTACCTACTCAATCAGATAATTTTTAAATGATAAAATATGACGTTATCAGCCCTTTAATATAATTTACTATTGACATACATGTAAAAATAAATTATGATTGATTAATTATTCATTAATAATACATTTGATTGCCATTATTTACAATATGATGAAATATGACATTACTAGCCCTTTAATATAATTTACCATTGACATGCATGTAAAAATGAGTTAAGTATAACTGATTTATTTATTTATTAATACATTAATTAATTGACGTTATTTACTCGAACGTGACTTTTTATTGTACTCGTATAGATTCAGAATTATTACTAAAAAAACTAATATATTTGTACACCAATTTCATTGGACATGGAGCTCGACTAAAATGTATGCGATACAAACTTTATTGTAATACCTTTAGGCATGAATAAACATTGATTGATTGATCACTCTACCCAATTTAACAAAAACTGTTGCCATACGACGAAATAATGTGATGCCTGAAGGCTAATTTCTGTAATTAAAAAAGGTTCAAAATATAGTCACAATCTCATACATTTACATGAGATGTCGAAAATGTATGAACATTTTAGGTATTTTTGACAGATTGAGGTTAGAATGTGAAAGTTTTTAAAAATACGAGAATTGCCCGTGAGATATTTTTTTTTTCTTTTTTAAAGTTCACGGCTGGTGATACTTTACTCGTATTCACATTACAATCTAGCCTATTTCCTAATAAGTAATTTAAATATAACCTAAACTGCTAAGTAAATAAAAAATAAGAAATCGTCTAATTACGTCTTTCTTATTCACTTTATGTTAAGGGGAAGACACTTAGTTCACGTGTCCTTTAGTCAGCACCATTGAATTGAGACCTCTGTAAAAGTAAACTGAAAATGTTTAAAAATAATGTACTTAGCAATCAGAAGTTCTTAGCTTCAACAGCTAGTTTTGATTCACAAGACCCCAATATTATTTTTTTTTTCTGTGGTTAAATTTTTTTGTTGGTTTCGAAAAATCTAAATAAAGAATAACAGTCAAATACCTTATTTCGCTATGGACAGAAATTTCCCGAGTCTCCCTTATAAGGTAACTGCAAAACATAACATGCACCAAATAAACAACCTAATTTATTAACGTCCCTATATTGACGACACTCATCTGCCTTCATCTCATACTCCTACATCTTTTACTTATGCACGAGTTTCAAGTGAGGGTCGGTCCCTCAATTGTGTTACTTCACTTACTACTATTTGTGTTTTTCCCGAACTTATAAGTAAGCCTCTGTGGTGTTTTCATGCCATTACCTGGCTGACAGACACCATAAATATGTCGATACTACGTCATAAATTTTGTGGCTTTTGCTCTCTGAAATATTGCAATGTTTCGTCTAGTTGCTGTGTCTTTGTCAATGTTATGAGGTTGGGTCTCTTTTGACCAATAAACAACTTATAAGTTAGTTAACTTTTAACTTCTAAGTTAGTCTTTTGGGAACATTTACCAGTCGACAGCGATGCGGAGGAATTTATCGACGCCATATGTTAGTTTGTTAATAAGTTTATTAAGTTAGGATATTTTACTGTTATTTTTAGGGATCCGTGCCTCAAAAGGAAAAACAGAACCCGTATAGATGATTCGTTGGTTGGGATGGTTGGTTGGTTGATTTGTTTTGGGTCTTGACAGACAGACGGATAACGAAGATCACTTCGTTATCCGTCTATCTGTCAAGACCATTTTTCTCAGCAACGCGTGGAGGTATCAAGATAAAATTAATATCAAAATCAAAATCAAAAGTCATTTATTCAAACTAGGCTGAGAATCAGCACTTTTCGAACGTCAAAAATTACATAAGACAGTCCCCCAAAAACGCCCACCCTTCACCACTTCCTAGTGCTTTAGCTGGGAAGAAGAAGTGGCGCAACAAACTCCCCAGCAGCACAGCCGTCTGTTCAGATACAAAACTTGAATCTATACAATAAAATGTAAAAGAATTTGCATTACGCAACACAACATTAGATTATTTGCCTTATGTTAGCTAGCACACGCCACTATACCAAAAAAAACATAAAAATCGTCGAAAACTATACTCAAGCAGAAATAACGTAAACAGAACGTACCTAAATAAAAGCCTCCAGGCATAATGGGCGTGCCCGCTCACACAAAGCTATAGCTGCAACTCGAAGTCAAAAATGATAAACTAGCACCATCGTAGTAAAATAAAAAACAGTTAATCATTAATAACAATAATAAAACCATGGTCAGCAAGACGACCAGTCACCACAAGCAGCACCCGTTCACGAGCATAACGCAAAGATCAGCCATCACCCCCCTCGCCATATTTGAGGGAAGGAGGCAACCCGAGCCCCGACGCTACCGCAAGCAGTGACATCTAAGGGAGCATGACGAACTTGCTGCCGGTTGCTAAAGCAAGAATAATATAATCAATTGTCTAGGTCACTAGCTAACCATTTATTGCAATACAACTCATAAAAAAAAACATTTTCATGAGTATATTATGTCACTAATAAATAAAAATAAATTGACTTAGACAGTCAAATAAAAATAAACAATTATATGAACTCATATAACCTGTCAGTAGGTACGCTAATTCTGGAGAAAGAACATGAACATTGTCTTGAGTTAATCACAGCGACCAACTATTCTTATCGTTTAAGTAGTCATTGATAGAATAGTATGCCTTTGAACAAAGATTGGATTTAACTTTAACTTTAAACGCATTAAAAGGCAAATCTAACAAAGAAGAGGGTAGCTTGTTATAAAAAGTTATACCAAGTCCAACAAATGAGTTATGAACCTTATGAAGCCGGTGAAAAGGAGCACGTAATTTATCCTTATTTCTGGTGTTAATATTGTGAATATCACTGTTTTTAGTGTATAAGTGTATATTTTGCCTAACATATAAGATGTTGGCGAAGATGAATTGTGATGCCGCCGTGAGTATACCAATATCCTTAAAAAAATCTCATAGAGAAACTCTGGCACCCAGCTGGTAAATTGCTCGAACAGCTCGTTTTCGGAGTACAAAAATATTTTGAATGTCAGCTGCTTTACCCCACAGCAGAATACAGTAGGACATAACGCTATGAAAATAACTAAAATAGACTAATCGGGCTGTCAAAGTCAAAGTCAAAGTCAAACCATTTATTTCAAATAGGCACATAAGAGGCACTTTTGAACGTCAAAATTTACAAAAAAAATAGAATTGATTCTAGTTGCCCCTTCCAAAAGGTAGTTTCGTATGGAGAAGAATGGGCAAGAAACTCCACCGGTACTCTTTTAAAAATGTTTTACAATATTTTGTTTGATTACATTAATTATATGATTATATGTGAAGACGATGCACCTAGAATAAAATTACTATACCATAATAGGTAAAACGAATTAAAAACTAAGCAATGAAAAATAACTTAATTATTAGATAGATACGTGGTGTTCACATATTTACAAACATCATACAAGTATGTTTTTCTAAAAAAATAAGTCAGTGTGTGAGTATAGGTTATCACCGAATGTAAAATGAATATCATAAAAATAACAGATTTTACCATAAAAATAGCAACCAGTTTGATTTTGTCTAGACTCTAGATTGTCCTATGGAGCTGGACCAGCATGTTTCCAAGCATTCCTGTCCTGGATATAATCCTCTAACTTGTAATATGCTTGTTTACAAAGTGTACTTTTAATATGTGTTTTAAATTTTCTCTCATTTAATTTCAATAAACTGCTGCTGTATCAACGTCAGTGTATTGTCTTACTTTCCTGACGGCGTATGCGGCCGAACTGAGCCTTCCCGCTAGGCTTGATATATGAGGTCCCCACTGAAGTTTGGCATCTACTGTTATACCCAGAAACACTGCCGAGTCTACAGTTTCAAGCACCTCTTTATCTAAAACGATGTTGGGACCTAAATTTCTAACATTCGGTAAGGCAAACTTTATACATTTCGTTTTCTTGGCATTGAGAACTAAATTATTTGTCGTAAACCAATCCGTAACCATTGAGAGTGCAATGTTTACGTCGTCAAAATCTTGTCTATTCCGGTCTACTTTAAAAATAAGAGAGGTATCATCTGCAAACAGTACAACGTCACAGACACCCTTTATATAGAATGGTAAATCGTTAATATACACTAAGAATAAGAATGGGCCTAGAATTGAGCCTTGAGGTACACCTAACTGAACTGGTAGCTCGGAAGATTTCACACCATCAACATCTACACATTGGAACCTATTATACAAATAAGAATTTATTACTTTAAGAGCTTCATTTTGGACGCCGTAATGATGTAGTTTACGCAAAAGAGTGTCATGGTGCACGCAATCAAAGGCTTTGGAGAGATCACAGAAAACTCCAATAGCATTTTGCAAGTTCTCCCATGCGTTAAATATGTGTTTTAGCAGTGCAACACCCGCATCTGTAGTCGAACGACCTTTTGTAAAGCCATATTGTTAATTGTGAAGGAGGCTGTTTATATTAAAATGTCTTAGCAACTGCTTGAGTATTAACTTTTCAAATATTTTGCTAAATGCAGGTAAGATAGAAATAGGCCTGAAATTGCCAACGTCATTTTTATTACCTGATTTAAATAAAGGTATGACTTTACTACTCTTCATAAGGTCAGGAAAAGTTCCTAAATCAACACATTTATTAAAAGTAACAGTATCAAATACGAAAATCTACGTCTCCTTGAAACTTTAAAAATTTCTAGCTTCTTAATCAACCCAATAAAAAAATATGGCCATTTATGTCGCATATTTTATTAATTCGCTAGTAAATTGAAATAAAACCCTCAAGGTACTTCCCGTTAACCTACAATCATGAAATTTGGCAAGAAGCAAGATCTAACAGCATAACTATGGGAAAAAATCCCAAAATTGTTAATTTGTAGTGATATCCCAAAAAAAAAAATTGTGCGATTACATTTGCAGTTGGAGAATTGACCGTGAACTACAATGTTAAGTTTGTTCTTCTATTCCGAATTGCAAATTCTTAAGCTGTGTCACAATGACATGAGTCAAGACGTGGGCAGATGGGCACAGCTTTGAGGCGGAATTCTTAGGGCGCGAGTCCTACTCGCCCTTGTCCGGTTTTTTTACTTATTTAAATAGTTTTTAGTTAATTTAGTATTTAAGAAGTTTATCCAATTTATATATTTTTATCGTATCAAATGACATTAACTAAGTCACTGGTTTTAATTCATAAGTTCCTGAAAAGAGGTGATTTAATCAGATCCTGATAGTGAGTCAAAGGTATTCTGTTTATTAACGGGCAACTTTATTATATTTTTCTAAACTAACGACATTAGATAATTAGTTATAATGCTATATCTTTTCAACCGAAGCGTTCACATACAACATTCGCTGCTGGAACTATCAGCTTACTCATAGCTTTTCATAATTTTATAGTTTAACAATAGAATAAAAGTAGTAGGTACCATAATTTAATTTTAAAACATAATTTAAAAGCCGTATATTAAAAATTCTAAAGTTGACCAGTGACCCGGTGTCCCCATTGGCCGAGGCGACAACTAATCAAATTAAACCAACCGTTGGATGACAAAGGATCGCCGAAATGTTTAGTGATGTGTTTAAAGTAGAGCTGTAGTCGATAAAATTCCTAGCGTGCCAGCAAGAAAAAGCCTAGAGTTATGATTTTCGGCTCATTAAAAAAATATACATTTTTGATCGCAGGCTACTGCTTTTGTAGATTCAAGGCATTCCGGCGAGAGTGTTGAGGCAGTGTGCGCCTGAACTGTCCCCTGTGTTGACACGTTTGTTCCGCCTCTCTCTTAAAAAAAGAACGGTGCCAAAATCCTAGAAGCTTGCAAATGTGCAACCAGTGCCCAAAAAGGGCGACCCTGCCCATTACCGTCCAATCGCCATTACCTCCGTTCTGTGCAAAGTTATGGAAATGGTACTGAACAGTAAGTTGCTGACCTACCTTGAAGACAATGATCTCCTCAGTGACCGTCAATATGGCTGTCGCCGGGGACGGTCAACTAGTGATCTTCTTGTGTATGTCATGCACTGCTGGGGCGAAGCCATCGAGCCACATGGCGAAGCACTTGCTGTATCGCTTGATATCTCGAAGGCCGTCGATAGGTTCTGGCACGCTGGTCTACTCAGCAAGATTCCTGCTTATGGCATCCCAGCTGATTTTTGTAGCTGGATATCAGACTTCCTTAGTGAACGGTCGATCAGAGTAGTCGTTGACGGCTGCTCCTCTGACCTTATGGCTATTGATGCCAGAGTTCCTCAGGGGTCTGTACTCTGCAATTTTTTTCCTGCTGCACAGCAATGACCGACTACAGACTGGTATTGTTGGGTACGCGGACGACAGTACAGTTTTAGAGATATACACGTCCAGTACAAAAACCACCGGGGCCGCAGTTCGTTCCTTGAGAGAGGCCATTGTAGAGCGGACAGAGTTGACCTTAAGCCTTGTCTCCCAGTGGGGTGATGATAATCTGGTCATTATTAACGCCACCAAAACACAGGCATGTCTATTTACCGCTAAAATGAGTCGTTTCGACCAAACTCCTACTTTTCGGGGCTCGAGCCGACCAGTTACAGGAACCAATGTATGGTTCCTGTAACTGGTCGGCTCGAGCTCCTAGGTAATAAGTTGACATCTTGTCTCAACTTCGGCGCCACCATCGAGTACAAAGCCCAAACTGCGGCCTAGAAACTGGGCATCCTAAATAGGGTGAAGCGATACTTTACGCTTGGACAGCTTTTGACCCTTTACAAAGCCACGTTTGGGATGGCTCAGCTAAATACCAACTTGCCGCGCTTGACTCAGTGGAACGCAGAGCTAAGAGGCTCATTGGTGACGTAAAACTGGTGGATGCCAAGCTTCACAGCTTGGCCCATCGCCGCAAGGTTGCTTGCTTGTCGGTCTTCTACAGATTGTATTTCGGTGAGTGTGCCCAAGAACTCCACGACCACATTTCACCGGCCCCTTTCTATTATCGGACATCTAGATGCATTGCAGGTTACCATCCCTTCCTGGTTGCTATTCCACCAATTCCCACTAAGCGTTTCCAAATGTACTCTCTACCTGCGTCTGTGTTTCCGAAAGCATACAACCCTAATCTCTTCAAAGTGAGAGTGAACAGGCTTCTTCTGGGTAAGCTCACTCCATCGTCGACCTTGTCTCTGTCACCTGTGACCCAGACAATGGTCAAGAGCAAACCCATCCCAAAAAAAAAAAAGGCTCGAATAGACTGGTGCGATATCGCGGGCGTGATAAGGGTCGCGCTGCCTATTGGGCCCGCGATATGGCGCCAGTCTGTACGAGCCTTCATTCCACGATAGAAGATTTCGACGTCACGTGTGACAATGGGCAGAGAATGTTGCTACAGTCACCAACTAAAGTGTAGGTCATAGTAAGCATAACAATATCTGTCATTCGTCAATGGCAGAGTAGGTACAAGTGCCATGAACAATGTTAAGGTTTAAATAATTTAATTATTAATATTCATTTTATTGCTTTTAGGGCTCCGTACATATATAAAAAGGAAAACCCGGAACCCTTATAGGATCACTTCCTTGCCCGTCCGTCCGTCTGTCTACAAGACCCTGTTTCTCAGAAATGCGTGGATGTATATCAAGTTGAAATTAAAATCAAATACGTAGGTCTACGGTCCCTTAGAGCATTTAAAAAACAAAGCTTCTAAGACAACGCAATAAAAAAAAATATGGCCATTTATGCAACATATTTTGATACTCGCAAATAAATCCAAACCTATACGGTACTTCCCGCTGACCTAGAATCATGAAATTTGGCAAGAAACAAGGCATCACAGCACAAAGAAAGGAAAAGTCTGAAAATCGTTATCACATATTTTTTTTTTTTTTTGCGATTTCAAACTTACATTTACTGTTGGAAAACAGATCGTGGCCTATATCGATGTATAGGAGAACATGTTTTTCAAATACAATGTTAAGTTTGTTGTTGGGATAAATTCATCTTTACTACGGAACCCTTCTTTGTGCGTGGTCCGACACGCACTTGGCAGGTTTTATTTTTTGATTACAATCTTACATTTGCATTCGTGCAACTACACGGACAGGAAGACTCCAGTGGATTTTTGGTGGTATGAGGAACAGGGTGTAAAGTTCATCCATCCACCATAGAAAAGGGAGGACCTTCCGACCAGACGGGTGTTGTGTCTGGTGGGCCCAACGGTTGATGTCGGGACGTTATATATATGCTAGTTGCGCCGGAAACTCTGCTTGCGCGATGCAGGATTTGCGTGACGTCAGTGTGACGCGTAGTTCGCATGTGGCGATATTGATGCTGCTACAGATTCTTCATTGATTAGAAAACCATCAGTTCACTCTTAGTGACGTTATATTTATATTCACCGCACAAAATTCGCATATACCGAACAGCCGATCAGATATCCGACCGATGGGCTCAGCTACAGCACCATATCGTCAGCATAACTTATGATATTATTAATGCACACCCCGTCAATATGACATCCGACATTGGTGCTGCTAAGCTCAAGGATCAGCTATTCCTACTGCTGGGACACAGGCCTCCTCTCTTCGACAGGTAGTGGGCTGTAATCTACCACGCGGGCCCAGTGCGGCTTGGTAGATGTCAAATGACTTCGAATTTTTGGTTCTAGGACATACCAGTTTCCTCACGATGTTTTCCTCCATCACTTTGAGAGCAGTGATGATGAAATTATTTACACAAAGTAAAGCGCCTGTCCCTCCCCAGCTAGATGGGCCGACGACCTTAAGAACGTGGCTAGGTCAGACTGGATGCGAAAGGCGGAGGACAAGGTGTTGTGGCGCAGCCTGGAAAAGGCCTATGTCCAGCAGTGTACTGCGATAGGCTGTGTTGATTGAAAGCGCCTGTCTGGGTTCGTACCCACGATCTACAACTACGAATTTCACTACGAGGCTAGGGCCTGAATCCGTTTCTCCAGCTTCAAGTTAATTCGATGACAGTAGTTTTATTATTTTGATGTTTCTCTAGTACTCTTGTAGTGAATGATTGATTGAACGGAAAAAAAAATTACTCGTTTTGAAGTGAAATTTTCTTTAAGTACGTTGAGCGATTTTAGGTAGGGGTAAAACATAGGTTCGTGTCACCGACATACCCGCGCTGCAGTACCAGTACGTGAAGTTAAATTGACCACGTGAAACGTTTAATTTGTGTACACTGTGCATTGTTTAAATTGTGTTTTAGATAATCGTTATTTTATTGAAGTGAAAACTTCTTTAAGCGCGTTCGTTGGCCGATAAATCTTCCCTTCAGTCGGTAGTTCCCATGACTGCCAATTTTTTTTTCTCTTATAAAATATCATTTTTGGTGACACTTTATTCACATTAAAATCAAACCTATTCGCTATTATGTAATATAAATGTAACTTAAACTGCTCAGTAATTTAATAACATTAGGAAATCGTAACCGTATTGACTGGATAAAGATAAACAATTATCATGAGCCTTTTTATTAAAACCTCGATATCCAAATCATCGACAACGGCCCATCCTTAGTTTCATCTCATATGAAACAACAGATTTCATTGTGAGCCGAGCGTGACGGATCCGTTTGGGATCGGGTTTGGTGACACGAGGGTGCGGGCACAGGCCAAAGATCAGCCGATTTATAAAATGAAAGACCTTTTTAGGGCGATATTTTAAAGTTTTTGCTTTTGAGTAAGATTGGATGACCGTCGAGAGTAATGTAGTCGAATATATAGGTTATCGCAGACAGGTTGCTTATGTCGGTTACAATGTGGAACAGAAAATAGATTTTTTTATCAAGAAATTATTTAGGACCTGTTTCACAGTGTAATGATAGCCACTACCTAATAAATAAAAACTGAATTGGTATGAAATTATCTGGTAATAGTGCCAGATAATTTTACAGGAAATTATTCGAAGGTGCCCCTAAATCAATGTAGTTAATTAGATAGATATCGCCGATCAATTTATTATGCACCGCATTGCACTTTATTTCAAAAATTCAAGCGCTAAGTACAGTTCTCATCATGTAAGTTTGCCGCTCTGAAGCTAGGCCTTCCGAACGACCGCGCAGATACCATCGCGTAAAAAAGTACTCGCTTACGAAAAAATATTAATATTTATAATATAATGTTTCGCACGGTCCGTTCCGAACTGCCGGTTGCCTCAGCAGCTCGGCTTTGTACCTTCGCAACATTATGCACGCCTTCGTCTTTCTCCTTCTGCATATAATTCACCACATTATGAATAATTTTTCTCGCCTGACGGCGTAAAACAGTGTTCCGTTTCGGCATGGCTTTCACAAAACTTAAAGTACAACGTCAACCAGTAACAATAACAAGGCAAAGGCAACAATAACAAACACAATAAGAAATAAACAAAAAACAGCAAACTTAAAACAATGTAAACGCGTAACACTTTTGGCATCGACAGCCTACCGTACTGTGCGAGCGGAACACAAACACGCATCGGACGTATACGAGCGACTGAGACAGAAATACAACGCTCTGCCCGCCGCTTGCTCCGATATCCGCGCATGCGCGCTGCTGTTTTATTCGTAATTTTGACTACTGCGCAGTGATTTGTAGCCTACTTCAGAGCGGCAGACTTACATGATGAGAACTGTACAGCGCACGATTACCCCAACTGTTGTCAACTATATATTGTCGTGTAAAATTTGTTCAAAAATTATGTACTTTCTGTATATACAATATTAGTTTTAGTATAGGCGAAACCCGAAACACGTGTCTAGTATTTTTATGTAAAGAATCTATGTACAAAATTTCAAAATTGTATCATGAAAAAAACTTTTTACAAACAAATAAGAACCGACTACCAAAAATAACACTACAAAGAGAAAAATAACTTTAATTTCGGAAGTCGGTGTCTTTGGATCTGTATTGAGTTTTTTGCCACCGACTTCCGAAATTAAAGTTATTTTTCTCTTTGTAGTGTTATTTTTGGTAGTCGGTTCTTATTTTTTTGTAAAAAGTTTTTTATTTTACTTACACTTTTTAGTGGGTCAGTTTTGAATTTATCTAAGTTACAATATCCTAATGTTAACTGCTCATCACCTTTTACAAAATATTTATTTTCCCGATGCTCGGACGTTGATTGTTGAGGAGTTCTCCTGGTAAGAACCAGGAGAACTGCCACTCACCATATGCATAGTGACGAGCATAAATCGCTTAATCGCAACCCGTTAAATAAGTATACTTATTATTATATTGTTCCGGTGGTCATATGTGGTCTCCATCATCAGTTCCACTTCACCAAATGGTGCTTTCCGAGAGCAAATGCACGAGTTACTATAAAAAATACCCAAATCGCTATAGGTTTGCCTATAAAATTTGAGGGTTTCCCTCGATTTCCATGGGATGCCCTCATCTGATTATGATTTGGTGGCAATGGGACCATCTCGGGAGTATACCCTTTCAAACAAAAAAAGAATTTTTAAAATCGGTCCATAATTAACGGCGTAATCACGTAACAAACATACAAAAAAAAAAAAAAACATACCGCCGAATTGAGAACCTCCTCCTTTTTGGAAGTCGGTTAAAAATCACAAAGTTATAAAGTTATGTTACCGGGTTGTCCGTACAAAAACATGCTAACGGCGCGATTGATAATAATTTGGCAGTAGGTACCTAACCGTGATTGTATTATAAGTAATTAAATGGTGATAACATTTTCCATCACACTTCAATATTTTTGGGACAAAATATAACATGGTGTAAATATGATTGAAATCGATTCAGTTCCTTATTCTGAACAAACTATTTTCAGGTTTCGCATATACTAAAAATAATGTTGTATATTGTTATTTTTTCCTTTCTTTGATATAAAATTGTTTTTTGCATGCTATCTCCATCGCTTAATATTGTCCACTTTTCTTGTATGTTAGCTTGTGTTAATTGTTTAAACAGTGCAACGCTGAGATAGACCAATAAATAAATTAATTAACCAATCAAAACATTGCATCAAGCCGGCTATCGAGCAATAGACGTTAACGAACACATAAGTTGGTACAATAATATACGTGGTTTGTAATTGTGGCGCTACAGCTACTTATTGGAGCTGCTGCTGATTGCCTCCACTCTAATTAAAGGGTAAAGCATAAGCCATACATATGCGTTAACATAACATTTAACTACCTACATGTAGGTACCTATTTCGGTGCATACAGTCTATATGAAATCTACAAACAGCGCTTTAGCTAATGTGGTGTGTTTATGTCTGTATAACTTGATGTGTGCATTAAAATCGCCGGATTCACTTATATTTTACATGATAATGGAGGGGTTTTATAGAAATAATGGAAATATGCTTTATTTTGCGCAAATGCACATTAAAAGTCACATTTTAAAATTATGCAGTCCAGGAGACCGTACGAAACGCCTGCAAAAAATTTGCACATGCAGGTGAATAAAACCGGCCAAGTACGAGTCTGACTCGCGCACGAAGGGTTCCGTACCATTATCTATAAAAATGGGTATGGGAGCCCCCTTAAATATTTATGTTATTCTGGTTTTTAGTCTTTGTTGCTATAGCAGCAACAGAAATACATGATCTGTGAAAATTTCAACTGTCTAACTATCATGGTTCATGAGATACAGCCTGGTGACAGACGGACAGACAGACGGCGGAGCCTTAGTAATAGGGTTCCCGTTTTACCCTTTGGGTACGGAACCCTAAAAATAAAAGCCAAATGCAATATAATTATATAATCCAATATAATCTATCCGGTAGATAGAAAGGATCCATGAAAAAAGACTATCTTTATAATAATGTCGTCATGAACTTTAATAAATAACTAACAATAACATTACAATATTTATCTATATGAATAAGGAAAGATACACATTACCAAGGAAGGGAGAGACACACAACATTTAGGTAGGCTACGTGTACACATACGTAAGAGTATAGTTTATTTACAGATCTCGATATATGTAGGTAGGTACAGGCAAGTGTGAAACAAGTACATCCGACACCGGTACTTGGAGTGCTGCCAAACGATAGTTCCTAAAGTCTGGGTTTATAAGTGACGATTACGATCCGATCCATGTTGGTGTGAAGGAAATCATCTCAAAGGTAATAAAAAGTTATATTTTTGTCAACCACAACATTGAAGTTCCGTTCATTTTGCTTGATATATAGATTTTACGTTCCGTAGACGTAACGTGTCCTAGACGTTAAGCTTTTGATGTCATAGACAGATTATTGGAAAAAAATTAAGAAAGAAAAGAGAAAAAAAGAAGAGAGAAAGAGAGAGAGTTTAAGTAAAGGAATTTAGATTGTTTAAGAGTTTTAGGTATGGTATGCATCCTGCCAGGGTTGCGAGTTTATTCGAAAGGGATATCGTGGCCCTGGCACACAGGCAACTGAAGGAACACGGGTGGGTTTCAGTCAGTAAAATTCTGACACGACCTCCCAGGTCCGCCCAGAGCGGGACAAGTTATTTAGTAATTTCCCACCAAAAAAAAAAGGTTTGGTATGCATCTTCTGCTTCCAGCAATCATTTGCTATGAAAGGAATCGAAATTGAATAAAGCAAGAATTCCAATTATTATCATGTTGATATCGCCCACTGTAAAGTCATAAAACACTAAATCTTGAATCACGAAGAAATACCAGTGTACCTACCATGAATTGTACGCGTAATAAATATCAGTGAAAAACTAAACAAACGGTTAACAATGATTTACAATGGAATTAAACGATGCAATAGTTATTTAAACAGATATTAGCTGTCAATAAAAGCCCGCATTTCTACCCATTGTTTGGGTTCATAAATTAAATGTAAATTATACGAGTATGCGGTATGTAAATCAATCGTTTTAAAATTTATATCAATATTTGGTAGGTGTAGAATTAAACACGAGAATAGTAAAGATTGGTTGTTTGTCTGATCTGATGCAATCAACTAAAATTATTTAGATTTGGCTACACGATTAATTGGTGTACTACAAGGGAGTACAGACAGCTCTATGGGACGTTCGCCTAAAACAGAGTGGACATTCTAGCAACAGTAATTCTTAGATTTCGATCTGAATTAGTTACCTAAACACAAGTACGAGTATGTAATAAGAGTTAATGACTGCATTAACTAACATTGATACATCAAATTTATTGTTGCTAGAAAATTACTATTCATAACACGAGTCATTCACTTCCTCTCAAAGAAGCTCATAATATTTTGTATTCCGTTCCAAGAAAAAAAAAAAGCTTACGACACAAGTTTTCCGTCAATAAATTTTTAAATCGTAAATTCTCCATCGTAATTGAAAACATTATACGTTAATCTTAACTATCCAATATTCAATATAAAAGTACTAAAAAGTGCGTAACAAAATGAAAAAGCTACTCATTCGTAAAACTGTTGGAATTCTCTCAAAAGATTTAGTTGAACAACTTTACGGCCAGACGAATAAATCAGAAAGATGCGTACAAATCACTACCGCTTTTGCAGCGATATCGCACCTACCGAGTCCCGATGTATTGGCGATGCCTACAGATTGATGTAGCTTGTACCAACACTAAACAATTTTATACTCGGATATAGCCAACAAAAGTTAAGATTTACGAAGTATACTCGAAACAGCTTTGTGGATGTCCGAACGTAGGTGTAGCGGTGGATATGAACGAAGATAATGTTGCTATGGATAATAATATGTTTTCTATAAATTATTATGAAGACAGAAATCTTGCTCATTTGTGACATAAAGTAAATGGGCTGTTCTTAAGAATATCATTTTCGAGGCGACTTACAACTTAAAGGGCGACTAATTATTTGCTGCAAAAAAAAATAACATGGCAGCGATTAAATATTATTTCTAAATCGCTGCAAAGTCATCTACTGTTATTGAATCATTTGGGTTAGGTTAGGTTAGAACAGTAACCATTAACAAGCGAAGGCGAGCGAGCGAAGCGAGCGTGCCGCGGTAGCGGCCGCCGAGCGCCAGATCCCCTCTATTGTTGGTAAATTCAGTTACCAAAACAAAAATTCGATGCCAGTTTAAATTAAAATAAAGCTAAAAACTGATATATTAATATGCTACCTATTACTTATTACGATACTCCTTATTAGCTGCCAACCCATTATATATGGTACCCACTCTATTTTTTTTTAAAACCTATGTTCATTTTACTTAGTTGCCGCATTAAATACATGCCGTTCTTAAATGGAACATGATCAAACGGAAATTAGATAATTTCCTTAAAATTCCTGCTAATTAGTTGCCAAACTTAAAAATAATTAACATGTAGCTATTTTAAAAGTAAAAATAGATAGTTTTACAACGCGTTACGTTAACGTTTTAAAAATATCTGCCCTAAAACAAATATCTCTAGATCTGGCCAATCTATGCGTCACGTTGTTTAAAACCAAAAGCCTTATCCATGTCTTGCGTAAGTTCACTCACTTTTTTTCAACTTCGCAACGTTCTACGTTGAAAACAAACAATTGGCGTTGAATTTACGAGTCGTGTTGAGAGCCAAGCCGCTTATTGAGATGACTGTACGACGCTCAATTTAAATTCCCTTCCCCACGAAAGACTATCTGCTTCGTGTGTCAGACCTTTACTTTCGGATTATTACTTCCTCTTTTGAATTTTCCATTCCGTAACATAAGCGTTCTGACAACAACGATTTATGTGTTGATATTGTTTTTATAAACGGTTCAGAAAACTATTTAAAGAACACGTCCTGAAGAACTTTGAATTCTTGCAATTACAATCGCCATTTAAAGAGTACAATCGAGAATAAAATATAACTATTTTCGGTGTTTAAAAAACAAAGTTCATTATAAATCGGATCTTTAAAATGTTTTCAAGTTCTTGTTTCGTCGAAGCGTTTAGACATGGCGACAATGTTGGCACGTCGTTGTCCCGAACTCTTATCGACCCTAATTTATCTTAATTACTACTTAATACCACAATTTGGATTCTAAACAGAGCGCTAACGAAGCGCCTTATGATGCCACCGTCGGCGTTAAATACCACAGGGAGAATACTTTCAAAACGCGATGGGTGCCGATCGCTAATCGAACAATGGGCATGACATACCTAAATCGCGGCATAATAGTAATAAATTCTATTGTTGCTAAACAAAAAGTAGAATGTGGTAACAGAGGGTGACACGGTTGAAGCGCGACGACAATGCTAAACGGAATATCAATATCAGAGCATCACTTTTCATATGCCGACTGGGTTGGTGGAGGACAATAGGAAATAAACTCTGTTCCAAACAGTTTAGAGTTTCGAATCGTGATTTTGGTGGCGTGTAAAAAATACGACGGCATTCATGCTTGCTCCTGCACCCGATATTGGATTTCAAACTCTTTTTCGAGTAATTTTTGAAAATGCAATCTGTGTATGTTAGCAAGCAGGACGGCTGCCATTTGTCTTCGCAAACGAACCGATTTGTGCGTCGTAGTATGGGTAACGGATGTTGCAGAGAGGCACGTGGCCGAACAGGCTGACTTATTGTTACACTGACTTATTGCGATTCTCATTGAAGTCTATTAGTGAATTAGACTGAAATAGAACAATCTGTTACTGTCAATGGTAATAGAGATTTGTTATTTTGAAACTGGTGGAAGATTTATAGTTTAAAACATTGGTTTTACTGAAAGTCCTAAAGCATTGTTTTAAAACTCATGGATAAAAAATACAGGAAATAAACAAAACCATATAGTTTCCTATGGAGGTAAGGATATGAAATCAATGAAAGTTAAGAAGAAATATCAGAACATTGGTGGAAGCTGATCATAGAAAATATCCCCAAAAATACACCCGAACATAGTTTTATAACTCAATGATCAAAAATGAATTCAAAACCAATAAAACTATATTCCGAACAAAACATTCAACATAAACCATAGACAGTGTAAAAGAGGACGCAAAATTTCATAAACTATAAAACAAAGCAATGTTCAATGCGGCCGTCTTGGTAAACTTTTGGGGAACGAATGAATAATTCACGATGCGAATCGGCAGTCCGTCAAGTGGTTCCCAGACCGTTGCATTTTCTACGTAAATCTGCAGTAATATCTGAGGATATCTTATGCCGTGTTCACGAGCAATATTCTTCATCTTTCTGTTTTACATTCCACTCTGATGCTCGACACATGTCTGGATTTCTGTTTTCTCCTATTATTTGGTTGCTTTTAAATTGTCTTCCCATTTTTGTCACCTTTTTCGTTTTATTGTGTTTGAATTTTTAGTTTCGCATTTTATTGTAGTGTTCAATCGATTTGTTGTGACAAAATATAGGTCATTTTAGTAAAGCTAGATATCCTACCTACTTTGTGTGTGCCAATGTGACTTTTTAATTCATATTATGTACTTTTGAGTTTATCTTGGTAATTACTGACATCAGTCAAGGAAAAGCATCGTGAGGAAACGTGAACATATTGTTAATAACATAACATAACATCACGCCTGTAATCCCCGAAGGGTTAAGCAGAGGCGCACTTATAGTACACCCACATTTCGCCAGTTATGTTTAAGTCCCATGTAATAGGGCGCAAGCCTATTACCATCATTCGGGCACAAATCCAGACTCCGGGCTGCTACTGAGTTTCTGGTGGAAAAACCCAATAAACACTTTGCCCGACCTGGGAATCGAACCCCGGATCTCGTGCTCGCTAGTAGATCTTGCAACCACTAGACCAACGAGGCAGTCTTAAATTGTTAATATAAGTCTAAAATCACCAACGCGTCTTGAGCAAGAGTGGTGATCAATGGTCATGCCTCCCCTGTATGAGAAGCGGCGTTTGCCCTGTAGAGGGACAATAATAAGCTGAATGAATGCACAGCTTTTTTACAATATTGTTATAATATGTATGAACATGTATGGATTATGGCCCACTCCCTCTCATAGAGAGGAGGTCTATGTCCTAGCAGTAGGAACATATAGGCTGATTATGTATGTATGAACAAAACGAAAACAGGGTTATCCTAATATATAGAGAATCTCTGTTTAATAGTAGATAAAGAAATACTATCTTGTACCAATGCTACTCTTAACCTCAATAGCGTTAACTTAGAGAAGTTGTTACTACTACTCCCTATAATGGCAAGAACGAATTTATCGATATAACTTCATCAGAGCAGTTAAAGAAAAAGGTTTCCTCCTTTAAAATCCACTTTCACGTATTCAGTTTTCCATAAAAATCTAATAGAGAAAGCTTTTCGCCCGAGTTCGCCATCTCTCTCCATTTTAATGAATAAGTAAACAAAATTAGTGGGGTCCAATATCGAAATAAGTGAAACGAGTAGGTTAGAGGTACGGGCGCAGCATATAAAGTATCCATTTGAAGAAAATAATTTTAAGTAACGTCGTTTCGGACGTTTTATTCTCGATCCAGAAGAATTTTAAATGTTAATATAGGAACATTTTAGCAAATTGCTCCGTACATCATTTTAAGGCAATAATTTTCAGGGATTAAGCAAATATGAAGACGTGAATTTTCATGTTATTTATTTGATTCGTCAGTATGTTTAAATATTTCAGTCTGCTACTGAATGAAATTCAAAAATAAATCGAACACTTCGAAGCAGATGAAACTTCAATACCTGGTACAGAATCCAAGATTTCATATCAAAACTGCAATATTATTGAAATAAAAATAACTCCACATTTAACCCTCACTTCGCCACACTTGAAAATATCTTGAGTGCATCGTTGAAAGTAAATGCTGGTATAATTCCTGGTTCCACTGCGTTTGGATTGCATTTAGAGACGTTAGGGGATGAAGCCGGATAAACTTTATGTTAACTGTAAGCAATAAAAATAGCCTTTATGACGATACGTGGAATGGTTACGTTTGTTTGCGTCATTTGGTTGTTTCGCCGTGAATTGGACTAGGTTTTATTGAAATAGACGACTTTATTAAGATATATATGAAAGCGTTACACTGAATTTTAGATGGATACGGTTGCGGTCTAGCGGATATAAATATGGAATTGAACGTTTACGGGGATTGTATCGAACACTAGCTTTGCTCGTGGTTTGGACTACGAATCGTTTCACTGAGTTTATGACAGCTGTTATCAGTACTATTATGGAGTTTGTTACGAAAGCAGTGTTTATTGAAATAGTGTTGCAATCACTAGCCTATTGTGATTGGGGTTTGTCGTAAGATAAAGACAAATAGGTAGACTATCCTGTACCTATAGTTACTGTGCTAGACAAGTAAGTTATTTTTTTTTTAAGATACAGTAATATTTATACCATATCTGTCTTTGGGTACATAAAAAGAAACGATTAAGACCCAGATCGAAGAAAGAGATATTTCTTGTCCATATCTCCAACGTCTTATATAACCTTACAGGAACTAAATAAGAGAAAAGCGCCGAGTCCTGAAGATAACAATAATGTTCAGGATTTAAAGATTGCGAAAACGCATAAGCTACCCAACGCTTAAGCCAGTCGACCCAATTCAACACTAAGTGCCCTATTTTGCATACTTCTCCCTTAATGGTCTGTTGTCCTATCAAGCTTTTTGGCACAGTTTTAGAGAACTGTTCAACTGAACTGTGTTTGTTTTTAGTTCTTTCTGTAATGTGTATCAACTAAGATGTTATTACCAAACTTTCATTGTTTACTTTGTGCCCAAAAGATAAGTCAGTGTTTACGTGTGATCACGAAATCATCAAATTGTACCTTTAATAAATCAATCTGTCTAGCCTTTTCCCAACTATGTTGTGGTCGGCTTCCAGTGTAAGCGTATGCAGCCGAATACCAGTACTTTACGTAAAGTGCCTGCCTATCTGACCTCCACAGCCCAGTTACTGGGTAACACGATACCTCTTGGTGAGACTGGTTGTCAGACTTTCGGGCTTCTGACTACCCGTAACGACTGTCAAACCTTTAATAATAATTCATTATTTTTATACATACATACACACATACATAAACTCACGCCTTCATCCCACGGGGGTAGGCAGAAACTATAGAACGCCACCTGCTACGCTCCTTACATATTCCTTTTGCTTCGTTTACGTTCGTACATCTGGGGGCCGATCGCGCTAATTTTGAACGTTAATACCACAACCAAAAACGTTACGTTAGACACATTTCGTATCGCGCTAATCATTTCAACGGAAACGATTTAGCTTTACTTTGGAAGTTACGTTGGAGGAACGATCGATCGAACAATATTTTCACAAAAAATAGCGCGATACCGTTTCTTACATCAGCTAAACCAAAACTAAACCAAAACCAAAAACGTTCCGTTCGAACGGTAATTACGTTGAGAAATAGCGCGATCGGCCCCCTGGTCATACACGCACGCCAGTTGCGAGTACTACGCTCCTAACTTTTCTGTAGAACATCACCAATTAGGTCACTATAATGTCCCTCTAGGGCGTCTCCTCCCAGAATTTCCACTCACTTCTGCATTGTAAATACCTTTTGTTAGTCGCCTTTCATTCATCCTCTCAACATGACCAAATCATCTAAGCATACTTCAATATTTTTTGTCCCTACACCTTTTAAACCGCACCGATTACCGATTATTTTTATATAATATTTCAGGTAAAAACTCATCGATTATCAAAATTAAGTATGTATTAACGTGGTGATACACACTATGTCTTTTTTGGCCATTAGGTTTAATTTTGATGGGGTAACTAAAGTGCCATCCATATAAACAGCATGGTTCAGGAAGGTACCGTTTGGTCATATTAAAGGATGTGGTACGGACACTCAAACTGAACAACTTTCTCCGTGGGACCAACATCGTAATTTGAAGTTTTGTACGGGAATACCAAACTTCAATACCTGCTCGACACAAATGGATGGAACGGCTGATTATTTTTTCGCGAATATGATTCGTTAAATGATAAATGATTTTTATTTCTGTTGTTGGTCCCATGGGGCAAGTTGTTAAGTTTGATGACCCATAAATATGATCACACTTTCTGATACATGCTGTAGATATTTTTACCACGATGTTATTCTGTATTCATTGTTGTTATGGTGAAAAAGGCAATTGCCGCAGGGCTGGTCGCCTACCAATTAAATTGATTGATTCGACGCAAGTTGTTAATCAAAATGTTTGTGTGCCCGCTGGAAAAGCAGCGAAAAGTGCAACCGAAAGACCGTTTAATTTGCACCGGGCGAGATTTTAATTAATTTCGTTGTTGCAGTTTACGGGTTAAAAGTGTTCCGTTATTTCACGGGTGATTATTTTATGAGTTTTCGTGCAGTTTTTTTCGATTCATTTTTCGTGAGATTCTAATGACTGAGGAGACTTATGTTGGTTTTAATGAGGTCTTTTTGAATTCAGGTGGATGAAGAAGCGTAATATAATACGTTACTACATCATATTCACAAAATCTTATTATTTTATTTCTTCATTATGATTGCAAAAACAATTTTATTTGAATATTCCATTGCACATTGCGTAAAATGCAATATGAACAAAACTACCTATTATCATACAGCATCCATTAAAATACTCATTGTATATGCACATGAATTCTTAATAACAGATTGTCCAGCTCATAGCCACATAGTACGTCGGCGCATCTATACGTAGCACCTCTATAGAACGTAACTATGTGCTAACACCACGGAACAGTTAGAAACTAAGACTTCTGGAAGAGGTTTGGAATTTAATCTACTCTTAAGATAAAAACATCCAATGGTTGTCTAACGGTAAAAAGGTAGCTAGCAGGTTTAAAAAACGAAGACAGATAAGCAATTTTAAGACACTATTCAAGTCCTTTAGCAGAATCAGAACAGAAAGTCGCTCTCGACCTTAATATAATAGGATTTTTGAACAGTATGTAGGTAGATACTAGGTACCTAGCAGTACCGGTAACAGTAGTGGTTGGTGTAGCCTGGGTAATTGGCCCTGAACTAGAATGGTTTCAGCTGCAAATATTCACACGATCGTATTGTGCGTAGCGAGTTGAACAATATTTTTGAATGTTTGGTACATTCAAAAATATTGTTCAACTCGCTAGTAAATGCGGTAGGTAACAAATGAAACTGTTGGTACATCCAGTTTAATATCCTTTTAGATCCGGACGCGTCCATTCGCCAAACCGCTGCGACATGCTGCCGCCATTATGCGTGCGTCCATTGGTGTTCAAATTAAATACATAAAGAAGAAATGTTTACATACAACTACGCTGTACAGACCATTACACAAGTGCGTCATATGGTGCTGTAACCGACAATGTGAGCCAGACCTCCCATATAAATGTAGATACGAGAGCGGACCACAATTTTATGATTTCGCATTTTATGTTATGTCTAAATACGGTGTTGCATTGGTCTAGTGTTGAGGCAGCTGCTAAGTGTTCATATATGAAGTACTTTGTATAGGAACAACTGTATCTATTTAGGCTTAATTTTAAGTGTTTTCTGTCTGTTTGTGAATTGAAGCGTGTTCAGTGCACATACATACTTACGCATCTGAGGCAGATAGCTGTGATGTAGAACTTTTTGCTAAAGATCCTAATCGATTAGTCATAATAATCCATCATTTTGTCATCTAAACCGGAAATTCTCAAGTCGATATATTTTGTTTATTGGCAAAATGTGGTATTTAATTAACAATCGTGTCGATTTTTAATTAAAAGTAGGCTTCTAGTGTTTAGCATCAATTAAATATTTCATTACATAATATACTCATCTAACGTAAAAGTTCACACAAACAGGACAAAATAAAAAAAACCGCGAATGAAAACAGTACAAAAATCCGGGAGACAACGGCAGCGGAGATAATGTCCCGTATAATTGTCACAATACGAATTTATGCAACCGGGTCGTTGGGTCCTCACAACGCGTGCGGTGACTGTGACAATGTTACTATTGAAGCTAGAAATGGAGCTAATCCTGGAATATTCTAGTTACATCATCATCAGATTGTGCAGTTTTGCTGTATTAATGCTTCACTTAACAGCTGTCAGTGGTCGACATTTAACGAATTTGAGCTAAACTGGCAGTGAGTAGTTCATATATAAGAGCTGTTATAGAAAATAAGTACGTGTTCATTTGGTGACAGCCGTAAATCGGGAATGTCCATAGTGTTGTAGTAAATTGTCGGTTTAACAGACTGAGGAATAGGTGTTGAGGTGCAGTTTAGGTAAGCTCCTATATCGAGCAGGTTACTACAATAGACTATTATACGAGTAAGTTGATTGTTTTTCGTAGAACCATCTTCTTGCGCATTACCAACTGTATACTAGCAATTTCAGGATTATCCTCGAGCTCTGACATTAGCCTATATTCAAGCTTTTACAGCAACATCTACGCTTGCATACGAGGTCGCATTTTACCGCAATTCAGTTATTCATGTCCCGTGTTTCATTCGTCATCACGTTTTGATGTAATGATTAGTGTACTGTCAACAGAATTAGTGGGAACTACGAACTGTTTCATTTGTTCGGATTATAAATGAAGTACTTTGGTTGTACAGGTTTTAGTATATTAACTGCGGTGTCACGTACAGACCTTATGTTGGTAGGTATAAGAGTAGACTACATCTACTTAATAAAACATCTAGAATTCATTGTCATATAACGAACAGCCCGAGGCGTGGAGCAGAGGCGCGGTGGTTCTGTTCTTCAAAAAAGGTGACAAAACCTTGCTGAAGAACCCATATCACTTCTGAGTCTACGTATATAAGCTGTTCTCGAGAGTCGTCACGAATCGTCTCGCCAGGAGAGAGTTCGAAAAGTTTTCATTACCGTAGACAACATTCATACTGTTTGGCAGATTGTGCAGGACACCGAAAAGTACAACCAGTCGCTGTGTGTGGCATTTGTGAAATACGAAAAAGCCTTCGACTCCATCGAAATATGGGCAGTCCTGGCCTCTCTACAAGGATGTCGAATTAACTGGCGTTCATAGAAGTGTAAAGATGTTTGTATGACGCTACCACAATGACTGTCCAGATCCGGGATAAGAAAACTAGCCCCATCCAACTGCTCAGGGGGGTGAGACAGGGAAATGATATCCAAACAGTTCACCAATGCGTTGGAGGACGTTTTTAAGGCGCTAGACTGAACTGGACAGGGTATCAACGTGAACGGCAAGTACATCTTACACCGTCGCTTTGCTGATAACATCGTCATAATGGCAGACATGCTGGAACAGGTAGATCAGATGCTGCATAGCCTAAATGGAGACTGCGCAGTACGAGTCTCGCGTTTCAAGGGCGGTGCGGAATGGAGCGCAAGGCTTGCACCACGCTCATAACAGGGTATTTTAAACTACATCATTTGTCATAATGAATAATATATTTATTAAAAAAAAAAAAAATGTTAATAAATATTTTTTTTACTTTTATGAATGATTAGTAATCATTGGATTTAAGAAGTGGGCTGCCGTTGTAAGACAATTAAAATGCCACGGTGTATATATATAGTGGTAATTAAATGGTTGCAAAGGAGCAGTTTTGGCGCAGTGGTACTCGTAATGGCCGCGACTTACGAGTTGTAGGTCATATGTTCGAACCCAGACAGGCGCTTTACTTTGTGTAAATTATTTCATCATCACTGCTCTAAAAAACGGCGAAGGAAAACATCGTGAGGAAACTGGCATACAGTCCTAGAACCAAAACATTCGAAGACATGTGACATCTACCAACCCGCACTGAGCCCGCGTGGTGGATTACAGCCCACTTCCTCACAGAGAGGAGGCCTGTGTCCCAGCAGTGGGAACATAATAGGCTGATTATGTAACTGCTCTTAAAACGGTGAAGGAAAACATGAGGTAACCATCCTCATGACGTTTTCCTTCATCGGAAACCAGCCAATGTCCAAAATTCTGCAAACAAATTTCAAAGAATTGAGTCATTCACCAAACTGCACTAGGCCTGGATTATAGTCCAGCAGTAGGAACATTATGCCTGATAATGCTAATAGGTATGTTTTTTTTAATCACCACACTTGGCAGGTAGACGACCAATAGAATAGAATAGAATACTCTTTATTATGTACACCATAAAAATTACAAATATAAATGTTGAAATTTTAGATTGGGTGACACAATGGACGGTCTTATCGCTAAAAGCGATCTTTTACAGACAACGTTTCCGATCTATGTCATGTTTATAGAGGTATGAGAAACAGGGTGTAAAGTCTACTTATCCTCTATAAAAAGGGAGGATCCTCCGACGAGACGGGTGTTGTGTTTAGAGGTTAACTGCCCGGCGATTGATGTCGGGACGAAGTCTATACGCTAGGCGCGCGGTAAACTATGCTTGTGCGATGCAGGACTTTGCGTGACGTCAATGTGATTCGTAGTTCGCATGGGGCGATGTAGATGCCGCCACATGTTCTTCTCTCGATTGTGGTCGTTCTTCTATAATCTGTGATTACATACCTTCGTCAGCCTTCATTACCTTGATCAGCGTCAGTTGTATCTTCTTAGCGCTTCATTTATTTTCACCGGTTAGCAGCATGTTATTCAACAATTCTCGTAAGTAGTATAATGATCTAGGTACGTCTATTTTTGTTTCATTGTAACACTATAATATTGAACTTAAACTTTCATCTTCCAAAATCTTCTATTTCAAAACAACGGAACAACTCAATATTTACGTAGACGGAGAAAAGCGATTATGGCGAAATGTTAATTAATATACACGAGTTTACGTCAAATATTCAGTTCATTTTACTTAAGAACCTCCAAATTGACATCAGAAAGAGAATGTTCAACCCGTTAAATTGCCATGGGGTGGTCTGTGTGACCCCATCTGAGCTGAAATTACACTAGACACAAAGAAAATTTAAGTGTATTTTGGTTCAATTAGTGGGAGGGTTAGGGGTGTGAAATTGCGCGGGGACAGTAATTTATTTTAAGTGTGACAGCAGACCAATTTCGACTGGGCAGCGATTATAGGTTTTGAGGCGTTGGTGTAGGGGCGAAGTGTTTGGGTGATAAAAAGCATTACCTACCCAAATGCCAATTATAAAGACTCCTCAAATTACCAAATATGTAATTAAAATTCATTGTTTCAACACATATTTTTCTCTTATTCAGTGCTCATCATCATCATCATTTCAGCCGAAAGACGTCCACTGCTGGACATAGGCCTTCCCAAAAGAATAGGCCTCCGCCAAAGGGGGGGGTTGGCCATAATCGCCACGCATGGCAGGCGGGTTGGCGATCGCAGTATGGTACTCCTACAAAATATAAATCACCAGCTTCTGCACGCGACTTTTGTCCGCGACAAATTTTTTGTTTTAACATAAAATAAATTTTATGACACTTGGAAATACTGTAGCTTCCAATTATTAAAAGAAATTCGGAATCGAATCAGTAGTTCCGAAGATAAACTCACAAATACCTCTTATTATAATATTATAGGTAGTATAAATATCCCTTAAGTCCACACATACAGAATTAGTACTTAGATAAAGTATAATCACAGATAACAATCAACTTAATTATGACGTCAGACAAAAGCTTACGACCTTGCCGTATCAGAATTAAAACCAGTCATAAAACATAATGACGGTAGGGCTTTGATAACGTTATCAATAGATATGTCTAATTAGGGATTTTGCAAAGACCTTTTCCGATATGTTTCCGCTAGATTATAAACGAGAGTTATTAAGCCAGGGTGAAATAGGTTCACAGCGTGAAATTGAAAAAAATCTAAAGTTGTTGTAACTAAGAGCTGGTTTTCATTGAAATCACTTTTATCTGAAGGATTTGGGCGGTTTAACAACTTTTCTATAGAAATAATATCAAATATTCTTCAGAAAAAAAGTTACCTAACGATGCAGATAATTTCTAATGTACTTACCTAGTCATTTTATAGGTGTAAAAACATCGACACGACCTAAACCAGAGCTTATCTAAAAGCTCTTATTTAGGTCGTGTCTTGATTTTTTTTAAATATTTCAAGCTATCTAAACGCAGAATAATTTGAAAACATTGAACAAATTTTTAATTTTTTTTATGTCTATGGCAGTTTTACAGCCAACCTTTTAATTGGCTGTAAAACTGCCACAAACTTTTTGTAACCCTAAAATATTATTCTACCCCAATTATTCATCCAACAACCCATTTTTCGTTATACATATTTCCAAAATATACATGCGATGTATTTTCTATTTACAACAACATCATACAACCCGCGTATAACCGCTTGGGGTATAAAACGTACAAACAAAATTATGCTAGAGAAACAGGCATTGGAGGAGCGAACATAAATTCCTGTGTTACACGGTTAATCAACATAGAAATTGTAATTCGAATATTGGCCCCACAATTACAATACATTTACATACAGATTTGGTCGGATTGAATTTCTATGGTTACAGTCAGCTTGTTAATTTGCCTAAAAGGAAAGTAATTGCTCAGATGGAATTTATACCCCATACGAGGCCTATGAGAAATATCGAGTGTACTATAATAAGATTCCTACGGAACCCAGCCTTTCTGGAGTCGTTATTTTGCTTCTAAACTTTCTTCGATTATTGTCATCATTAGCAATCAAATCGTTGATTACACTATAACTTTTTCATTTTATAGTAATTTCAATCATTTGCTTTCTCTATTTATCTAAGAAAAATATTGGTTCTGAATTTCTATTATCCTAATCAAACCATTCTATGTGTGTTTTACAAATAAAGGATCCATTGATGTGTAAAATTGTTTCATTACATTACATTATGTTAAAATTTTCCAATGAGTTGTGGGTCAAGTCATTATGAATTCCATAAATTATTATGAGAACGAATATTAAAGGAAAACTGGTAAAACATACATTCAAAATTATCTGGTGTGTAATGTTTTCCCTCGAAAATGTAGAAATGAAAACATTATTGAGTCTATGATTTTGTGTTACAGGGGTGAGTTAACTACCCACTCATAATATTTAAAAAAATACTATTTTTATTGCTCAAAGAAAATATCTCTAGCTCTACACTTTATTTTTTAATATATTTATTAGCTTAGCAGGGTTAGCTTCTAAGTGTTTATTTATGACCATTCGTAAAATAGACTATATCACCAAAGGTATACCTCATCATTCATCATTTTCATTTCAGCCGAAAGACGCGCGTCCACTGCAGCTGGACATAGGCCTCCCCCAAAGGTGGCGTTTGCCATAATCGCCACGCTTGGCAGGCGGGTTGGCGATCGCAGTATGGTGTTTAAATGCATAGAGAACGCTACTACCCGTTCTCTAGTAAGTCCCTTAGTCGCCTTTTACGACACCTACGGGAAAAAATGGAATGGTGCTATTCTTTACGTCCGGCACCACACGGGGCAAGTTGTAGCTACCTACCATAATATATCAATTATACCAAAACAATGCTATTCTATAGCTGCAATAGAAACTATTCACGAACGTAGCATGTAATCGTTTTATTCGCCATGATTGCACTCGGTGAATAAATATTTCTTTTTTTTCCACACCCGCAGCCCCACAGTTTCCGCCGTACGAATAATTGTGAGCATTCGGTCAATTGTACCGGCACGCGCCATTCTGAGTGTTTTGCTGGCGTTCTGTAAAGAAAAGTGACGCAATTTTTCGACGATTATGTATGAAAGGAATATATTGGGTGCGGAATGTGTGAGAAAATATCTCGTGGGGAATATTTTTATGAATAATAATTATGTGAAGTTAACAAGTTTTTGAGGCTTCAATATTTAAAACTGACATTAAAATTCAATCGTGCTATTGCTGGGATTTATATATTTTATCAAATGGAAAAACGTAAAATAGTTAAATCAAAAAGAAAACAGTAGGTCATAGAATTCAAGTCGTTCAAATTGAAGTCGTAATTTCGTCTTTGCGACAACCAGTGACAAGAACTTGTCAATAATGTTAATAAAATTAATTAGTTGTGTTTTGACAGATCAACTCCCGGTTTCTGCAACGAAAATTATCGACGCGTCAAAATTAAACGTAAGGATGCGATTGGCTGTTGATAATTCGTTCAACCAATTACAGTAGTTTCCGCGCGCTTGAGAATTTCTTAGCTAATATCTATGTTGATTTTTGTTCCAGAAACTGGGCGTAAGACAGATTAAAATCAGGGACCATTTTGGTTACCCATTGAAAGGGTTTTCGATAGGGTTTTTCTAAGCGGTTAAGCTAAAACCCATACGATATGGGTAACCCTTTTGAACGGCTTAAATTAAATTTCGGTTACCCGTTGAAAGGGTTTTTTATAAAAACCCATACGGTGTGGGTGACCCTTTTGAACGGCTTAGTTTAAGCCATTCAAACTTACCCACACCGTATGGGTTTTTGATTAACTGCTTAGAAAAACCCTATAGAAAACCTTTTCCATTGAAAGGGTTTTCGATAGGGTTTTTCTAAAATGGTAACCAAAATGGTCCCTGGGTAGAATAGAGATAGAATTGGTTATACTACGCGTGCTGGGCGGATATCGAAATAACATAATATTATGATTTTTTCATGTCACTGGGTCTCAATTAAATGCGTACCCACGTTCTTAAAAATACGGGATTTCCCTTTAGATCACAACAATAACATTCCTATGGTCCTGTATATTCAAGACAGAACTGAATTCCATTTACAGTTAAATATAGGTAAAACCCCCAAAATTTACTTCAAAATGTTCTACCCGCTAAACAATAATAATAATTTCAAAAAGTATGATTAAAATTGCTTCTAACACACATAATAAAAACGGTTGCCAGGAGCTCTGTACAATATCATATCTTCCCCTCCCCTAATTTAAGTGTGATGCAACTCATAAGAAAATGTCTTTTAAAACACATACCATGTGGCCCTCTAATATATATTTTAAACTGACTTTATTTGCCTAAATTTGATGCAGTTTAAAGGGTGCATAATTTACTTTAGACTAATTATTTTGCAATAGGGATGCGCAGATGGTGTCCCGAATTGGGGGCAAAGAGGAAATTCAGAGTGACAAAGTTTGTTAGAAAATTTTAATTAAATTGCAAGGTGTTTTATATCGATGAACTGTCTTAACATTCTTCTTTATTAACAAGAATTGTTCAACCAGATTTGAAGAATCACTCCTCTCATAAGATTCAATTTACAACTTTTTTTTACTGAAATCTTACAGCCTGTCGACTACGTTATGTAACATAAAGGAATTAATATCTGTCTGTGAATAAAAGTCTCCAAACGCTGACTTTAATAATTTGAGGGTTTGCGAAGTCTTGTCTATCTTTTTTTTATGGACACACGTTATATGGTATTCATTTTACAAGTAGGTAGACAACATCCTGGAACAAGATATTTTCCAAAAAAAAGCCAAATTACCGATAGCCGATTATCTTTTAAGGTTAAAGTTTGCGAGCACATTCGTAAGAAGCCGGCAGTATCATCACAACGTTAATGTTTTACCATTGTTTGTCTTATTTGTTTTAGTATATTTGTGTGTATTTATTTGTGCTTATATGTAATTAGGTATATAATATACAAAGGCGACATTAATTTAACACACGGGTAGAGCTTAGTGGCCAGTTATCTTAAAAAATATAATAAGATAAAATAATTCGTCAAGTGAAAAATTAAAATTTTCAAACAAACTAAACAATAAAGCTCTCTCTTTCCTTCAATTCGCCTACTCTTTGCACGTTATTTATTTTAATTTAATTGATGCGATTTTATGATCCGATCCCCGGCAAATGACGTCTGCGCTACAGTTCTTTAAGTACAGGTTGTTCCAAAATGCTATTTTAGAAAATTGTTAATTAATCAATAAATAATATCGTTTAATCGAATTAAAATATCTTCATTAAAAGAAAACGTGACATCGTATAGGAGTATTAAATTAATGTCGCCACTAAAGCGGCAGCTGTTTAATATTTATAGTTTGTACTATGTATATTTGTATCTTTGTATTTAAATAAATATTATATCTCAATATTCCGTTATTGCATCTACCACTGTTTGTCTCTGCATTACCCAAAGGTTAACTGGTAGAAAATGCCTATGGCATTAAGTCCGACTCTGTACATTTGTCTGCTTGACGTTTTAAATAAATACACAGTACCTACCACTAGTAAGTACCTACCACTGCATTCAAAAGCATAATCCACACAAACAAACCCCTTGAACGTTCACGAAAAAAGCCGAGACCAATTCCCGACAATCCGACAAATGAGATTCGTTAATAGGAAACTCTGGAGGCAAATTTTTGGCGCCGTAACGTCCACGGTCCGTCCCAGTTGGATTTCCAATTTTCTATACGTGACCTTTTTCACTCCAAATGTCACATGTTCTACAAACGAGGTGTCTTTGAAAACGTAATTAGAAAATTCCCAAACGACACGACGACGCGCGACGTACCCATTCTGTTCTCTGTAGGATTTCGGTGCTCAGGCGCTGGAAGTCGCAAATTAGTTGTGATCTGCATGATATGTTTTTGTAGATATGTAGTTAACTATTGGGTGAATGTTTGCGTTTTGGTATGTGGTGTGGTAGTAATCTGGGGCCCAAGTCTGCTATTTTTATAAATTCAGTCATTCCAACACGATCCCATTGTCATGCCATTGTCATTTTGCTAAAAGTTCGTAATCTGGTAAATTCATAATGGTAGATCATTGGTCGGTCAATGTTCTCGTAATATAATTGTGTTATTATAATGGCATTGCCATTATTATAAAACCCGTTAGTAGAAAATGTCATTTATTTTTCATTATGTACGAGATTACCAATATATGCAATTTATTTCAATGTAGTGTCAGTGGCCGACCATTGGAAAGTCATAATGATGCCATTATAATAGTAGATTACCAAACTTGTCAAAATCAACAATTATGAAATCAATGATCGACTATTCTGACACTATTAAGTAATAGCAGACTTGAGGCCCTGGTATTGAGTTGAATGTAGTGAATGGTTTGTTATGGTTATAAATAACAATAAAAAAGCGCCCAAGTGTGAGTCGAACTCGCACACGAAGAATTCCGAACCACTGTACAAAATTGAACACTACAATTTTTGAAGCGAAAATTTATTTAGCAGCGTTGAGTGATTTCGTATGGACAAAAGTTATGGGTTCGTGTCACCAACACGCTAACCGCGTCACCGACATGCTAATGTGACGTGTTGCGCCAAACTAGCAAGGCGCAGCGGCCTGTGTACATGTATACGCATATATATGTATATTATATGTTATTCCAAAGTTTTAAGATTTCACTTCTGTCGGCACTTCCCATGACTGGCAATTTTGTTTTAATACTTTAATTAAAAATAAACACTTTTCTTGTATGGTGTGGATATATATCCCTTTAATTTTAAACTTTATTTTATTTTTATTATTTGTTGTTATAGCGGCCATATTAATATACGTAGTACATACTCTGTGAAAATTTCTAGTGTCTACCTATTACGGTTAAAAAGATACAGCCCTGTGACAAACAGACGAATGGACGGACAGCGGAGCCTTAGTAGTAATAGGGTCCCGTTGGCACCCTTTGGGTTCTGCCAGGGTTGCGGATTTGTCCGAAAGAGATACAGTGGCCTGGCACACAGGCAACTTAAGGAACACGGGTGGGTTTTATTCCGTAAAAGCCTGACACGCCCTCCCGCTCCGTCCAAAACGGGAGAAGTTATTTGATAAATTTCCATAAAAAAAAACCCTTTGGGTACGGAGCTCTAAAAACAGGTAGGGATTCATTTGGCAAGAGATCTGTCCCTTTTTTTCTTGTTGAAATTGAAACTGACCGTGGCTAATAATTGTGCGGTCAGTTTCACCATCAGAATACAAATGATATTCATACCCAATTGCCTCAGTGCAGTTAGTCAATTAGGTACCTGTAGTTTTTGGTCATTTCAATTTGAAAGAAAGAAAAAAATAAAAATATTTTATTTGCGACACGCACAAGAAATACAAAAATAGCATTTATACTAACATTATCCAAAAACAATCAAGACTTGTGCGACGTCAAAAAGGCTCCTATCTCAGCATAATGCTGCGATATTTAAAAAATAAATACCGCAGCGCTGGTATTCTGATAGGGCCCGCTGTGATGCTGCGGGCTCGCTCGCATTTGACAATGTTACTGATATGTATGAGACACACTGATCTTTTTGGTCCTATTCATAACGATCAGTGTTTGGAATATAAAAAACAACCACTTAGTGGTTACGACATCATTATACGAGTACCTAGTTTAAATCTGACTGTTAGGCCGCCAGTTGCACGTAAGTCCATTAAAATTAATTCCCCATTATATGTAATGCTGTCACTTTCTGATACGTTCCATTAGATAAAGACTGCATTACTTTTAATGGGGAATTAAATTTAATGGACTTACGTGCAACTGGCGGTTAGTCTGGCTGTTTGTGTATGTGAGTTTAAATGTTTGTAAACGTACCCACGATACATGAGAAATTCCTAGTATGGGCAAAGTTTAAAAAAAAAAATATTACACAAAATATAACATCACGCCTGTAATCCTCGATGAGTTAGGCAGAGGTGTGTACCTATAGTATACCCATTTTTTGCCACTTATGTTTAAGTCTCATGTAATAGTGGGCGAGCCTATTGCCATCAACCGGGCACGCATCCAGGCTCCGGGCTGAGAAATTCCAGATGGAAAAACCCAATAACACTTTACCAGACCTGGGAATTGAACCAAGGACCTAGTGCTCAGCAGTAGCAACTTGCGACCACAAGACGAACGCGGCAACAAGACAAATAAAATCAATCAGTCTGCCTAGCCTTTTCCCAACTATGTTGGGGTCGGCTTCCAATCTAACCGGATGCAGCTGAATACCAGTATTTTACATGGAGCGACTAGCTATCTGACCTCCACAACCTAGTAACTGGGTAATACGATACCCCTTGGTAAGACTGTTTGTCACACTTTCGGGCTTCTGACGATCCTTAACGACTGTCAAAGATCTACGAATGACAGCCGAAACTAACGGCTTAACGTGCTTTCCGGGGCATGGAGGAGTCTCGGTATATAAAGATGGGAAGATAGGGTCACTCATCCACAGACCAACCCTGGCAAGCGTAGCTTAACCTGATGGATCACAAGCTCCTCCCAAGCAACGAGGCAAATATAATATAACTAGCTGCACCCCGCGGTTTCACCCGCGTAAGTCTCGATCCCGTGGGAATATTGAGATAAAAAGTAGCCTATGTCTTAATCCAAGGTGTCGGCTACCTCCATACAAAATTTTATCAAAATTGGTCGAGCCGTTTGAGCGTGAAGAAGTAACAAACATATACACACTCACAAACTTTCGCCTTTGTAATATTAGTGTGATTAAAATATTACACACAACATGACATATCATAACATCACGCCTGCCTCGTTGGCCTAGTGGTTGCAAGCGCGACTGTTGAGCATGAGGTCCTGGGTTCGATTCCCAGGTCGGGCAAAGTGTGTGGATTTTCCATTAGGAATTTCTCAGTGGCAGCCCGGAGTCTGGATTTGTGCCCGGTTGATGGCTATTACATGGGACTTAAACATAACTGGTGAAATTTGGGTGTACTATAGGTACACCTCTGCCTAACTCTTCGGGGAGTACAGGCGTGATGTTATGTTATGTAATTAAAATATTAATTATTATTCTTAGGTTTAAATATTGAAGGTGCTTTAAAAAATGCTTATAATCAGCTTACAATGTTCCCACTGCTGGGACACAGCCTTTCTCTTTCTGTGAGAGGGAGTGGACCGTAATCCACCGCGCGGGATGTCACATGTCTTCAATTTTTTTGTTTTAGGACATGCCGGCTTCCTCACGATATTTCCATTCACCGTTTTGAGAGCAGTGGTGATGAAATAATTTACACAAAGTAAAGCGCCTGTCTGGGTTCGAACCCACGACCTACTTACTCGTAATTCGGGACCGTTAGCACTGGGCCACCACTGCTCTTTAAAACATGCAATAGTATTTAAATTGTTTTTCAAGCATAAATAAAATAATAGAATTGTCCTCCCAGCGGTGTTGTGGCGCACTCGCTTAATTGGTTTAGATAAATTAACAAAGTAGTTCCAAAGAGTGATATCCCACGAGACATGGTTTAATTGTAAACCCGCCCGCCCTTGTTTCAACGATTCTTGCATTGATAATGAGTTTATAAGATTATATTTAACACTGTTTCTTGTAAAGGTGTTGTTTAAGGCGCAGATATACGATTTTAGTGACTTTTAAATGCAAACTATAAATTATGCAAAAAATGTATGTTAAACTGGAACGCTTACACATCAATTATATATGTTAATATTTAAGTATTTAACGAAAAAACTTTATGAAATAAATTCTGGAAGTAATGCCTACCCAAACATAAATAACGATATTGATTTCAAACTTCTTAAGATATATTCATAATATTTTTATTATTTTTTTGTATGTAGGTACAGACCATTTTACTATCTAATTATGACTATTTCAATTATTCATATTTTCGTTACTAAAAATAAATATTCCCTATGAAACCGAAAGGGCGGCGCGGCATGAACGCGCATATGTATGGACAAGGTCAACAGCGATTACCCGACGCTTAAGTAAAAGTTTGCGGTATTGTGTAAGTGGGGAGCGCAAAAATATGTTGACGTTCTGCGTTACCAAGACAATATTGGTACCTACATATTAATGTAATTTTGATATAAGAAATAAAACTGCATTGCAATGCTAATAAATTCTTTTTTTTTGTATTTACCATACAAAAATAAAGTAATTTATTATTTATTAATACGGTTACAATTTATACACTGGTTAAATAAAAAGTGTGAAAAATAATAATTTAATATAATAACTTAACCAAAACTATTAACATACTAAAATTTGGCGTCGCAAAATGCCCCTTAAACATAATTATTACATTATGTATTATTAATCTAATGTAATAAACTATAATAATCATAACAAAAACGTCTTTCACTGTCAACTATTCCAATATTATCTTCATTACCAACAGTCATCTAATACCGCTCGGAACTCAATACCTCCACAACATATTCTGTGCTCACATCAAATTCGAGCGATATCGACAACTCGCGAAGATATGGAGCGTAGGGAAACTGTGCAAACGGTTCGAGCGATAAGCTCGACTTGCATGAATTTGAATAACAAACAGACGTCCTGCCACAGACAGAACAACAAAAACACAAACCAATAATCTAAATGGACCTATCAGAGCGCGTAAATGCTCAAAGCAAAATGCTTTCTTTTATAAATGTGCATAACGCAGTAAATGGTGGTGTTCATAAGTGCTTCGCCAAACTTCGCCGCGCCCGTAGGTATTTGCCTCAAGCGATCGTCACCCCTAGTTCTTCATCCTTCCACTGCCATTCCTATTTTTTTGTTGCTCACCCTTTGATTAATTTTGACATTTTATACCCACAATTTTAATTTCAACAAGGTTTTTACTTTTATTATTTTATTAATATTTTGTGTAAACGCCGGGACCGATGCCCTAGGACATAATAGTGACCTAATTGGTGATGTTCTTGTACTAGCAACCGGCGGGCGTGCGTGTATGACCAGATTTATGAACGTAAACGAAACAAAGGGAGTATGTAAGGAGCGTAGCAGCTGGCGTTCTATAGTTTCTGCCTACCCCCATGGGAAGTAGGCGTGAGTTTATGTATGCATGTAATATATTATATATATATTTTGTGAATGTGGGAACGTATTAACGTTCTCACATTCTACAAATCTACAGTCTATTAAGACTGTAGATTTGTAGACCATTTTCTATTTTGTTAAGTACCATGTACCTTTCAACACTGTAATTTGAAAACATTGTATAAGCCAATTATTTTTAAAAGAGTAACCGAGGAGTATCTGGCCGGTTCTTCTCCATAAGGAAACGACCAACTGGAATCGTGCACCTAGCTTCTGACGTTTTATAAGTGCCCATGTATATAAGTTTTTAAGAAATAAAATATTTTGAGTTTGATTACAATTTGCATTTCTGTGAAAAAAGGTGATGATTTTTTTAATAAAAGCCTATTGAAATTGTGAAATATTTTGTTTTTGAGGCTGTATATATATAATATAAATCTTTATTCTCAGACCAAGGTTCATAATAAAAAGCAAAATTAAATTGGTAACTAAAAACATACACGCTTAACAAACTTATTATTTATCTCATATAACTGAATAACGGTATGTTTGCCGCCATCCAGTGAGATAGCACTAGGCCATCCACCCTACCAGTTACAGTAGCCACGAGGCTGTTGGGGCTGTCGCGCACCCGACGCATCAGTGATGCGATCCGCAGACGCAGCCGCCAGCCGAAATCCGGAACGCGTGCGTCCGCGAACATCCCTGACGCGCTACAGAAGCGCGGCAACCCCAGCATTACCTGGAACGCGTTATTGTACTGGACTCGTAGAGCATTGTACGAGCCCTGCGTATAACTGACCCACAGGGCACACGTGTACAGCGACTGGCAGGAGGCCCTAAACAGTGTTATTTTAACCTCTGGCGTACACAAATATGTCTAACTATTATAGTTAAGTCACAATAACCATTTTTTGTTCAAATTTGTCAAATAAAACACGGGTAGAATTGAAAGTTGATGACATTCGTATCATGTACCCTTATCCAACTAAATAGTTTCATAATCAAATTTAATTGTGTATAACTGTAAATACCTCTTTGAATTATTCGGACCTTTCGTTTAGAAGTTACGAAAAGCCTTACGCTTAGTCTATTATACCAGTAAGTATATAACTACACATTTTATTTTTTGTAAACTAGAATAGTAGTTTGTAATAAATAATAAAGTATCTTATAATATAATAAATAAAAAGATTGCAATCATTAGTTTTTGGAAACTATCTTTTAAACGGGTTGGAGTTCTCTCCGTCCCGTTTGTGTTGTGTTTGTTGATTTTTGTAGGCGAAGATATGAAATCCTCTCAAGTGAAGTCGCGAGCGAAGTGCTAGTGACACATATTTAGTTTTAATATACTCATCTTATAGCATTATAAAACAGATAGAACAATTCTTATAAATATATTTCAAATATTTCAATTCTTACAAAATTCACGGTCATCATAAAAATCACTGGTAATCAGGCTTATCAGGTATTCATGGTGTAGCACATTCAATATGTTTGGAATAATTCCGTAACTTAATCCTATAATAGTCTATTCCGAAGCGCTAAACCGAAGTATCGGCCGAATGTTCGGCCGTTTTATAACTTCCACAGTTTCCTTTTTTGAATTTGAGTCCTTACCTGACTTCAAGTCACAGTTTCGACTTTGGATTATCTCTTCGACAGTCTTTTTTTTTTTCGCCGTAGTCAGCGATAGTTAGCCATAGTATCGAAACGAACGAACATTCGGCCAAAACTTCGGATTTATGTTCGGAGTAGACCCCCTGAACACAGTAGCCTTCCTCTAATCAAAGCTTATTTTTTCAACGTAAATGAGTACAAGTCATAGATAAGCGAGCAGTGAATATCAAAGTGAACAGCATATTGATATTAATATGACTAAATAATGAATCTGAGCGTAAAACTCAACGGGATATTCGCCGAATCGCACTATAACTGCTGGTACTCGTAGCTGTAAGCTGTTACTTTATTTATAAAATCATTTTTGATATATTATACAAATTGTTCCTAAAGTACAATAATGTTAACCAAATTCAGATTCATTCTTTTTCTTTTCCTCAAGTATAGCTTCCAATGCATCCTAGTTGATCTTCTAAATAACACAAATATAGTTTGAAAGACAAGTCTATGTGCTAAAAAAAACAAAATCGGATTAAAAATGTGGTCTGACAACATACCAGTCAATATTAATGTAAACAATAATGTTATTAACATAGAATCACATATAAACGCAACTGCAATCAATGATACAACGTGACTTATGTTTCGTTTCGACATAGTCTTCTTACCGCAAGATAAAACAAACCTAATTATTCTTATAAAAACAAAAAAATTAATGATCATCATAAAAACCAATGGAAATATGCTATATAAAAACCCATCGAATTCAAACATTTTTGGAATGATTACATCACATATTCCTATGATAATACCAGCTATTCCGTAAGTGAATACAGTAGCCTTCCTCTTCTCACAGCTTAGTTTGCCAACGTAGACGAGTACAAGTCTTAAATAAGCGAGCATTGAAGAACAATGTGACCAGCATATTGATATTATTAGTAAATAATGACTTAAAAAATAATGATTAGTCTGAGAGTCACCACTCTCCAACAAAATTGGAAATACAAAAGAACACTGGAACACTGTACCAGTTATGATTTGGTTCAAGCTGATATAGTTCTGGAGGGAACGCCACTGTGGCAGGACACACCATGTTGTTAACAACACTATAACACACATAATCGACAAGCTGGATCCCGTGAAACACACTATGTCTGCATAATCCAGAGTTGTGTTCATTTTCACTGCGATGATTAACTATGGTAAAATTGTAGAAGTCAATAATTTCAGCAGCTGTCTGTATGGTGGTGGGTTTATATTCCAAATGTTACTAGTACATAATAAGTACATGTCATTAAAGCGTTGTTGGGGATAATTTTTTTAATCAATATCAATTATTTTTAATTAGGTAAATATTTGACCGGCGATATATTTATAACTGAAACATACGGTAACAGGCTGCCAATTAGACTTAAATTCTAATGTGCAAACACTATGGATAGACAAAATATGGCTACTACCAAGAAAAGAGTAGTGACTCTACTGACTCTGTTCTTGGTAGTAGCCATATCCTGCCGACCTGGGTGCTGCGTGATGAAGCACAACGGCAACCTCGTTCAAACGTTAGAAAATATTTTAGTTTCTCACGCAAAAGTCGAAATATAAAATTTACAGCATTTTGGCAAGAATTAATTTGGTTATTTCGAAATATACTGGATTTTTATGAATATTTAATCTAAAAATTTGTTCCTCATTGCTCGCGTATTTTAGATTTGTACTAATGCTATAAGAAGAGGAAGGTACTGAGGTGTTCACTTGTGGATCATCGGGTGCCTAATGATTTCATGTCTTTTTTCTGTGATCTTTATAATTATCGCAAATTTTATTGTTTTTGACTTAAACATAACCGGCGAAATGTGGGTGTACTATAGGGGGATAGGTCTACACCTCTGCCTAACCCTTCAGGGATTACATGCTTGATCTTATGTTTTATTGTTTTTATATAGGATGTTCTGTCTATTTTATCATGTTGAAATTACAGTTTGTCAAAACAAAACATCATGCAGTCATACTATAACCTTTGTTATAATTTATACATGCATTTTTTATTGGTTACCTAATGAACATGATTGATCAAAAACATGTCCCTAGTTTAACTAGTCATACCTACTGTTTCCCTTATTAAAATTAATTGACATTCATTAAAAAAAAAATATCAGTGATAACAATAATAATGAAACTACTTATGACATTCGCAAATAAAAGTAGAAGCCATGCACACAACTTAGAGCATAAACGTAAAATCGATTGTTTGACAAAAATTGAAGATAACTAGAATTTGAAGGTAATCATGACAACAGAAATGAACGTAACTCTGGATTACGACGACATTTTGCATTTTACGGGATCTGGACTATCGATATTGTGTGTTATAGTGTTGTTAACAACATGGTGTGTCCTGCCACAGTGGCGATCACTTCAGAACTATATCAGCCTGAACCAAATCCTAACTGGTACCATATTTCTGTGTCTATTAACTGTAACTCCATTTTTCCAATTCCTGAATGAAACTTATACTCTCATGCAATATGTTTTCGTAACATCCATATGCTGGTCGCTCTGTTCTTCATTGCTCGCGTATCTAAGACTTGTACTCATCTACGTTGGAAAAATAAGCTATGAGAAGAGGAAGGCTACAGTGTTCACTTATGGAATAGCTGGTATTACTGTTGGAATAAGTTTTGGAATCGTTCCTAAATTAATAAGTGTGGACGGACCAATTGATAATATTATAGGCTTATTTTCAGTAACCTTTATAATGATGGTTAATTTTGTAATTGTTACAAGTATTGTTCTATCTGTGTTATCATGCTTTAAGAAGACTATATCAAAGCGAAATATCAGTCATGTTGTATCATTGATTACAGTTGCAATTATATGCGATTCTATATTAATAGCATTAATGTTCTTGTTATTTTTTTCCAACTATAAACCAACATTTCTCCGTTATGCAACAATGTTTTTTTTTACACATAGACTCGTTTTTCAAACTATGTTTGTGCTATTAAGGAGAACAACTAGAAAGCTTTGGAAGATATACTTCAGAAAAAGAAGGAACCGAAATGTAAATAAGATAATATAATTTTTTTTTTGAGTAAAACGTAAGTAAGTATATCTATTCTTGTTTTATTAACAAAAACTCATATTCCAGGGAACCAACTAAGATACAAAACTGTGAACTCAATACGCTACGTAGATCACTAAATTAAGGTTCATATCCATCTGCTTAAGAGATGATAATTATCTTCAACATTTTATTGATTTATTATTATTATTTATTTAACCATTTATGTACACACATATATAAACATAAAAGAAGAAAAGAACATAAAAATACGTACAAAGGTGGTTTTAATGCTTTTATAGTTTTTTTTTTTGCTCGATAATGCAATACATTGATCACAACACTTTTCTCCTTACTTTTAAACGAACGTTGCTTAAAGTCCAGTAATGATTAAGGTCTTCTAGACCACAAATTTTTTGATCTTTTTACTTAACTTCTAACAACATTCTTAAAAGGGTGTTTGCGACAACTAAAACAAAAGCTTGCTAAACCTCTACCTACGTGTTATATACTCTAAGACCTACGTAATAGAAGTATAGTATCGAGAACCGCCCACGGCCCTCCGATACGGAGCTTAGTCGTTAGCAGAAAGCGTCGAGCCCTACGACAGACAAAGCCTGCTACATTACTATAAATCAGATCGATCCTACAAACCTGCCACATCTACAAAGAGCTCTGCAAAAGCGATGACAGTTCTCTTTCCCTAACCAAACAAGCAATGCAATTGTAGTAATTCTGTTAAGTCGCTACAGTTTATCTTGACGTGTGTAGCGAGCTCTAATTGGGGTGAATACGCTTTATTAGCAAGAGATTTGCAACTTTACACAGATAAAGGGACCTTTGAAGGGATGTCAATGGTAACTGTTTAACCGCTCACTAGTTAAGAGTTCATGCCATATTTGGGAAACGTTTGATTTGCATCATAAAGCTTGTTTTGAATTTAGCGTACAAAGTTTCACAAGTTTAAATTAGATGAATGAATAAATTAGTGTTTGTAAGACATCTCGTACAGACTTGGAACAATGTTGTCAGATTATTTAGAATACAGATACAGTTTAAGTGGTAATTGGAAGGTCAAAAAAAAATAAGAAAGGAAGTATGCTGCTTTACAACTTTAAATGAGCCTGAAACGTGGTGTTTTTGATGCAGACGACATTTTTAGGGTGTACCACAAAATAAAGCAACAGAACCCTTATAGGATCACTCGAGTGTCTATCTGTCTGTCTGTATGCCTGTACGTCTGTCACAGCTGATTTGCTTCGATGCTACAGAACCAATTAAGTTGAAATTTGGTACACATATGAATTTCTGTGACTCAAAAACGAACGTGTACCTAACTGAAAATGGGGTCACTTTTTTAAAATAAAATAAAAAAGTTTTAGCCACATGTACTATGTACCTACTACATATCCAATGAAAGGACTTGTTACGAGAATTTAATTATTTTTTAAACCATTTTAAAATAATTAGTTTTAAAGAAAATAAACATTTTGATAAAAATACAGAAAATAGTTCTTTACTTATAAGTCTTATAACACATAATATACACACACACACGCATTTTTTTTACTTATAAATTTCAGGAAAACCTATAAGAAATCTATGGTCTTAAAATAACATGGTAAATCAGTCAATATTGTGCGTAAAAACTTACATTTGCAGTTGGAATGTATGGAGGAACATGTTTTTCAACTACAATGTTAATATAAGTTTGTTCTTGGGATAAATTCATCCCAACTACGGAGCCCTTCATTGAACGTGGTCCGAGACGCACTAATCCGGTTTTTTTTGTTTTGTTCATCAAGCTACTCTCCCAAAACAAAGAACCAAACAAAAATGGCAAACGGCAAACGGCTCTAAAAATAAGTACCAATCAGATAATCATACACTTAGAAACTGAAACAAGATCCACAAATCCCGAAATATATTGACCCGAGTCATTGACCTATGGAGGCTTTGTCTTCCACGTTTGACTGGTCACTGTGATTACTTCACCGACCGACATCTGCCTGACCACCTGGAGCAGAATTCTGATACGGTTCGCTCGTCTTAACCCCCATGAAATATTTTCAAAACGGAACGGTCCATTGATCGTTTCGCGATGAAACTTTACTATAAGTACCTTGGACTAATAGCCAAAACGTGACTGGAGTTAGGAGGTAATTTTATAGGAGGACCTTAAGAATATCATACACCAACAATGTGGAGAGGTTTATGTGGTTGGCTCCATATTTATTTGGTCAAAGTCAAATAATTTATTTCAAATGGACACTTATAAAAAGGCACTTTTGAATGTCAATAAAGTAAATAGATTTGATTGCAGATGCCACTTCCATAGGGTAGTTTCTTATGGAGAAGAATAAATTTTAGAAATTCCACAGTTACTCTTTTAAAATGTTTTAAAATATTGTATATATAATGCGAATTTTTTGGTGTTGACTTTCAGTTTAAACTGCAATTTGATAGGTTAAAAGGAAGTTCTCCTTTAAACATTGTAACACCCAATTATTTTTAAAGCAGTAACCGTGGAGTTTCTTGCCGGCTCTTTTCCATAGTGAACGGTCAGTTGGAACCGTGCACCTAGTTAATAACGTTTCATAGGTGCTCATGTTTTATGAAAAAAAATATTTTAAATTTTGAATTTGAAGCAAGATATTTTCTATTTAGTATTAGAAACAGTATATTCTCACAAAGTATTAAGGTGGTTGCAGGCCAAAGTACTGCTATCAAATATGCATTGTCATTGCTACTCATTTTATATTTTTTAATTAGTTTGTGCTTTGAGAACGTGTCAAGTAATGTGCACTTGCACTATTTCAAATATTATTATAATATCTGTGTGCCTGTTTACAATTCTATAGGCACTATTTACGTCAGTCTTATCTTCGCTGTGCTGTGTCTCAACTTTTCCGCGACTAAATTGCTCAGTTTTGCACAATTCCATCCAATTTATTCCCCCCTTACAAAGGTCTTATTTTGAATGAGAGAAGCTTGTTTTAATGTCGTTAATTTAAGACTCCAGCGTCAGTAACGATTTCATTCTGTTGTGTAGTTATACCTATAGGCTAGTTTTCCAATAGTATCGAAGGTAGATTAGGTAATGGACCGCCATTGTACCTGTGCTCCAGTTGGAATATAAACAAAACTGATATTGTAGTTGGAGATGAAAACAGCATTAATGGGTTTAGTGAAGACTGGGACTGTACCGATAATAAATTAGTAAATTATTTTGAGAAATAGGGACAATTTATGGCAGACGACCACAAAATCTATAGGGGGGGATAAACCAACATCATCTTTAAAATGAACCCATTTTAAAGATGATGCTGGTTTATCCCGAAACAACAAAATACCAGAAATGGTAGTCTGATCATTTTGTAAAAAGGGATTTCTTATATCTTTCCGTCCACTGACGGCCAACATTTAAAGCTCCCAATAAAATCGCGAATCGATTCTCATACCATCAACTAGCAATGTGATTCATAAAAAAAGTTAAATATTCCATGCGCTCACCGTCGTCGGGAAACCACTTTTTGTTTGACGTTATACCCAAATTATAGGCTAGCCTCGTAAAGGGGTGAATGACATTGGACAATGTATTATAAGAGTTTATATCTCCTCGTTACAATAATATGGAAATCTGATTGTGTTTACAGCCTTATGTTAAAGATTTTTATTGTATTTCTGATTTTAAATGTACTTACTGCCTTCTTTTATAGGTCGCTATTAAAATAATAATGACAGATACGGAATAGGTATCTCATACATAATTGTCGTATAGAATTTTTGGTACAATTCATTCAGTATTTTAAAACATCAACAAAGTGTTAATGTCTTTATAGACGGGAGTAGTGTAATAATAAACACTTGGTAGAGTTTCTAAGAACTGTTGAGCTCGCTCCAACATTAGTTTAACGACAGAGTGATTCTGAAAGTTCGGTAAGAAAATATATGAATAAAATAATGTGAGTAAACATACGCTAGCACGTAGTGTTAAAATTATGCAATGATATTATATATTATTATAATAAGGTGAGGATTAGAAGACATGGTAAGTAAATCGAGCTGTCAGTCAAAAATAGTCAAAATACTCGTAGTAGAAATATTGTATACATTTCACAGGTAACGGAACTGTAAATTGACGATTCCGTTCTAGGAAGGAGTGTAGAAAGACGAGCTCAGAAGTATCTGGTAAAGTTAATAGCCCTGCACTTTCAGTGCCATACGAATTTCTGATGTTTGAAAAGGCATGTGAAATTAGGATACATCTTGAAGTTTGCTATAACCGTTTTCCATCAGGTATATAGGCCGTTCCAACCATATAAAAATCTAAAGCAAATAATTATACAAGATACCTTTGTTTTCCTTTTCAGCATGAACCATTTAGTATAAGAATTCGCAATTTTACTGAGATTATTGTTTGACTTAATTAATGCCCCTTGTCCTGCATTTTATGCCTGCAGTTCAAAAGAATCAGTAGGCAGATATTTACTATTCAGTAAAAAATAGTAAACAAAGTGGGAATATTATTGACAAAAGCCATTTTTACGTACTGCTATACGGGTATTAAATACAATGCAAGCCAATTTGTTGTATTAAAATTCACGTGTTTCCCAATAGTCGATACATTTGCGATAAGCCTGGCTCACGGTAATCTGACTTTATCGGTATACCTGTTTGAACTGCGACTTTTACTGTGTGCAAACGGTAAATTAATTGCTTATAAAAATCCTTTTTAGGGTTCCGTACCTCAAAAGAAAAAAAACCGAACCCGCATCGCATATAGCATCGCTCGTGTGTCTGTCTGTCTGTCTGTCACAGCCGATTTTCTCCGAATCTACTGGACCGATTAAGTTGAAATTTGGTACACATTTGAAATTCTGTGACCCAAACCCGAACGTGTAACATAAATGAATAAATTTTGAATATGGGGTCCAATTCTGAGGCAAAAATTTAAAAATAAACTTTAAACAATTTTTCTTACTATTCAATTTTCTGTTTAAAAAAAAAAAGTTGCATACTGTGCCGCGTGACATATCAATATTTAAAGTACTTGATAAGAAGATTTTAGATTTATATATTTTTATCATTTTAAAATAATCAGTTTTAAAGTTATTAAAAAACTGATGTGCCAAAAAAATTTAAAAAAGTACAGTGAATAATTCTACATTTTATATAGATTGCAGTAAAACTTATTAGAAGTCTATGGTTTTAAAATAACATGGTAATTCTCTCAATATTGTGCGTACAAACTTACATTTGCAGTTGGAATGTATGGGGGAACATATTTTTTAACTACAATTGGGATAAATTCATCCCAACTACGGAACCCTTCATTGGGCGTGGTTCGACATGCACTTGGCCGATTTTTTAAATAAAATAAGCCATTCTTTGGGCAGATAGTAGATTTACAGTCCTCATCTGGGTCTTAAGCTTTGTAACGATACGATTAGCTGGAGGGCCAGCTGTAGGTCACAAGTTAAATACTAAGACTACAAAAATATACAAAAAGGAATTCCAAACTTCAGCTGCTCGGGATGTCCGGAAACAGGAACGGGATCATGATCATCAGCCGGTATCAGGACAGGAACGGGACAGGGCTGCAGTGTCTTAGATGAATGGACACAGTAGGAGGCAATTCTGTTCAGGAGAGGAAAATTATCTGGTGTAAGTTTAAGTACACATTATGGCAAAGCGATAAAGATATTGAGTATTAAAGGTTTTGTAAGCTGGGTGATGTCTGTGAGCGAGCTATGAAGAGGGTCTTGGAGTCACGCCACCGTTGCAGGAGATCGGAGGCATTGCCTCACGCTCAGCAGAAGGAGAATCCGGGACTCCCTACGAATTAGGAAGCGTTTAGCAGCCAGCCAAGATCAGCAGCGAACACTGGATCAGCAGCTGACGTGCCGCTGACATCAGAGGCGCAGGCAAGAGGAGGCAGCGGTAAGGGTGGAGTAAAGGGTCTTCAATCACACACAGTCACTCATTTAGAATAGTTATATTTGGTATCACAAACAGTCGTAAAATTATAGATCTTATATATTTAATTAAAGGAAAGATAGCTTAAATATAACTCAGACTCCTCTAAAGTAAATAGCACTGATCTAAGATTCAAAACTGAAGTCAAACAGAGATAAGACTCAAAATCGAAGGTTAACGGCAATAAAACTCAGGTAAACTAAATCTTTGTCAGGTCTGATGGCCGCTTTTATAGATTCTGAGCCGACTTTCTAGAAGTCTCCAAACAACCAATCAATTTAAAAATTACTTCTTGTTTGATTGTCGGCCAGAATCAATAAAAACGGCTTACAATGAGAACTTAGTCTTACGAGTACAACACTAATTATATAGTGTACACCTGGTCTAATCAAGTAATCTATAAAGTTAAGAATAGTAAACAGACAGTGAAAGACGTAAAACTATTTTTTACAATACGAGAATCAATACCATAAAATACAGTAATTGTATGCAAAAACAGTTAAAAATGACTAAAAGGTTGTGTTTTTCAGCGTTAATAGTGTTCCAAGAGTAATTTGTAAAGAGGATGATAATAATGTGAAAGTCATAATATGATTTCATGTTTGAAAGCAAAGAATACATTTATCAAGAATTGTTGGACACAGCACAGCAGGTCTTTAAAAGGTAAAAAAAAATATATATATATATATAATAAAGATATGGCTTTGAATAGCAAAATACCACAGCATATAAAGGAAAATATTGACTATAATCATCATCATTCTCCTGCCCTTATTCCAATTTATTTGGGGTGGGCGCAACATGCCTTTTTTTCCATATTTCTCCATTAGGCGTCATAATTGACCGAGCGAGCAAAGCTACTGTGCTTCAAGTCTGGCAAAATTTGCTTTCCTCTGTCAGTTTGTTTGAACGAAACTTGACAGGTTTTCCGACTTTATAGAATTTTTTGACATCAGGGATTTTTGATTAGGGGTACTTCCTTCAAAAAAGGGGTAAAATTGGACTACTGGATATCTCCGCCTTATGAGATCCGATTACGTTGTTTTTTATTTTTTGAAAGCTAGTAACTTTAAATAAAATTAGTCTCATAGGAATTTGGTGAAGATCTGATGAGGATCTTCGGCGTGATGGGCAGAATAGCTCCTCAAAATGCAGTAAATTGCTTGCTTTTAGATTTCTACCAGTGGAGTCAGCTGGTATACAAATTTTTGAAAAATGTCAAATTGTCGATATATAAGAGGTTATTTTGTGAGACTTAGATCCGAATGTGAACGTTCAACCTTGGGTAATCTTTTTTCAGATAGAAAAAACCAAGAGTTGGTTAACGTCACTACCTTATGTGGCAGCATGTATGTAAGTACAGATGACGTTGATCGTTAAGGAAAGCTTGCAGCTGTAAGCGCTCTCTACTGAAACTATACACATATATTCGGGATTCCTGAGACCTGACAAGACCAACATACAATACATTCACAATTTCGTATGACAAACGGCTGTTATTCGAAGATTATCGCTTGAACATGACTAATGACGTGTCGCTTCCTTCACGTCTCTTCTATATGTTAATTGTACTGAATGCTCCCGACACTAATTTACACTGTGTTTATTTTACTGAACACAACTATATATTTGCGGTTGCTGAAACAATTGCTAATCGATTTTGAATCTAACTTGGTTCAGATAGGACAGGTGTGATGTTTTCTTGATAGTAAAGTTAAGCTTGCCAGAGTCAAGATGATTCACACGCGTTACGTTGTCATTTCAGACGTACGATTCAATTTTTCATTTAGATGAGAACTGTGTAAACAGCTGAAATAGAGGGGAAAGTTTCTATTTTAAAATGTTTTTGTTTGGGCCCTCACCGATTCTTTTATGGGTGTGTTAAATAGATTTCACAAGTTAGCGATCGGAAACTTTCTCTGTGAAGTTTGCTGAATTGAAAACACGATCTGAGTTGCAGGTGGAATAACTTTGTAGAGTTTTCTTCCGATCATTTTCTTCATTTTTCTTTGTACGTCTAAATTAGTTTGATATTCTGTAACTTATTTTTCATATTTTACATAAGATTGTACTGCGTAAAAACCTAATTATTATCAACTATAAGTAACGTTTTGAGAAAAAAGACTTAGTCCAAGCTTTTAAGACTACGTCACTCGCGTATGTCCAAAGTTAAAAAAGTTGTGGAAATTAACTTTTTTAAAATGCATAATGTTTTAAAAAGAGTCCCATCATCCTACGTAGGATAATGGAGTTTTACCACAATTTTAAATGAACGTCCCAACAATCCACTAATCCTTACAAATTTTTGTAAGCACATGTTAATGTGAGAAATAAACCAATTATATTTCTCTCAAATCACAAAATATTGAGTAAGAAATTACTTAATATTTTGCAATGTTTAATATTATTAATATATGGCGAAAAAGCACAAGTCATTAAACATAATTTATGCAGTATGATGGCATACTGCTTAAATAATGATGACTTAACGGATAAATAGGCAATTAATATAAAAAAATATATCAAACACTTTAATTAAGCCCTTCACAAATTATCACAAAAGGCGTTCTCAACATTAATTTCTAGTATCTAATTCAATACAGTATTGGCATGTCGAACATCGGCAGTAACTTGCCAGGTAAATCACCAATCTACAAGCAGATACATAGATATGTAATTACAGGCCACATGTACTTAAATGTGACTAATTAGGTGAGAGCAATGTGTCACTGGTCACTATTATGTAAGTATTATATCACATATACATGGACATTACATATATATCCATGTATGTATACTAGAACTACACCAACACCTCATTAGTTTCATAGTCTAGGTAGACATGAGTTTACTTCAGTTAGCTCAAATATCTAATTCATCTGCCTAGCCTTTTCCCCACTATGTTGGAGTCGGCTTCCAGTCTAACCGGATACAGCTGACTACCAGCATTTTACATGGAGCGACTGCCTATCTGACCTGCACAACCCAGTTACTGGGTAACACGATACCCCTTGGTAAGACTGGTTGTCAGACTTTCGGGCAACTGAGGACCCGTAACAACTGTCAAAGATCTACAAATAACAGCCAGAACCGACGGCTTAACGTGCTTTCCGAGGCACGGAGGGGTTTTGGTATGTAAGATGGTTACCCATCCATGGACCAACCGCGGCAAGCGTAGCTTAACCTGATCGATCGACCCGTGCAGCTGTAATTACGAGCCAAAATTTCCTCTTAACTCTCGGCTCTAGCTAACAAAAATATAATTATTTCAAACTTCTACATTCTTACTCACTTTTCAGCAACGAATCTATGTTCATTGCTTCAGGTTATGTATTTTCGCGTAAATTACAGGAATACACCTATAGGACTGCCTTGTCGATCCAGTGCACTGCTGAGCATTAGGTCCTGGGTTCGATTCCCGGGTTGGGCAAAGTGTCATTCCATCTGGAATTTCTCAGTAGCAGCCCGTAGTCCGTTTTTGTGCTCGGTTGATGACAATAGGCTCACCCCTATTACATCGGACGCAAACATAACTTGCGAAATGTGGGTGTACTAGAGGTACATCTCAGCCCTACCCTTCGGGGAATGCAGGCGTGGATACAATGTATAGGATATATATGCCGAAACTTCTCTAACAATATTTATTCTGAAAAAAAGTAAGCGATAGTCCGCCCCACTTTCCGGGTTGAACAAAAAATAAATAGGTATATTGTTTGAGCACGCGAATCAAATTTAATATGCATACCGTTTAGGTCATGTTAAAGTATAGTGTTGCGTCAACGCGATATCGATAAAAGTTAATCGACTCGCGTGTGTAAGGCGATTTCCTAAAACACTAATCTTATTTATGTTATGTTTTTACTTTTCAGTTCGACGTAATCATATCAGTAAATTTTTTTAAGTTAAATTTTTAAGTATTATATCACATATACATGGACATTACATAATATATATCCATGTATGTATACTAGAACTACACCAACACCTCATTAGTTTCATAGTCTAGGTAGACATGAGTTTACTTCAGTTAGCTCAAATATCTAATTCATCTGCCTAGCCTTTTCCCCACTATGTTGGAGTCGGCTTCCAGTCTAACCGGATACAGCTGACTACCAGCATTTTACATGGAGCGACTGCCTATCTGACCTGCACAACCCAGTTATTGGGTAACACGATACCCCTTGGTAAGACTGGTTGTCAGACTTTCGGGCAACTGAGGACCCGTAACAACTGTCAAAGATCTACAAATAACAGCCAGAAACGACGGCTTAACGTGCTTTCCGAGGCACGGAGGGGTTTTGGTATGTAAGATGGTTACCCATCCATGGACCAACCGCGGCAAGCGTAGCTTAACCTGATCGATCGACCCGTGCAGCTGTAATTATTTAGCCAAAATTTCCTCTTAACTCTCGGCTCTAGCTAACAAAAATATAATTATTTCAAACTTCTACATTCTTACTCACTTTTCAGCAACGAATCTATCTTCATTGCTTCAGGTTATGTATTTTCGCGTAAATTACAGGAATACACCTATAGGACTGCCTTGTCGATCCAGTGCACTGCTGAGCATTAGGTCCTGGGTTCGATTCCCGGGTTGGGCAAAGTGTCATTCTATCTGGAATTTCTCAGTAGCAGCCCGTAGTCCGTTTTTGTGCTCGGTTGATGACAATAGGCTCACCCCTATTACATCGGACGCAAACATAACTGGCGAAATGTGGGTGTACTAGAGGTACATCTCAGCCCTACCCTTCGGGGAATGCAGGCGTGGATACCATGTGGATATATATGCCGAAACTTCTCTAACAATATTTATTCTGAAAAAAAGTAAGCGATAGTCCGCCCCACTTTCCGGGTTGAACAAAAAATAAATAGGTATATTGTTTGAGCACGCGAATCAAATTTAATATGCATACCGTTTAGGTCGTGTTAAAGTATAGTGTTGCGTCAATGCGATATCGATAAAAGTTAATCGATTCGCGTGTGTAAGGCGATTTCCTAAAACACTAATCTTATTTATGTTATGTTTTCACTTTTCAGTTTGACGTAATCGTATCAGTAAATTTTAACCATAATGTTATTATTTCAACTTTTGTAGAATTTATATAAAACCTGCGGTGAAGATTAGTGTTATTGTAATCATTTTAGTTCAGAAAACAGGCTATGATTGGTCTATAAACTACTACAACTCTTAAAGTTGTTTTTATATAATAGTTCTAATGAAGTAAATAAGTACCTAAAGCTATTATTTTTCCGAAACCACTAACGAGGATAATTGAACAAGCTCGCAGAAAAACAAATGTATGGATTTAAAAAAATGAAGCCTTTCGGAATGTAGCTTAAGAACAATATTTAAGTTATCTGTCTCTTACGAGTACATACTTAATCCTTTTCTATGTACGCATTAACTCAGCAATAGGACATTTACAATTTGCTGCTATCGTTGCTGAGATTTGGCCAAACAAAAAATGTTACGTCTTATCGTACGATTTGTAAAAAATGTACACGCTAAGAAAAAGGATTCGCTTAAAATCTGACGTCGAATTCCAACAAGTTTAAATTTAATCTTAAATATTATGAATTGTTAAATAGAATATTAAATCTATCGATAACACACAAAACGCAACCGACGTAACGCAACTACGCTAACAAGGTGATTATTGCTAGGGGCGGGACGAGCTCACTCGATAACCGCTCTTTACAGCCATCTAGCGGTGAATATAATTATCTTAAACCAACTCATGGGAAAATTAATCATAGATTTTCTACACAAAGCACTTTTAGAGCCAGCCTTGTTATCGTTTTTGGTAACGGTTATATAAAATTTACAAAATAATTGTGGCGAATTTAGTATGTAGACTTTATCAGTAGGTAAAGTGTATAAGATAAAATGCATATGGCGCCATTTCGTTTGAAAAAAAAAACCTAAAAATTATAAAATTAATTTTAAATTAACATAACTGAGGACTAGTGAGGACTGTTGGGGAAATGCAAAAAATGGGAAAATGAAAAATTTGGGTGTAAGTACTCTACCTAGTACCTACTAAGGTACAGCTTTGCCTAACCTATCGGTGATGTTATGTAGGTCTGAAATTTAAATGTAAGGGTAGTTAAAAGTGGGGTGCTAATATACATTCAATATAAGAGAAGAAAGTGGGGTGATAAAATGCAATTACATTTTATATCACCCCACTTTCTTCTCTTCAAACAGATAATCACACTAATATTATAAAGGCGAAAGTTTGTGTGTGTGTGTGTGTGTGTGTGTATGTTTGTTACTTCTTCACGCTCAAACGGCTGGACCAATTTTGATAAAATTTTGTATGGAGGTAGTTGACACCCTGGATTAAGACATAGGCTACGAAACCGCACGGCGCAGCTAGTAAGTATATAACGGGTTGCGATTCGATTAGGTACTTTAATATGGTCGCTAAGCAATTTATGCTCGTCACAATGCATATGGTGAGTAGCAGTTTTCAGGAGAAGTCCTCAAAAATGAACGTCCCTGCATCGGGAAAAGTAATATTTTGTAAAAGGTGATGAGCAGTTGACATTAGGCTATTGTAACTTGGATAAATTACAAACTCCTACTTTTTATCCCGATATTCCCACGGGATCGAGACTTATGCGGGTGAAACCGCGGGGCGCAGCTAGTTTAAAATAAAAGCTTTTACACGATTCTTATTTTATTTGCAACTTCATGATTTTTATACTAATTTCGTAAACACTTTAAAATGCAATAAAAATCCATGAAGCCGAGCATTATCCCTACACCAATTTTATTCTATGTAACATTGAAACTCAAGTTTGTAAAAACGTGTAGGTTGTGAAGCTGTTTTACATTGGCTGAACATAGAAAAACTTGTAGAGGACATAAAATGGTAATTTTGTAGTCTACGGAAACCCATTTGAATGCTGGGAGATAGCACAGGTGAAGTCATTTGAGACAAAACATTGGTTTTACATACAGTTTGTTTTAAAGAATAAACGTAGGTACTCGTAGAGCTGAATCAGATGTTCTTTAAAAGTGGTTAGCTAAGTGGTTTTTATTTGAATGCTTTGGTGTTTTCAATTCTTTTAACACATCGGCTTCTTATATCTACTTAATCTTCTGTATATTAAAAATGTAATGCTGTTCGTTTGTAAGCGCATCACTACAGAACAGCTGGACCGATTTGACAAATATTTATTTTTTAATTTTCTTATTAGTCCGAATCAGGTTTTTACGAAAATAACAAAAAAAAAGAATAATAGGTAAATTTAAAAATTCGGAAAAACAGAAATTGCATTTTCTATTGGAATTTTGTATTGATGTTGGGACAGGACAACGTCTTTCGGGTCAGCTAGTTGATTTCAAAGTATTCCAAAGGATTTAAAAAAGCAACGGCCTACAGGTGATTTTCGTTCACGCTTAAAAAATTTCATGCATTACGTTAGTTTAATATTACTTGTGTTTCTAATAAAAGATATTCACCAAAACAACTTTCATATTCAAAAGCACCCACTTCAATCAGAACTATACTTATAGAAATACATTCACAAAATTCTCCCTTCCACCGTCAGACTCCTTTACATCTGGTGGGTGGTCCATTCACCGATATCACGAACTACAAATTGCCTTATACTTGTTTGTGCACTCAGGCCCACATAGCTCAATTACGCACTGGCCAATTATTACATGAACTCTTCCCATGCGGCTGAGCGTTCTGGCACATATACATTGGTACAGAAGGTCAGCTCCATACGAAGGAAAACACACGCACATACACGCGTCTACGTATAATCAGCATCGTAATTGGTTAACCTTCGACAAAAACTCCTAGTAAATTAAAACTTTACTACGGTTTAAACTATCGAATTCTGACATTCGTCTTAAAGCAAAGAATTGATCTTGTCATTTAATGACATGAAAGTGACGTTGAACGTCACATTATGGTCTTCTTTCTTCTGAAAGAAAGAAGTAGAATACTATGGTAGTTAACCAATTACGGAGTCGACTATACAGCTGGTACAGCGAATACATTACAAGCGACAGGCATTTGTTTGACATCGCCATACGTATGCGTGCGACTGTTTTCGTTCAGTGTATGGAGTTGGCCTTCTGTACAGATCTAGTTTGTCCTGGTTTACTCTAGTTATGCACTTCAACTTCGAACTCATAATTACCTGTGTTAGCTTTGAATTAAATCGTGTGCGTCTTTTTAGGGTTCGGCGTTTGAATAGATTTCGATTGATTTTGTTTGTTAGTCTTGTAACGTTGTGGCTTCACAGTCGAGTGATGCTAAATATTTCACAATTAGTAAGTTGCTACGCACATCACTAAAATCACAACACTATTTTGCTAAGAATACTCGGTGATTTCGACAGCCACTTGATTAGCTAGCAGGAGCTATTCCCTAACCCTCTGGATTATACCTTGTGCCCCAAATCTAGGGTGAGATCATCATTCTCTATACAAATAAATAAGAAGAGTCTGTTTGTAATATCAAAATAATAGGTTTTTACTAAATGCATGACAGAATAAAATTATATTACCAGTTCAAAAAATCTGTCTGTTTGTTAGTTCCAGCTAATCTCCGAAACGGCTGGACCGATTTTGAGGGGACCTTTACTGGCAGATACCTGATATTATAAGGAGTAACTAGACTACTTTTATTTTTGTGCGTAGTCGCAGGCAGCAGCTATTATTAATTATTATGGTACGAACAGTGCGCTCTAAGCTATGATTACTTAGGTCATACTGAAATTTTCTGGATTCTGATAAATAAGACCAGATATTTGACTTATATATACATTTATAGTTTTTCAAAGTATACGCCCACACAATTTATACATTATTGCATTCGCTGGAACCATTGTAAAAAGCAGATAGACCAGTCTTACGGACCTCTTCAGTGGCTTCGTGGAACGCATTCACCGCCGATTCAGGGCTCGTAAAATGTGAGCTCCAAGTTTGTCTTTAATTTTAGGAAACATAAAGAAGACGCAAGGCTGGTGAGAGGTGTAGGCTTTGGCGGGCGTCATCAGTTCTACATTGTGAAGCCTTCAAATACGCTTCCGTTACCTTAGCGGAATGTGAGGACGCGTTATCGTGGTGAAAGAAAGAAAGAAAATACGTTTATTTGCGGTAAACATGACGCAAAAAAGAACATAAACACAAAAATAAGGAAAGGTTGGGGGAAACATGCGTCACATCCACGCAAAACGGCAATCACTCAGCATTATGCTGCGACCCTATACAAGACAGAGCCCCAGCGCTGGTTTTAAGCGACAACCGGCGCTGACATAAAGACGTCGTCCGGTGCAGCATACAATTAATAGGACGCTGTACCGGTACAGCACACATAAAGAAAAATAATGATAAACTAAACAGGAATATAAAAATAGACATACATGCAGTGCTGTGCGAATATCATCCTCCATAAACGTTTTACGCTTTATGTAGTGGCCAAATTTCAAAACGTCATATTTGACGTACAATTACAAAATGGCCAATGACGTAATAAGTGTTATTAAAGGAAGTACGGCATTGCTTCGAGGACGCTCTTCGCGAACTTTTTCTAAGACTTTGGGCAAGTAAGTCTTGACATACCAATCTGCGGTCACTGTCCTTTGGTCTTCAAGCGACACCGTTGTGTAATTTCCTGATTTGCCGAAAAAGAAGCAGAGCCATTTTCTTACCAACGAACGCTTCAACTTTTCTTAACTTTCGTCGGCAAGTCTTCAAAAGGAAAGACTATTTAGACGTTCTACTAGACATTCTACCGACTGGCTTTTTCTTCCAGTTCAAAGCAGTACACCCAGGTTTCACCACCTGTCACGATATTATAGACAGCCAATGACTGTCCTCCATTAAACTTTTTTATCATTTAACGCCACCATTCGACATGCAGTCTTTTCTGGTCTTCCGTTAAATCACGCGGTATCCATCGAGTGCAAAACTTCCAAACTTCAGATGCAGTTGCAAAATGTTTTGCTGAATTTGCTGACAAGTAATTTTTTTGTCAGTTTCAATCAGTTGTCGTACGGATTCTTGTCTCGGATCTCGGATTCTGTAACCGTCTTCGCCGGCAGACCTTCACGTACATCGTCATGGAGATGATCATGTCCACGTCTAAATTATTTGAACCATGAATACACAGAGCTGCGACATGGGGCCTCATCACCAAATGCTAATTGAAGTCTCTGGCAGCTTTCTTGTTGACTTAAGCCACAGCGAAAATCGTAAAAAATCATTGAAATTTTCACAAGTTAAATTCATTGTAATAGCGACACACAATTTTCTAAAGGACGCCACAATGAAAAAAACAAATGTCAGTCTCGCAAATTAAAAAGTACCATGTTCCCAGAGAGTTCCATTTTTGAATACCGTAATTGCTTCTTTTTTTCCATATTAAGTTGCCAGTTACAGAAACTTTCAGTATTCCTCACGCTGTTCTCTATTGTTTAAATACGTATCGTGTCACATACAATCATAATCTTATCATAGTGCCACGTTGCTATTGCACCCCTGCCTGTAAACTGCTGCGATGTGCTGAGCAAACTCAAACTCAAAGCATTTATTTCAATTAAACCAATTACAGGCACTTTTGAATTGTCAAAGAGTCGGTCAGTTAGTCAGAAAGTTGAAGCTATTTGCCCATTCCAAAACGTAGATATCTATGGAGAAGAATAGGCAAGAAACTCCAACGACTCTCTTTTAAATCAAGATATTACAAAATCCTAGGGTACATTATTTTTGTCGCTTCTGTATGTGAGAACAATGTAAAAAAAAAAACAATTCAAACTATAAGATATAAAAAAAGCCAGGCCGGCCATCTGCTGATCCTGTGCTGACAGGCCCCCACGTCTCCCACGTGCTGCCAGGGATGGTACTCTTAAAGAAAAGAAAAGAAAAGAAAAAGAAAGAAAATACGTTTATTTGCGGTAAACATAACGCAAAGAAATAAAAACACAAACACGAAAGAACAAGTTGAGGGAAAATATGCGTCACATTCACGCAAAACGGCCATCGCTCAGCATAATGCTGCGACCCTATGCGAGACAGAGCCCCAGCGCTGGTTTTCAGCGACCGCCGGCGTTGACGTGATGACGTCAACCGGTGCAGCATAATGAGATAAAAATAAACAAAATAAAATAAATGCAATACTTCGTTATCTATGTATATATAAATATAATATCTCTTCTTTCCTATCCAAGAGTGTGCGAACCCTCATATCAGTTAGTTAGTACGACCTGTCCGTGTACTACCTACTATAATTTATATGTTTGAAGGAAACTTGCTAGTTTTTTTATCTCTCTCTAACCTAATAGTTAATGGCTTTCACAGCCTATCTGCAAATCCCTAACAGTCTGTTTTTCGGTAGTGAATGGAGTGAGGCGATTTTTTGTAGCAAATTCTTTGAAGCTTTCTAAAATTACCTTTTTTTTATTTATAAATTGGTTTAGATGTTGCACATAATTATATTATTTATGTTGAATTGCAAATTGAATTTAAGATGTTTAGCCCACTGGACATCGGTGTAAACTCTATAATTATTGCTCTGCCTAATCTAAGTACCTACTTATAGACGTTTAAGTTCAAAAGCACCTATTTATTCCGATAACCCATAGTTTGTTTAACTTCTGATTATAGCCCGTATGATCATAACTGTCCACATTCACCCTAAAAGTTTATCTAGCAAGATGTGGTTCATATTTGAAATAATTCTTGGAAAACCTGTTTACACACAGAACCTCTAAATCAAAAACCAAACTCGAACCAATTTTTTTTTAAACTATTGGATTATTTAATGGGTAAACTGATGGTAGTTACGGCAAAATTATAACGTTGTGTATCCGGTTCTTTTGAATCTCGATAATATTGTTAGCCATATTTTTTTCTCTGCTTACATAGTTTAGGCGTTCACTATGATTATACCACAGTATTTGGTCAGGCTATGGTGTTCACGGCTATTAAGCAGATCTAGATTAGAAAACAATGTGGGATTTAATATTGAAGATTGATGCTTGTTTATGATATTAGGTGAACTCATAACAACACAATGGGCGTCACAAAAAATTGATGGGCTGATAAATTGTTATTTTGCAAATTCATTTATTAGGATATTTATCGAACGTTACTCTATGCCTTGCGCATAAAAAGTTACTTCTAATCACTAGAGTATGTGCTAAAGCGTACATTTTGTGGTTCTAGCTAAGGTTTTCCTCGTTCTTAAAAAGAACATCTGGATTCAGGCCTGGGCACAGTACAGCCTTCGCTCTCTTTAAGAGACTGAGGATACCAAGGTTACTGTTTTTGTATAAATTGATTTCTCCAAACCCTTTGCAGCAATGGTGGCCCAGTGGTAACGTCCCCGACTTACGAGTTGTAAGTCGTGGGTTCGAACCCAGGCAGGCGCTTTACTTTGTGTAAATAATTTCATCACCACTGCTCTCAAAAGGTGAAAGAAAACATCGTGAGGAAACCGGCATGGTCCTAGTACCAAAAATTCAAAGACATGTGACATCTACCAACCCCCACTGGGCCCGCGTGGTAGATTTACAGCCCACTCCCTCTCGAAGAGACGAAGCCTGTGTCCCAGCAGTGGAACATTATAGGCTGATTATGTATGTAATGCCTATTACGCCGTCAGCCATGATATTCTTCTTTCTATCCTCTCTTATCTTATAGTTTCATCCGAGGGTCTGGAATGGTACTCTTGCTATCTTCGGGGACGACAGTAGTCGGTATACATTTAAGGAAATTGCAAAGGTGTTTTCATAATAGATAGCGTAGTCATCTCAAATCTCATCACCCCCTTGAATTCGTATATAATGTACATATATAATATAGGTGTATATTATAGTAAATATTTATAAATGTGTATTAGAAGTACATAACCTATTTATGTACTTGTATACCTTTTTTATTTATATTTGTAATACATTTTTGTATCATTGTTCCTCTTAAACAGACACCTGCCATCCAATCTCTCTACCACCCTTGGTTGACTGGCAGAGAATGCCTAAGGCATTAAGTCCGCTTTTGTATCTTTTTTGAGTGCGAAAAGTTAAAATAATCAAACATTATCTCATTATTTTCCAAAAGCTGTACCTTGCCTGTGGGACAGTAAGTGAGTGCCGCTTTCTATTGTTGAACTAGGTATTTGAACGGTAGACAGCCCAGTGAACAAAAGTTCATAAGTTCAATAAAAATAATACAATCCTTTAGAAGTCTAGACAAGTCCTTTTGTACCTACCTACTTATTTTTAAGTGGTCCTCTATTTTTACTTATTTATACTAAACAATTCGTTTAAAGTATAGAACAGAAACATCGTAATGTAACACAACAGCTCTACCCCACGTGTGTCACAAAAGCACATACATAATTTATTTATAATTTAAACTTATCACCAACTTCAAAGAGTTACAGAAACATGGTGAGAAATCCCACACGTTCGTTATAATTAATACCAAGTTTAATGCCATGTGAAGGATTGCTGGTGGGACACCAGGACCTGTCTTCATTATGAACTATGGATGCAATAGGCTGAGGGAATGACGTGAGCTTTTCATGAGATTAAAGTATCAAAGTATTTTTAAATCTAATTAAGCTGCCGAATGTTAATGAAGACAGAAGAGTACTCACTCTAAAATTAACATTATTAGGTATCTACCCAACTCATATTTTAGCGGAATGAGTCCGGAACGAGGTTGAGAGGAGTATCTATGTCATAGAAAACGGTTTTAATTCTATTAATGTTGGCATGTATAATAATATCCCGGATGCACCCTTGTCCAGGACAGCCAAAAAATTATACAAAATTTTACAGACTTTTACTGACTAAAACCCACACGTGTTCCTTCAAATGTCTGTGTGCCAGGGCCACGATATCCCTTTCGAACAGGCTCGTAACCCTGGCAGGCACCCCTATGAGGGTGACATGGTCAAACTGATCAAACTCTCTATAAACTAATTAAGATAAAAAAAGGTATTATATATATGTCTTATAAAACGCCGCAGCCGTCACCAAAAAAACATTAAAAATTAAAGTTTCCACAGGACAGCAAGTATTTTGTAATTTTAAAATCTTCGTTTACAAGTAATCAAACTTCGAAAGAAAGACGGTTAATAATTGCAATAGTAAAACATTTATATGAACGACATAATTAATAAAAAAAACCGGCCAAGTGCGAGTCGGACTCGCGCACGAAGTGTTCCGTACCATTATCTATAAAAATGGCAAAAGAATCACGTTTTTTGTATGCCTCTCTTAAATATTTGTTTTATTTTAATTTAATTATTTATTTTTATAGTGAAAATATAACTAAATATCCTGTGAATATTTCAAGCGTCTACCTATTGCCGTTATTAATATCGAGCAAAAACGAGCAAAAAAATCACGTTTGTTGTATGGGAGCCCACTTAAATATTTATTTTATACTGTTTTTTTTGAATTTGTTGTTATAGCGGCAACAGAAATACATCATCTGTGAAAATTTCAATTGTCTAACTATCACGGTTCATGAGATACAGCTTGGTGACAGACAGACAGACAGACAGATGGCGAAGCCATAGTAATAGGGTTCCCGTTTTACCCTTTGGGTACGGAATCCTAAAAAACAAACTTCATGAGTAAGTAATACCTGTATTTTTGGGAGAAAATTATTTGATCCATACTTTTGCATTAACACCCTTTTTCAGGTTTTTTTTTAACCAAGAAAACATCCTACTTTCATACAAGATTAAAATCCACTTTTCCTGTTCCCATATTTTTAGCAAGTTTACCTCATAAACGAAAAAGCATATGCGTGTTATAATACAATATGTTAATATTTATGTGTTACATTTAACCTAAAACTCGGAATATGCGGGAAATTCTCAAAAAACTTGGTGCCGCCTTAAGAGGGTTTCGTCGACCATAATATAAGAGAACACGTTAACTTTAGAACCATGTGGTGTCCCAGAAAACTATTTTGCAAGTCTTTTATCCCATTTTCACGAGAACGATCCTGAGTAAAAAGTTTACCGAACTTGTAGAAGACACAACAGGTGTTCCTAATATAACAGTATTCGCCGTTAGCCCCTTTTTTTAAAGAGTATTGTTAAAAAAAAAAAACAACTTTGTATTCAATGAACAAAAGTTTTAGAGTGCCACCGTTTATCCTTCAGGGTTTTCATACGAAATACACTCATGAGATACATTGAATCTTGGAACTGCTTTTGTTCTATACTTAAGGTATTTACTGTTTAAAAAACTTAAGCTAATGGTGATAACTTAAACATGTATACAGCGTCCCATTAGAAACAAACTAGAATCCCTGGTGCTCAAAGAAAAAGTTGTAGCACAACAACGAGCGCTACGAAACTAGATCTCAGTTTGTTTATAATTAATGCTCGATACACCCGCACGGGAATAATTCAACGGTTTATGTACCCTTGATAATATGAGATGAAGTTTCTTTAGACGGGCGGCGCGGAAGCGCGGGGCGTACGACGCTGTAGGGCGGAGCTACAGAGCGCCACTCAGTCGGTGGGCAGCCGCCGTACGCGACACACGCCTGTAGCTACCGCGCTAAACGTTGTCATGCCACGCGAGTCGCGATGTCGCTTCCAACGCGTGAATATTTATGACGCGATCGACCAATTCGCTCCCTCATAAATGACACTGCCGACCTCGATGTCTCACCGCAGCTCGCATATGACCGTAAAATGCTAATAAAACAAACTGTCGTGAAAAGACTCGAGCACCGAACTTTTAATCGAATCATAGTGTACGTGTTGTTCTACTGCCATGCCATCGAGAGGAACTCCGCGGCCGAAATGCCGCACGAGTGCGCGTACCGCAGCCTCGAAGCGGAAACGTCGGAGAACGCGGTACTTTTCTGCAAGATCCGAACCATAAGCAGTTTGGAACACCTGTTACAAAATATCAGCAGGACGCATTTCGACGACGTGATATCGTTACACGTACAGTGCAGTGAAATTTTGTTTTTCGAAAGCACTTTGACTGCTCACGCTGAAAAGTCAACGGGGAAACATACAAGTCTATCAAAACTACGAGACCTCGTCGTCGACAAATGCAAGATACGCCAGATCCCGGCACGTGCGTTTGAAAATTTCAAAGACCTGAAGCGTCTGCACGTGACGACTCACAACAGCGAGTGGTCGGCGATGACAATGGAGTTACACGAACAAGCCTTCGCGGGCTTGAATGAGTTAATCGAACTCGATCTAAGTGACAACAACATCTGGAGCACTAAGACAGAAACTTTCTGTCCGTTGTACAGTTTGAAAACTTTAAACTTGACTAATAATCACTTGCAAAACATTAAGACTATTGGGTTCTCTGATTCATTGAGAGAACAAAACTTAAGCGTAAGAAGTTGTAATTTAGTAATAGAAGTTCTTGATATGTCGTATAATGACTTAATCGTTTTAACCGGCAATAGTTTGTCTAAGTTACGTTCGTTGTCGAAATTGTTGCTACAAAATAATGCAATATCTACCCTAGAAGATGGTGCCTTTGAAGGATTGCTCAGCTTGCAGGTTTTAAATTTATCGAGTAACTTTTTGAGTGATATTCCTCCTGAACTATTTTCTGACTCAAAGTCCTTGAAAGAAATTTATTTTAGTAACAACACCATAAATACTTTGCCTCCAGGACTTTTTGAAGGACTAGATCAATTACAAATATTAGACTTGTCGCATAATGAACTTACTAGTCAGTGGATAAATAAGGGCACATTTTTAGGTTTACTTCGTATGGTTATACTCAATCTTTCATATAATAAAATAAATAGAATAGACCGTCACATGTTCCAAGATTTGTATAGTTTACAGAAGTTAAATTTAGAGCATAATGAAATTACTGCTATAGACGAGCATGCATTTGGAGAGTTGCGAAACTTGCATTCCCTTACACTTTCAAACAATAAACTTGTACATATTCACACACACTTGTTCACGGATTTACACGTCTTGCACGAATTGTTCTTAGATAACAATAAAATTAAGCACATCGAGGAGAATGCTTTTGATAATATGACAGCCATTGAGGACTTAGGTTTAGGAGATAATTTTTTGTCAGCAATTCCATCCTCGATTCGCAAACTTCGATCTCTAAGGTCCTTAGATATTGGAAACAACAATATAACACATTTGAATCGAGAAAATTTTAGGGGTCTATCAGAACTTTTCGGTTTACGTCTAGTTGATAACAAAGTTACATACTTGAACGAAGATACTTTTGAACATCTACCACAACTTCAGTTGCTTAATTTGGCATCTAATAAAATAAAACATGTTGCACCTGGTTGTTTTAGAAAGAATGTGAATTTAAAATTGCTTAGAATGGATGACAACGAAATATTAAAAATTGATGGAATTTTCAACACCTTAAATAGTTTGGTTTGGCTTAACATGTCAGCAAACAAAATAATGTTTTTCGACTTCCAAAGTTTCCCTACAAGCTTAGAATGGCTTGACCTTCATAAGAATAACATCGCGAATTTTGTTAATGACGATATGTATTCTATTGTAAATATTAAATTGCTAGATTTAAGTTTTAATAATATAAGTCAAATAACTGTGACTTCGATACCAAAAGCTGTTGAAAAACTTTATTTGAATGACAACAACATTCAAAACATTCAAGTCGGTTCGTTTTCTAAACTACAAAGGTTATCAACTGTAGCGTTGAATAATAACAAACTAGTACAACTCGACATGAACGCGTTTAGGTTAGATCAAATAGACGAAGATAGTGACTTACCAGAGTTCTTTATAAGCGGAAACCCATTTGTTTGTGACTGTTCAATGGAATGGATTCAGCGCATTAATTATTTGAGTCACAGTCGACAATACCCGCGCGTGTTAGATTTAGATAAAGCCTTTTGTACGCTGGTCCATTCGCGGGCTAAAGAAAAAAAGACGATTATAGACATGTCACCTTCCGACTTTCTCTGTCCGTACGAGAGCCATTGTTTTGCTCTGTGTCATTGCTGTGACTTTGTAGCATGTGACTGTGAAATGATTTGTCCAAATAACTGTAGATGCTATCACGACATAACTTGGAATGCGAACGTTGTAGATTGTTCGTACGCCGGCTACACCGAAGTGCCCGAACGAATTCCAATGGACGCTACCGAAATATATTTAGATGGAAATCACATCAGCCATCTGGGAAATCACGTGTTTATTGGCAAAAAGAAACTCCAAGTTTTATACTTGAACAACACAAAGTTGAAGGAAGTGAATAATCAAACATTCAAAGGTGTTGATTCTCTAAGAGTTTTGCATTTGGAAAATAATAAGTTGGTGGAGTTGAAGGGAGATGAGTTTGTTCATCTTAATAATTTGAATGAATTATATTTAGACCATAACGCTATTGTACATGTTGCAAATAACACGTTTTCCTCATTGAAGTCACTTTCAGTTCTAAGAATCGATGATAATAAACTCGTCAACTTTTTCCCGTGGAAATTATTAGCGTCGTCTTCCAAAAGTTTGGCCCATGTATCTATTGAGGGAAACCAATATTCTTGTGACTGTAAGAGTATAGCTGAATTAGATTCGTGGCTTAGGAGGGATCCGGGAGACCCGGAGAAAATGTTGTGTACAGATACTGAAGGAAAACCAACTAAAATAACTATTGCCTCAGTATTGAGCCATTGTAAAGAGTATATGGGATCTGTGGGTGACCCGACTGTATCTAGAGATGAAATTGTTTCCAAATCAATATTTCTTCCCGATAATTACTTCGCTGTTATATGTGGAGTAATAATTATCCTTGTGGTAATCTTTTTAATAGGTGCTATATTTTATTCATTCAGATATCAAATTAGTGACTGGTTGTACACTAAATATGGCGTACCCTTGTTCAAAGAACAGTCTTGTCCGAATGTCGATCATGTGTTGGAAGGTATTCCTAATCACATGTATGACTACTACGTGATATGCAATACCAAAGATTCAAACTTTGTATACCATAATATTATGTCTGAGATAGAGTTCAGGAAAATGACCTCCAAAAAGTTTTTGCCTAACGAAGCGTCACTGAACATTCTAACTTTGGACGGTTTCTTAAAATCGTCAAAACTATCTAAACGCCTAATTATTGTTCTAACAACGAACTTTATTTGCAACGACCTCTGCGATATTCATTTCAAAAATATATTTTTTAGTTACTTAAAATCTCTAAATCGTAGTGATTTTAATAAAGTCATATTTATTAAAGTCGTAGACAACAATCAAATAAGCGATGAACTGTGTTTTGTGTTAGATAAATACAAAAATGTATCTTGGAACGACCCACGGTTCTGGGACAGATTCATCACTTTACTCAATTCTACCGACACTATTATCACAGTAAAAGGCTCCGAGAATAGCGTATTCAAGAAGTCGTTACGTCAGACTCCGACGTTGAGATACACGACAATGCCGGTCTCAAACGATAGTTGCTCAAAGCAGAATTTCACAAATTCCTTACAGTATTGTAAGAGGAACGATGGGGAATCGTCTCAGAATGAAAGTTCTCCGTCGTCGGACAACAACACGTACGGGGAAGGGAACAATTCGAACAATAGCTACATGTCGATCGACAACAGGACTTGTCCTCGGTTTAATTATGACCTGAGGCTGTCCCCTAGCAGTGGCCACGTATATTCTAGGGTAGATGATATTTCGCCGACCGTACCGCGCTCCATAACCGGGAGTGCCTCTAATAAGGGGCGCACGTACTTTGTTTGAACGTAATTGTTGGTATTTGGTATTCCAGTAAGTTTTTATTTCATTTCTTTTGCACTAAAGCTTGCACTTTTGAAATATTCATTCATATTTTGTAATTTATTTAATTATTGTAAATACATTGTTACTTATTGTCGTACATTTTGTCAATTTTCACATACGTAATATAAGCATTACGGAAGTCGAGACGTTTTACAAGAATACGAGTATTTTAATGAAACAATATTTGTACAAAGTTCGTGTGAAAATGTTGAGTCTGATTGTGGTAACATTTTTCAAATATTAAAAATTATTATTAATTGTATTAACATAGTTTATTGAAACTGTGAAATACCTTCACAGATCAGTCACTGTAACGCAACACCAAATAGCTTAAGATGTTTAAACGTATTTCCCATACTCACAATTATTAATACTAATGTGTACAGCTTTATTAAAAAAAATGATTTCATGAATTCAGTTCAAGATAACTCCAAAATGATTTGATATTATTTCTATCACTTTTAGTCGTTGAAATATTTATTCTCATTCAAAATTAAAGCTTTTATCTAAATGTTATGTTTTCGTATCATCATTTTGTATTAAAAATATTTTATTTTTGATTGTACGTAAACGTATTTAGGTATGTTACACTTATTAATGTGCTTACTCATAATAATTATAACAAAAATGTATATAACGATATATATTATGTTCGCAATGTTATCGTTTTATTGGCTATACTTAGATGTATTGCTTGAGTACCTATTTTAAAATAATTAAGCTAAATCGTGATATTAGATTTAATAATTATAAACTTGAAAATAAATGTAATTTTTGGATTGTAATTATTAGTCATAATGAAAATTATTGTTTTGTATAAAAATGTACAAAGATATCTTGAAAACGTAATAAATTATACTGACGTTTTGATACTTATTCTGCTTTTCATTTTACTCGGGGTCCTTTAATATTATTTATTTAGGAATGAATATTTATAATTACTCTTATTTTTAATTACTTTATCTCCGAGCGATGTTTCTGAGAGCAGCACATTTGAGTATTTTAATTAAAAATAATAGGATTGGGTATATCTTTTGAAGCTTTTGTTTGCTTAACTCTACCACTTAGATTATTTTTCCGAAAAAGAAAATAATACTGACGAAAGTTACTTTTATTTTCAGCTTTCGCATGACTTTGTATTGTTTGTAAAACATATCTGATAGGATTCATATCCTTATTAGGAATAGCTAAGAAGATAATCTGTTATAGGGCTGGGTTAACAGGTTCAATCCTCTGTGGCAATATCCCATAGGCCGACAAAAACAAAATGTTACCTCATTTTCAGTACAGAATTTGTGTAATTAGCTACCTCAAAAGCAGAATTCAAGATACTTACGATAAAGGTCAAGTTCTTAATACTGTAGAAGGTGATCTTAATTATTTTCCGTTTATAATATTTGTATCTAATTCATTATTGACGTGGCTCAAAAGGCTGCCTGGGACTGGGGAGAACATATCTGTTGCCGGATAAACTGTGGGCCCCAATAGCACCACAGAACTGGTGCCCTGAGACAATGAGGCGGGGTCGCGGCAGACCACGTAGGAGCTGGGTAGGTTCCATTCAAATTAGAAGGAGGAGAGAGGTCTTTGCCCAGAAGTGGAAACCGAAGGCTAAGAAAAAAAAAAGTTATTGGAACAGTTGGCAACTTATAATGACAGCCACATTAAAATTAATATAAGCTTTTTATAATTATTATAAAATAGACCTTAGAGGACCTTGATAAGTGGCAATAGCTTTCAGTGTTTCGTGTTTCGGGATAGACATGAGCTTGCCAGTAGCTCATAATAGTCCCATACATTTTTGAGTTTTCCTTCTTCGCTAACGCTGCTAAAATGTAACTTATTCTAGGCTATCTGGTTTTCAACATTGCTATAGTCTATTATATTATTATTCTCCATTTATTAGAAAAAATATTTCAATATAAACTCCGTTATTTCACGATAAATACAAAGCAATGTAATCAATTTACCATTTACATCAAAATAATAACTCTTAAGTGCATTAATTTCAACAATGTTACACAATAACTGTTGTTATTTTACCGTTATTTTTCTAAAGCTATATAATAAATGGAGTTTAGTAAGATTCCAATAGCATACCATAGGAATGCAGGTAGTTAGTTACCTATCTACTAGCGAAAGTCTTTTTACACATATTTTTAGTCAGTGTGCAGTGGCGTCAGATCTAGTCTAGATCTGACGCCACTGCACACTGGTGGCTATTTCTAGGTAGCCCAAACAAAATCACTAAAAATATTTATGAACTAAGAGCTACGCCAGAATGCAATTCTGTAAATAAATCCAACAGGAATATAAATCAGTCAACCTCTTACTTCCTTCCTGACTGCTTCAAATATGAACCAACTTTAACATTATGTGGATAATTATTTTCCTTCAAATTCCTTCGGAATAAGAAAGTTGGTTACACAATTGAGTTTGGCTGCAGCTAGCATACAAAAAATCAATCTGCCTACCCTTTTCCCAGCTATGTTGGGGTCGGCTTCTAGTCTAATCGGATGCATCTGAAAACCAGTATTACATACATGGAGCGACTGCCTATCTGACCTCCACAACCCAGTTAAGTACTGGGTAAAGCGATACCCCTTCGTAAGACTGGTTGTCAGACTATTGGGCTTCTGACTACTCGTAACGACTGTCAAAGATCTACGAATGACAGCCGGGACCAATGGTTTAACATACCTTGGTCAACCCGTGCGGCTGTTTAACCACGAGCCCCGTTTTGCTAGCATACATTACCTATTCAAAATTCCACATGGATGTCTGATGGCAACGTCTTGATTTGAAGAACAAGATTCGTCTATTCCCAACTGAAGAGCACAGAGAAGATATTGTCGGTAATTAATACGCAACTGCAATCAAACATATACAACAATCCTTAATACTTTAACATCTTACTATGCTCTTGGTTTATGTTATACTGCCTTTAAGCAGATTTCGCATAAATAACTAAATAAACCTCCCGTTCGAATAAGGGGGTCTACTCCGAATATAAAACTGATGTATCGGCCGAATGTTCGGCCGTTTCTTGACTACGGCTAACTATGGCAAACTACGGTGAAAGAAAAAAAAAACAGTCAAAGAGATAAGCCAAAGTCAAAAACGTGACTTGAAGTCGGGTATGGACTCAAAGTCATATAAAACGGCCGAACATTCGGCCGATACTTCGGATTATCGCTTCGGAGTCGACCCCCAGAAATGAAAAGATCCGCAGGCGAACCAAGGTAACAACCGACATAGCCTGAAGAATTGCCAAACTTAAGTGGCAGTGGGCATTGCTCGCAGAACGGATGGCCGTTGGAGCCAAAAGGTTTTGGAGTGGCGACCACGTACCGGAAGACATAGCGTTGAAAGGCCTCCTACAAGGTGGACCCATGACCTTGTGAAGGCCGCAGGAATCTGGATGCGGTAAACACAGAAACGGTCGAAGTGGCGGTGCTTGGGGGAGGCCTATGTCCAGCAATAGACGTCTTTCGGCTGAAATGATGAAACCTCCCGTTTTATCTTTCTAAGTACCTAATACATGGTGTAATCCACATAATTATGAAACTGGAGACTTTTGGTTTAAAGACGGCCATCGTCAGGCTTAATTCGGTTAAGTAAAGTCAGGGAAATTAATTGTTTACCAAATTGACTACCCAACTTAAATAAATTGTCCTAAATCAAATCACTACTGTCATTCTTGGACATTTGAAGAAAATGGCTATAACACGCTAAATTGACGTAGTGTGTCTATTGGATAAACATTTAATTTCCCTGACTGTACCAGACGTACACGTCCATGAAGATTTACACAAGCCTCTATGAACATTTAGCAAGTAAGTACATAAAGATTGACTGGAAAGGACTAAGTACCCTCATTAATATGTCCAAAGTATCAAAATACTTAAACCAATGTTGACAACACGATTTGGGGTATCGTTCAGCTAATAAGACAAAGTTGTAAACAAGTGACAATAAGATTTACATTTATCACGTCTTATAACTTAACTTAGCTCTCCATACAAATGTTGCTATCAATTCTAAAAACAAATTAGAAAATCGTAGTCATAAACATGTTTTGTTTATATTATCAAGGTACAATGGCTCGTATATATATTAAACTTGGTAATATATTATGGCTAATTACAAGTTCAAAGTATTATACGAGTACGTTTAGTCACACAAATGCCGACAATGCATCGTGTGGATTCTCTAATTGGCTGATTGTCATGTCAATAATGATAAAACAGATAAGTCAGAGCAATCCGCACGCTCAAATAAATTTATTTTTCATCAATTTGCCTGCAGCTTAATTGTTTTAATATTAAATGCTTTTAGATAGCTTTTCAAAGATAATTATTTTCATTTTAATTAAATGATTTCGTGATTTCAAAAGAGCTTAATTTAATATAATATTTAATTGAAGTTTTTAAGTGGATAGGTACCTATTTTTTGCATAATTTCAATTATAATGAGAGGTTATTGGAATGTAATTTCTGATAAGATGGATTTTGCATTGTTTTCTCTCTCAGATTCTAATCTGAGAGAGAAAACAATGCAAAATGTTTTTTCCTCTAGGAAAAAACGTTAACCTTTACGAGATTCATAACCAAAATGATAATTAATCAGGCGTTCACTTGAATTCATAATTTAAATCAGTGAGCAAATCCATTTTTTTTCCACAACAGCATCCTGTCTTTAATTTCGAGTAGGCTGGACTGTCCGTACGTGAATCGCTGCTGCGCCATTTCCCATGGAATGGGGTGGCTGCGGTGAAGCGTCGGACAGTGCTGCCGCCGTCAATAGTAGGTATACTTTTATATTTACATTTATATGTGAATAAAATTATCTTAATTACTAACGTAGGATAAGTTTTTTACTAACAAATGAGTCTTGGTTACTTGAAATAAATAAATTGAATTGATTGATATCTATTCTTGTTAGACATTTTAAAATTCTTGTACTACCATTATTAGCCGTTTCGGTAATAACAGAATATCAATATGAACTAGCTAATTGTGAACTTTCATCTTCACATACTTATGGAATTCGATTTTAAAATCTTGCTCGACAACAAATTCTTTAGTTCCCTGAACGTTCGCAGTTGTCTTTCTGTACGTTAGAACACAAAAATGATCAGGGGGCCGATCGCGCTATTTTTCAACGTAATTACCGTTCGAACGAAACGTCTTTGGTTTTAGTTTAGTTTTGGTTTAGCTGGTGTAAGAAACGGTATCGCGTTTTGTGAGAGTATTGTTCGATCGATCGTTCCTCCAACGTAACTTCTAAAGTAAAGCTAAATCGTTTCCGTTGAAATGATTAGCGCGATACGAAATGTGTCTAACGTAACGTTTTGGTTGTGGTCTAGTTTTGGTATTAACGTTCAAAATTAGCGCGATCGGCCCCCTGGTCTACTCTGAAGCGATAATCCGAAGTATCGGCCGAATGGTCGGCCGTTTCTTGACTTCCAAAGTTTTCTTGTTTAAGTTTGAGTCCTTACCCAACTTCAAGTCACAGTTTTGACTTTGATTTATCTCTTTGATTGTCGTTTTTTTTATTTTTTCGCCTTATTATTTTATTTATTAATTAAAAAACAATGTTTACAAAAAACCTTGACTTAAGGACTTTGCACCGCAAAACCATTTTCACGGTTTGTCTATGGCAACAGAACATACAGTTCCCACAGACAAACCTGCCATAGTTAACCGCAGTCAGGAAACGGCCGAACATTCGGCCGATACTTCGGACTTATCTTCGGAGTAGACCCTTAGGTATATCTTCACTGAAGCTATATCGTCATTGACTACTTTTAAAGGGCGTTCTTGGTAAAAGGGAGTCTGTAGTAGGTAATTGTAATGTTGATGTGTAACATCTTTCGTCTCGCTCTCTGTGGGAGTAATTTCTTGACAAGGGACGGAAGTGTGTAACAGGAAGTGACAGCTTGAGCATGGAGTAAGTAAGTATGTAGTACTTTTTAATAGCATGGAATTAGTGTACTCATGGAATTAGTAAGTACTGTATATATTGTAAGTAGAGGGAGTCGAATTTCGACCAGTGGGCGACCACTAGTAACGAATTTAATTTCATTCGAATAAATATTTAATTATTTAGCTTTTTTAAATTTTGAGCTTAATTTTTGTCGCTGCCCAGTTGCTTATTACCAAGGTGAGATGTCAAATGTTAAACATCGTATACGACAATTGTAAAGCTGATTGGGGTCGTTTTTAGGGTTCCTTACCCAAAGGGTAAAACGGGAACCCTATTACTAAGGCTCCACCGTCTATCTGTCTGTCTGTCTGTCCGTCTGTCACCAGGCTGTATCTCATGAACCGTGATTGTTAGACAGTTGAAACTTTCACAGATGCTGTATTTCTGTTGTCGCTATAACAACAAATACTAAAAAACAGAATAAAATAAATATTTAAGGGGGCTCCCATACAACAAACGTGATTTTTTTGTTCGTTTTTGCTCGATATTGATAACGGCAACAGGTAGACGCTTGAAATATACACAGAATATTTAGTTATATATTCACTTTAAAAATAAATAAATAAATTAAAATAAAACAAATATTTAAGGGGGGCTCCCACACAACAAACGTGATTTTTTTGCCATTTTTATAGATAACCATGACATAACAGTACGGAACCATTCATGCGCGAGTCCGACTCGCACTTGGCCGGTTTCTTTAAATGTTAATTGGTAAAATAGCTGAAGAAGTTATTTCTTTGCAATACGAATAATTCCATCTTTTACCTAATATAAGGTAGTTATCTCTTTGATTTCCTATTGGAAGGAATCATGGGTTTGTGAGAAAGACAACGCCTCTCAACGTTTAAGCAAAATAATAGAGAACGATTAGTTTAGTAAACGCATTAGACATCAAATCAGTGGTCGTTGCCTGTACAAAGTCTATACATGTGCTGATAATGATGATTAAGCTACTATCAATTAAAGCCTTTAGCAAAAAAAGGCCCCGCCAAGGAATTCTTATAAGAATCTGATGCCTATAATATGCCACCAAAATACAGGCTGTGCCTAGTTTGGGGCCCGCGGCTACATCTACTTATGCACTCCTTCAATTAACATGGTTCCTGTTTACAAATGTTTCCTAACTTGTGTGTGTCAATAAATTGTTGTATATAATACTAATATAAGGTAGGTATCTCTTTGATTTCCTATTAGAAGGAATCATGGGTATGTGAGAAAGACAACGCCTCTCAACGTTTAAGCAAAATAATAGAGAACGATTAGTTTAGCAAACGAGACATCAAATCAGTGGTCGTTGCCTGTACAAAGCAACTTTGGGCTAATAGGAATTGTAATAATCTAATAGTAATTAGACACTGTCTATTCAATTAAATTGAGTTTATATCGTTTTATTAGTTTACTAGCTTCTGCCCGCGACTTCGTTCGCGTGGAAGTCGTAAGATATCACATACTACAATAACAGCTACATTTTTATAGAAAACGGCCTAGTTGGTCGTCTAGTGGTCGCAAGCGCTACTGCTTAACATAAGGTCCTGGGTTCGATTCCCTGGTCGTGCAAAGTGTCCTTGGATTTTCCCATCTGTAATTCCTCAGTAGGAGCCTGGAGTTTGGATTTGTGCCCGGTTGATGGCGATTGGCTCGCCCCCTATTACATGGGACTTAAACATAACTGGTGAAATGCGGGTGTACTATAGTTACATCTATGCCTAACCCTTCGGGAAAAACATGTATGATTTTATGTTATGTACCTAAATACTTGTCAAAAAATCTAATCTATTATTGCCGACTTATGAATCCTATTTCTAACATTCTAGCTAGCTTGAAAATTGGAAATTTATGTGTTTGCCTATAGTTCATCCGTTTAGAATCACGCGGACTTTTGACGTCTTTTGAAGTTTATGACCCTGTAGGTCATAAACTTAGGTAACCTTAAATTAATATTTCTGGTCGTTAAGCAACGAAAAAATCCTACAAATGATTTTGTTAAGTACTTGGTACTTGTTGACGAGCCTACACTGTCCTCCCATACCTATGAACACTGTAACTTGGAAACATTGTTAAAGCCCACTTTTTTTTAAAAGAGTAACCGTGGAGTTTGTTGCCGGCTCTTCGCCATAGGAAACGACCAATTGGAACCGTGCACCTAGCTTCTGACGTTTCATAAGTCCCCATGTCAAAGTCAAAGTCAAACCATTTATTTCAAATAGGCACATAAGAGGCACTTTTGAACGTCAAAATTTACAAAAAAAATAGAATTGATTCTAGTTGCCCTTTCCAAAAGATAGTTTCGTATGGAGAAGAATGGGCAAGAAACTCCACCGGTACTCTTTTAAAAATGTTTTACAATATTTTGTTTGATTACATTAATTATATGATTATATGTGAAGACGATGCACCTAGAATAAAATTACTATACCATAATAGGTAAAACGAATTAATAACTAAGCAATGAAAAATAACTTAATTATTAGATAGATACGTGGTGTTCACATATTTACAAACATCATACAAGTATGTTTTTCTAAAAAAATAAGTCAGTGTGTGAGTATAGGTTATGTGAAATAAAAAAAAATGATTTTGATTTTGAAATCACATTCTTCTTAGAAAAATGTACCTAAACATAGATTGTTTACAATCAAACCAACATGGTATAGGTAAGCTTGTAAAAATCCGCAGTTTTATTTAACTTTAAGTGTTTAACATAAAACAAGTTGACGTCACAGTGGTAAGTTAAGGCTTTGTAGCAAGCCCTTAGCAAATTGATGTGTCTGCATCTCACCGGTAACTCATTACTGAAGTAAAAGATGGCGCCATGTAACGGAATACTGCTTTAATGTTGGCCTTTAAATTATATTTATTGTATTCTAAATTAGATTGCTATTGTTCTGTTGTTGTTTTAAGGCTTGATGACTGTTCATTTGTGGACTAAATTTCTATTTTAATTTTAGAGGCTTTTTTTTTTTTTTGGGTGGGAAATTATCAAATAACTTCTCCCGCTCTGGGCGGAGCGGGAGGGCGTCAGACTTTTACTGACTAAACCCACCCGTGTTCCTTCATTTGCCTGTGTGCCAGGGCCACGATCACGATATCCCTTTCGGACAAACTCACAACCCTGGCAGGTAATTTTATAGGCTGAGTACGCTATTGTTTTCTTAAATATGAAAAAAAAAAACAATTTATTGACACACACAAGTTAGGAAACATTTGTAAACAGGAACCATGTTAATTGAAGGAGTGCATAAGTAGATGTAGCCGCGGGCCCCAAACTAGGCACAGCCTGTATTTTGGTGGCATATTATAGGCATCAGATTCTTATAAGAATTCCTTGGCGGGGCCTTTTTTTGCTAATGGCTTTAATTGATAGTAGCTTAATCATTATTATCAGCACATGTATAGCTTTTTCCCTAAGAAAAAATAAATATTTATCCTTTAACATAGTTAGGTTAAAGGATAAATTATCATCATCAGCCTAGCCTTTTCCCAACTATGTTGGGGTCGGCTTCCAGTCTATCCGGATGCAGCTGAATATCAGTATTTTACATGGAGCGACTGCCTATTTGACCTCCACAACCCAGTTACTGGGTAACATGACAATGAAAAAAAAACCAAATGTATTAGATTTAAATTACCTAATGTTAGAAGTAGCGAATGTGATATCATATTGAACGAAGAAAAACTGGAATTTATTAATCAAACGGTTTTCCTAGGAATCACTATAGACGAGAAACTGCAATGGGGACCACATATAACCTCTCTGGCGCGGCGGCTAAGCTCGGCCGCTTATGCTGTTAGAAAGATAAGACAGCTAACAGATATAGAAACCGCGCGTTTGGTTTATTTTAGTTACTTCCACAGCATTATGTCGTATGGCATTTTACTGTGGGGTCGGGCTGCTGACATTGAGTCCATCTTTATTTTGCAAAAGAGAGCTGTCAGAGCAATTTATAATCTCCGTCGCCGCGAATCTCTTAGGGAACTATTTAAAAGGATTAATATTATGACGGTACCTTGCCAATTCATTTATGAAAATATTATGTATGTAAGGAAAAATCTACATATTTTTAACAAGATAAGCGATAGACATAATTTTAATACTAGAAATAAAGATAAAATAGATCAACCATTTTTCAGATTATCTAAAGTACATACATCTTTTATGGGGTACTGTGTTAAATGTTACAACAAAATACCTTGTGATATATTGAAATTAAATGAGAGAAAATTTAAAACACATATTAAAAGTACACTTTGTAAACAAGCATATTACAAGTTAGAGGATTATATCCAGGACAGGAATGCTTGGAAACATGCTGGTCCAGCTCCATAGGACAATCTAGAGTCTAGACAAAATCAAACTGGTTGCTATTTTTATGGTAAAATCTGTTATTTTTATGATATTCATTTTACATTCTGTGATAACCTATACTCACACACTGACTTATTTTTTTATTTTTTAGAAAAACACACTTGTATGATGTTTGTAAATATGTGAACACCACGTATCTATCTAATAATTAAGTTATTTTTCATTGCTTAGTTTTTAATTCGTTTTACCTATTATGGTATAGTAATTTTATTCTAGGTGCATCGTCTTCACATATAATCATATAATTAATGTAATCAAACAAAATATTGTAAAACATTTTTAAAAGAGTACCGGTGGAGTTTCTTGCCCATTCTTCTCCATACGAAACTACCTTTTGGAAGGGGCAACTAGAATCAATTCTATTTTTTTTGTAAATTTGAAATAAATGGTTTGACTTTGACTTTGACTTTGAACACGATATCCCTTGGTAAGACTGGTTATCAGACTTTTGGTCTTCTGACGACCCGTAACCAGCCGGGACCAACGGCTTAACGTGCTTTCCGAGGCACGGAGGAATCTTGGTATGAACAGATGGTCACCCATCCACGGACCAACAGTGGCAAGCGTAGCTTAACCTAAATTATATTAAAAAAAAAAAAAAACACTTTTACACGTCAAAATAAATAAAGCAAATTATTTATAAAATAAAAAAAAAGTTTGCGAATAAAGCAAATTATTAAAAAAAAAAAGAAGACTGCAAAATCACATAACTGAAAAGAGAAAAACAAGCATTACTATAGGATTTTGGTATCGAACCAAAATTCCAAGATGGGTAAAAACATTGCCTTTCTTCTGGGGCAGTTGGGTAAAAAGACTGCATGTCTAGTGGTAACGGCTCCGATTTACGAGTTGTAGGTCGTGGGTTCGAACCCAACCAGGCGCTTTACTTTATATAAATAATTTCATCACCACTGCTCTCAAAACGGTGAAGGAAAACATCGTGAGGAAACCAGCATGTCCTAGAACCAAAAATTCGAAGACATGTGACTGATCAACCAATCCGCACTAGGCCCGCGTGGTGGATTACGGCCCACTCCCTCTCGCAGAGAGGTGGCCTGTGTACCAGGAGTGAAAACAATAAATGCTGATTATGCTTATACTTAAGCAGCAGTAAATAAAAAAAACCGGCCAAGTGCGAGTCAGACTCGCGCACGAAGGATTCCGTACCACTATATATAAAAACGGCAAAAAATGCACGTTTGTTGTATGGGAGCCCCCCTTTAATATTTATTTTATTTTAATTTAATTATTTATTTTTAAAGTGAATATATAACTGAATATTCTGTGAATATTTCAAGAGTCTACCTGTTGCCGTTATCAATATCAAGCAAAAACGAGCATAAAAATCACGTTTGTTTGTATGGGAGCCTCCTTAAATATTTTTTTTTTTCTGTTCTTTAGTATTTGTTGTTATAGCGGCAATAAAAATACATCATCTGTGAAAATTTAAACTGTCTAACTATTACGGTTCATGAGATACAGCCTGGTGACAGACGGACAGACAGACAGACAGACGGCGGAGCCTTAGTAATAGGGTTCCCGTTTTACCCTTTGGGTACGGAACCCTAAAAAATACAGTGTAAAGCTCTATATTGTTTGGTATCGAATACTCCAACACAGTACCTACTGACAAGGCATAAACTATAACTAAGTACCTTGAGTTTCAAATAAATATTGAAGACGTACTAAATTCAAAATTACTACTAATTTCAATAATTTCCAATAGATACTTTACTTAGGTACTAAATTAAAAGAGTTCAACGTACAGCCATAAATAGATTTTGTTTTGACATTTTGTAATTATCGAACCGCGAAATTAACTAAATCGGTTTGTGAACAACAAGATCAAATGAATGAGAATTTAAACTGTTTTTAGTATTCCGTACGCCCAAATGAAAAAAACGGAACCCTTATTTATAGGATCACTCGTGTGTCAGTCTGTCCGTCTGTCACAGCCATTTTGTTTCAAATCGAATGGACCGGTTAAGTTGAAATTTGGTACTCATATGAACTTCTGTGTAAAAAACACGGCCGTTTAATAAAAAATAATTTAGAAGGCAAATAAGAAAGAAAAAATAAATGTACCGTGTGAGTGTGTGACACATTAAATGAAAGAGCTTACTGTGAGAGTCTAAAATATATATTTTTTAAATTTTATAATAAATAGTTTTAAATATATTTAAGAAAATAGAAGAAAATTTACCATTCACCGTTATCTCCGAAACTACAAGTCTAAAATTAAAAAAAAAAAAGAAAATAGTTCTATAGGTACTTATAGATTACAGGAAAACCCATAAGAACTCTATCATTTTAAAATAACATGGTAAATCTCTCAATATTGTGCGTACAAACTTACATTTGCAGTTGGAATGTATGAGAGAACATGTTTTTCAACTACAATGCTAAGTTTGTTCTTGGGATAAATTCATCCCAACTACGGAACTCTTCAATAAGCGTGGTCCAACACGCACAAACCCAGTTTTCTTTGTTAGACCTACTCATGTTCCTTTTCTAGTAATTATTTTGTTTAAGTTCTGGTGACCAATTATATCAATGTCTAGAACTTCATACTTAAGAAGAAAGAAAGAAAGAAAAGTAATTTTATTTGTCACAGAAAAACGAACTTCGTGATTATAGATTCAGTTCGCGTCCAGTGTGGATCATGAGTCTCCCCGTAGGCTGGTATCATTCTACCCCTTGGCAGACAGATAGTTTACCAACTTCAAATAACCTTCATAGACCTACGTTATGACGCTGCCCTGGTGCCCTCACTTATCTAAGGAAAGAAATAATATAATTTTGGCCTAAAGGTAGCATACCTATGATAAACGAAGGATGATGACATCATTCTTGAATATGCTCTTCTAACTTTGATGAACGCATTTGTTTATTCAGGGCATGGGCAAGTCTGAGTGATTCGGCTTGTGCTTGACGAGAAGCTGGCAACTACGTTCCACGTTCCAAAGTTTAGAGTTCTATGGAAAAAGCTGCCCAGAAAATGAAAACAAAACACTTACAATTAAACAAAAGAACACGTTTTCCTCTATTATGTTATTCCTTATTTTCTCAATGTTATTTTTATGGGAGACATTGACTAAACTAACATTGTAGAATCAACATAAATCGAAACTGACTATGAATAGTCGACGTTTTGACGCCATAACCACCGAGGCGCGTTATAACCGGGCAATTTATGTCAACACGGAGTTAATCACGGATAAATATTTGCATAAGTTAATCATAAACATTATTGTTCGTCTGTACGTTGATGATGCTATTGTCTCCATAGTTCAGTTGGTTTATGGGTAAGTTTAATGCGTTTTAGTGGATCCTGTTTAATTATTGGTTGTATATAGAATTATTGACTATATTTTACACTAACTCTAATTTTATATTTTTCAATTTTTAATTTAATTATTTTTATAAAGTTGTGAACGGAACGAAAGAGCCTGGATCTCACAACCTCGTAGTGTGACATCTTGGAATTCAATCCACTTCAATGTAAACTTAGCGAAACAAATGTATTCTTATTCGTATTTTTATTCATATATTATGAAACTGTCATTTAACTCAATTAATAGCAACATCCAAATTCAACTTAATTAATAACATAATTGAGGAAATACATCATCTGTGAAAATAACATAATGACGAAACCGTCCTAGAACCAAAAATTCAAAGACGTGACATCTACCAACCCGCACTGGGCCCGCGTGGTAGATTTACAGCCCACTCCCTCTATAAGTGCATATTCATGTATCATGTAATCATGTTACACATGTTTGTTTTTTTTTTTTTCTAATAAGTGCAGAAAGAATCGTATAAATGAAGCTATTGATACTATAAAAATGTGCAGTTATTAAGTTCAGGTGTCAGAGAAACAAGAAGAAATAGCGACACTAACGACAATAACCTTCCTACAAAAGACTGAGAGACACACAATATTTGTTTTAGAGGTGAATCCGCAGCTGTAGCCCGCGAAATTAAAAATTTCTTACGTTTTTTGCAATTTGCAGGTCAGTAACAGGTTTATGTTGATCTAAATACGATTCGCGGACGTAACAAATAAGGCAGCAATACAAGTTTCTAAGTTCGTAGAATCCTATTGAATTACTATTTCACGAAATAGTCATTCAATAGGATTCTAAGAAGAGGGTTAGTTGTATTGGTTATTCTAATGATAATAATTCTGTTACGTACGCGAATCATGTTTAGATCAACATACAACCTGTAACTAACCTGCAAAATGCAAAAAACTTAAGAATATTTTAATTTCACGGACTACCTTAGCGCATCTCCCTTAACCACCCCGCTTATTTGGCGGATTGGTCAATGATTATTATGTCTGATGTTAACACCAGTGAATAATCGTTTAAATGAGCATTATTTTATAATAAACCTAGAGGATATGTGTAAGCACTAATTTGATAACGAATAAAACCAACTTTGTATTCTATGAATCATGTGTGATTCACTCCTTGTCCATGTACTCATGTGCTTCTAACCCATTTTCGCAACAATTAGCGGTTTCAAAATATAACAGTTATCACACTTTTCAGCTAAATACACTAAAATAACAAATTAGTGTGAAACAAATGACACAGTTTAGGTACCGTAGAGAAAAGTAACAGTTTTCTGTGACACAAAATACCAGTTCTTATTTTATTTAAGACGCTGACAACAGGTAAACCGCGGTCACTGCCAGACTGCATACAAAGGAAAGAGAAGCACGATGACACAACTCTTGTAATTTATTGCAAAATATGAAGCAATTATCTATTTACTCAAAATGAGATGATTGATCGAAAATAAAAAACAACCAAGTTCTGCATACAAATAGGACGTTCTTGTTATTAATTAAACTAGCTGCACCCCGCGGTTTCACCCGCGTAAGTCTCGATCCCGTAAGAGTATCGGAATAAAAAGTATGCCTATGTCTTAATCCAGGGTGTCAGCTACCTCCATACAAGATTTTGACAAAATTGGTCCAGCCGTTTGAGCGTGAAGAAGTAACAAACATACACACACACTCACAAACTTTCACCTTTATAATATTAGTGTGATACCAACCGTACGTTTATACGAGTATGTCCATAAAATATTTATCTGAATAAACACTTTTTCATTATTTTTTTCATTTCATACAGATATTTTGGATTGAAACTCAAAGTAAAGGGCTAGTTTACCGTTAATATGTATCATATCGTATGAATTAACAACATAGTTAATAATTGAAAATATTTTAATTGTAAAAAATATTTACTGTATCTATTGTATAACATCCCAAATGCTGAGTATGTTTTTTTTGAATCCAGTCATTTTGACAGCTACAATTTAGATTTTTTTAAAATCCAATAACGTACTTCATACTTCATTTTCTTTAGGAAATCTAATAAGAAGAATATAAAATAACTAGTAAATAACCTAAATAAGTTGAATTGATTAAATGAAATATAAATTTCCCATATATTTAGGGTAATTTGCACACGTGAATATTGACAACACTGGCCTTGTGATGATTTTTTTTGTTCTAGTGAATGAAGATTGATTGTAATCTATAAAATTGGGAACTAAGTTGTTGAATTATTAATTTACCTATAAAACGTGATTCCTGGATTTTTTTCTTTCGATCGCTACAGTTTTTACAACATTTCACCAAACAAGACATGCTGTATTTCAATACTTTTTTGCCGCGTAGGACGTGTCGACTGTGTTGACGTTTGCACGCGTAATGGGTGAGTATGCTGTGAATATGTGCGTACGTACAGCGAGCTGACTGACTTTGAGTGACACAGTTTTCTGTTAACGAGAATCCGTCCGAGTTTTTTTATATGTCCATGGCCTAGCCTATTCCTAACATGTTGGGGTCGGATCTAGTCTTACCGGATGCAGCTGAATACCAGTATTTTACATGGAGCGACTGCCTATTTGACCTCCACAACCCAGTTAATACGATACCCTTTAAGACTGGTTGTCAGACTTTCGGGCTTGTGACCTCCCGTAACGACTGTCAAAGATCCACGAATGTCAGCCGGGACCAACTGCTTAACGTGCTTTCCAAGGCACGGACGGGTCTTGGTATGTAAAGATGGTCACCCATCTACGGACCAACCGCGGCAAGGGTAGCTTAACCTGATCAATCACCCGTGCGGCTAGCTGTTATTACTTAGCCACAAGCCCCAGTACAATTACCTACCATCTTTCAAAATCAATACTATTTTTGTCGTTTAGGTAGGTAAAGGGCATAGAATAAATTAAGTGCTAAGGGTATTCATTGGAATTGAGTTCATTTACAAAGTTCAAGGGTGATAAAACGTCTAGTCATACCACCATGAACCACTTTTATTTGTCTTTCACATTCATACATACACAGAAAATCTACGGGCTTTACGACCCCTGAACCCGCTCCATCACCACGTCCATCAGATGTTATCAAATTTAATTTCTTCGCCCATTAGAGAAGAATCATGATAGGACAACAAAGTAATTCAAACGCATCTCGTCCGTCTTCCCCTATTGGACGCCAATTTTAATCGGATGACGCTCGATGCATTGAAACACATAATTACGAATCTGAAACTCTCACGGGACAAGGTTCCGTATTAGTTTTGACATTCGGCTTGATGGATGGACCACAATCTCTGGGCGAATCTCGTGAATGAGCGCCCGTATGTTAAATCAACTACAAACTTACAACTTCGTCTTGAATCAGTCTTATTTTTGAAGCGTTAAGAACCGTTTTTGAATGCACTGTTTATTGTTGTGAAAGGTTAGATTGTACGGGCGATAGGTGTGTCAAATTGGGAGCGTTGGTTCACGTCAGTTTGACAGAATATGAACGGTTAGTTGAATTCCAGATTGATCGCTAATAACGTTGCTATTTTTTGGGGATTTTTTGTTAGATTTTTTGTCAGCTATCAAAACTGGGTTGTTCGTTTTTAGTTTTTAGAATAGTAATTGTGTGACTTCGGGCTACTATGGTAATTCACCTCTTACAATTAAAACCCAGATTATTTTTTCGTAAACTTTTTGACCTGACTACATTATTCAAACCTACAGATTGATTCTAGATTAGTGACTCAGCGTACTACCCATGAAAACAATTTAAATACTCACGGTATCTGTAACATCAAAAATATCTAGAGATCGATGCGGAGCGTCTATTTTCACTCGTAAATAATTAATCTAGCTTCAATAAAAAAAAAAAAACCACTTGTGAATGAATGAATGAAATGCACCGACCCCAGCGTGACTTTTGTCAATAAATTCACTAAATCTGTCATAGTCTATGTAGGATTGAATGAATCGAACATAATAATATAATTATTTGTATACTTGAGAAATATTCGGATAGATTTTTAGTAGACTAAAAGCTACAACTATGATTATTTCGTTATTAAATCAAAGTTATCTAAAACACCAATTCACACAATGATACAATGTTAACAAGCATTTTGCTTGAGCTTCTGTACATTTCGAAGAATGACATTACACAATACGAGTTTCTGTGCGTCCATTATTTTTACTCGATCGGAAGCGCTTCGAGCGAAGCCGCGGGCAAAATCTCAGATTTTTTATCTAATCGTGTACCAGGAAGTCTTCCTAAACAAAGCCTACCGGTACCGAGATGTTGGCACATCATAGTGTCAACTTCCGTTTCCAAAGACCATACAAGTGTGGCTGGTTTGGTGTTATATCTAAAGCAAATAGTAGAACATGCCTAGATATTTTTCCAAAATGTTTAAGGATTGTTGTTAACAGCTCCATATGAATATTAACAAAACTGACGTGTCACCGATTACACACAATGATTACTGGATTTAATAAAAACTTACACCAAAGCTTCTTAACGATGCTCTTTGTTGGCTTTTGCATAAACGTACAATAATTCATAAATACATTTGTGTAGGTATATTATGACATAACATAAGATCCTCGGAAAGCATGTTAAGCCGTTGGTCCCGGCTGTCATTTATAGATATTTGACAGTTGTTTCGGGTTCTCAGAAGCCTGAAAGTCTGAAAACCAGTCTTACCAAGGAATATCGTGTTACCCAGTAACTGGGTTGTGGAGGTCAGATAAGACAGTCACTCCATGTAAAATGTTGGTATTCAGCTGCATCCGGTTAGACTGGAAGCCGAGCCGAACATAGTTCGGAAAAGGCTAAAGTTGTCAAAAAAAAAAATAGGCCCGTTTTGACATTTAACTTGAATCGATTTATCGTGAGTATAGAGTACCGAGTCGTATGATTACTTCACTAGTTAATGACATGACATGATGGTATAACATAGGTAATTAAAGATGTATGGAAGCCGACCTTAACATATTTGGGAGAAGTCCAGGACGATTATGACCATAATTATTAGCTGCATCTAATGAGGATTCCGATGTATTGTGAAGATTTGATGAGCTACGGCGTAGTAGGTATTTAATTTTCGTAGTACTATTTAAGTGCTATGAAAAGTACACGTAAACCTTCCACTGAACAGTACGTAGTATTTAAATCTTCGCTAATTTATGTCAGTGGTTTTCTTTTCGTTTCCAGCATCTGCTAAAGCTAACCAGATTTTGATTTTACATTCTGGGCTTTTCAGATACTCTATAGTTTTTTGGTATTGTATTAAATTTGCCCGGGAGTGGGAAAGCGATGACAAGCAAAAAAAAAAAAGTATTTATTAAAATTTATATGTCAAAGTTACTTTATTTATTAAATTATCGAATGTACATAAATTATACACGTATCTTTAATAATTATGTAAACTCATGTTGTTTGAATGATGAACAGGTTTTACCCAATAATTATTAATAATTATCGTCATCTGCCTAGCCTTTTCCCAACTATATTGGGGTTGGCTTCCAGTCTAACCGGATGCAGCTAAATAATTAAAGAATAATTATATAGGTAATCAATATTATTATAATAATTATTATAATATTTTATATATATTTAATTATTTTTATTTAATAATCATTATTAAGTAATAATAATTATTATTATAATTATTTATAACTTTCATGGTGATTTTGATGATCAGTTTTATAGGACGTACCACACGTAATGTAACTTAATTTTGCAATAAAATTGATATTTGACCCTAGTCAAGCGCAAATTGTAATATGGACATCGGCGCGCTACGTGATATCAATTTGTCTTTTGTTAACTAAGTAAGTACCATAATGTTACTTGGTTAGGTAACAATTTTATTTCGCCAGCAACATGTTATTTGAATACATTTATGTTGTGTGTTTTGTGAAGTTGTTAAGAAAAATGTAGTCGTACTTGTAGGTGTGTACCTAATTTTAAGACTGTTATCATATACAGGGTTAAATTAAATTTACTAGCGGAAATCCGCAAACGTTCGATGGACCGTGTCGATATCTTAACATGATAAAACAAAAAATAAATTAATTGTTAAGTTTTTTTTTTGGGTTACTAGCCGCAGGTAGCCACACGACCCGCCACGAGAAACATTAGTTTAATAAATCAGTTTTTGTTTTGTAAACTTCACAGACGCGATATCGAAAAAATAACAGGATAAAACAAAACAAAATATAGATTTTCTTAACTCGTACTTCAAGTAGCAATAAAGAAAAGTAACAATACCACTAGAAGCGGTCGTTGACCCAAAAAAAACATCAAATCTGTTTTATTCTCATTTTTTCGTGTTCAGATATCTATACTCATCACGTCTGCGGAATTTTGCTAGCTCATTTAATTTGACCCTGTATATTATTTTAATATCTTGGTTGTTTGTGGAAAATTATTCAAAAAACTACCTCAAAGTAACTCTTCAGAAATAGTCATATATTTTAAGGACGGAAAGACTATCTTTTACGTACGGCGTATAATTAACTACCTACTCTGTACTATTTTTTTTTTTAATTTATTTAACAGTTAATGTACTCACATATAAACAGACAAGAAAGGAACAGAAAAATACGTACAAAGGCGATGCTTATTTCTAAAGAAATATGTTCCAGCATGCCTGCAATATTCAATTTTAGGCGTAAAATTATTTCCTATTAAACTCAAATAATTTTTATTGGACATCAAAGAGCACATCCAAGTCACGTATCAACAACGTCGGTCCTTTGTAAGTAATAAATAATTCTTCACCTTCAAACATTTTTGAGGAAAAAACGGCAAAGTTACAAACAGCTGCAATACACCAAATACATAATTTAATGACCACTTCCGACCGCACCGGCTTTACTTCGCCAACAAACTTTTCTGCCAAATTACCTTTTACTTTTCTAAAAACTTCTAACAACCCTATCTCAAAGTCGTAAAGTTCAAATCAGAGTGGCAGATTTTAGATGAGTCGACATAGAGAGTTGCATTTACTATGTTCGGTCCAGAAATCGTACAATACAAGTACCCGACACTAACAGGCCAAGTTGTTGCGATTGACAATTGGTACAATACAAAATAATATAATATTGCGCGAGTCCTTTGTGTCAGTATACCTCTGTGCTTATGAAACTACTGATACCGGTTGTTGGTTCGACTAATATGGGTGCCATGTAGCAATTTTGAAGTTGTTTTGTGTGAGGCACAAAATAAAAGAAAAAATAAAATAAATTAAATGAAGTAAGTGAAATCCTTGTAATTTCTTATTGAGAAATACATTTCTTTTCGGCTAAGAAAGAATTTTATAGATTTCTAATTTCAACTCAAAACAGTTGTCATTTCTTTTTTAACGTCTACTAACTTCGTAATAGATTGATTTACTGTGTGCTTGAAATAAAGATTGCAATTGTCTGCCTTTTACTAAACTAATAACTAACTTCTGATTTTCTGAATAAGATTTAATCACGGTAAAACTAACCTAAAACAACAAAACAAACCGGCCAAGTGCGAGTCAGACTCGCGCACGAAGGGTTCCGTATATTAAAAAATCACGTTTGTTGTATGGGCCTTAAATATTTGTTTTATTTTAATTTAATTATTTATTTTTAAAGTGAACCAAATAAATGAACTAAATATTCTGCGAATATTTCAAGCGTCTACTTGTTGCCGTTATCAATATCGAGCAAAAAAATCACTTTTGTTGTATGGGAGCCCCCTTAAATATTTATTTTATTCTGTTTTTTAGTATTTGTTGTTATAGCGGCAACAGAAATACATCATCTGTGAAAATTTCAACTGTCTAACTATCACGGTTCATGAGATACAGCCTGGTGACAGACGCACAGAGAGACAGACAGAAAGCGAACCTTAGTAATAGGGTTCCCGTTTAATCCTTTGGGTACGGAACCCTAAAAAATGTGGTCGGTAATTGCGCAATATCATGCAATATGCAATCATGTTTCTGTGGCATTCCATATTGTCTTTACATAATATATACATTGTAATATCTAGAAAATCTGTATAAACCCTGTCGGCCTTAGTAAAGAGCAAAAGAGATAGAAGGCTAGCTCCACTACTACATGCTATTACTAGCGTACACTACACATGTTATTCAATATCACAAGCAGTCTAGTTTTATGGAGGGTCCATTCAAAAGTTGCACCAAAAACTGCTGAACGAGCATTAACCACTACAATGTGACAACCCTCTAAGCAACTCGATACATTTGGAACCACCCACAGGGTCGAACTGGGTATCACTTTACAGGAAACTGGCGGTTGCAACAATTGTGTCATACATCGCGAACGAAATACGAATCGAATTTGTTGAACACACTACAGTTGAAAATTCAACTCTAATCCCACACAATAAGAGTGAATGGATTTTTTGTCCGATAAAGGTACCGGAAGAAAAAACGATACGACCACAAAATGACGGATGACGATTAGACGTAATTAAAGATAGTTCTTTGATAACAATCGAATGTTGTAAGAAATTTTTATTGTTGCGATTTTAAAGGAAATGTAATACGTGCTGCGAATCTTTTGGGAGTTTTGTGAAAAGAAGTAAGTGCACGTGCTACTGAACCTACCTATTTAACGTGTCATTGATAGGTACGTTCGCAAAAATACAGGGTTTCAAGACTGACTAAAAATCAACGAAAGCCTGCAAAAACTCAAACAATAGCAAGTCATCAAATCTGCCAAAACCGAACACCACATTACCGACTTTGAGGCGTAACTCGGCCAGCAAAAAAATCTAACCACGTTTACCAAAGGAAACAAGGTAGAACGGTTCTACGAATAGAACTGTGGTTAGATTTAAAATTACAGTTATTAAACTTGTTAACGTCGTAATCAGGCATCACGTGCAGCAAAAGTACGGCTATTCGCGTTACCAATAGAGAAATGATGGCTTTTGTTGGATGTATGCAAAAATAATATTAGTTTGTAGGGAATTGTTGATGCGGTAATTGTTTTTCTTAACTGGGGCTATTTCTTTCCCTTTAATTAGAATAACTTGGAAGACGTTACCCATTATGACAATGATGGTTACACATAGTTGGAATGCATCGTGCATCATCGCCAGACACAGTTATACAGAGCAACCTGATGGCTGTCTGAAATATGAAATTCAAAAAATGGGATAGGGAAAAACTGTACCTGTAAATCGTTACTTGGTTCTGTTCTATTTCAAAGATATTACTTTTACCTCGGTTGTGAACTCTATTATTGGGCATAAATATACTAAAATACGATTAATGATACGTAAAAGACGACGCTGCGGGTTATTAAGGACATTGCATAATGCACACTCAGTACATTTGCAGTAGGACCAACTTCATGCCATGCAATGCATTATTTTAAACCTTTTTTCGTCCGCTTACGACCAATGAAGCGAGTCTGTTTTGTTTTCTTTTGTATGACATAAGTGCTTTTCATTTAACCGGTAGTAATAATCTAATTATTTACGCATTATCCTGTCCAGGATAACATTTACGTTGTCGTGTTTGAAACGAAGTAAAATATAAATAGTTTGTGTGAAGTCATAAACAGACCCTGTAAAGAATTTATTGTATTTTATAGAAAATAAGGTGTATTTACAATAACTACTATCAATGAATCTTTTTAGTAGTTATTGTGAATGTAGATTTTAATTGATTAAGCTGGTCAACATCAAAATAGCTCAAGTCTGTAATTATCAGCCCGATGCAATAAAACCTGCAACACAATTACATTCAGCACAGCTTTTAAAAAAAAACATTTCGTGTCACTCTATCTTTCTTTTTAAATTCCCGGATACACAAGGCCCACCTGCAAAAGATCATCGGACTTAAATTTGGAATTCGTTGTTACGTCATTATAATAACCCCTCGTTATAATTCTGTTGCTAACGATCCGGAACATTGTTTGTTCTTCTCAGGCCGCCGTCTGGGCTCCATAAACGTATGTATGTAACCAACAATCATTCTATAGCCAACGACCTTAATGATAGCCCTTCGAACGAGTAAATTATCAATTCCGCCCGAAGGGGCTCGGACCTTGTTTTTGGAAAGCAGTAACAAGCCTATCATCTGCCCTCCTTTTACAATTATTCATACACGCTATTTTGACCTTAACAAGACAAGTCATTGGGATCAAGTTTCTGTAAGAGAAATGTAGGAAATAACTTGGTTAGGAAAAAAGAACTGAAGCAATATTTCGATTAAAATGTTTTGACCTTGACAAAGTTCATCGTGGTGATTTTTTGTGCGTTTTAGTTGAGTCAGTGTTTATTTAGACGACGCGACGCGGTAGTTATTAATACCCTTTGTTGGTTTTTTTAGGAACTAATTTTATTGTAATAAGTTCATCTTGTGAGGTTATTCTGTAAAAAAAAAATGACGCATAGGTAATGAGATTATCTACACGAATAATCAAAATTAACGTTTTTACCGAAATTATTTTGTGCTTAAGGTTGCTTATTATCAAATTATTGCGAAATAATACGATTAACTGGATTTATTGCCACTTGCAATAGAATGGAATAATTTCAATCTAGGTAAGTACTAGTAAAGATGTTCCCTGGGAGATACACTCGTATTTAGTATAAGAGTTACTGTTTCATAAAATGATTCAATCAATAAAAATGTTTATATATAAAATATGCTTACCTATAATTCTCAAGTTCTAAGTACGAGTCATAATGACGAGGATCTAGTTAGAGAGTTGCATGCATGTTTGTACAACTGAACTCGGAAACCATTACTGAAACCGTATTCAACGAACTGGACGAATATTTCTGTGAAGAGATTTTTTAGTGTTGTATTACTTTTTTTTCCAGTGTATTTTCTATAAACTGCGACATCGTTTTCCTACGAAGGAACTATTGTTGCCTTGTTAGTAATGCGCTCGGTTTTATGCTGTGCTCACGAGCGCTTTCGACTCATTGATCTCTAGGGTCAGTGCGATTCCCTGTTAAGACCCATTAACACGATGCAAGTTTCTTACCTATGGCATACAACAAAAATAACTTGCATCCTCATCATGATTAGACGGTGCAACTTTTATTACTGCAAAACGTATCGTATCCCTAATCGCACCATGTAAATCAGGCTTTAATAATAAGCCCTCTCTTAAAATATCAATCGTATTGTTATTTGTTTAAGTTTACACTTCCTCCCGTAGCAACGCTAGTTGTTGTTACTAGGTAGTTTATTTATTTATAAGTATAAAAATTATGTATTAGAGTTGAAATTGTTTGTACTCCCCGTCACTTGTCCCTAAAGGTTCATTAGAAAACCAGAGTCAGATAGCATCTGTCTGTCATTAATGTTGAAATTAATCTTTTTGCGCAGCCGTAAGGCACAGACTATAAATTGTTGTTAAAACATTTTTTATTTTGGTATTTGTATTTTGTGTTTCGCGAACTGTGTCAAAATAAACGTTATTCTTTATTTAAACAACTGCAGGTTAAAAACGCTGTACAGCAGATTTATTACAATGTCGTAGTACTTCGAATATATTGAAAGATATCAACAGAATAGAAGATCGCAGGGAGAGCAGAGATGAGGCTCAAAATAGACCAGTAAACCAGTGGGTGGTAGAATAAGGCTGCCAATGATCATGATGATGAAAGATATCAAAGTTAGGAATTAATAAACTTGTCTTAACACCATATAAACTTATACTCAGTGAAAATATTTTCCTTATTGGAAAATGTTAAAGTAAAAAGAAGTGTTTTTACACTTTTTTTTTTCTTTAACTGCATAGGTGTTGCAAGTTACAACCTTATTCTAAAAGGTTCGTGTTCGCGCCAACAGCAACACCAATTAACGTTTTCTGAAATAGGTACTTACTGTTTTCAAGTGGGTAACTAGGTAGTCAGTTTTTCTAATGTTTCATATTGTTTTTTGTAAAGTCAATCGTTTTGAACTTTCGAATACTAAATATTAACTTAATTTTTAACCGACTTACAAAAAGGAGGTTATAATTATGTTCACCTGTGTTTTTTTTTGTGTATGTTCCCTGATTTCTCTCTCAATTGCGAATCAATTTTGTTTTTTTTTTTCGTTAAATGTATACTCTCGAGGGGGACCACCGTTGTCATCAACTCAGAATCTGATGAGGGGATCCCATTGAAATCGAGGGCAACCCTCAAATTTTATAAGCACACGCAAATTTTATTTTTTTTTGGTGAAGAGAAATTGGTAATGAAGACCACAGATGGCCACCGAAACTACTTAATAATAAGTATTTCACGGGTTGCGATTCGATTAGGTACTATAATATGGTTCCTAAGCTACTATAATATGGTGAAGTGGAGCTCCAGTCTCCTGGTTCTGGTTCTGGTTCTTACCAGGAGAACTCCTCAATTAATTAACGTCCCTACATCGGGAAACGCAATATTTTGTAAAAGGTGATGAGCAGTTGACTAGGCTATTGTAACTTAGAAAATTTACAAATTGACTCATTAAAACAACTAAACTGAAACAACCGCCTTCCAAAAAAACACTACAAAGTGAATAATAACTTAAATTACGGAAGCCGGTGACGAAAAACTAAAATTCTGATCCAAATACACCGACTTTCGAAGTTAAAGTAATTTTCCACTTTGTAGTGTTTTTTTGGAAGGCGGTTGTTTTTTTTGTACGCTGCTTTTGATGTAGGTCGAAAAAGGTAGCTGTCTACTACTCTTGTCAGTGTATTTCTTGGTCTATCTATACACCGTGTCATTTTAATCGTCTTACAACGGCAGCCCACTTCATGTATCCAATAACTAATTATTCAAATGTTTATAATTTTTTTCTTTTTACTTTTATGAATGATTAGTAGTCATTGGATACATGAAGTGGGCTGCCGTTGTAAGACGATTAAAATTCCACGGTGTATATCATAGTTTCACATCCCAGGAACCAGTAATTGGTCCACTCAGGAGGACAAATGTCATCCACGAAGCACAAATTTCGCCTGAAGCACCCGTCCAACCTCAACAACCCTTAGCATAATCATTTCCAACTATCATATATATATATAATCACAACATCACAGAAAAAACTGTAGCAATTATAAATAAATGTTAGTCCTACATTCATTAAAGAAATACAGAGAAACTGGTTTAGCAAAATAGCTAAGGAAAACTTCGGGCCTGTTAGAAACGTTGACGTGTACACGAAGGTAAACATTTCACAAGACCTAAAGTTGAATGACCTTTTTGATATTCTTGTGAACCTTTTATGTACATTTAATGATGTCCTACTTTATTTTTATAGTCACTACGAATATCTGATTCTTTATTGGCTATCCCTGTGGAATGAAGTACTTAACCTTGCTACGAGAGATTATTTTGTTGGTCTTGCAGACCAATGCGCGGGTTTACCGCGCATTGGTCTGCAAGACCGACAAAATAATCTTCTGTTTTTTTTTTATTTTCATCAATGCTGGTATTTTGTATTTCCTGTTAGCTGCCTGACTCGTTGCTACGTTTATACCAGTGTGCAAACTGCGTTCGTGCGAGTAGCACGTGTGGCCGTATTTGGTGACAGTTGGTATGTGGGACCGACGCGGGTATAGGACCCAGGGTTTATTTGTAATATAAAATGTACGGAGCTGAAATGACACTTCTACCTTTAAGAGCAGGCAGTCTAAATCAAATTTCAAACGCAAGCTCCGCCCCTCGCTCCCCGCCATTTCGTTATGTGCTAAACGCTAATACATCAGAAATAAAGTTGAATATCGCGTGCGGTCTTTGATTGTGTTCAAGCACGAAACTAAATAGCGTAAGTCTCAATTCTTATTTCGTTTATTACTAAAGTAATAATTGATCTAGAGAAAAATAGCTTGTGTCGGGATAATAAACTATATTTTCTTACTGTGAATATTTATTTTAGACATAAAAGCTAAACAATCTTGTATGTTTAAAAAAGACATGATATTCGAATCAAAAAATTATTGAGAGAAAATATTACAATTACGTAACTGTCTTTAACATGGAAAGAAAAAGATTAATTTAAATTATGTACTAAAGTTTCATTTTGCTTGTATGTGCGACTGTTTCAGAATATTCATGCAAATTAACATAAAAATAGGTAGCCTCCTCTTAACTTATTGTATGTTTAATAATATTTTGTAAACTGTTACAAAAACCTTGATATTTTAAAGACTGAAATAAAAAAGACTGTTACTCAGTAAATGGATGGTTTATTATCAAAAATTTGGCTTATTCTTATTCACGATATTCCCTAGTTTCTGAAAAGATTTTTTTTTTTTTTTCAAAAATTGTTCCGAACTTTGGGTCTGTGAGACCGCGGTGTTACAGAATTTGGCGCGGGTATAAAAAGTTTAAAATAGATTGAGATTGAATATCATTCCATTGTTAGTCTTTTGGGTCAAAGTAAATATAATTTGAAGGATGCTGTATATGTTCTATTTTTGTATCATTACGTGTTAATCTAGGTTATGGATTGTATCAGTAGACAGTGAATAGGATAATACTAGCTTCTGCCCGCGACTTTGTTCGCGTGGAAGTCGTAAGGTACCACAATATACTAAAATAACAGCCAAATTTTTAAAAAACTTCCCTGTATACTATGTTTAGTCTCAGCAGCCAGAAACAGATATTCAAGACTGGTGACGGAAACAGGTGACGTACAAGTGTCGTGTTAGAAGCAGATCGTCCTGAGGTCGACGACCGCAGTCTTCATTAAAAATTTCACATTGCTTGCAAAGTTTTTAGTTTTTTAGTGAATTAATGAACGTCTGCGTTCTTGCATATAGACTAAGTACCTAAATGGCACAACACAGATATTATTATACTGATTAAATATAAATAAATAAATAAAATTCTTTATTGGCATATAAAATGCATACAAATAAAGTGAAGGCCTGACTCCTGCGCTAGGTAAAAAACCTGTGTTACAGGAGCCAATATCTTCTCCCAAACAATAGGTTGATGTATTCTTAAAATAATATAACAGTAGATTGTGAACACACGGGATTTCTCATTAAGAGTTAGCTAATCATTGGAAGAGAAGAGAAGAGAAGAGCTCGAGAGTTCATATTTTTCTGTGTACGTTCTACGAACTATCCTTTATTACAATTTGCGGTAAACTGTAGAAGAATACGAACATAATGCAATATTGCTCATCCCCCATAATAAACAGCGTGACAATTTTTAGCCTACCGACTGGCCAGACTTATAATATCTATGCAAAATTTTAACAGAATCTATATGATAGTGTATTTGCGTGATGCTGGAACATACATTTATACAAACAGACAAAAATCCTAAAAACTATATCTTCTGCATTATAATCGTTCCCCGACCACATAGCAATATGATTTTTTTCAAAAATATTAAATGTACAATTTTGACTTCGATATGATTTGCCACGATACTATTTTGTCAGTTGCAAAAACTAAAAAATTAAAGCAATACTTACAAAATTATAAGCTCATAAGAAGATATTTTTATCTTTCTGCAAGAATCATTGGAAGACGAATCACTGACCGGAATACAGTAGCGAGCGTTTTATCGTGCCATCTTCATTTGAATCATAATTAAATGATAACTAGCGCCAATGAGCGCGCGCGACTTGGGTCACCACACCCACCGACCGCCATCTTGTTTTATGCGCATGGGCCATATTAACTGCCTTATTAATGGAGAGGGAAATATTGGATTAATATTAATATAATTTTCGGTCTGTCTTCATCACAAAGTTTTATTATATAACGCCTGGATTCCCCGTAAGTGAGTAAGTACTACCGAGTAAGGCAAAGATGATAAATAATATTTCGATACTACCCTCATTTCGTAATTTATGTTAAAATCAGTTGTGTCTTATATAAATATGTCTCTATAAATATTTTGTACATAGTTTTCTACCAATGATTTTAGGAGAGAAAATATTTGTACCTAAGTAGGTACTGATGACAGTTATCGGCAAGTAATTGATTTCAAAATTGTTACAACATAATTATTAAAGAAGTAATGATCGTCAAATAAATTGACAGTCATCGTGCACAATTTTCTATAAAATTGTTCTGAACTGTTTATAGAGAGTGACTTGCTTCTAAACTCATGGGCTTAAAAGTTACAAGAGTCATCTTCCATGTAATATTGATTGTAATAATTGCATTACCTACGTAAGTAAGTGAATATTTCTTATTACCTTTGAACTGTCTTTTTGTCGGTACATTGGTTAATATAAATTATGTGATTGAATTTCACGGACAACACGTGCAATGTACAGCGTATGGACGTAAGATGTTTAAGGTGCAATAAGTTAAATCATTTTTCTCGTACGTGCAACTTATACGAAGTGCACGAGAACAATGAAGAATGTCAGGTAATCGACTGTTTTAATAATGTACCATTGATGATCAATGGTTGTGAAATAAAACTTAACATGAAAAGTTGATGATGATTCATCTAGTTTAAAATTCTATTATAAATAGAAACCGACCACAAGCCGCTTGTTAGTATATATTCAATCAACTCAGTCTATCGCAGTTCATTGCATGACATAGGCCTGTCCCAGGCTACGCCACAACACCTTGACCTCTGCCTTCCGTATCCAGTCAGTCCCAGCCACCTCCTCATGGTCGTCGCTCCATCTTAATGGGGGGCATCCCACGATTGCCGATACGCGGTCTCCATTCCAAGACTCGTCTGCGCCATCAGCCATCAGTCCTTCGACAAAGATTGTCAAACCACTGCCACTTCAGTTTGCTAACACTACAAGCTATGTAAGTCTGGTTCTTTTCCAGATAATTTAATTTCTGATTTTATCCTTCGAAGAAACTCCAAGCATAGCCCGCTCCATAACGCGCTGAGCGATCTTGAATTTGTGGACGAGCCCGACTGTCAGTGGCCATGTTTCGGCACCGTATGTCATACCGGGCAGGACTGGAGGAAGACCATGGATAGGCGGCGAGAAGACCTGATGAAGTTTTCCGAACGCTGCTTAACCCAACTAAAGCCTTATCGGCTGGCTTGCCTGGCTAGCCTGTCGGCTTCTATCTCAAAATTTTATCTACTGAGCTTGATCGAGGTAGACATACTCCTTCACAACTTCGAGAAGCGATCCTTCGTATTAATTAAAAGGACTTAAATATCGTAATTTACATAATTAAGTCACAGGATATCTGCACATTATTTAGCCAAACATAGTAATGGTACAGTACAGTTAGTAATTCATCAGCGATTTCGTAATTAATGCGTGGTTTAGTCGATTTATTAATAAACGATTCATAAAGCTGCATTACTACAGCACAGGAACAGTCGACCGCACGTTCGTAGTAACACTTTGAGTTTCAATAGAATAGGAGGCCAGCTTATACTGGTTTTGACACCAGTGGCGTGCAGCCTACTGTACTATACGAGGATACAGTATCAATGTATTTCTTATAGATTTGTGTCTGTTTTGATCTTTTAGTCGCCACCCACGTCCCGATGGGGTGGTCTCAATTTGTGGTTACCGGGAACTGGAACAAGATACATAGGTTTTTACTCGTATTATTGTTAGTGATGAGTCACTGGCGATTTAAGTCACTGCATGTGTGCCTAGCATAAGGACTAATGACTGATCTCTAGTGGGCATAATCAACACTAAAGTTGAGGATCGCTTCAAAGATGAGCTGACTGTTTTAATATTTATAATTTCAGTCAAATCAGGCCCATAAAAATGTTAGCGTTCTATGTCGAAAGACCTAATAGTAAATTAGAGTGCAGATATCTAGCTGTACAGCTGAAAACCTCTACGGCTCGTAGAGGTTTTCAGCTGTACAGCTAGATATCTAATAGACCTTCTGGGAATACATATGTAATGATACCTTGAATTAAATAGGCATTTAGATACAACTAGCGAACATAACAGACGTTGTTCTGCCCGAACGTTGGCTTCTTAGCACCACCTACCGGGTCCAATTGTAAATATCAATCATCCACTCAAAAACACTAAATAAAAATTATCAAAATTGGTCCAGCCGTTTAGGAGGAGTTCAGTGACATACACGCGTACAGAAGAATTATATGTATAGAGATAATTATCTTACCCCTCTGTAAATTATTTACATTGGAGTTTACCCAGAATAATATTACCTATTTATTTTTTTACAATGTTAATTTAACGCATGACCTGTGTTTTAATCGAATGTCTTAATATGCGAGACATCGTTATTTACCGTTATTTGTCCATATTATTTAAGGCAATCAACTTCAAAAGAATTACAGTTGACCTATTTTTCATTAATTCACCGTTTGTAGCTTATTTTGGGTTTGTATGTTATATTTTTCATAATACATATAAAATATGGTGTTCTTTCACTTCAGGGCTAAAGAAGAATTAAGAAGAGGTAACAACAGTAAGCATGCTAGTTGCTCTTCACTTTGTACCATATACTTCCATCTGAACAACCAAAGAACGATTATCAGCTCATAACAAATGGCATAACTGCGAAAGTAAAGAACACGATCGAATCGCAACACAAAAAATCGACACGAAACTTTGACCCCCTAATTCTTCCACTTATCACTTTAAGTACACAATTACAACTACCATTGTCAGTGCAATCACATCTTTTGAAAGCCAGACATGTCCGTATGTTGGCACCACTCACTGTCACCATTACAAACGTTGGACTATAAAAGTGGACAAGGCTAATTTAGTACACCATCATTGGTTCGAAACTTGTTCGGGACATTATGTCTCTTGTGGGCGGGCCATGTTGATTCTTAAGATGTTGGCTCTTATTCCGTGTATAGATCGCCTTATTCTGTTACGCGTGTGCGCGGAAGATTGTAGTAAGTTTGTGGCAAATGAGTAATGAATTCATTGTTACTTTTTTTGTCAAAGAAAATTCAAGGAAGATTATCGGTTAACGTTGTGTGATACCTAGATGGAGCTAGTAAAAAGCCTTATAATAAGTACAGTGCAACAAAGATCGGTCGCGATTCTGATTAATTTTTCATAATTACTACACTTGACAAATTAGTTGATGATTTAAAGATCTAAGAAGATGCTGCTCATGGACATCTACGGCTAACTTTACTTGCAGCTAAGAAGTAAAAGTCCCATACTTTGCTTTAAATAATTATGATGATGAGAAGCCTACAACAAATAGTAATAAACAACATACGATTCTATCCAAAAAAATATTTTCTTACAAAAGTATTTTGTAGTGTTCACCAGAATAAACCATCAATACATTCTGACTCCAAACATGCTAAGCACAGACTGTTATGTCCCATATATGGCACAAAGTCATTTTCGACAGCATTCTTGTACCATTTCTCAAATCGTTCCATTTCAATTTGTTTACCATATTCTCTCTTTTACTCACTTGTTTATGTATATCGTTATCTCAAAGTATCTTACCAAGGAATATGAAATACTTGTTCGGTGTCAAGGAATATTCTATTATATAAAAGTAGTCCTCTCAAGTTTATGTGAAGCCTTCTTTGGAGTCCTTTTACAAAATAGTCATGTTGGTTGCTTTATTATTAATCTGGTTCACTCATGGCTGGTTAAGGTCAGGTTTCAGATAAACAAAATATTATTGTTATTGATAACAATGAGTCGTATGACTTTATAAACATTTCCATATATTTATCTATATCATCTTCTGTATGCTAGTACAAGAGGGAGCAGTGGTGACTCGAGTTGTAGGTCGTAGGTTCGAACCCAGACAGGCACTTTACTTTGTGTAAATTATTCATCACCAGTTCTCTCAAAACGGTGAAGGAAAACATCGTGAGGAAACCGGCATGTTCTAGAACCAAAAATTCGAAGACATGTGACATCTAGTAACCCGCACTGGGCCCGCGTTTTGGATTACGGCCTGTGTCCCACCAGTGCGTGGGGGGAACATTATAGGTTGATTATGCTATGCTAGTACAATATCATGAAGTAAAGCGACGTAGCAATGATCAAGTCAAAAATAAAGTTTCAATCACACTAACACTAAAATAATCTCAAAGATTTACCTACTGAACCTAAAGAGCTAGAATGTTCTCCACATCACTTCATTTTATCCAAGTTTATTTTCTTGCAGTGGTCAACAGAATTTGACTTAGAAATAAAGACATTTCTCTTAAATCTTACCTAATGGCTGAACCACATCAATCCAGTTTATTTACCATCCTAATCAAGACGATCAGTGAGATTCCTTTTATTGCCGTTTTATTTCGAATGACTGATTTTAGGACCGTCCCTACATGTGAAGCCGAGTCTATTTCTATTGAGCAACTCTAATGGATTTTAGTAATATGATCCTTAATTTCTGTCTTGTTTTTTACTGCACTGAGTTCCTAAAATGCTGTGCCGCATATGGTTTAATTTTAACTTATCTATCTGAAGAGATAAAATGTTGACACATCTGTGATTACTTCTTTTACGTTAGATTTACAATTCCCGTTGGATACAGATGAATGATCTATTTAATTGACATTTGAATGATTAATTTCGCTCATCTTAAATTTAATGTCATTCCTATAATATGGCTGCTTGTTATATAACTTACATACGTTAAGTTGCTAAAATATATTTCTTTCTAACTTATTCTGATATTGCACTTAAAAAACTTGATTTACCAGGCTCAAACGATTTCAACATTCATATATTCAAATTGATCACCACAAACCGTTTACATTTATGAAACAAACAAGCAGTGAGTTGTCAGCAAAGTGATGAATAAGCCAACATTTATTAAAGATTCTCATTTCACTGAACACGAACCCAATCCTGAAGCAGTAGGTGGCAGAAGTAATTGAGCATTGTCTTCAAATGACGTAGGCGTAACTGAATGCAGTGATGATTTTATTTCACAAATCTTCGTTTGTGTTATTAATAGTGTCGATGATTTGTTTGATTTTGTTGTTGTGTTTGATTAAATTTGATTGGTGATGTATGAGGTTGTATAGTTGAATATAAATGAGATTTTGATAAGTGAGATAGATAGAAAGAAAAGGCCATACATTCATATGAGATGCCCTACAAATTACAATGTAAATATGAAAATTACAAGCCAGTTTGATATAAACTAAATAACTTACAAATATAAAATCATGAATCTATATCATAATCATGAAATATAAGATCATCAATCTTTTTCCCATGGGGGTAGGCAGAATCTATAGAACGCCAACTGCTCCTCCTTACACATTCCTCGTTTTACCTCGTTAACGTTGATTTGGTTGTGAGTACAACGCGCCCAACAAACAAACTACATAAGTCCTTTCTTATATTGCAATTAAATGAGAGAAAATTTAAAACACATATTAAAAGTACACTTTGTAAACAATACGAGTTAGATGATTATATACAGGACAGGAATGCTTGGAAACATGCTGGACCAGCTCCTTAAGACAATCTAGAGTCTAGATAAAATCAAACTGGTTGCTATTTTTATTGAAAATTTGTTATTTTTATGACATTGATTTTACATTAGTAGCCCGGAGTCTGGATTTGTGCCCAGTTGATGGAAATAGGCTCGCCCCTTATTACATGGGACTTAAACATAACTGGCGAAATGTGGGTGTACTATTAGGTACAACTCTGCCTAACCCTTCGGGATTACAGGCGTGATGTTATGTTATGTTGTGTGTGATTTTACATACTGTAATTACCTATACTCACACACAGATTTTTTTTTTTAAATAATTTACTTTTACGATGTTTGTAAATATGTGAGCACCATGTATCTATCTCATAATTAAGTTATTTTTCATAGCTTAGTTTTTTATTCTTTTTACCTATTATGGTATAGTAATTTTATTCTAGGTGCATCGTCTTCACATAATTATAATCATATAATTAATGAACTCAAACAAAATATTGTAGAACATTTTTAAAAGAGTATAACGGTGGAGTTTCTTGCCCATTCTTCTCCATACGAAACTACCTTTTGGAAGGGGCAACTAGAATAAATTCTATTTTTTTGTAAATTTTGACGTTCAAAAGTGCCTCTTAGTGCCTATTTGAAATAAATAATTTGACTTGACTTGACTTGACTTAAACGACAGGACAAATAAATCTCAACTTTTTTATAGCTGATGCTTAACTAATTGAAATCCAAACAGTAACTAGATACTAAAACATTTTATCCTTTGTAAGCTAAGCCCAATTAATCACGAAATCAGATGCTCTAAACTAACATTAATTCCGGATGTTTTTCGTTTAATCTTTTTTTTTTCTTTGCTTAATGTCTTACGGCATTACTTACGTCTTTTCTTGACGTAAATGCGACTTAGGAATTCTTATTAACTTGTCTAAATAATGAGGTTTTAGCTCCTTAGCAAACTAGCTGGCCCTTACAAACGAATATAAATAAATAAATTCGCTTCATTATTTTTGTACGCATTGTAATCGGATATGTATTTGGTTTCGAAATACAGCGTTATTTTTGGGTGTATTTACTTTTACGCAGCGTATTCTTTGTAAGCCTAACTTGAAGCATTTTTGCTTTCAGGCAGAACAAAATAGTTAATCTATAAACATAACATTTTGACCTTGTGTTTCGAACGATGCTTATGTTACAGACTACCCAGTATAGGTTACACTCACGATATTTAAAACCCTAAAAACCCCGCTATGTGCGAGTCGGACTCGCGCACGAAGGGTTCCGTACCATTATCTATAAAATGGCAAAAAATCATCGTTGTTGTCTGGGGGTCCCTTAAATATTTGTTTTATTTTAATTTAATTTTTTATTTTTAAAGTGAATATATAACTAAATATTCTGTGAATATTTCAAGCGTCTACCTGTTGCCGTTATCAATATCGAGCAAAAACGAGCAAAAAATCACGTTTGTTGTATGGGAGTCCCCTTTAATATTTATTTTGTTCTGTTTTTTTTTTTGTATTTGTTGTTATAGGGGCAACAGAAATACATCATCTGTGAACATTTCAACTGTCTAACTATCACGGTTCATGAGATACAGCCTGGTGACAAAAGACAGACAGACAGACAGACGGCGAAGCCTTAGTAATAGGGTTGCCGTTTTACCCTTTGGGTACGGAACCCTTAAAATTACAGGCCTTAACAGTTATTTCTCATGTTACAGCTAAGTAAATTCTAAGGAATTGTTAGAAGTTGGGAAAACTGCCATAGTGCGGGCGTAGCATTTCGCAGTCTCTAAGTATATCAGCAAAAACAAAAATTGGCCCGTAATCAATTGAATAGAAAGACTCGAGTATTTTATCCTGTCGGAAATTAGATAGACAAAGTTAAGCCTTTGTCTATCTAATTTCCGACAGGATAAAATACTCGAGTCTTTCTATTCAATTGATTACGGGCCAATTTTTGTTTTTGCTGATATACTTAGAGACTGCGAAATGCTACGCCCGCACTATGGCAGTTTCCAAAAGGCAAGTCCAAAAAAAATTAAGTAGTAACCTACAATTTTTTTTATTCAATCTTGTCTACTTTCTTTGTTATTTTTCAAAGGTTTACAGTAATTCTCACCGACATAGGGATAAATAGCGGGTTAAGATAACCGACCGTCTCACATAAATTATAGACATTGTGCTAATGAACCGTCATCCATCCTTGTTACAATCGTAACGAAACCGCTGTGGATTATTAATGATATTAATTATCCTCTAAATGATAACAGCCGCACCGATCGATCGCTCAGGTTAAGCTACGCTTGCCGCGGTTGGTCCGTGGATGGGTGACCCTCTTTTCATACCAAGATTCCTCCGTGCCTCGGAAAACACGTTAAGCCGTTGGTCATGGCTGTCATTTGTAGATCTTTGACAGTTGTTACGGGTCGTCAGAAGCCCATAAGTCTGACAACCAGTCTCACCAAGGGATATCGTGTTACCCAGTAACTGGGTTCCACAACCCAGTTACTGGGTCAGATAGGCAGTCGCTCCATGTAAAATACTGGTATTCTGCTGCATCCGGTTAGACTGGAAGCCGACCCCAATATAGTTGGGAAAAGGCTAGGCAGATGATGATTAATTATCCTTATCAAACATAATTTGATGTATTTGCTCGAAACAATTGCCCGTGTAAAATTATAAAACAAGTGCCCATCTCAATTCTTAGTCTTAAACGAACAATAGCTTTTAATATAACCCTCAAACAGTCTACTAAGGGTACAACACTCCCATAATGCAATTCAACGTGATCGCGTATACATTTATTATTTAGCCTTGCCATATCTACTGCAAGATTAAACGGCGACTTGTGCGAAGATTAAATCCAGGATTTTATTCCCATATTGCCGTACATTTCCACCCCACAGTTGAGGCAGAAAACTCGAGTATTCATTGCGGGTAGCCAAGCTATGTCGGCGAGGGTTGACGAAGCAGCGTTTGCAGGTTAACCTCAGACGTGTGCAAAGGTACCAGGTAAAGATATTTTGGCAGATATTAAATTTACGTTAATATTTAATTTTATCGTGTGAGTTTTGAATTTCTATTACTTAAGTACAGGGTCTATATTTTGTCTTGCGGAGGTTTAGTAACTACCTATGACCAAGGATTTTCATTTTTAAAGTCTGGCAGTTAGATTTCACTCTATCACAGTTAATAATGTTAACATCAAATAAATAAAAAAAATAAAATAAAATATTGTCAAAAACAACAATCAATCAATTGTCAAGTATCAACTGTTGTTGTGTTATGTGTTGTTATTTGTTTATTATTATTTTTTTTTTTTTTTTTTGTTGTATAAATGCTTTTTCTTTTTTCTTTCTTAATATTAAAAGTGTAAACCATTTTTTTTTACTTATTTTTTAATTTTTTAGATGTATGAATGTAGGCGAAGCAAAATGAGTATGTAAGGAGCGTAGCAGGTGGCGTTCTATAGTTTCTGCCTACCCCCATAGGAAGAAGGCGGGAGTTTATGTATGTGTTTTTTTTTTTATAATGAATTCTCATTGGATTTTTGATTTATTCATAGTTGGCAAGATTACTATTAGAAACACACTGCCGTATTTTCCTTTGCTTCCATATTTCTACTTTCTCAGTCGGCCACCAACCATTGCCAAATAAAAAAGGCAATGTTTCGACAACCCTGCAAACTGTAAACCAAGATTTATATGGAGGTCGTGGTTATTTATACTCACCAGCCTTATTTTTATTCCCCGTGTGATATTTTTAATGAGGCAACTGAATAGCACTGCTGCACCTTTTATTAACTTTTAAAAGCATTAGTCGTGCCCAAATAGTGGGAATTCACTGAAAGTTATGTCTCGTGACCGTTTGTTTATAGTTTTCGTATAATAAAACTTATTTTACTTAGGATTCCACGTCTACAATAATAGCTGCATTTTGTAGTTGAGAAAACTTTGGGGTGTAATTATAAAACCGTGGAATCTTCAACTGGTTTCCCTGAAATGTAATGATTTATTAATAGAAGCTTTATTCAACTCATTTATTTTTTGTTATTTATGTTAAGGGGCCGTGCACAAAATCGGCTGATTTTGATCCATTTTGTTCATTGGTTGTGAGAGATGGAAAAAGAATTTAAACAAAATTATTTGTGATTTGAAATGTCGAGTTCTTTGTTTTGCATGTAGAGGAAAGGAATTTTTCAAATAGATTAAGTATTCATGGAAAATCACTAATATTCGCAACAAGTTTTCCGAAAAATGACGCGAGACTGACGTTTGATAATCGTTTTACAAGATACTACTTATGATTTTGAAAATTAAAAAAATATAACCAGCATTATTATATGGTCTACTTGCATGTGGGCTGATGTGGGGGAAGCACTTTTTTCAACTTATATACAAAATATAGCAGAAAAATGATGTTGAAAAAACATGTATTTTTCAAAAAATCCAGTCATTAATGTATTTTTTTCTATTATTTAGCAAAGCATATCAAGAAATTTAAAAATCACACACTCGGCTTCAGTTATCCATGAGATAAAATCAAAATTTTAATTTATGATTATACAATATCTTCATTAAGTAAATCAAAGGCGCAATATACTATATTTTCGAGAGCACAAAGTGATGACACTATTAACAGGTGCTGTGACTGACAAGAATGGTTTAACACCACAAAAACTGTATTCCTATAGTTACACAGACTTAATGTTACAATTATTTCAAGCTTTCTCACAATTAGATATGAAATTGACGAAAAGGGTTTTTTTCGTGCACGGAGCCTTAAATTGTTTTGCCAACTCTTATATTCAAAAAGTAATATTTGTGGTAATAATATGGAAAAAAATTAAAATAATAATAATTGAATAATATATTTTTACAATAAACTATCATCAATCAATCAATCATAGGTATTACAATAAAGGTCTTTTGTATACATTTTAGTCGATCTCTATGTCCTACCAATGAATTTGGTGTACATCACTATTTGAACTGCAAATAATTTTCCTTTTGGCGGTTAGTGGGAGGGTTATGTCGACACGTGTACATATGTACACGTGTAAATACGTGCCTGGCGCTTGAATTCTTTGTATGTAAATATAATTGTTGTCGCTTTTCGTGTCTGGCGGTGTGATCGCGAAATAAAGGAGAGGTCAAAAGTGGTATAATATTCCGAAGATTTTTAAACGCTAATGTGATGTACCTTATTAGAAAGCTTATTTATTATGCTACTTGATTATAGTTAAATTTGATTTTTTCAGGCGCCTGTTTTTGTGAAAAAATGAAAAGTGTTTCAATACAAACAAAACGCACATAGTCTTTATTTATTCATTTCTATGCAATATAATCATTTTAAATGTGGCTAAAGTTTCCGTTTCTAATAAATATTTTGAGATTTTATTATAATTTTAGCTGCAGCTCCATGAAATTAAGACAAAAAATATTGATTATCATGACAATGCAATAACAAAACGTCTTGAAAAAAAGTCAAAGCTGTAAATTTCAAGTCGAGTCCTGCGGGGCAAGCACAGCCTACTGTGACATGACTTGAGTCAAACATTTTATCACAGTTTGAGTGATAAAACTGTTTTGTCATAAAATGCTAGTACAAATTGACATGACATAATTTATCATGTCTTGGCACGCCCGTGCTCGGCCCGCTGCTGACTGATATTGTCGTTGTCACGTCATTTGTCACAGGGCTGCCATCCCTAAAATATAAATAATGTCTGTAGTTAGTGATGCAAACATTTTATTTTTCTACACTTGTTTTAAAAAAAACCGGCCAAGTGCGAGTCGGACTCGCGCACGAAGGGTTCCGTACCATTATCTATAAAAACGGCAAAAAAACCACGTTTGTTTTATGGGAGCCCCCCTTAAATATTTGTTGCCGTTATCAATATGCCGTTATCAATATCGAGTTAAAACTAGCAAAAAAATCACGTTTGTTGTATGAGAGCCCCCTTAAATATTTATTTTATTCTGTTTTTTAGTATGTGTTGTTATAGCGGCAACAGAAATACATCATCTGTGAAAATTTCAACTATCTAACTATCACGGTTCATGAGATACAGCCTGGTGACAGACGCACAGACAGACAGACAGACGGCGGAGCCTTAGTAATAGGGTCCCCGTTTTACCCTTTGTGTACAGAACCCATAAAACGGGCGGCTGTAAAAAAAAATTAAAAACCCAAAAACATCAAAATAATTACCCTCTTTCAGCCTATATAGGTCAGAAGGCTGTTTCAATTTTCAATTATTTTAGTACCAAGCCCCATACATTTCGTGAAAGTCTCCTTTATTATTCTTATTCTTTATCATATTTATTTTGCGTCAGGTTATTCAGAACTTTAAGGATGCTAATATACCTACAGAAAGTCATCATCATCTCTCTAGCCTATTCCCAACTATGTTGGGGTTGGCCTACAGAAAATATAGAATGGTAATAGAGTTTCAGCAAACTTTTAAAGGCTCGTACAGACGCGCGCGATATCGCGGGCGCGACAGCCAACGACAAAGAAATTGTGCTACTAGTGTCGCGTCGTGCCCGCGATATCGCACCAGTCTGTACGAGCCTTAAGACAAGTCCCTATCCAATATATAATTTAGATAGACAGAACCAGTAAAAATGAAATTATATGTTTATTTCTGGAAGTAGATCTTCTCCTACACTTGTACAAGTAATTTTGGGCGATATTATAAAACTAGATGGCGCCGATAAAATATGTATGCTGTATCTCTGTTCAGCAAAGTCCGAAGCGTGGTAATTATGATCCAATTAAGTTTGTTACACCATTTAATTTTTAGGGTTCCGTAGTCAACAAGGAATCCTTATAGTTATGCCACGTCCGTCTTTCTGTCCGCGACTTAGCTCAGAGACTCTTAGTACTAGAAAGCTGTAATTTGGCATGGGTATACATAATAATCCCGCGGACATAGTGGTAAAATTTAATCTTGAAAATAAAACGTAGGTACACTACTTTTTTTTTGCCTTGCACGTAATGTGGGGATGGTTTTTTTTTTCTCATCAGTCCCTTATAGTGTGGTAATGGTTAGATTGACCGATCAAAAATATTACGAGTTTGTCAGAACCATTTTTCGATTCAGGGATTCGTTTGCGTAATATTAAGCTTTAAAGTGCTAAGTTTTGTTAGTCAAGTGTACTCCCTGCCTGTATTTACAACGAAGTTATAAGAAAAACTATCACAACTAAGTACGCTTTACAACGCTTGAACGACTAATAGTTCATCAACTTACATTTGCAGTTGGAATGTATGGAAGAACATGTTTATCAACTACAATGTTAAGTTTGTTCTTAGGATAAATTTTATCCCAACTACGGAACCCTTCATTGTACATGGTCCCACACGCACTTGGCCGATTTTTTCTTTATTTAAACACCACATAATATCTTCTTGTTTTCTTTCTTTCGGAAAAAGAAGAGCATGTAGATACATGAAACATACATAAACATTGTCGCATGTCGGATACTTGAAACTTTTCTAACAACTCAACAAATAGTTACTTAACGAATTTCTTAAAACTGATTAAATGTTTTTGTTTGTACTACTCGGATCGAAGCAAAGAGAAGCGAACCGTTTAAAAGTCGATGCAGCAGCGAACTTCCTCGGCGCATCTCTATCTTTCACTCAAGTTTAACGATCTAAATATTTGATGGAACCAACAAGATCAAATGAAATAGCAACGGTACATCAAGGGTTGGCATCTACTGAGGTACTTATAACAAGGGTACTTGAATCAGAATATATTATGCGATCAATAGATAGGGATTAATCCAATATGTATTTGGATAACATCTTGAACAACTCAAATAACTTGACGAGCCGATTCTTGTTGAGTTACAATAGTTCGCTATTAGGGTTAGCCGTGTCTAGTTTCAAGATGAACGTGATTCTCAAGTGGGGTTGAGGAGCAATATGAGAATTTATAAGGTTTTGTTCATAATAAACCTCAAGGTCGAACGTGCAGCCCTGGTTTTTGTGGAATTTAGTGAAACTTACATGTTTAAGTGGAGCAACAACGATACCTTTACCCGAACAGCTCATGTATCTAGCACTGAAGACCCTGAAAAGGTAATATTATGTCAAGGGTATCCGGATATTATGTGATCTAATATTAACTTTCTCTGCGTACTCTTTTTACCGCGTTTCTCTTGTTATTGATCAATAGTGATCAATTAAATCATCATCATCAATAGTGATCAATTAAATATAGATAAATTAAATCAATCAAAATTCCCATAGGAGAAGGCAATAAATAGCAGTGTATAGTGAGCGTTGATCAATTGCACAACTGTTTTCATGCAGTTCACTACATCTAGACAGCTTAATGAAATTTAAAACAAATAGAAGCATTATAAAATATGCAGTCTCCACCATTCCAGTTTTTACTGACTAATTATTTCCATTTCTAAAAAATTACAAGCAATAAACTGTCTTAGGTAGGTACGTATTCTCCAAAGAATCATCATCATCACCTGGCTAGCCTTTTTTCAGCTATGTTGGGGTCGGCTTCCAGTCTAACCGGATGCAGCTGAATACCAGTATTTTAAATGGAGCGACAGCCTATCTGTCCTCCACAACCCAGTTACTGGTTAATACGACACCCCTTGGTAAGACTGGTAATTTTAAGTAATATTCTCCAACGAATATTACTCAGAATTGAAACCAACGATCGCGGCGCAGCAAAAAGGAAGCGAATAAAAAGTCCCGCTATAATATTAATATCGCTCTTTCAAAAAGTTTGTACTGAGAGCAAGTCCGTTATCAATATTCATAAGCACAAGACTGTATCTGAGGGTTGCAATAAACAAAGCGAGTGAACTGAAGCAAAGTAACCGATCCGAAGAGCTCTTGTAAGTAAGAGCCAGCCACGCTGGCTCATAAATTTCAGTTTGCAACTTGCACCAACTAACATTCGATCAATAAGAGTTTTGTATGGGTTCTATATTTGCAAACTAATACGCCACATCAAAACTTCCATGCTTGCCTTCGCAGCCAATATTACTTACGTCATGAGACGGCTGCAGCGGTTCCAAAACACCATAAATAACCCACCTTATTAAAGAATTCACGTATGTATTCTATGAGACATAAGATAACTATTCCTACGCAATATAAAGTGACTAATTCGAAGTTTGTTGAACTAATTTTAGTTGCACCGGTGCCAATATGATACGTGTTAAGTTACAAAGGGCTAAATCAGATCATGTTTTATCGTAGCAAGGAAATTTTGTTATTTTTTCAAGGGTTTCAATAGTCGCCGGTGTTATTATTTGTTATTATTATAGTTTAGTGGGTGAAGGTCGTCGCCATTGTTATTTGGTAGCGTATTTAATCGGAACTGACAATGACCGCTATTTGCCCAAACAAAATGCTTTCACTAAATTATTTTTTAAAGTTCTCGATTCCTGGTTTCTATCGCATCCTTATAATTTACCCGTAAATGATAAGACACTATCTTATCATTTACGGGTAAATTATAAGGATTATATAAAGTGAAAATGAAAAGAATAAAACCTCACAATTTAATCACGAGGAATTTAAACGGCTATCACGATTTTTATTTTTTTATAACGTTATGCGAGCGTGACTTAATCAAATAAAGTAAGGAGTTTATAAATTGGGGAGGTTGATGCATTAAATAACTATATTTCGTGGAGGATTAAAAACGTATCATTCTCTATGGTCTATGTGAACTATTTTTATATGCGGGTGGCCGTCAATTTGATTCATTATATCCGTAGGTGGGCCTGTGAAGTTTGGACAAAATTACCCATAATTCCCTTGTTAAGGCTTTGGGAAGATAACCGTGGCTAACATATTAATCTAGAGCCATAAATATTGTATAAAAAGAGTATTGTGTTGTAAAAACTGGTTTGCAGGCGACTCGTAAATCTTCTATCGGTTTGGCTAATTGATGGTTGCCTATTTGTAGTAAATTAACTCTCGTCAAATTGTTTGGTAAGGCTATCGATTATAGAATAGAATAGAATACTCTCTCTCTCTCTCTTTCTTTCTCTCTCTCTATTTGGTATGTTAGAATTTTGTTCGTAGCAATTTCTACACTCTTTTATTTAGGTATCGAAATAAAATAGTAAGTTCCTAATTATGATAGTTTCCTACTATATCTTTCAAACTAAACAAAATTCAAAATTATTTATTCACCAATCTTTGAACCAATAATATGCAACCTTTTTTTTTGGGTGGGAAATTATCAAATAACTTCATAAAATGCCACGAGACTGACGTTTGATCATCTTTTTACAAGAAAAAAAAATCATGTTCAAAAAACCTATATTTTTTTAAGAAATTTAAAAATCACACACTGGGCTTCAGCTATCCTTGAGATAAAATCAAAATTTTATTTTATGGTTCATCATCATCATCTGCCTAACCTTTTCCCAACTATCTTGGGGTCGGCTTTCGGGCTTTCTTGTCGGCGGAGTCTAACCGGATGCAGCTGAATACCAGTATTTTACATGGAGCGACTGCCTATCTATATAAATAGGCATATACTCGTATAATCTATATAAATATATCCCTTGGTAAGACTGGTTGTCAGACTTTTGGGCTTCTAACTACCCGTAACAACTGTTAAAGATCTACAAATGACAGCCGGGACCAACGGCTTAACGTGCTTTCCTAGGCACGGAGGAATCTTGGTATGAAAAGATGGTCACCCATCCACGGACCAACCGCGGCAAGCGTAGCTTAACCAGATCGATCGACCCGTGCGGCAGTTATTACTTAGCCACAACGTCCTCCACTTTTATTTTATGGTTATACTATATATTTATTAAGTAAATCAAAGGCAAAATAAACGATATTTTCGAGAGCGCAAAAGTGATGAAACTATTAACAGCATGTCGATTCTGTAAAAATTTCACCGTGAATTCTTGTTCCACTGATGCTATGGATTGACCAAGGATTACATTTACAATCATAATCGAGATTTTAATAATATTTTAATGCTAATTCTATTGATCATTTTATATTATTTCAAAGATTACTATTTAGGGGATTTTAAATAAAATAGCAAAACAGAAATTTAGTCAAACTCAATTTAATGTAAAAAAACAAAATTGAGTTTCTGTTCAAAATCTCGATTATGATTGTTAATGTAACCTTTGGTCCATCCCTAGCATCAAGTGGGATGACACTGACAGTTCACTCCACGCTCACTTCATCTAAGTTTTCACGGTGAGATGGTTACAGAGTAGCACTGCTGGGTGCTGTGACTGACACGAATGGTTTAGCACCACGATAACAGTACTTTTATAGTTACACGGATTTCATATTTCAAGCTTTGTCACAGTTAGATTCGAATTTGGTCGTTGCCGACGTTACTGAATGTTGCCATTCTAGATATTATATTTATATAAACATAGATAACGAAGTATTGCATTTATTTTATTTTGTTTTTTTTTTTATCTCATTACGCTGCACCGGGTGACGTCATCACGTCAACGTCGGCTGTCGCTGAAAACCAGCGCTGGGGCTCTGTCTAGCATAGGGTCGCAGCATTATGCTGAGCGATGGCCGTTTTGCGTGAATGTGACGCATATTTTCCCTCAACTTGTTCTTTCGTGTTTGTGTTTTTATTTCTTTGCGTTAATTACTTAATTACCGCAAATAAACGTATTTTCTTTCTTTCTTTTTCTTTAAATTGACGAAAGAAGGTTTTTTTCGTTCACGGAACCTTAAGGGAAATCAAACAAAACTTGAACTCGACATAATCTATCATAATCGATGTATCAAGCACAACATTTTAAATAAATATGAGCATTATTAATATTAAAGTAGATTACACCACAGCGGCTGGAGTATCAAATGTATAATTAAAATTTATGAGGGATGATTCGTTAGGTATTACATAGCCAGTGTTATTGTTACAAGTAATATTAACCCATAATAACAGAGGGGTTATCTAAATCCCTTTGTATTTTGAAAATCCCGTTAGGCTGGATATTACGAACAAATGGTTTATTTTGCGTATTACAATGTTAATATCGTATTAATAATTATATTAATTGAGAGCGGAATGTTGCTGTTTTTGTGTTTGAGGAAAACATATTATTATTGATCGAATGAACTACTCGTAGGTACACTCGTATAGCTACTGTAGGAGTTTTGTCCGGTTGGCGTCAATAACTGACCGTCGCGAATATTTTGTAAGTTGATGGCATCTGCCTAACCTTGTCCCAACTATATTGGGGTCGGCTTCCAGTCTAACCAAATGCAGCTGAATACCAGTATTTTACATGGAGTGACTGCCATATCTCCAACATTCACAACTCAGTTACAGGGCTTCTGATGACCCGTAACAACTGTCAAAGATCCATGAATAACAGCCAGGACCAACAAACGGCTGAACGTGCGTTTCGAGGCACAAAGGGGTCTTGGTATGTAAAGATGCTCACACATCCACGGACCAATCACGGCAAGCGTAGCTAAACCTGGTCGATCGACCTGTGCGGCTGTTATTACTAATTTATAATGAGATAAACACTATTTCATAATTAGAAGGATAGAATAAAGAGTAAAGGATCAGCTTGGAGAGCTGACAGCGCGCGTCATGAATTAAAATAAGTAGCTATGCAATTCTAATTATTATATAAATATAAATACCTCTTTCATTGATGACTCAAGTAATGTAAAGGCACGGAAATCTTATAGTACCTACTCTTGAATCATGTGTAGATGTATGATCTATACTAATATTTTTAAGAGAAAAGATTAAATTTTTTGTTTGTGATTGTTTGTAATGGATAAACTCAAAAACTACTTAACTGATTTTGAAATCCGTTCACCTATAGAAAGCTACATTATCAGCGAGTAACATGGGCTGTGTTTTTTTTTATTGTGATTCTACGAAAATTACAATAATGTAACCCAAGGTATCAAAAATTTACCTAAAAAAGTCATTGCATGACGTGCGCTGCGAAAACATATGATGAAACATAAAATAATTTACTACATGTTACATACATGCAGTACTATTAAGGCTCTTACAGACTCCTGCGATATCGCGGGCGCGATAGGTAGCGACAAAGAAATTGTGCTACTAATGTGGCGCCCGCGATATCGCGTGAGTCTGTAAGAGCCTTTACTCATCATTACTTACAAAAAAGTTCGCGAGGTATCTGTCTAACTATTATAGTTTACAATAACCGTTTTTTGTTAAAATTAGTCAATCAAAACACGTCTAGAATCGAAAGGCAATGACATTCGTGTCACGATATTATTCCTTATCCAACTAAGTGTCAATTTCACTAATGAAACTGAACGCGATCAGTACATCTAAACCGAGTTCAAGAGCTGTCAGTGTCAATATTCCAAAGAAAATAATTACACTGACAGCTCTTAAACGTGGTTTATGTGTTGATCGCGTGCAGTTTCATTGGTAAAATTGACACTAAGTAGTTTCATAATCAAGGTATCAATGTACATGTTAATTCCTGTTTAAATTATTTAAAACAGACCTATCGTTTAAAAGTTACGACGGGTATAAAAATGCTAAAAGTAAGAAAAATGCTGCGGTGTAACCAAATAGCCATAGGATTAGTCTATTGGTTACCCACATATTTTATTTTTGTGGATTAACACAAAGGATTTACTACTTTTAATCCCGGTAGAACGTGCCCGTGGGACATTTTCCGAGATCCACGCGGGCGAAACCGCGGGCAAAAGTTAGTATATTAATAAATGAATATATTTATTTTTTATTTGTATATTTTAGTAATTATGTAGGTATTGCTACAAAAAATATTAATAACTATTATTATTATTATTTTGTAATAATTCGTTGTTGAAACCAGGCTTCTTTATAAGAAATGCTTTATAAAAAATAATAGGTACAGTTGGATATTGTCATAGTTACTTAGCATATTATTGTTATTCACAGACAAGAGGCTACTGCTGTTCAATCTGCCCACCCCTTGAAGTAATCCTCTAGCTCCCTTTTAACGACACCCATAGAGTTAAGTCTGCCAAAGGGGTCGAGTTATGACGATATTTTCGGCTACAAAGATCTTCCTCAAGGTAGGAAGGAGTTCTTGAGGTCAAGGGGGAAAACATACTACGAAAGTGTATCAAGTTCCCCTTTATTTATAACCGTTGCTTAAAGTTACGAGACGTTTAAACGACAAAAATATATGGTTAAACAGTCGCTTATCATTACTTGATTTTAAGCAACGTAACCCCATTATGAACATTCTACCTTAAATATGGCTCCATACTCTGGAAAGATCGGCAAAAAGCTCTTCTTCCATGTTTGAAAATTTTGGGGAAGGTCACTGAACGCTCTTCTCTCGAGCATATCTCACGCATGCTCTATGGGATTAAGATCAACGGACTGAGCAGGCCACTCTAATACCGTAATATTGTTCTCGCAGAGCACATTTATCACCAGCCTTACTGTGTGTGCACGCGCATTATCTTGCATGAACATGAAATCTTGGCCATACTGCTGTAGGTGAGGGATGACCATAGGTTGCACAATCTCGTCACAGTATTGCTCCGCATTTAAATTGCCTCGTATAAAAACGAGGTCCATCCAGCCAAGCGAATTCCAGCCCTCACCATGATCGTTCCGCCGCCCTGGTATGAATAAACTTCCTGGGGATTCTGGAGTCGACTCTGGCGACCAGAAACTCGCTACACACACACTTTTCTTGAATCGGGATGAAATCCAAAGCGCGACTTTTCAGAAAAAAGAACACAAGCCCACTGAGTGTCAGTCCAGTGCAAATTTGCGTAAGCCCACATTAATCGGCGCCCTAGATTTCCACGGCCAAGAGCTGGAACTCAAGGTCTGCGAGCGTGGAGATTATCTTCATGCAATCTTCTCCTGGCGGTTTAATCACTGATGATCACTTAGTACTGAGATTGAAGTCTTCCTACCAGCTGGCCAACCATAGACATAAAGAATTGGACTGAGCATTAGCCTCACAAAAGTGACCACTCTCTAGAAAGAGACAAAGCGACTTTGCGGCCAATCAAACCAATCAATCAACTCAGCCTATCGCAGTCCACTGCTGAACATAGGCCTCTCCCAGGCTGCGCCACAACACCCTGTCCTCCGCCTTCCGCATCCAGTCTGACCCAGCCACCTTCTTAAGATCGTCGGTCCATCTAGCTGGGGGGCGTCCCACACTACGCTTGCCGATACGCGGTCTCCACTCCAGGACTCGTCTGCTCCATCGGCCATCGGTCCTTCGACAAACATGGCCAGCCCACTGCCACTTCAGTTTGCTTACTCTGCAAGCTATGTCGGTAACTGCGGTTCTTTTCCGGATAATTTAATTCTTGATCTTATCCTTCAAAGAGACTCCAAGCATAGCCCGCTCCATAGCACGCTGCGCAACCTTGAATTTGTGGTCTAGCCCGACTGTCAGCCAACAACCAATACCAATACCCGGCCAATACCTGTCCTCTTTCTGCAAGCATGTAAACATTGAAAATTACAGTGACTAATAATAAAAAAAGTAATAGGTATTTCTCTATGCTATTATTTATTAATTCTAGACTGTAAAAACCAGTAAGACTTTGGCTTGAGATTGAAAGATTTATTTTTATTCATATTATTTTCTTCACAAAAAAATAAATTGAAATAATAAAATTTAAGAATAATGTAAACTATTTTTTTTAAATATTAATAATAGAAAAAAAAATATCTTATAAGGCGAACTAAGTCTTGATAACTTTATTTGATTGATTTTAAATATATGTATCGATGAAATTTCAAAGAATATACTGATAATTTACAAGCATGAAAGTATAAAAATATCATTAAAGTCAAAACATCATTGGACCAATCAGAATACTAGAAAGAGACAACTACTGTCTGTATGATCGCATTCTCTCTCGTACTTTTCAGTCTGTATAACGCTCGGTCCATTCTCTATGTCTATGGTTTCAACCAACATTTAAAAAAATTGTGGCCAGTACTTCTACTAAATCTACTAAATTTTCTTTAATAAGTTGATATAGTTGGCCTGTTGTGACTTTGTTGAGTTGTGTAGATTATTTCGATAGTTTGTCTTTGGAACTATTTTTAACCCAATTCGGCGGTACGTTTTTTTTTTTTTTTTGTATTTTTCTTACCCGATTACTCCATTAATTATGGACCGATTTTGAAAATTCTTGTTTTGTTATCAGAATACCATTATACACACATATGGCCACCGGAACAATAGAATAATGAGTACCCCTATTTAACGGGTTGCGATTAAGACATTTATGCTCGTCACTATGCATATGGTGAGTGGCAGTTCTTCTGGTTCTTACCAGGAGAACTCCTCTACAATCAACGTCCCAGCATCAGGAAAAGCAATATTTTGTAAAAGGTGATGAGCAGTTAACATTAGGCTATTGTAACTTAGATAAATTCAAAACTGGCCTACTAAAAAGTGAAAATAAAAAACTTTTTACAAAAAGAAAAAGAACCAACTACCAAAAATAACACTACAAAGTGAAAAATAATAGTCGGTTCTTATTTTTTTGTAAAAAGTTTTTTTAAAGTGAAAAAATGCGATAGTTCGGTATGTAAACCCACAATTGAAACAATAAACATTAAAATAATTATAAATATTAATAAAAGAAACAATAAACATTAAAATAATTAATTAATTTTCGATAACTAAGTACATTGGACGTTGAACAGAAAGTCGCCCACCACGACCTGAATCCAAATAGCACCTAAAACCTTGTTCACTCTAAATGAACAAATCAACAACATATTAATGTCGTTTGCAAACGTTTACAACATGTCTCTTCACGTCCTAACGCTTGCAATGTGTCGCAGAGGAATTAAAAAAAAATTGACAGCAATTACACGTGCCAGGTTAGCTAAATCTGGCCCTTATAGGATCACTCGCATGTCTGTCTGGCTGTCCGTTTGACACAGTCAATTTGCCCAAAATCTAATGATTAAGTTGAAATTTGGTACTATAATTATGAATTTTTATGACCTAAACACGGACGTGTAACTTAAATAAATTAATTTTGAATATAATCACTAATTTTGGGAGGCCAAAATAAGAAAATTAAAATAAAAGTTTTGCAAACAATACCATGTGTCATATTAAATTAAAGGGCTAACTGTGAGGGTCTCAAATATAATTTTAAAATAAATAGTTTTAAAGTTATTTATGAAAATAGATGAAAATTTACCATCCACCCTCTCCGAAAATGCAGAGCCAATTAAAAAAAAAAAATTGGTAGGTAGGTACATAAAATTGTTCTATACTTTTATATAACACGGTAAATTTCTCAATATTGTGCGTACAAACTTTTTTTGCAGTTGGAATGTATCAGAGAACATATTTTTCAACTACAATGTTAAGTTTGTTCATGGGATAAATTCATCATAACTACAGGATCAATGGATTAATCTATCAGAAAGGCAAGGTACTTAAGGTACCTTTTAGAAATAATTTTTATGTTTACAAAAAATAATAACCAAGTCATGGTGTAAATATTTAGAACTTTCCTTATTAAAATAGTTCCCATCTTTCTTACTGTCAATAATAAGGAGTCATGCAATCAATGTTATTTTGCACACCAGGGGGCCGATCGCGCTAATTTTGAACGTTAATACCACAACCAAAAACGTTACGTTAGACACATTTCCTATCGCGCTAATCATTTCAATGGAAACGATTTAGCTTTACTTTGGAAGTTACGTTGGAGGAACGATCGATCGAACAATACTCTCACAAAAAATAGCGCGATACCGTTTCTTACATCAGCTAAACCAAAACTAAACCAAAACCAAAAACGTTCCGTTCGAACGGTAATTACGTTGAGAAATAGCGCGATCGGCCCCCTGAAAACATTGATACTTTTGTAAACCATCACAATCACCTACGTTTACGATTTTTATTTAAACTCTAAAGTTAGCTTAACTGTAACCATGTCACAGCTAATGTCTGGAACAATGTGTTTCTTCGTTAGTAAGTACTTACTAACGACGCGACACAGTTTTTATATATTTTTAGTTATCATCGTTTCTATTGTAATTATGTCAATTTGATGTTGTTCCAAAATAAAAATAAATCTTTTTTACTTTTATATTTCCCGCAGATCGCTCGCTCTCTAACCATAGCTGTAATTTTAGCCCCTTTATGATCGCGTAATAACAGTTATATGACACTAATACCAATCAATGTGTTACTAATGAGAAATATTAATTGGCGCGCTACCAATCAAAATGATCAATTACCTTACGTATGAAGGGATTGTTTTCACTGCAGTGCTAGTAGATGAAAACATGAAAAACTAAAATTTTCAGCTCTCGGGATTTTTTGGCAAAGCGTGTACATATTTTACGATTTTATTTTTTTCTCCGGTTGCTGGTTGGTATCAAGTCTGCTAACCATAAAAGTTCCAATGTAGGTAACCTGAAATCTGTCTAACATAACAACAATATTGGCACGTTTTCCATAACACTGTTATTGGTATCTACAGAACTGCGAATTGTGAAATGACAAGGTGAAAATCATATCAGCCAGACAATTTGTTAGCCAAGTTAATAATGTCGAATGAAAAACCCCTTGTGACTACTCAAACAAAAAAGTCAAAGAGTCCGGGGAATCTCGTCTTTTAATATTTATTCAGGTTTCAATTTCCTGCGATATTCCATCTGTTTCAGTGTATTTTTTTCGCCTAAACTCATTGGGCGAAAGAGATCCAGACAGGAGGCCTCATAACGAACGATTCGCACGTAGGTAGAACAAATACTCCCGAACCACGGTCCCATATTTGGAATAACATTTGTAGAGTCCACTTATATCAGATTTCTCATTGTTCTTCATTTCATTCCATTAACGTTTGTGTAAGGGACACTTGTGTTAGATGTCTTCTTTGTGATTTTAGTGTCCTTTATGATTTCTTAGGAAGCTATTATTGTTTTGATTATGATATCTTTAGCGAGATATTGCTGGTGGACTTGCGGAATGTATGAAATGTCCTATTTTGTGCAAATATTGCTGTAATACTATTTATAATTTACCTACTGGGATCGGAGAAGAGATGGTTTTGTTTTTCAAATATTGATTAAGTGTATGAAGATAAAATATTAATTTAGGTACCAAATAAGTACCTAACTAGAATCTATAAAAAAACCAAAACGACACCTAAAACACAGGACGTAATTTGACATAAAATTGTATGTAATTGTATGAATTGTTATTTAGTTAACTATAACTGAGTAGTCATCAGATTATTTCAACCACAATTATTTTCAACAAAAATAACTTAATTCGAATTGTATGTTTATTAACACCATCATCCCAAAAGAAAATAAACAACATACGGTAAAACACGGTACGAAAAAACAAATAATTTAATGTATTTCATAGCAGAAAACATTGTTTTCGTTAATTCATTAAGAGTTCAACGTTAATTCATTAAGAGGAGGCACATATTTTTATCTTAATTTGCATGAATATTCTGAAACATTCACACATACAAGCAAAATGAAACTTTAGTGTATGATTTATTGGATCTTTTTCTTTGCATGTTGAAGACAGTTACGTAATTGTAATAATTATTTTGTTTCAATATTTTTTTTTCGAAGATCATGTCTTTTTAAAGGATAATTATAAAAAACAAACAAGATTGTTTAGCTTTTATGTCTAAAATAAATATTCACAACAAGAAAATATAGTTCATTATCTTGACACAAGGTATTTTTTCTCTAGATCAATTATTACTTTTGTAAACGAAATAAGAATTGAGACTTACGCTATTTAGTTTCGTGCTCGAACACGATCAAAGAGCGCACGCGATATTCAACTTTATTACTGATGTATTAGCGTTTAGCACATAATTAATGGAGTGGCGCGGGGAGCGAGGGGCAGAGCTTGCGTTCGAAATTTGATTTAGACTGCCTGCTCTTAAGCGACGGACTTCATTAATATCATGTTTGATATACAAATTACAACATCCAAATGGTTTTCGATACGAGCTGCATAACGCGAAAACTTTTTGCATGTCCGTTTGTTATGGGATTTTTAGTATAGCGTAGACCAAGAGCTGAATTGAAATGTTTTTCAGGCTTTAAAAGGTATTTTAGGTTATTCCAGAGTAGATTTTAATATTGGGTAGGTCCGTAACATTCACAATCGCGAGATATTTTAACTACTATTAAATTGACATAATGCTTAAAATAAAATCTTATTTACTATTTATTTATTTATTAAAATCACAATTATAGCACCTTTACAGAATCATCCAAGGCGATGATATAAGTCACAATGTTACACGGATTTATAAAAAATAAATGACCTCTAAGGAAAATTACAAATAATTAAATTAATTTTAATCTTAATCATACAAAAAAAGTGTCTAAGTAAGTACCTACTCAACCTTTTTAAATACATTATATAGACGCTAAACAAGAATTTATTGCCACAAGGGATTACATATACAAAGCACGGAAGCTATTAGAACATTCTTATTTTCTACGAGTATAAGAGAAAATGAAAACATAATTTAAAAAATAACAAACTAGTAATAGACTCCTGCACTAACAGAGCAGCAGTTTTTAAATATGCAACATTAAATTTCGCATAAAAGTTCCTGTAGAGAGGTTTTGATGCTTTCGGGTACACTTTTCAAACATTTTGACATGAATTCTGCTGGCCTTTGATATAGTCCGAGCAAAGCGTAACGCTATACTGAATGTATGTGAAAGTTGTTTATTCCTACAAATGAAAAGGCACTTATATTTTGTTTGAGTTGAATAAAAGGCACGTGAATCGAACAGGGGTTAGTTATGAATTTTAATAGATGTTTTTTGTGAATACAAAAATTAGTAAGTAAGCTTTTCATGAAATTCACGTGTTGTTAGATCCCTAGACGGATTCTAGGAGCACTCGTCTTATTTTATAAAACATGTAGCGTTATCTACGTCAAAGAGCATACTTCTTAGAAAAAATACAAGGTAACTATTTTATTGAGACAGTGGCTGATGCTATATTGATTTAAGAATAGAACTTTTTTCTGCGTGATATCGCCATGTCTCTGAATTTTTTTCGGAGTAGAGCAGCTGTTCGAATGGTCTTGTCCAAGAACTGCTACCATTCTGACTGCCACAGTATATTAAGCAGGGTTCGTAAAATATCCGATGTTTGATATAATTATATCAATCATCTGGTATAAAAATATGCGATTTTCATTCTTTAGTGGTTTATATGTGTAGAATAAAATTTTGTGTTTTGACGTTTTATTAGAAAAATAACAAAAAAGAGTATTTGATGTCTTACTGGATCAACACAACAAAATTAAAATTATAACATTATTTTTAGTGGCTAATCATAATTTTTCATTTCAGTAGGTATATTATTATTATACATTTTGTTGTTTTTTTGTCAAGTTTAACTAAGGTAACTTTTGAATATCTGCTAAATTTCTTGTTTTGACAAAAAATATCAGTTGATATAATTATATCCACATAAATATCAATTGATTCTATATATCGTTAATATAATCATGATATATACTGGGTTACTGGTAACTCCACGTATTCCTTGCAGGACATTATATTAGGGTTAAAATTCAACAAATTAAGCCACCAAATGTTCTACCGAAATTCAGTAGTTTTTGAGTTTTTTTTTATAAAGTAATGACAAAAATTACGAAAAATATAATGTTTAATTAGTGATCACTGCCAAAGTTTTAGGTATTTTTGAACTTTTAATTAACAACAAAGACCAGCTACGGCATCAGCTATGGTAGTAACTAAAATTCCAGTACAGTCGCATCGTAAACTATTTTTAAATTGTATTTTTCATAAAACAACTAAAAACCTAATTAACTCAAAAAGTACTGAATTTCGGTAGGACATTTGGTGGCTTAATTTATTGCATTTTAACCCTACTATGACGTCCTGCAAGGAATACGTCGAGTTACCAGTAACCCTGTATATGCACTGATATACATAATATCAGCGAACCCTGATAATAAGCATGAGTAATGTTAAGCTACATACAGGGCGTGTTAGTTGTTACTAACTACTTAAAACAATATTACCTTTGTTTTGAGAATCATCTGCCTAGCCTTTTCCCAACTATGTGGGGGTCGACGTTGTTTTGTGGATCTGCTACCGAAATAGGTAGAAAACCTTTTTTAGAACATACAAAATGAAGGTAGAACAAAACACACAGGATCCATCAGTTCCGCTGTGTCGTAAGTGCATGTTGTCACAGACTCAGTGTGAGGTGTTTATATGTGTCTCGCACGGGACAGCATATCGGTTACTCATGCACGAGCGATGCTTGTTGGTAACGAAGCGGTTACGTTGTGAAGCGGTAGCGTTATTTTTTTTTAGTAATTTTGTTATATACAGCTAATTTCATGCGGGATACATAGTTTTGCTATGACGTGAGTGCATATTGTTACAGACTCAGTATGAGATGTTTATATTATGTAACTCGCACTAGCGTTTTACATATATACCTACTCTAAATCAAGTATTTTGGTTTAAATAGGTTTTTATTTTTATTATTTTAACAATATTTTATATACATCCTTTTATAATTTGTGAACGTAGGATCGTTGTAGGCCTAATAGACGGTAGATTTGTAGACCATTTTCTATTTTGTTAAATACCTGGTACTTGTTGACGGGCCTACACTGTCCTCCCATACCTATTAACACTGTAATTTGAAAACATAGTAAAAGACAATTATTTTTAAAATAGTTAACGTGGAGTTTCTTGCCGGCTCTTCTTCATAGGAAACGACCAATTGGAACCGTGTACGTAGCTTCTGACGTTTTATAAGTGTCCATGTAGTTTTATGTGAAATAAAATATTTTGTTTTGATTTTCATTTCAAGCCTTCAGTTAGCCTTGTATGCCTAGTAAGCAGGAATCACAAAATGCCAAGTGCAACGTACCAACTAAAGCGTAAATGACAAAATGTTATGACCATTGAATCTGAAATTCTATAAAAATTTCAAATTGAAATCATTTAATACCAGATAATAAAATCCAATTTGTTCGTAATTACATACATCATCATCTTAAACATAGTGTTAGTAACATACATTTAGCAAATTTTGGTAATAATTATTAATCATGTCAAAACAATCAATAATAATGTCAAAATTATTCATCATAATGTCAAAAAAAAAACGATAAAATAACGATTGCATCTGGTCATCATATTTGTTATTTTTCAAATAGATACCTAATAAGTAGAGTAGTCTTATTAAAGCCTATGCATGCGATGTTTATTATACACGCATTCCATATAACACGCGTCGTCTGCACATCGACAGCGTGTTTTCTGCCTTGAAAAGCTTCAACGTATACGCGCGTCAACGGTGCCTAAAAATAACACGGTATGTATCGGCCGTTAAACTTCCAAGTACGGACCCGAGTCGAAAGTACTACTTACTTCCAAAAGTATAATAGAACTTACTAGCTAAATCGCTACCGCTCATCAACTACCCCACTATATCTCCTACCTTAATAATACCATTTCGAAAATGAGCTTTCGTTATCAATATGCACTACAGTGCTTTAGTGAGTCTTACGAGGCGTTTAATGAAATCAGTCATTAACTAAAGTGCCAGTAAAATGTCCTGTTTGACTAAGAATTGACGGTTTTCGTCTAAGTAAATAGGGTTGTCAGGGAAACTAAGCGCGGCATGATTAAAAAAAAAACAGCGGAAATCAGCAGGAGGTACTCAAATGGCTTCGTTGTTTTATGAAAAGGGTAAGACTTGCTGTGAATAAAAAGGATCCCTCAGACAGGCGCGGTTCGAAGGGGTGACTGCGACTCCGGTGGAACAATTTCTATGAAAATTTCATGGAAATTGTTCTTACGGAGTAACCTCGCGTCGTCGCGTCGCGCCTGTCTGCGGGAGCCTTAAGTCAAGGCACGGTGGTGACAATGTAGGGTGACATTTTCACAAAAGTTCTGTCTAGTTTTTTTTTAGGGTCGCTATCAATCAATAATTCAATTTAGTCTGCCACAATTTGGACGTAGGCCCATCCTTAGATGTGACTACGTGTAACTTAGGATTTACCAATCTCTTTCCATCAATGTCAGATAGTTTAAGCCATAATTTTATTTGAGTTACTGTATAAAATGTGCGTTGAATAAATAAAAGGACTATCTTGCTATAAAAAGATGCCTTAAAAAAAGAAAATAATATTTTCTTTCTAAACAAGGCAAAATATTAATATATAATCATTAAATCAATACTCATTAACATTCGAAACAGACACGGTTCTAGATTTTATAAGTAGGTGTGTCCATTTAATTATACATGTATTCATTTACAAGCATTTGTCAACGAGTGCTTATGCCAATAATTATAAGCACGTTTAAAAATAATTTAACAATCTGTATGGCTTATATTACCGAGAAACAAGGCCTGGTTTTATCACACAATGCAGTTTCTGCTGTCATAATTAAAAATAACCGGGCATAAATCACCGCCATGAGTCAGTCAAATGCGTGGTAGCTTGCAGATTATTAAGTGTTCATTTTTAATAAGCAGTTTATAAGAAAATGTAGGGACTTCAAAGGAAAAGGGTGTTTAATTTTTTTGGAAAGGAAGGTATTTTATACATAAAGCCAGAGTACCAATTTACTATAGAAGTCGAAGTCGAGTCGAGGGAAGTTAATGTTTGCGCCAACCTAAATGTATAAAAATGTAAGTGTACTACTGAATTAATAAATAAATAAATAATAAGTACATGGCTTTTTGCCTACACCAAAGGAGAGTTTAAAAAGCTTATAAATGCGAGAGTTTGGAAATACTCGGTTTTAACAAAATATAAAGATAGCTCTAATAATGTAGCGGCATCAACATCGCCACATGCGAACTACGCGTCACACTGACGTCACGCAAATCCTGCATCGCACAAGCAGAGTTTGCCGCGCAACTAGCATATATACAACGTCCCGACATCAGCCATCGGGCAGTTGTCCACCAGATACAACACCCATCTGGTCGGAGGATCCTCCCTTTTCTATGGTGGATGAGTGAACTTTAAACCCTGTTCCTCATAACACCAAACTGGTGACCCCGAGTATGAACGTCAGCGCAGCCTTCGTGCAACTACTTCAGCGTGACGTCATCATCACCATCACTTCCTCAAGCTTTCGAGCGGCGAGTCACACAGCCAGCCAGCACCCACGGCTTCAACGGGTATCCTGACCACCAGCATGCAGCGGACGCACATTCCTGGTCATCACCCACAGCCTCATCAGCAACCTTAGCACAGTACACTGCAACTTCGGCCGGTCCACAAGCAGAGAACATTATACCTCTCCTGGTCGACGCCAGCAATCAGGCTGTACCACATCCGACTCACTGGAGCATAATACAGCGCCACCCCGACTGACTGGGGAATCACCGCAGACAGTTCCGACCCACCGAGAATTATGCGGCACCCGGTTCCGACTCACTGGAACCCTCTACTGGCACTGGCAAGCATCGCAAGATACATGACTCAGCCCACTATCAACACCCGTCTGGTCGGAGGATCCTCCCTTTTCTATGGTGGATGAGTGAACTTTACACCCTGTTCCTCATACCACCAAAATAACACCCTTCCTGAAAACTAAATGCGATGAATAGGTGTAAACTTCATGATTATAATTTAGCTTAGAAACATTATTCTCATGTATGTAAGTGACTTGTATCTTTTTCGACAATAAACGTATCTATAAACCTAACATACACTAACAAAAAATAGCATTTGGATAGTAGTCTTGCTGAATTTATGAAGAAACTTATAAGTACTCCATTAATTATAGCGTTAGAAAAATAACGACAGAATAACGACAGTTATTGTGTAATATTATTGAAATAGCTGCACTATAAAGTATTTTATTTTAAAGTAAATGATAATTGTGTCAATAAATTAGCATTGCTTTGTATTTATCGTGAATTAACTGAGTTTATTATACGTTTATATTGAAATAACGAAAGGGTGATAACCGTTATTATTCTAATGTTATAACTGGAGAATAATAGGTAACACCAATATTAGATAGAATGTTTAAGCTATTTTAAACTTGGAGTTTATTCTTAGGACTCTTACAAATACAAATATTTTTATTTGTTGAACATAGGTAGGTTAGGTACAGACGTTGTAGTTATTAAAGAACGCTATGTCTAGCCGTCATTGGCGTACAACATATTATTTTGGTACAAACATGCTGATTATAATAAATTATCAAATAATTATCACACATTATTAAATAATTCAAATTTTCAATACAATAAAAACATTCCAATAACTTAAAATAATAATAAATTCTAGTAAAATTGTCAAATCAATAAATAATAAATTAACTAATAAAAATAAAAAGATAATTATAATGTGTCAGTTAGGTATTCGTTCACCGTTTAATATGTTTTTTTTATAAAATATTTTCTGTAAAGCCTTTTTAAAATCGTTTATGTTGTTTGTGTCTTTAATTCGTCTTCTCTTCACGGTACAAATGACAACCCTATTCTACAAGACGAAATTTGGAGTGACGAAATTCTAGTTATCTAGCTGACTCATAAAGTTAGTCCTGTGAGCTCAAGTAAGATTAAAGTATTGCTTTTTAAACGTATGACCTCATTACTTTAACATAAGATAATAGAGCTGTCACTATCATTATAGGCACTCTTGTGGTGGATAAGTATGCTTTAAAATAACGTAGGTAGTTCCAAATCTTGGAAAGATAACTGCATACAATTTTTTGATTACCTAACTAACGTCCATCTAAAATACTAAGTTTTAGGGTTCCGTACTTCGAAAGGAAAAAAACGGCACCCTTATAGGATCATTCGTGTGTCTGTCTATCCGTCTGTCACAGCCAATTTACTCCGAATCTACTGGACCGATTAAGTTGAAATTTGGTATACATTATGAATTATCGTGACCCAAACACGAATGTGTAACGTAGATAAATGAATTTTGGATAGGAAGTCACTTTTGGGCGCAAATTAGTAAATTAAAAAAGTTCTGCAGACTGTTCTGTGTAACATATTAAATGAAAGGGCTTGTTGTAAGAATTGGAGATATATTTATTTTTTATTTTAAAATAAATACTTTTGAAGTTATTTAAGAAAATAGATGAAAATTGACCATTTGTGATGACCCCAATCTCCGAAACTACAGCCTAAAATTATGAATTAAATACAGTTGTTTTTTCTATACTATATCTATAGATTACAAGAAAACCTATAAGAAGTCCATGGTCTTAAAATAACATGGTAAATCTCTTAATATTGTGCGTACAAACTTAGGTTTGCAGAATATGTTTTTCGACTAGAATGTTAAGTTTATTCTTGGGATAAATTCATCCTAACTACGGAACCCTTCATTGTCCAACACGCACTTGGTCGGTTTTTTTTTTACGAATTATTTAAACAATGTGATTAAGGAGAGATAAGTAGATACCAAGCTAAATTCTAGGCCGCCTCAATTTCAATTGCCATCGACATGCGAAGAAGATGTGAAAGAAGTTAGGTTTCATGCATAAACAAAATTAACGACGACAAAGTGATTGTTATAAATAGTGATAATTATTACGAAAGGTTTTTTTTTCTGTCCACGTTATCGGATTACGGATAGGTTAATACCTTCCACGACCTGACAACTCTACTGTCCTAAAGATAAGAAGATGCTGTCATTTATACCGTTCCTATCACGTAAAATCTTCTATAACTACAACATTACTGGCTAGAAATTAATTAAATACAAAAATAATAACAAATATTGGAGTAGGTATTCATTTATTATTCAGTTCCCGCGTAAAGTTGATGGTACTTGACTCGGACAGCTCAATGCTCTTGATATATCGACGAGATTATCAGTCGACTGCCGACAGGCGGCTCACACACATGCGATTATATCTGGCGTCAGATGAGCTGAAAATAAAACAGTAATAAATGTTTTTTTTTATAATGAAAATTAAAGAAGATGTGCCTACTTACATACGAATAAAAGAACGGGAATTCTAGCGTTCATTCTCGCAAAAATACCAGTCTTAGGAAAATCATAGGAAAGCATCATTTATCCTGTAGAAGGGGGATAGACTAATATAAAATAAAAAATTGCATTTTCACAAGTGAAGAACCGACGAGGCATCTTTCTTAGGAGGAAAAGACTTGACAAATCGAAATAAATATCCAATTTGGTGACAAAATTAACATGGCACATAAAGTGTAAAAAACTAGGTGATCATAACGCAAACTTGTAAGACAAGATCATGCTAAAAGTAGCAAAACAGTAACATTAACAGCAGACCCACAAACACTAACCAAACCCATATCACACACTTAACGACTTTTAGTCGCACTTATACCACGCCTGCTATCAGAGCCCATTACAAATTTAATCTAACATGTCGCCACTTTACAACGAACCTTAATCACGGCTACGAATGTTTATTCAGATGCAGGCCATCTAGAGAGCTCCACAATTTACTCGAAATTAAGAGGACGCATCCGCTGGGGATGCTACAATAACATTGTGCCACCGAAAATACAACCACTAAGTGACAGGAATAAAAACAGTAGTGGCATATATATAGGTATTTTTACCCACAATCCCAATACGGCAGTCCATATTGGGATTGTGGGTAAAAATATTAACCGTTATTTTGAAAAGGATGGTTATAATTAACGGGATTTTTATTGTTTCATCGATTTAGGTCCTAAGTAGTAATTCAAAGGTGGGAAAAAATCTAAGTGGTTATGGATGGTAAAGACTGAACAATGTGAAAACATGTAAATAGCAGAGGCAGGGGTTAATATAAATAAGCACTGATTCAATATCTGTTGCAAAAAAATAAAGACTATCATTGACAATATCATGTCCATAGTATTAAGGTCTAACAAATTGAGCTTAATCAGAAAAAGCCACAGCGCAAATATTGTTGTAAATTGAAAAAATGCAACTTTATATCCACAAATTTTTATCCATAAAAGCAATTTGCAATTAAAAACCCTATTTTATTCAGCTAGTTAATTTTAACGGCCGCTGAACAACTGCATAAAAATAAAAATAAATCCAATGAAAAAATCTCTGCATTCAGTAAGGGTTGTGCGATAAAAAATTCGCTGACCAACGAAAGAAGCAGGGCCGTCCATTTGCAACTGAACGACATCTTTTCATTAAAATAAAAATTGCTAATGACTCCATCTCCATATTTTAGCATAAAAACGTCAGCGCTGTGTACCATTTCGTCTGGGTTATAAAAAAAAAGTATAATTACAAGATACATCTGCATATCTTTTGACGCCTCCGCGCTATTTCTCGACACATGGATGGAGCTGTTAAATGTTCTGCTTTCATATTTTTTGAGGATGGTAAGACAAGGAATGTTCTTTTTTTTTGTATGATATGCGAGGTTTATCCGGCTTGTTATGTGGGTATGTATGAAATAATTTTATCTTTTTCATGTTTATATTTTAAAGGAATAGTTAAGTTAGTATTTGTGTTAGTGTGAAAGAGGTATATTAGGGATATTTTAATGAAGAAGGTCTGAAAGTAATTACCGATATTAAAAGCATTGAAGTAGACATAAAATTTGCACAATACAATTTTATTGGTATTACATGAGATTTTTTAAGAGAAATATAGAAAAAAAAATGTGTGAAAAACCGGGTCAAAGGCCATAAGATTCCGAGAAAATCACTGAAGTTAACTCAGATATTTAATGAGAATACAAGACGTCCTTGTTATTTATAAGAAATGAGACATAATAGGTATAACATAAAGAAACACAAGGTGATTTCGTTCCAAAAACAGACTGTTTACCCTTCAATTAATAACGTCGAACAATCAACATCGCAAAAACAAGAAATCAAAAGGAAGTTTACGCATCAATTTATATGAAATACAAAGAGGTATTTCGTTCGTTAATTTGTTTACACTTTGCATGTTCCCTCCGTGCCAGTGTTTACATTTCACATCTAAGTATCCTCGTAAAACGTAATAAACTTCGCCTCCCGATGATTATGGCCTTTGAAAATAAACTTGGAAGTCGATTCACAAACACTGTCTTTTATTTTTGTTTAGTTTACTTTCCTTCATTCTTTCTTTCTTGAGATATGGATATCGTCGTTATTCTTTCTCGCGAGTTCAGCGAGACTTGCCTCGTCCCCTTTTATTGATACATTAGAAATTATTTTTTCATGTTATTCTGTCATAAAACTGACTTTGGAGTCTTGTTTTGCTTAAATTATTTAAATGGCGGTATCTTCGTGTTTTATGCAAGTATTTTGCTTTGGCTTCTCCGTTATATTTTTATGTCGATGGAGGTGAAGAATTAAAAAAAAATAGACTCATCGAGAAATTCGTATATAGAACTTAAATAGGTACCAAGGTATAGTCTTAAGGCGCGTTTACATGGAGAGATTATCTCACCATTCGAGAAACTCTCTGGTTAACACGCCTTAAAATAGTTATAAAACTAGTTTTTACTTATGTAGTGCAAATAAAGTTATGACTTCGCTTAGTCTTTTTGAATAAATCATTGCTGCACAACATTGTTATTTTTATCATGTTGCGTTTAGCGTAAGATTAGTGGGTGAACTGTATAATGTAGTCTCTACTAATATTATTAAGAATTGAAAGTGAGTTTGTATGTGGCGGTTGAAACTCCTAAGCCGATTCAAAAAAATATTTCACCAATGGGAAGCTACAGTATTGCTGAGTGTCATACGATATAGTACATTACTTCAGCGGCCTGCAAAAGGGGCATTGATGGACGAATGTGAAAATGTGAGCCGAGGCGTAGCCGATGCACTCATACGTGAGTCCATCAATGCCTGGTTGCGGCCAAGGCTTGTATAGCGCTTTTCTAAAATAATGCACGGAAATTCAAACAAAGTAAATTATTTATAAATTCTAGATTCAATGACGAACAACGATAATTTCTCACGCGCCAATGTGTTCATTTGTTTTTTTTTTAATAAACAGCTTTCTAATTGCTAGCCAGTTGGAAATTTAAATAAAACCTTTGATACGTTACCTCCTTGGTTGCCATCGGAGTAAAATATCGTTCCATTTTAAATTACACGATAGATATGAGTTTACTATGTAAGACCGCTGCTCGCATGTATTTGACCAGTACAGCAAATTCGATTTATCTCGAAGAAGGTTGTCAAAATAATGCTCGAATTTCCAAGCATGTTTGAGAAATAATTATTTTATGTTAAAACGAGCAACTTCAAGCGGGTGAAGTCGCGGATAGATGCTAATAGTGTATAAAATTGCCTAAATGCTTACTTTTTTTGCCACGAAGTGTTTTCAATTTATTTTTAAGTAGGCATTTCACATAGTTTTAACTTTACACTGAATAAAACGCTAAACATAACATCATCCAAATAAATCAAACTATTAAACGGACAACGGAAAATTCTTCAAGCCTGGTAAACTCCTGGGCATACTTCACCCGGTACATTTTACATCGGAAACATGCAAAGCTATAAATATTCACTCGGCTCCTGTTTGTTTCCACCTCTTAGGCCTCATAAAATTAATGCCTTTATATTAATATTTATTAAAATATGAATGTCTCGTACATTGTAGGGAAAGCCGGCATGATGGTAAGTAAAGTTTATGGTGCAATAATAACGGTATTATGCTGTTGCATATGAATTTCCATTGGATATGCTTACAGTCATGGTGTCTCATTTCTATTTGTTAGGAAGGAAAGAGAGGAATGTAACAGGAGCAGAGGTTACACTTAGTTATTAAGAGTTTATGATAGGTATTACATGCTGGACGATTAATAGGTGTAATCGAATTCCTAATTAATGTGAAGCCTATATTTATTGAAGGTACAGACGCCAGCACATCAAGCTACTACAATCTGTCAAATTTATTTAATAGATTTTCAACTTTATCGCTACATCTTAAGGTTCAAGGTTGATAGGGAAAATTTGATAGTTTCGGGTAGCTTGACCTGCTGGCGTCTGTACTAGGGGATTATATGACAGAGGTGTAATTAAATCCTTACTAGTAGGTGTATTGTATTAAGTGTTGTGTTTAATATCTTAGCACTTAAGGCCTAATTACTTAATAAAACGGCTATATTTTGTGTGTCTTTAATAAATCAATACCGACTTTGGATTTCGTTTGGCAGACATTTTTATATATATATATGTTACGGCTAATACCCGAAGTGCGGCTACACCTAGTTTTAGCCGGTTAGAACTAGGTGTAGCCACTTACTCTTGGTTAAACCTAGTACCAGCCGATTGTTTTCGGGTAAAATCATTTGGGTTAGGTTAGGTTAGCGGCCGCCGAGCGCCAGATCCCCTCTATTGTTGGTAAATTGGTTTTATCCAACAGGGATTGTCTGGACCTTTAATTCTAACCGGCTAAAACTAGGTGTAGCCGCACTTCGGGTATTAGCCGTAACATATGTATATACACACATTCATATATATATATATATATATACTTTTTTTTAATGTGACAAATATTTATTCATTATGTAAATAAAATGACTATTATATTATAAAAATAATAAATTACAACAAAAATACACATAAGCGTCAAAGTACTCGTCCGCATCGCTGTCATCCGGAAACGTGCCCAGAAGACTGGCATTAGCATTGCCACGTTGAATGGCAATGCTAATTCTTTGGCCAAAGAACGAGCCAGCCCCCTGGTCACGTGAAGTGTCGATCAGTCGGCGAGAAATTTCCTTATATATATACTTAAATGGTACACGTATTAATTGACCTAACTCTTAAACGAAAGGTCTCCATATTAGGCCACTGTGCCTATAACAATGCTGCATTTATGTAAAGTGAAATGTTTAATAATATTTCGCGGTCTACGTACCTATCTACAGATTTAATAATCAAATGTTCAATGTTAACTAAAAATAAATTTAAAAAATAAGATAAAAACCCATAAAAATAAAAATTACTCAACCAAAAACCTTTTAACCTAGATCAGCATGTAAATGTATTTCAATTCTAAATACAAACATCAACTTTACACCATTTAATTCTACGGATAAAATGTCAAAGCGTTTCACACAAAATTCGGTTACCAGATACGGTATTAAACAATGTGACATTAATCGAAACAAATGAAAAGCTTCCATTTTAATTAAAGGAGCAGGTAACCCAAACCTTACGGAAGATTAAAGAACAAGTAACACAAACATGAAAGACTGAACCACGAAATTAGATTTTCACGAATCAAAAACGAATTCGTAATATGATAGATCATCGTTATTCGTACAAGTTTCGAAATTACAACCCGATAACAGATTGGAACACGACAAAGGAATCACACCTTTATTGTGAAAGAAATACGGTGGTGTAAAAATACAAGGTTCTGAACTGTCGTTTTCTGTCCATCCGGCCGGAAGATTGCTCTTTTGATATGATTAAAAGGGTGAAGACTGTTTTATGTGGCAATTAAGGAGTTTTGTTGCTCCCTAGTTTATATTTCTTCATCTATGACCTGGTAACGATTGGCTATAACCAACGTGACATCTTATTTGTTGGAATTGTGAAGGCCATTAATATTTATATTCATACACAGAAGTCATTATTTAATGATTTATGGTTTTTATAATTGAGGAAATATAATGTTCCAGATACAGATATCTGTAGCGAAGTGTGAATATGGAGTGGGGCTTAAAATGAAAACTTTGTAAAATAAATAGGTACATATTTACTATGGGAAAAGGAAAGAAATAATTGATTTACGAGCACAACTAAAGCAAAGTTAATCCAACTCCACCGTTTCATATGTAAACAAAATTAAATTATTATTCCGAACGTCAATACAGGTTGTTTTTTACACTCTAGGGGATGGTTAAAAGCACAAACAACCAAACTTTTCACTTACAGTCAACGTTTGTTTGTTGGTCCGATCCGTTCAGTTTGCGGGAAAAAAGTAAAATTTCGTACATTTAAAATACATTGACGTATGCGTTGCGCTCCAAAGTTGGTACCGTATAGTCTTTCAGGAAGAGTTCTTGTTTTAATAAAAAGTCTACAGTTGCCCCAAAACAATACGATATCGAAGTAAGATAGGTTTGTATATCAAGTGATTTTATAGCAAGTTGGTGATAAAAGTCAAAGAAAGGATTAGATTACTATGAATGTAGGCGATGAATTCGGAAGTTTATAGACGATAGCCTTGCTTTTAACAATTGCATTTTGTGATATTTTGCTATTCAAAACCACATGTTTATTATATTTATACATATATTTACCATTTAAAGGGCTGCTGTGTCCAACAATTCTTGTTATGTCTATTTTTTGTTTGATTTTAACTAAATATAACTTTCCAAAATGTTAATGTTATTCAAAGCCTTCTCCTGCATTACCGCTGGCCCTCTCGCCTGCGCTTCTGGGAGGCCTCTGACGATAACGGCACTCTAGCTGTGTGGTGAAAGATGCCGCAGCTGATCACTCCCTCACTCGTAGGGAGGTCAAGACTCTCCTCCTGCTGAGCGTGAGGCAGTGCCTCCACTTTCCTGCAACGGCGTGACTCAAGACCATACACCCTCTTCTTTGCTCACTCCTGGATCACATAGCTTCCATAGCCTTTTACTTACATCAAAACATCGTCTCCTGGACAGGAATACCTCTTCCTGTTCCTGTTCAGCGTAAGACGCTACAGCCCCGTCCTCGTTCCTGCTCTGCTACCGCCTGCAGATCTTGCATCACGTTCCTGACTCCGAACGTCCCGAGGTGCGAGAACCTGAAGACTGGAACTCCTTTTATATATGTTTGTTTAAAATTTTAATTTCTTTAACTTGTGACTTACGGCTGGCCCTCCAGCCAATCGTAACGTTACAGTTTGGGTTACATAACAACATTATTAGATGTTTGAAATCTGCTAAAGAAGAAGGTAGGGAAGTTCACGATTCAATTACTGGTTTACCTACCTACGCTCACTTAGTAGTGAGCTTAGGTAGGTAAACCAGTAATTCGTCGGTCAGTCGTTCGGTAAACCTAGGTGTAATACCTAAGTGACCTATAGAGGAGCCTTTCCTGAATTGCATTCATTCAAGTAATTGGTATATCCAAAGTTGGAAAATAAACTTAAACGGATTCTTTGACCAGTAATCATTTCCTCTAGACATTACAAATAGGATGAAAGCTCTCCATCTTTTTAACTACACATCAAAGGGTCATTTTATTGTTTAAAAATAAAAATAAAACGTTATGGAAGCCTGAACCGTGCATCGTACCTATACCCTGTTTTGTCTGCAGCAGTATTTTGTTTTCGCGACAGCCGGAAACGGATATAGAGGGAGACAGAATAATAGCCGTCGGAAATGGTCAGACATGGTGGAATCTTACTTTTTTTTCTCATACACTGGACATTGCTAACTCAATGCAAGGGGGTCGCAATTAAAGGAAATAACACCTTAATTCATTCGTGATAAAGTTTAGATTGTAGTGTCTAAAATAGTGTCTTGAAATTAAAGAATACTGGTGTTTTTAGTGAAGCATATCGTAATGCATACACATTGTTCAGGGATGTGAGATAGCATCGTTAAATTGTATGGTTGTATTTCTCGATGTGGGATTTAATTGTCTTTGTCAAGAGGAGCGATAAAAGGGTAAATTTAGGTAGGTATCACTAATCGTAGTAGTTGTGCTTTGATTTATATTTTTTGTGGATATGCTCTACAAATTAGGAATGAAGTATTTTCCCAGACTCAAAGTCGGTAAGTGTACACTTACCGACTTTGAGTCTGGGATCCTGGGGGTCTACTCGGAAGCGCTAAGCCGAAGTATCGACCGAATGTTCGGCCGTTTTATAACTTCCACAGTTTTTTTTTTGACTTTGAGTCCATACCCGACTTCAAGTCACAGTTTTTACTTTGGCGTATCACTTCGACTGTCTTTTTTTTGTTCGCCGTTGTCAGCGATAGTTAGCAGTAAAGAAACGACCGAACATTCGGCCAATACTTCAGATTAATTTATGTTCGGAGTAGACCCCCAGTATCTTCGCATGATTTGGACAGTGCCTCTTGAAACCATTGAAAGGTGGAACAAATTATAATAATCCAGATTATTGAACATTTTTTTTACATCATTATTATCCCAAGAAATATAATAAAAGCTGTAAATCTGTGGCTGCAAATAGTTTTTGTTTCTTAAAACAAAAACTATTTCCAACCACAGATTTTCAAGAAATGAAGAGGGATTCAATAGAAATGTAAATAAAGCTTGCCTTCAAAAAGTTCGGCTAGTTGGCAGGAGTGTCACGTCTACGGGGGGATAAAATAATATTATTACAACGCCACGAAGTGAGAAAGTCCATTTGTCTGATTAGAAAACTGTTCTTTGATATTTAAAATAACAATCAGGATGTAGTGGAAAAAGTTTATTTACTTTTCATTTCAATGAATTTAAGGTGTGAATTTAATTCCCGTTTTTACAAATAAAGAAACCACTCACTTTAATTTATTTTGACAAATCATGACTGCGCCGTTGATCTTAGTAGTCGCAAGCGCTACGGATAAAAACGAGGTCCGGGGTTCGATTCCCAGGGCGGGCAAAGTGATATTGGGTTTTTTCACCAGGAATTTCTCAGTAGCAGTACGGGTCTGGATTTGTGGCCGGTTGATGGCAATGATGTTATGTTATGTTAAAATACAATACACAAGCTAACTCTGAAAAAAGGGGGGAAGGGTTTAAAAATTGAAAAAAATCGTCCGCATCGCTGTAATGCGAAAAGTGCCCTAAAGACTGGCAGCATTGCCACGTTCTTAGTCCACAATGCTGATTCATTGGCGTCAAAATTGCCACTGTTTTTTTTTGTTCACTTTCTTCATGAAAGCAAGGCGGACGCTCGAAATCTTTAGAAGCTTTGTTTAGTAGTAACCGACAGGTCATAGAAATAATGAATGAAAGTGCCTGCTACTACTTTATAACTGCATATAAACATAACTTTGAAATAACGTGAATAAAAAACAAGAGCGAGCCTTACAGTAGTCGCATATGATGTGTAATATCTCACCTTGGTAATAAGCAACTGAGCAGCAACAGAAATTAACCTCAAATTTTTTAAAAGCTTAATACTGAAATATTTATTCGATTAATTATTCATAATTAGCGGTCGCCCACTGGTCGAAATTCGACCAGGGGGCGAGTTACAATCAAGTCAAGTCAAGTCAAGTCAAATTATTTATTTCAAATAGGCACATAGATGGCACTTTTGAACGTCAAAATTTACAAATAAAATAGAATTGATTCTAGTCGCCCCTTCCAAAAGGTAGCTTCGTATGGAGAAGAATGGGCAAGAAACTCCACCGTTACTCTTTTAAAATGTTTTACAATATTTGGTATTGGTACATCAATTATATAATTATATGTGAAGACGACGCACCTAGAATAAAATGACTATACCACAATAGGTAAAAAGAATTAATAATGAAGCAATGAGATAAATTAATTAAGTGATAGATACATGGTGCTCACATATTTACAAACATTGTAAAAAAAAAAAAAAGTTTTCCTTCTATAATATATCATAATCTATATCTAATCTATATCTATATATAATAATCTATATAGTACTTACTAATTCCATGAGTACACTAATTACATGGTATTAAAAAGTACATACCCATGTTCAAGCAATCACTTCCTGTTCCACACTTCCGTCCCTTTTCACGAAATCACTCCCACAGAAAGCTCAGGAAAGATGTTAAATCAAATCAAATCAAAAGTCATTTATTCAAACTTGGCTCAGAATCGGCACTTTTCGAATGTCAAAAATTACATAAGACAGTCCCCCAAAAACGCCCACCCTTCACCACTTCCTAGTGCTTTAGTTGGGAAGAAGAAGTAGCGCAACAAACTCTTCAGCAGCACAGCTGTCTGTTCAGATATAAAACTTGAATCTATACAATAAAATGTAAAATAATTTGCATTGCACACGCCACTATACAAAAAAAAAACATAAAAATCGTCGAAAACTATTACTTGTTACACATCAATGATATGGGTTATCAGTGTTATCATCCACATTATTATGTTGACTTCATTTCGTTCGTTCCCTATATTCTATTTGCCGAATTCGTAGAATTAAATGTAGAGCATTTTCGAAAAGGGTTGAAACCCTATAAAACCTAATCTACCGTTTAATCGTTCAAGCCTGCGGTAGTTAACGCCTCCATATTCATATTAAATTCCTCGTCAGATATTTGTAACAAGGCTTGTTAGCCTATAACCGCACGAGAAAATTAGGGTACCGCAAACAACGTCTTAATAACGGCTGAACACAAACAATTTATAAAGTAAATATTCAAACAAACTTAATTAGTATATCCTTGGTATAACTGACGTGAAATATGTTGTGTAACTATAGGGTATATATTGATTGGCCATTAAAATAATGGGCACAAGCTTGAACGATACGCTTCATCGCTGGAAGGCCGAAGGGGCATTCTACATCAAACATCCTATCGCCAGTCTACATGTACCCTCCCCTCCGCTTTCTCCATTTAAATTATGCGATCACTGAAGGGTTCACCTGTAAAATTCAAAAGGCCATTTTATAATGGACATGTAACTATTTGTTTAAGATCGCCACTGCCGGGGCTGTATCGAAAATAACGTGAAAAACGATCAAAAAGCAAAAACGAGTAATATCCGGAGTTGTATTGTTCTCATATCGGGTCCGTGGATTTAATCGAAATTAAGTGATCCATTACAAGATACCGGTCGAGTTTAACAAACGACTGTATTATTTATGGAATCGATTTTTATGCGTCGTTAAACTTATACCTTTGTGCTTTCTTTGTCTTGTTTTACTAAAAAGCGAATAATTTCCTTTCGTATTTTTTCGGGTGCAAAATTGACTGAGTTTTACGTTTACTTTTTAAGTTTATATTCCGGCGAGGCCACGCTTTGGTAATAAAATAAAAAAATACTTGATATATTGAAACTTAGTCTGTGTGTTCTATCTTTGCTTGTTGCTAAGCGTTTGTTTCCAAATGTTCAAATTTTTATGTGTAGAATCTACTCAAATCTCGTAAAAGTTATACTTCAACATCATTTATTTTAATTAGACTATTTAGGTTAAGCTATAAAAGAAATAAACTTCTCCACCCAAAGATTCTGTTTAACGAATACCTTGCCAAGTTTAATGCCTACAAAGTTTCTACTTCATAAAGAAACTTTTCATTTAGTCGTAATACGACATGGCTTAATGATTCACTCTCCGTGAAATATTTATATCCACCTGTGGCATACAAATCATAATATGTATGAAGATGTTGTTTTCTACTAGTTATTGCTTGATAAATGAGACAGAGCAATGCAAATCATGAGAATTGTGATTTAATGTACAAGTGTAAATTTTCTGAACGGGTGTGGTAATTTCAGGAAAACATTTTCCGTGTCCACTGTTTGATTAATGACATAGTGTGTTTATCTGCTGCTCATTGACATAGATTCTTGTAATTGTTCTTATTTAGTCTTGCGTTCTTCCGATACATTATCAGGATTCTCTGTGTCAATAGTAATCATTTTGTTTTCTCTTGTTGTATTGTAATAAGTTTAGCATGACATACATTGATGGGCGACTGTATATCTATTTCCTGCCGTTTTATCCTTCAAAGAAATTGAAAAAAAAAAACGCGTTTTCAGTTCCAAAATTCTGAATGTTGTTTTAAAAAAAGCAGTACATTCAACGGGGCCGCATTTATTCACCTGAATCAACACAATATATTTTAACAATTTTATTCCTTGCTCCTCTACAACTCCCATTAGGGTAGTTTCAATGAAAAACACAACTTTTTATGCCGTGATTTACTGTTTAATGGTTGTTTGAATACCGCTTACATTTACGAGCCAGCCCTTTCGCCCTCACCACTTTTAAATCTCACTTTGAAGTCACCCAGAATTAGATGGGGCGAATTTCTTATTTAATCTTTGATTTATAGTTGACACATTTTGAGGTACAACCCGTATGCTCGCACTTAATCTTGATTTAACCGACTTGAACTGCTTGTCGGTACCCAAGATACGGTTTACGAATAATTTATGATTATCCTATGTGCTCTAATTTGTCGAATTTGTGGTGCCATGATCGAAATATTGGATGACTCTTAATAGGTAAAATATTATACATAAAATGGTTTTAAATTGATTCTTAATTTACTCAGCTCTAATTCAATTTAATTCACTCAGTTTAGATGGTTTGGTCATGTTGAGAGGATGAATGCAGAAAAGGGACTAATAAAAGGTATTTGTGATGTGAGTGGAAATTCCGGAAGGACATAATTATGGTGACCTTATTAGTTATGTTACATAGTACTCGCACCCGGAATGTATGACCAGATTTATGAACGTAAACGAAGCAAAAGGAGTATTTGTAAGGATCGTAGATGGTAGCGTTCTGTAGTTTCTGCCTACACCCATGAGAAGAAGGCGTGAGTTTTTTATGTAATTTACTTATTAAAACATTGGAGTCGCGTTGCTTTAAAACAAGAAGTCATTAATATTGGTACTCGTAGTTACACTTGAAATTAAAACCATATTTCTCTACTCATTGTCATCGCGTGTAAGTAAAACTATAGGTTTTTTACCAACTTTTAAAATTCTTTTCGATAGCTTGTTACTGATATTATAAAATATCAAGACTGTTCTTCATAGTATTATCATAACTTCGTCCGTCCTTCATAGTTTCCAAAGAACTATTCGCGAAGATAGCCGATGGTAATTAGTTAGACCATATTCAACTTCACATAGAGCTTTTAACATTGACCGAATAGTTAAATAAATTAATAACCTCCATCAGCATCTCAAAATAACTTCGAACTTGAAAAAATCGGGTTGAAAATTTTAATTAGTCCGAAAATACTTCAATAAAACCACGGGCCGAGGCATGAAACTCGTAAATTAAAGGAGCGGTGGGTTTAAAGATTAACTATTGGAGTTTTAAGAATAAAACATTATATATAGTTGGTCGTGGAGCAACCCGCTGTGACGTGTTGCTACTGTTTTTATTTATCCGCTAATAAAATTGATTGACATTCTTTCCATAGAATTAATTATGGGGCTGTTAAATGTGTTAAGATTTAAGGGACAGGCGCTAGCGATATAGATCAAAACAAAAGTTTAATCCACTGCAACCTAAAATTGAGCCTGCCGTTTTTGGTTGTTTTTACTTCAAAAAAAAAGCTTCTCTTTATTCTTGAGAATGCCATAATTTTTTTATCAAATTTAGGGAAAGGCTAAAAATAAAAACTCTTTTGTTCTCAATAATTTTTTTTTATATCATTCACTGACACGTGAAATAAGTCAAATCGCAGACATTATACACTGAAATATTACGGCACAAACTCAAACCCTTATGATTTTAACGCCAATTTTAATTATTAATTCTGTCCTCTAATGTTCACCACAGTTGAGAAGTTTTTGCGCAACTTCTTCTTCCCAGCTAAAGCTGAAGTAGTGATTAGTGAAGGGCATTTTAGGAGGGTGTCTTATGTAATTTTGACGTTCAACATTGCTGATTCTCAGCCTAATTTGAATAAATAACTTTTTAGTTTGGTTACGCTGATGACTAATTCTTGACATAACCACTGATGCCGTAATCTTATAACTTAAACCACTCCCTAATATGATACGGTCAGCATTAAAGACCAAGTCAGTTCTACAGGCGCATTTGATGTTTATCAAACATAAAAGTTAAGGACAGGAAGTGGCTCCCACCTATAAATCACGACACCTAACTGTTAAGTTTTGACTTAACCTTTGATATACTTAGTTAAGTTTTAACTAGTGTAATAAAATCATTAATGTCGTATCTTTAATTTATTGTTAGGTAGGATATTTATTTAGGTGCTTGAAAAAGAAGTAGAAATTTAAGTATGCATAGTTAGCATAGGTGTTATGACCTTTAAGTAATTACGTACGCACTTGTGTAGTAAGTTATCACACTTATCACATGTGTACTGCTGAATATTTTAAGTGACATAACGTCTAATAATTCAGACATTCGTCTAATAAATACCAGAACCGAAAAACAGGACCGGAAATTATCATTGTTCAAAATTCATGATTAAAATATACAACCACGTAAAAACAAAGTTAAAGCATAATTGAATACAAAATACATTCATATCAGAACTTTTGTATTATCATATTCCAGAGTTCTAAGAGAAAAAGAGAAAAAATACAGAACTTCGTTATAAATACAAAAAACAAAAGGAATATTATGTTTAACGGAGAATTTAATTAAAAACATAACAGTAACCGAGTTTTATAATATGCCTACTTAATTAACATTTTCACCGTAAAAAACGTTTTATAACCTAGTTATGGAATGTGCCATGGCAAGGCCAACACAAATTTCATCAACTGAACTTCGACAGTTCTTCAAATTCTTTCCTCAAAGAGCCTTTAGTGAGAAGTAAGTCTTTACGAAAAATAAAATTATTAAAATGAGAGAAGTGAAGGAGATTTAAAGATCTAAACTAAATAAAAGCACAATAGGCTTTTTTACTTATTATTAAAGCCTACAAAGACACGAATAAGAAATGTCGAAACTCAAGTGAACGAAAAGTTTTGTGTATGATTTTATTTAACTATGATAATTTCTAGCAATATATGGATGAGGAGCTCGTGGTTAAGTAATTAATCTATGCTTGCCGGGGTTGTTCTGTGGATGGGTGATCTTTACATACCTAGACTCCTCCGTGCCTCGTCAAGCACATAAAGACGTTGGTCCCGGCTGTCATTCGTGGATCTTTGACAGTCGTTACGCGTCGTCAGAAGCCCGAAAGTCTGGCAACCAGTCTTACCAAGGGGTATCGTATTACGTGGTAACTGGGTTGAGGAGGTCAGATAGGCAGTCGCTCCATGTAAAATACTGGTATTCAGCGGCATCCGGTTAGACTGGAAGCCGAGCCCAACATAGTTGGGAAAAGGCTAGGCAGATTGATTGTTTGAATTTCTAGCAATATGACATAATATCAGGTTCATGAAATTAGGGTTATTTAGGTACAGGGAAAGCTTACTTAATAACCGGCCAAGTGCGTGTCAGACCACGTACAATGAAGGGTTCCGTAGTTGGGTTGAATTTATCCCAAAACCAAACTTAACATTGTCGTTGAAAAATATGTTCTCCCATACATCGTTAATTTTCCAACTGCGAATAAAATTTTGCATTTTTTTATTTTATTTGATACAACTACAAATTATCTTTTTTTGGACTTTTTCCTGTATTTGTGCTGTAAGACCTTGCTTCTTGCCAAATTTCATGATTCTGGGTCAACAAAAAGTACCCTATAGGTTTTGATTTATTTGCGAGTATCAAAATATGTCGCATAAATTGACATTTTAATTTTTTTAGATCCGAGACAGACCTTTTTTATTTTATTTTGGCAATTTTAATGATTGTTTTTATGTTTTAAATTTAATTGGTTACAGTTTTGTTTTGGGTTTTTGTCTGTTTGGATAGTGTGTATGGTCTATTTCTATTAATTTATGTTTGGATATGGGTGTTATTTACCTGAAATAAATTAATTTATTATTAAATCGCCATATTGTTTTATTGCGTTGACTTAGAAGCTTGATTTTTAGAGCTTCAAGGGACCATAGAGCTACGTGTTTGATATTAATTTCAACTTGATAACTTCACACGTTTCTGAGAAAAAGGGTCTTGACAGACTGACAGACAGACAGACGGACAACGAAGTGATCCTATAAGGATTCCGGTTTTTCCTTTTGACGTACGGAACCCTTAAAATCAACTGTTTATGTGTAAGGCGTTATGAATATAGTATTATGGAAACACTTTCCCCCCAGATCAGCATAAAACAATAAACTTATTTACCAACCCACAAAATAGAGCAGTTAAAAAAACAAACGATTACAGCGTGAATGATTAAGCGGCGTACATTTTCACTTCATTAATAATAACACTTTGGGGCATTTTATTAACTGAAGGTAATTTATAAATACTTTATATGAGCGCAGTGGTCGTAGATCACGTTAATTGGCGTTTCGACCGACGCGCGACGGTAGGTAAGGTTGATATGACACATAAACGCACTGGATTAAACATTGGCACGCGAATCCGTGACTCGGTTTACCTTATTCAAGTTTTCAAGTGTGGGTTGCCTTTTAATGGGAATTAAAATAATTATAATAATAAAAAATAAATAATGTTTATTTATACTAAGTAATAATACATAGACACAGGTTGAGCACAGTGATAGATTTACTAGAATGATACATAATTGTTTGTACAAAAGTTAAAAGGCTACAAAAAAAATATATAAACAAAACATAAAACCTGTTTTTTAAACTAGGAGGCCTGTATCAGAGACATTGTTCGGCCAGATGGTTGCGTAAATTTAATTGTACCCCCTCTAATAAAATGGTATAGTTGTGGGGAGAATATAATGTATTTTTTTGGTTTTTTCTGGAAGATATCCGTTAGTGAACATTTAAGTATAATAAATATAAAGATGTTAGTTGGCTTGCTACTAAGCTAAGTAACTTTTTTGAGACACCAAAAAAATTTTAGTGCTTTATGGTTGAAAAATTTGCAGGAATAAACAGGCTAGAGTTATCATTAGCTGCAATGTACCAGCAGTATAAAATACCGTCTAGAAATATAATATTATCTATCCACTCAAAACTATTCAATTACCAACCCACAAAATATACCCCAGTGCCAAGGTGCAGTCAATAACAAAAATTATAGTCGTCTCTCAATACTAAAATTACGTGAAAATAGTGCGGCAAAAGTAAGCAAATAAACGCTCGGTGACATTTAGCTGTCGTCAGTCTATTAAGGGCTCTCACCCAGCTTTTTATAAATGGCCAAGTAACATGCAACCGCAGTCATTCGACGGAAAAATTGGCCAGGCAGGTAGGTCGTTGAATAAACAATTTTATTTCCACTTTATTTTCGGCCTGTGTTTCAAACAAAAGCGGTTAATAGGGATCTATTGAGTACACGCAGACATAGATACCGATAGAGGAGATATATAGGTACGCGTACTGTACAATAAAATAAGAAAACGAAAACACTTACTTTTATAATAGTAAAATCAGGAATAGTAGATTGACTACTTTTCATTTCAAATATAAGGAAAGTACAAAAATATAGTTTTTCTTAAATATTATATTTTATTTTCTTATTTGCTCGCCACTTCATAAAATCATTGTATGTATTCAAATATCTTTCCTTTGAAATTTCTGGCAAAAGATTTCGTATTTGCCTCGTCTTTAACCAAATCAAGGGTCAACATTTCAGAATCGCTTGCACTCATTTTTAATAAAATATTAGTCAAAACTCAGATTTTGAATTTCGGTAGGTACAGGTTACGGAGTTAGTATTCCGTCAAATTATAATAGTCTTTTTTAAATTTTAAATATGGAACACAACGCTTCACCGCTGCGGGCCGTCTCGCTTTATAGGTATTTTTTTTTAATTCACACTGGCTGTTACACTCACAAGACCGCACACTACCTAACCAAATTTAGTTTTATATTTAAAATTCATTCCCGCCCTAGGGAGGGAAGCAATTACTATGAATCTTTCCTGCCCTAGTGTGGGAAGCAGCGTTTTCCACCCGCTACTCAGATCAAACTAAAACTACTTTCCAAGTATGAGAAATGAAAATTATTTTTTTGTTCCTATTGACTATTAACTTTAACTGTCCGTACCTATTATACGGATGTCAAATAACAGATGTATGAAATGGCTATATCACGGCAAATTAACGTAGAGTGTCAATTTGCTTAACAATTAATTTCCTTGACGGTACCTACTTGTCCGTGTGGTGCCGGACGTAAAGAATAGCACCTCCCTATTTCCTCCCGTGGGTGTCGTAAAAGGCGACTAAGGGACTTACTAGAGAATGGGCAGCAGCGTTCTCTATGCATTTTAACACCATACTGCGATCGCCAACCGGCCTGCCAAGCGTGGCGATTATGGCAACCCCTCCCTTCTTGGGGGAGGCCAATGTCCAGCAGTGGACGTCTTTCGGATGAAAATGATGATGATGAACTACTTGTACTTACTACTACCTAAATATTTTTTGCAACATAGGTTTTTTTTTCCGTTTTTGCATAACATTTCTAAGTTTCACGCAGTATCAAAACTGTTTATAGTGTGTTCAATGCGCACGACCTACTTCTTCAGTCTGCGGACCACCCGTTTTAAATGAAAAAACAATGATATTGACTTTCAGAATGTAGCTCCATGTAACTAACTCAATTGTTACAAATGCCTTGATGATATAATCGTTTTGGATGTCGTCATCCGTGGTAAGACTTTGTCTGCTCTGTTTCCACGTTCAAAGGCGATACTATAAATTTTAATTAAGTAACAAAAACAAAAAATAAACCAACATCGCTGCCAAATTAACAGTTTCAATTTCAAATGCCAATTCCAGTGGATGGGTTAAAACACTCGAGAAAATTCAAACAATGGAAATACCAATTAATTGCTTCATTGTAAACAGATTGCTTAATTAAGAGAAGGAAATGAATAAAGAGCGTTTAGCGAACATGGAGTCAAATTAATTTTAATGATAAACGATTTACATAGAACTCTTTGGCGGCGGCTCACGGACGGCGGTAGGCAAACTTTAATTTTCTCTCTTATTCACAAGTAGATAATGTGAATTGAGTATCTGAAGAGTAAATAATGCAGCGAAGTTTTGAAATTGCCTTCAGATGAGTTTAATATTTAAAAGTTTCGGTTTGTTTACTGTGTACCTATTTCTTTATCAGTACCCCAAGTGGAAGTTTGCAAGAGAGTAAACGTAACTAGCGGGTTTGCGTTAAATTTTTTATTCTCACCCTTATATTCTTAGCATTATGATCTATCGGTCAAATTTAACGCAAACGAAATAGTTACGTTCACTCTCTTGCAAACTTACACTTGGGGTACTGTAATGTTTGTGGACTTGATTTTATATTATTTGCCATGATCATCATTTAATTTTTCACTGCGCTTAGTTCTGTTTAAATTGTATTTTTTTATGCTTGGTTATTTTATTTTCCTCGGCATGGAAATCTTTCAGAAAATTTGTTTAATCGGAACAGATTTTTTTGTTTCTTTGTGAACAGTATCGTTTAATGGTGTTGCGTGGCACAAGTCAAGATTTTTATCCATCCTTATTACTTTGCTATAATATTTTATACGTTTACTACACTCGGCACAGTCATGTCGGATGGTTAGATTCTTATAAAATTTTAGCACAGAAATAAAACATGTTAGTCCACAAAACCGGGCCAAAAAATGTTACACCTACTATAACCCCCATTCCCGTATCGCCACTAAAAGAGTCCCGAAAATTCGAGGAAATAAATCCTGAAAATTAAATAATAAATTCTTTTTTATTTCCACACGCTCTAAAAAACGCATCCGAGGAATAGAGGGATTCACACAATTCCCTTTGAATCCCTGGTGTACAATTTTGTAACTCTTGAACCAACTTTCACGAAGCTTTTAGGTTAATGCTTTATAAATCATAAATTAGAAATGGAAGACACGTGCTGTCCCTACGTGACGTGGAAATTATTTTCTTTTGTTTTGGCAAAAAAAATGTTAAAATTGCATTAATAGGTAATGTTGGAGTGCTTACTGTAATAAGCCCACTTTTTTGGTAACGGTGAAAATATAAAAGCAAGAGAAATTTATTATTTAAAAGTACGATTATTAGAACCTACAGTACTTAGTAAGGGATATTTTTATGCCTAAATGTTTAATATTGCAGCCTCAATATAAAAATAAATAAAAATACACAATGTTAATCATAAATTGTTTCCATTTATTATGTTTTTCGCATTTTTATCGTTCACACAATAAAAAGTAAACGCAGAAAGAAATAAAAAATTTGCAACGTTCAATATTGTGTTTGTTTAGGTTAATCAGAATAATATAAAGGGTAAAATTGAGGGCCTTTAAAAAAAAGTAAAAAATATAACTAAATAAAAGAGCAGCAGATTTTTTCACGTTTATGTTCAAGCTTTGTATTCATTTTTAGGGTTCTGTATTCTTTATATAATTTGGATTGTTATTTTTTTGAATAATGGATAAATTTATAATTATTTGATGTTAATTTTATGACCTACCTATTTACATTTGTACGCTGTAAAGGCAAAACATGATTGTAATATAATTTTATTGTATCATCTTGCATGCCATGTGAGTGTATACTCGTGTTATGGACAAAGGAATGATCTTATCTTATCTTGTGTTATCTTTATTTCCAATAGATAGGTATTTAAAATTGGTTATCAAAAAATATGTACCTTTATCTGCCTGGTTAGTCCTGTGGTAACTAGCCCTACTGGTGAGAATGTGGTTCTGAGTGCGATTACCAGGCCAGGCAAATTGTTGTTGGGTTTTTCCACGAGGAGTTTCCCAGTAGAAGCCCGGAGTCTGGATTTGTGCCCGGTTGATGGCAATAGGCGCTCTCACTACTTTACGTATAAGATATTTCTATAGGTACACATCTGCCTAACCCTTCGGGGATTACAGGCGTGATGTTTCAATTATGTTTTCATTATTTTGTACCTACGTATCAATTTAGAGAAGATTATCCAAGTTTTAAAAGTTACCTGAATACAATTACAACTATTTCCTGGATATTAGGGAACATTTTTTAAATTTATTATTCGTTGGAAACACATTAGAAATGCTAAAACATAAACCTTCTAACCATCACTCAAAACAAAGAATAAAAAAATCGGTTGTCTGTAAAGTCGGTTTACTGACGATAGTTGAACGTCACAACGTCATAAGCCATAAATGGAACGCCTCAGAACGAGGTAACGCTGCATGAGAGGTAACGCCGCATGAGAGGTAACGCCGCATGAGTCATATTTTTTCGTGCGTGCAGCCGGCTCCATCGAATTATAAGACATTGTCACGTCAAAAATCGGTTGTCTGTAAAGTCGGTTTACTGACAATAGTTGAACGTGACAACGTCATAAGCCTTAAATGGAACGCCTCGAACGAGGTAACGCCGCATGAGTCATGTTTTTTCGTGCGTGCAGCCGGCTCCATCGAATTATAAGACGTTGTCACGTCAAAAAAGACATTTTAAATCTTAGCAATTAGACGATCACAAATTGCATTGTTTTGAGGGGCTTTTAGTTTTTTATTTGCGTTTACGGAACCCTAAACCAACTGAAACGGGCGCTTTGATTCGCATAAACCTCAATTTACCGCTATAATACCTAACAAAATATAAAAGGGCAATGCCCTGAAGCAAACAGGTGTGGGGTAGCTAAGTACATAAAGGAAGAAAGCTTAAAAAAGGTTGAAATAAAGTCAGTTTTGGATCGCGTAATATTGTAACGTTGAGTTTTGATTCACATGGTTTTGGTGCAAGGTATAAGATGTAGCGATTTTACTTACAACTCTACCATTAAAATAAATTTAATTCTGTTTTAATGACTTTTTATCATCCCCCGAAACAAAAGGGTTTTGTTTATGTCCTGAACAAAATATTGCACTGCTACAAGCATCTTTTGGCGCTCAAATGACATTGATAGGCGGGTGCGGTTAGTAAACACTGGACTACTGTGCGTTAACTATAACTTTACGCGTGACGTGATTGCTAGCACTGAATATTGCAGTCATGTGATTGGTAGTTCTGTTCTATCAGTCGCCATTTTGAACTCTATTAGTATTGAAACTAAGATTGCAAAATTCTATGCTACCAATCGCGTCACACGTCAAGTTATAGTGAACGCACTATAATTCCATGCATCGGTGCAATTGTTTTGTGAAATGTCCGGTAATGCCACTCGAAATGTATTAACAAAAATAAGATGGCGGCGTTGATTCCGTTTAGCACTCAAAAATAAGATGGCGGCGTTGATTCCGTTTAGCGCTTTACTTTAACGACAGCAGTTTTTGACAAATCTAGTACGAATTTGTATTGAATTGTTTGACTGATGTAGCAATCGAGAATTTTCTAAGATATTACTAAAAACTACTGGCCCTAACCCTTTAATTGAAAATATGCAATTTATTGAAAATTTTGCTTTTGAAATCATACTGAAATTGACAACGTTCTTTGCGATTATAAACAAGACAAGTCCAAAAATCGCTAATCAAAATAATGCACCATAAGGACAAAGTTCCTTATCCCTCTTTCGCTTTTATCTTAAGCCATAGTGTTAAGTTCCAAAGGTATAAAACATTGTATCACAACGGCTGCCGTGTTCGGGCCGCCTGCGGGCTATTGAAAATTAAAATTGCTGCTTGATTTTTTATCTGCACCGCTGAGTTTATAGTACAGAGCTTTGTTATATGATTCTATTTTGTTTAGAATTTTCGGCAACTCAAATGTTTTTGTAAAGCTGTTTGAGTTCTAAGTTTGCATTGCTTTTGAGGGATTTGTTGTTATTTTTTTAATTTTTATATTTTTTTTGTGGAGATGATCAGATAGGTATTATCAAGAAAATAATGGCATATATGACGTTCCTTTTAAATGATTCATTATCTGCTTAGATTTTTCCAGACTATGTTGGAGGTTGGAGTTGACTTAAAGTCTAACCTGATGCAGCTGAATACCATTATTCTAGCGACTACCTGAATAAAGTAGGTAGGTATATAGGGGACATACAGTTCTATGTTTTCCCAAATTCAACATTTCAGTCAATCCCCTCCATTTCGATACCCAAAATACGTTCATATTTCAGGTTAACTCCAGCGAAGTGTCGCTTTATTGAGTTAATTGCGCGTAATTTACAACCTGGTTGCTATCAATGTAAATCTTTGTCGAAAACATGACAATAGAATACGTACAAAACAAAATTAAAGTCGAGCCAAAATCATTTCAACGTTTAATTAAACGGCACACTGTGGTATAATTGTGGATTAATTGCCAACTGGATTCAAATTCATCGAATTTACACGACAATTTGTTGAAAACGGGACACACTCAATTTTATTGTGATTCTCGTAATTTGAGCGGCTGTATTTCAATGTGAGTTATCGTTTTAAATTAATTATTTATCTAGTTGATTTTTTTATTTACATCGAAAATATCCTTTGGAATAGGTACTCCTCGTTTTCAGAAAAAAATACCAAACAATTGCCTACTACCAAAAGGATTGAAACGCTCACAATGCTTTCACAATAGAAGCCACCTTCTTAAGAACACCGTGAAATCAGAGCCTCAAGGGTTTTAATTATCCCAAAATAAGTTTATTTTGGGATACTTTTAACCCTTGAGGCTCTATAATGAAGACCATTTTATTTCTGCCAAAAAGTACTTTTGCGATAAAAATAACCAACAACAGCCTTACCTAAATAAACATCCTACACAAAAACTATCTTAACTTTATAAAGATAACAATTCGTCCCAAATCCGAAGAAACCCATCGCGACGCTTTGTTACTATTACCGTAGAAATTCTTTTATATCGTAAAAGATCAAACACAGTATCTAGTTCACAAAAGATGAACATAATGATTTTGATACACGAACCGTAACGGCCAACACTAAAATAATAGGGGATGAAATTGGGGTGCTCAATGAAAATTTGCATCCACAACTATAAATTAAACATGCGAGGGTTGTTCACCCCGAGAGGTTCGGAAATAGCCCTCTAATGAATGGAGTGTGCGAAATAGTCGAATTACTGGTAATTGGTAATTTGCAAATCGGTGAACTTAACGGAATGGAGAGTAGGGAAATGTTGGCAAAAGTATTGGTTGAGAACCTTTTCGACAACAAAATACCCAACGATGTAACAGGAAGACCGATAGTTCGGTAGATTTAAAAAAATGTTTGGGCGCCATCTATTGAGTCAAATTAAATTAGCTAGCGAAACTCCGCAGAGTTTATGGGTAAGTATCTGAACGTGATAAAACAAAAAACAAATTAATTATTATGATTATTTTTTGTGGGGTCATGGACGGCAGTTTGTCTAGTCCAGTAGTTCTCAAACTTTTTTGGAGACAGAACCCTTTTGGAAAATGAAATATTTGACGGAGCCCTAAAGTAATCAAAAATGGTTTTATGTGTATTCTTCAATAATAATCATATTACTTGACATTAAAATTTGCATACTTTTTTTTACTTTATGTTGGAATATTTAGATTGATATTATTTAACTTAGGTACCAGAATAAAATAAAATATAGTTGGTACCCTTTAGTATTTTTTTTTATTCTGACCAGTATTTTCGCGGAACCCCCACAGAGGCTTTGCGGAACCCTAGGGTTCCACGAAACACACTGAGTATGGCTTAGTCACTTGAAATAGCAGTTTTTTTATTTTGTGTAAGCTTCACAGACGTGATGGGTTTCGATATCCAAATACGTTAAAACAAAGGAAAACAGATTTTCTCAATTCATACGCTAACTGTGGTAGGCCCCCAAAAAACCATTTTTTATTTATTTAAATTTTTAATCGTATATAGACATCAATACTCATCACGTGTGCAAAGTTTCGCCAGCTAATTTAATTTGACCTTGTATAATGCTTCAAGAAACTTTGGGGCATCTGAATGATTAACAGGAGGGGGCGTTGTTGGTAAACATTTGTGAAATTGTTACAAAAATTGTATTGAAAAAAACAAAATGGTGGCATTAGTTCCGACTTCGGCCACGCGCTAAAAGATCTTTGTATCGTTGTACCTAAGTATAACGTTTAGAAGCCATACACGCAGTGTCAAGCAGTATCAAAAGATTTGAAGCACATATACCCATGGTACGAAGGAATTGGCAAAACCTTTAAATTGTAGTTGGCACAAAAGATAGGCTTATTATGGTTGTCGCCTTTTAGCGTGGCAATAGCGGTCATTGCCCTTTCCCTAATATATCTCCATATGAACCCAAATAATAAACTATGTATGGTTTTTCTACATTGGAACAAGTTGAAGATCACGGTAGATCAATATTGATTCAGGACGTTAACGGACATTATTTCAGAAAATGACAAAGTGACAACTACTGTAGCTAAACTAGGGATGCTAAACTAGCCTCTCTAAATCACAGAAAGTCTTGATGACACGCGTATATTATAACTAGATTATATCCTATCAACGCCTATCCTAAATTGATATTACACAGCGTATTCCAATATACCCCACTTATGTCCCATGCCTGAATTCATGTAACATTATGCGTTAATCTACCAGGGAGGTATTTCTATCATTAATTTAGATGAGATTTCCTTATGGTTGCCTCTACGACGTCATCAAACGATCATGACGTCACTATTTGCAATATGTGACGTAAGCAGTAGGAGGTTATAGGTCTGTTGAGAGCTTTATTTATTTGCAGTGCAAATGCAATCTTCAGTGGTGCGCTCTTAAACTGTTTTATGGCATATCATGACGTAAATAAAATCGTGGTTTAAACCACTAGGAGTAAACTAGTTGATGGTTTCTCTTCTTTGATTTGTTTGTTTTTCAGGAGTTATCCAAGACAGCGAGTCGTTTTAAGAGTAGTTTGACTCAAAAATACATAATCATATAAATATATTAAATGTATTTAAGAGTATACAGGACCAAACGAAAACCTGCGCATTGTAATCTGCAACTTTGTAATTTTTTTGTAAAGAAAAAGTCAGACAATATTTTTCTTTTCAAAAACCAATTGGAAGAGCCGGTAAGTACCTGCACTTATGAACGGATGGTATCATTTTGTCTTGCTCTCACAATCACAAGAACGTGAAAAGAATAGCAATTTCCAACCGCACTCAAATGTGAGATACAAAAGAAACCGTTAACACGTCTAGACACATAATTTTACAAATTATCGTCATATTAACGATTACCATAATTAAACATTGAGGCGAGATGATCGCACTCTCTCCATTTGTTACACCGTTGACAAGTTAAGTCGTAGTCTGGGGTGGGTAGTCAGTATTCATAAGACACCTTCCTTACAGGCGTTTCATTATAACGCTGCATAGAAACACCAAGAGAATAGATGCGGCAAAATACCCTCAAGACTCTTTAGATTCTAAACCCAGTTGCCTGTTGAATATAATACTCTTAGAATGTTAATGAAATGGAAATCAATACAAAAATGCGAGGTGCAATCTCGATAGAAATCGATTAGGAAACTCGTTGGAGAAAAATAAAGTGAGTTTGAATGTAGCATGAAAGAACGTTAATGAGAAACTTCGTTCGATTTTAAAGTTAGCTGTAGAAACTTAAAACGCTATAGCAAATGAGCCAGTTAGAGAAACTTTCTGCTTAAATATATGATTATTTCTTTCGTTTTACGATGGATTAGAAAAGTTAAGTTTAGCACAATTTTAACGTTAAATGCCAATAACAAAACATTATGGGCTAGTAAAAAACAAAAAAGTTTATTTTTAATCCTACGGATAAAATTTGCTAATCCTGGTGGCAAATTATCACTCTTTCATGGTCGCAAAAGTCTCACCCATTTCCGAGTTCGCTACAGAAAAAGCTCAAAAACAACTCCTTTACTTCTTCATTTGTTCTAGTTTCTCATTGTGTCTCACATCCCCAAACATTGTCAATATTCATAACTCCTCTAAATATTCGTGGGTCCCAGTTGATAGCCTACATGCGAACGTTCGCGGCTTCACAAATACCGTCACACAGTGTTTTGGGTGCTGTGTAATGCAATTTTGATAACCTCATCAAGAGCGTGCACTTTATTAGCGGCTTTGCTAGTTGCACTCTCATGTTCGTCGTAAACTTCATTAGCTTTCTTGTTATTGTAAATAATATATGTTAGTGGAGCTTCTTCTCTAATCGTTGGAACTTGTTTTCCATTCATTGTTCTGACATGTTGCTTAACATCTATGTTTTTGCTAGTAATAAACGGAGCATAATGATTTTTATTGAATTAAATTATTTTGATGAAATAAATACATACATGTTTATTCTTTATATCTATAGTGTCTTTCACTCTTTGAAGTATCTGTTTCTTTTCTGCCTGCTTCTAGGACGTTAACTATGCGCACATAATGACGCATCAATTGAAATTCAAAATGAAAAATAAACTAAGAAACTTCAACCTCCTACAAGAAAAAGAACGTGACATAGCAATAACTAGGGATTAAGCTAACGTTCCCTCCACGGGGTAGCGTTAATGCGATGGCGAAAGGCGCGATGAGCTCATCACCATGAAAACTAAATTAATTGCACGAAGACGTGTCAGGATTAAGGCTCATGCATCTTAAATTAGCTACACCATATTGTGTCGTAATACAAATTGATTATACTTTGATCCTCACTGTCACATTATAGACAGGACACATATTATATTTCAAGTAATGAAAACAGAAATCCCGATCAGAAATAGCAAAAAAAAATACCATAAAAATCGTTTATTTGCATAAAATGTGGTGGGTACACATGATATACAGTGCAAAGACATATTCCGCCGTGCACTGAAATGGCATGAAAATATTTAATGGTCAGTTAAACAGTAACATAAAATTTTAACGTTAAGAGTTCTATGAACTAAAGGAACAAGTTATTGAAATAATTAATCACAATACGTAAAACGTTTTATATAATTTGATTGTCCTAATTATTTTCTTCTTAGAATGTCAGAAATCACAAGCAACATACTATCTGTTCTCAGAGCAAATAAAATTATAACGCGTATTCGTTAGTTTAAACATTTTGGTAATTTTCGGCCTTATCGGCTGGTCTATATGTTAGGTTACTGTTAATGAGAACTGGTGACTGTTATTTTAGTGATAGGCACCCATAAAAAAAACTGTAAGAATGCATCAATCAATGTATCAGTGTTGTGAAATTAGGTAGTAGGTATATGCAGGAACACAGGCGTTCATTAATTCACTAATAAATAAAAATTAAAAACTTCGCTAGCAATGGAGAATTGCTACTGAAGACTACGGAGTCAATCTCAGGACTAAGTGTTTTTCACACGGACAACTGTACGTCGCTTGCTTGCGTGTCACCACTCCTGAGTCCTCTCTATAGATATTTTGGCTGCTGAGACCAAAATTTACAAACATAGTATATAGGAAAGTTTTATAAAATTAACATAATATCACACCTGTATTTCCCGAGTGGTTAGGCAGAGGTGTACCTATAGTACATCCACATTTCGCCAGTTATATTTAGGTCCTATGTAATAGAGGGCGAGCCTATTGCCACTAACCGGGCACAAACCCAGGCTTCGAACTGTTACTGAGAAATTTCAGATGGAAAACCCAATAACATTTTGCCTGACCCGAGAATTGAACCCTGGTCCTCATGCTCAACAGTAGTGTTTGCGACCACTAGACCAACGAGCCAGTTTTTAGGGTTCCGTAGTCACAAGGAACCTTTATAGTTTTACCATGTCCGTCTGTCTGTCTGTCTGTCCATCCGTCCGTCTGTCCCCAGCTTAGCTCAGAGACTCTTAGTACTAGAAAGCTGTAATTTGGCATGGGTATAGATATTAATCACGCCAACAAATTAGTAAAAAAAATTTTTTAGACTACCGCCCTTGCACGTAAAGTGGGGAAGATATTTTTTTTCTCGTCTATCCCATAATATGGGGTATCTTTGGATAGGCCGTTTAAAAATATTGTGGGTCTGTGAAAACCATTTTTCAATTCAGGGATCCGTTTGCGTAAAATTAAGCTTTAAAGTGCTATTTTTTGTTAGGGTCAAGTGTCCTCCCCTCCCTCACCCTACCAGCTACGAGTATATGGGTAGTTTTGGATATGTGAAAAAAATCATGGCAGTAGTATATATAACGAAATTAAAAGGAAAACTATCACAGGTAAGTAGGCTCTAACTTAAATTTGCAGTTGGAGAATTGACCGTAACGTATATCGATGTATCGGAGAGCATGTTTTTCAACTACAATGTTAAGATTGTTTTTTGGATAAATACGGAACCCTTCATTGTGCGTGGTCCGACATGCACTTGGCCAGTTTTTTTTATAAAACTGTGGCTGTTATTTTAGTATATTGTGAAATCTTACAACTTAAGCTAGTACATAATATATCTAAACCAGGTGGTGCATAAGAAATTAATCAAACGTACTACGAGCGTGAGGCGTCTTAACAAACCATATCACCTATACCAAATCTAGATTACTTGGCTACACCTATGACTGCTTCGGTGAAAACAGCCTAAAATAATTCAGGCATTGGCAATTCGCTCCATTGGTTTATTGGTAACACTTACTTTTAATATCGAACGTCTGTCTTCTTCTTCATGTTTAATACCTACATTTATATTATTAGGCTCAGTTAACTGGGTATTGTCTTACAAAATTTAATTCTTTGCAAGTATTAGAGTCGAGACGTTGAAAATTAACTACAATTTCGCCAAAAGTTTAGCAATTGACTTCAAAGACACAGCGACGAGTTCTAGACAATTTACTGCTTAGTAAAGCTCCAGAGAGTCTAACTACATAATACGTTAGAAAATTTTGTTTCTTTTTTATTTACCAGTATCAGGAACGTTAGGTATTATATTTTTTGATAATTTTATTTATGTAAATGTAGCGTACGTGAGCACAATGGGGGCTTGTGGGTAAGTAATAAAAGCCGCACGGGTAGATCGATCAGGTTAAGCTACACTTACTGCGGTCGGTCCGTGGATGGGTGACCATCTTAACATACCGAGACTCCTCCGTGCCTCGGAAAGCACGTTGGTCACGGCTGTCATTCGTGGCTTGTCTTGACAGTCGTTACGGGTCGTCAGAAGCCCGAAAGTCTGACAACCAGTCTTACCAAGGGGTATCGTATTACCTAGTACCTGGGTTGTTGAGGTCAGATAGGCAGTCGTTCCACGTAAAATAATGGTATTCAGCTGCATCCAGTTAGACTGGAAGCCGACCCCTATAGATGGGGAAAAGATAACGCAGATGTAATCGTTAGCACAATAAGTTTGCGTATTTTTAACTTAAAGCAATATTCTATCAAAAAGCCCGTAGTGCATCTGTGAAATCGTAATTTAATCTTCATTATTATAAAGTCCTTGTATTTGTCTGTCTGTGTGACCGCGTTGTTCTAAATTACGCAACGGATTTTGATGTGATTTGCACCATCATGAATTATTGGAAATCATTAATAAAATCATTATCGTTAACAGAGCAGTGGTGGCCCAGTGGTAAGGGCCCCGACTTACGAGTTGTAGGTCGTGAGTTCCAAACCTGGTAGGCGCTTTACTTTGTGTAAATAATTTCATCACCACTGTTCTCAAAACGGTGAAGGGTGAAGAAAAAAAAATTGTGAGGGTTTCCTCACGGTGTTTTGATTTTTTTTTGTAATTTTGGTTCTAGGACATGCCGGTTTCGGCATGTGCTAGAACCACAATTTCAAATACCCGCACTGGGCCCGCGTGGTAGATAACAGCCCACTCTCTCTCGAAGAGAGGAGGCCTATGTCCCAGCAGAGGGCACAATAATAAGCTGAGTATGCTAATAACAGAATACTAATAAATCCGAAAACACAAATTTCCCAGCACATAGCAAGCTCGAGAGTACTCCAATGAAACAATACACCTACAGCATAGCAACTATAGGAGTAATGGCTAAGACACTTAGCCAAATAACCCAGTGCTCGTGATGTACATGTGAAATTAGCCGTTTCTGCAATTGGCTCAGTTCCGCTACCCTCACTGAATCCAGCCGGCGGCATACTCTTAAATATTTAACATGATCTCTTATTAAAGTTTACAAGCTTCGGCTGGGGTTGAGAATCTTTCTTGATCTGTTTCTGTGGCCTGCTTTAATTTAATTGCTTTAAAACGATATGCATCTATAAAATCCACATTAGTATGATTAAAAAGAAGTCTAGATTAGATTGTGTTGTTATTTACAGTAATGTGGTTTAGTAGATTTCAATTATTTCTTCTTCTGTTACAACAGTACCACTTTTGGCACCGGTTCATAGACTTTAAGTAGTTCAGTAAGTTTCTTCAACTTGCACAAAAAAGCGTACAATGATAAATGAGTGACTACCTATATTTCCTTTTCTACATTAAACTAAATAATACATTTTTTTTTTTTTTAACACACAAACACTTCTCTATTATTTCCTGTCCCACTTTAAAACATTTCACCGTGGTCGCATTTAATTATAACTTTGGTCAAAATACTTCATGTTGTCAAGTGCTTAGCAATTACCTTAATAACTGATACTCGACTGCCATTAGTGTTACCCCTCAAGGGATATTATGAACGTACTTTTTAATTTATTGTAAAATCAGCCGCAATATGCAAATGCTCATATATTTCCTACAACTTAATCAAGCGTCAAGTTACATTTTCTTAAACTAGACAAAAATACTTGAAACTCCTAAAGATCCCTCTCCGCAAACTTCAAATTATCCCTTCCCAACTTAGAAAAATATTTGAGTATGCAAATTAAAATCAAGTCGTGGATTATGAATGTCATAATTAACATTCATTACTCGCCCCAACCTAAACGGGCTTAATTTGACGGGACCATCTTCATCAACATACCTCAGGGGTTTAAGGTTTTCCACACCGTCAGGTCTTGTCTGCGAAGGCTTTATGTTAGCTAGGGATACGCAGCACCTCGGTGTAGAACCGGGAAGAGACCGCAAGGAGGAGAACATTGATGTGAGAAACAATTGAAATGTGACTTTTGGAAGAGATACGTCATGGTTTGCTGGGACTGGATACTTACCTATGTTGTTTTTTTTGTGTAGGAAAGTAAAGTCGAATGTTCAATTGAGGTATGTCTATAATGGATATTGGGTTTACTCGTTAACCTGTTAGATCAAATAGATTGCTTTTCAATAACTATTGAAGAATGTAGCTGAAGCCCACGAACACAGTCTTCACCGACATGTGAATGTCGAGGCAATTCAGCTGCTAGACAACACAGACATAGTGCGTAGGCTAAAGACAACTAAACCATTTGAGTTAGTGTAGTGTATAAATATTGAATGAATAATAGTAAAAATGCTGTGCTATACATGTAACACATGAACAAAGTGTTTTTATTAATTATCAGACTCTAAGAAAGTGCTACGGACTGTGTAACAGTGCAAATTGAAACTATTCTTAGTTCTAACGTATTCTATCACGTATAATAATAAGTTAGAGTTAAATTGCTTATTAGTCTATTAGGCTATATTGTAATAAATTATTAAGAACTTTTGTTCTTATTAACAGGAAAAAAAAACTATTGAACGGTTTTTTTTAAATCGATGAAAATTAATTATTGGAAATCTCACGAGTATAAAACTCAACGCATATTTTCTCTTCGGTGAAATCAGGCTTATAGGTATGTTAAAAGTAAAGTAAAAGTTTCAACGTTCCAACATGATGACAAAAATATTGTATGTGAACGTTTCAAAACGATGGTAGATTCGTGTTCGTACACTTGTAAACTGCATACGTGTACCTACGTGTGCAATCATGTGAAGTACAAAGAACGAAATTTCTAAATAAATAGTTTTGAGTAAAATGGAAACGTTTTTCTACACCTCGTATTATTTTTTACACGTACGTCAAACATTTAAAATAAGAACTTTTCAAGCGTTCAGAGATCACGCATAGAATAATCAGCAGACCTTACAACAGAATTGCTCAAAATAATGACTTAACTAGCATACTGGCACCTTATAATGGTTGCCCACGATATGTTTAAACAAAGAACACACCGTTTTTTTGTTTCTAACGGTCATGGGTGACTGGAGGCCAGTTACCCATAAACACTACTTTAGAAACCACATCTTCACATGCCAATGATTTTAGTACAACCATAAACGCTATGATTATTTAAACTAGAACTATAAAAGAACAGCTAGTTAATGTTGTAGATACCTATCAGTTTCGGATAAAGGAAGCGTAAAATTCTTTGGGAATTTCTTCTGAACAAAGAGCTTCTAACTTTTGAAGTGGTTTCTAGAGTTGTTAGCTTAATTCATCGGTTTGTGTCTTCAATTACGTTTTTATTGGCATCTTGAATTATATGCTTAAGAATAGTTTCAGAACAGCAGACTTGCTACCCATATTTTTGATGTATAACATTTTTTCTCTCGCTTTCTGTGGGAAGGGACGGAAGTATGTAACAGGAAGTGACAGCTTGAGCATGGAATAAATAAGTACTTTTTAATACCATGGAATTAGTAAGTAATTTTTAATATCATGGAATTAGTGTATCTACTCATGGAATTCGGTATGTAAAGTATTTTTCAGGTATGTTTTTTATATTTTTATTTTAAAGATGAAGAGTATTTGAAACACATAATTTCATCTTTTTGTTTATACAAGCTGTAGTTATTTTTATAATTATATTTTTTTTAAGTTTTGTTCGTGCTGATTTCTAAAGTAGCCTGAATAGCTTAGGATGTTTGCCACGTTTAACACTGATTTAAAAACAAAATTCAGTAAAGTCAAACAGTCAAATTTGACAGTTAATTTGTTTACATTTCATACGAGATGCGATTTCCGTACCTTAGTTTAAAGTTATAGCTTATTAATCAAATGAATGGATCAAAGACTACTTCTGCTACGTGCTTCATACCGTCAAGTATAAAAACCACAACAAATAGCCGACACAAATTGATTTTTAGTAAAAGAAACCTTAAAAAAGAAATGGTGCGAGGAAGAAAACGTTGAGTACTAGTCTGTGCGGCGTCTGTTTTATTGTGAAGATCATTTGAACGTAAGTTAAGTTTTCCTGAGGCGATACATCGATGTGATTCGACTTGTACTGTCGGCCGCTGGTGAAAAAGTACACTATTTACCTATTTGAATAGAATAATAATAAGTGCTTCATGTGAATTTGTCGTTGACATTGACACTTGACATATACAGAACAACTTAATTATTTAATTACAAGAGGCACTGAAAATTCCCAATTCAGGCTACTTTGGATGACATTTAGAGGTCAAATAAAAGTCAAGTGATTTTAAGTATTTTTGTGTGAAATAAATACGATCTTATAATTTTAAGACCTATTAATAGAAAAATAACTCTAAAAGCTTAAAATCTCGAAATGGTTTTCGAATCGGCATAGGTTAATTTTTACTTTACATACCGAATTAGTAAGTACTATATAGACTGTAAGTAGAGAGGGTTAAATTTCAACCAGTGGGCGACCAATATAATTAATAATTATTCGAATACATATTTCAGTATTTAGATTTTTTAGTTTTGATGTTAATTTCTGTCGCTGCTCAGTTACTAATTACCAAGGTGATATGTCACACATCACATTTTTATAGGTCTGACTGACTGACGGAAAACATACTGCATACACCACGGATTTGTTGCTTATTTCTGGTTTGAAACACTGTGTACCTCTAAACGGGTGCGAGAGAAAATATGACCAACAACTAAATATCTACCTATGTCAAATATGGTTTTTAGCAATACAAACATCACTATCTATATACGGCTCTTTTTCATTTGTACCATTTGACTCTGTACAACACAAAACTGAGCACACCCGCCTCTCACATCCTAGTTTCTCGACAACCGCTGAAGAATGTCAGCATTCAAGCAGCTTGAAGGCGAGTAATTAGCTCTTATTCGCAATGAGCGCCAAATAATAGATGCCTGGTTCTAATACCGAGGTACATCTGAAATATGGACTGAGGACTGAGGAATTTGTGGCATGTACGTGATTAACTGTTATTATGAAATCCTGGGGGTCTACTCCGAAGCGATAATCCGAAGTATCATCCGAATGTTCGGTCGTTTCTTGACTTCTAAAGTTTCCTTTTTTGACTTAGAGTCCTTACCCGACTTCAAGTCACATTTTTGACTTTGACTTATCTCTTTGACGGTCGTTTTTTTTAGATTCTTTCGCCGTAGTCAGCCATAGTCAGCCGTAGTCATCAAACGGCTGAACATTCGGCCGATATTTCGGATTTATCTTCAGATTAGATTCCCTGGTAAGTTCTCAGACTACATTTGGGTTTGTTTAACCAAGCCCAAATGTAGCCTGATAACTTACCAGCGGACTTAATTTTATGTAAAGCAAGGAATCCAAGATTAATGTGGCGATGCCTTTGTTTTACAAACTGACTTTGTTTGTACAATTCAAAAACATACAGATAAAAAAAATGGATTTAATTAACTATACGAAATGACCAATTTATTATGAACGCCACATGGTAAGATAAAAACCGGCCAAGTGCGTGTTGAATCACGCACAATGAAGGGTTCCGTAGTTGGGACGAATTTATCCGAAAAACAAACATAATATTGTAGTTGCAAAACATGTTCGCCCATACATCGTTACAGTCAATTTTCCAACTGCAAATGTAAGTTGGTCGACTATTTACTTGTTAAATTGTGAAGTCTACAGGTTCCCTTTTCATTACGTTATATATACCTACTACAGCCATGAATTTTTTCACATATCCTAAAATAACCGTAATTAGCTGGCAGTGGAGCACTTGACTCTAACAAACATTTGCACTTTAAAGCTATAATATTACACAAACGGATCCCTGAAACGAAAAGTGGTATTCACAGACCCGAAATATTTTTGAACGGCCTATCTAACGATACCCCACATCATGGGATAGACGAGAAAAAATATAACATCCCCACTTTACGTGTAAGGGAGGTACACTTTTTTTTTTTTCAATGTTTTATTTTACCAATTTGTCGGCGTGATTAAACGTGGTGTTGCTGGAACATTCACAGCTAAACTTATAAGAGTATTACCATTCAAGTGAATACCGCAACAGCAAACGAGAAACAAGTTCATTATACAACATTATAACCTCAGTAACACAACGATGGCCGAAGGTAGTCCTGCTATAACAATTAAACTCCTAGAACCGCCGCAGGTATAGATGTAAGTATAAACTGAATAACTACAGCTAACGCCGTGTTATGTTCTAGCTTCATATGAACCTAATTAATTAATATTAACAAGCCTCGTACCCTGTTAGCTGAACTCCTTGATGTAATAATTTTATCAAATATTTACACGGTGTTCATACCAGAACATGCTGATAATTAGGTAAATTTCGGTAAACACATTCGATGTTGCGTTCATACTGGGAAATCGGTCAAAATTGTAAACGGCTTATTGTTGGCGCCGGGCCTCGATTGTGATCCATTGTTTGGCGCAAGCACCGAACCGATTAATACGAAACTGGCATCGGTCTTAAGTTCACTAATTATGCCTTGACCAACTGAGGGTGCTGCCTGAATTATTAATTTCGAACGTCTGTGTCAAACCCTTTGACGCAATTAAAATAAATTAAGTTTAAAATAACATTATATAAACCTCTTGTTGAAATCGCATTTGTTTAACAAAACAGTATATTCAATTAAATTTCGGTTTAATTTTGTTAACATGTTTTCACAACACGTAGCAATAATGATACGTTTATTACGGTGCGGTATTTTAAAAAGCAACGTGTGGTTGGTTTAATTAGTATTTGTTTTACAAAAACATTTAAAAATAATAAGTCCTCAAAACTGTATTTCGGCCTTGGCGGCCAATCTCAACGGAGACCAGCCTTCGGCGCGGGAGATAATATTATAGTGCACAAGTGTGTGCGCAGAAACAGGTGCACTCTCTCTTCCTTAATTTTCGTAGTCCGATGGAATAGCACGCTATTCGACACGGCTGGAGAGATAGATCAGGCGCACCAGCATCTTCCAAAGTTCAGGCTGTTACTAAGAAATTCCTAATGGAAAAACCCAATAACATGTGCCCGACCTGGGAATCGAACCCAGAACCCCACGCTCAGCAGTCGCGCTTCCGACCACAAGTCCAACGGGGCAGTTCAATTAAGTAAGTATTGATGGTAGATAATTGATATAGATAGATAGAATACTCTGTATTATGTACACTATAAAAATTACAGATATAAATGTAGACATGTTACAATAGGCGGTCTTATCGCTAAGCTTAAGCAAACGTCTGCAACCCGTGGCCCCCGGGCCGCCTGCGGCCTGTAGTGGCTTCCTGGTCGGCCCGGCAATAGCTTGCCAAAATTAAATTTATTTATTCATGTCTAGAAATTCAAACTAAATAGACAGGTACTTACACTACGCGAGAAAACAGTTTGAGAATAGCAACAAGATAAATTAAGTTATTTAAGAGTAAACAATGTGAAACATCTCATTTTTTGAATTTTATTTGTAAGTCCATTTCCAGTTTCTAGCCTTGTAAAATTGTATAACAATGATTGTTGTTTTTTAATTACTTACCTTCTTATAAGATTAAAATGGAATACATATTCCAACTTACTTTGTATTGCAGCCCGCCGCCCGACCCAAAATCAAAGTATCTTCGGCCCTTGACTTCAAAAAGGTTGAAGACCCCTGGAAAAAGGAGAAGGAGAGACAATTCTGCAAGTAGTCAGTGGTGTATAATTTACATATACAATAAATACAATACATACATAAAGCATATGCTTTATTTAAGTATATACTTATCTATATGAATCCATACTAATATTATAGATTCCAAACTAACTCTGTCTGTCTGTCTGTATGTTATTTTTTCACGCCTAAACCACTGAACGGATTTCGATAAAATTTGCCAAGGAGATAGATGTAATCCCGGGGAAGGTCTACTTTTTTTTTCATGTTTCAGCGTTTACACACTTCATTATATACACACAATTACACACACCCACACACACGTTACATTATTACGGTTTTTGTGTAGGTACCTCTTTTTAAGAGATCTAAGCACGTTAGCGTGCGATAATTTTCCACATCCACGCAGGCGAAGCCGCGGGCAGAAGCTAGTATATACCGGATGACAAAAGATGAAAAAAGGACTATGCCATAGGCTTCCACTCCGTTCACCTAATATACCCTATTTTTTTCAATACGGTAAATATCTTATATATAAAATAATAAACATGAAACAAGAGCCAGAAACTTTAGGTAATGAAGATGTTCAAGGAGAAAAAAAGTGTTTTTTTTACTAGAATTTTAAAAGTGGACGAAGATTGCGCGCCTTATCGATACGGGCAAGGCATTCCATTCACATATTCATTCATTCATTTTCATGTCCATTTTTATTTGATGTACATAATAAAGAGCATTCTATTCTATTTCATAACTGTACTCCTTGGGCTGTAAAAGACTTGTCACAAAAGCTGATGGAATGCATCTGCATCTCTAGCCAGAAGTTTTGCGATGATCCAGATATCTATTATGTGTGTCATGAAGGAACTTGAAACTTTCTTTAAGATATGAGGGTGTGTAGTTTTAGGATTGAACAGAATACTGTAGAGCTGAAATAAGATATGAGAATTGCGGCGAAGACGTATGGAAAGCCACTTGATCTTTATACGAAATTCGGAAATGTGATCATAATAATATTTTCGCAGGCCAAATTTAAATCTTATACACACGTTTTGAAGTCGCACAAGTTTATCTAGTTGTGCCTCAGTGAAATCGAGATAACTGACATCGGCGTAGTCAAGGATGGGAAATAAAAGGGATTGTGCAAGCGCATTTTTAGTGGCAATTCGAAGAAAGTTCCGCAATCGTGTCAAAGACTTACCAGATGCTAAAAATTTTGCGACTTATGTCCTGTAGCTGGGGATCCCAAGAAAGATGTTTGTCGATCCAAACTACAAGGTTCTTAACCTTTTCGCTTACTGGAAACTTTTTGCCCGCTAAGACGAAGACTATGCTTGTGCAGACTTTGATTTTTCCTATCATTGACTATGCTGACGTGTGCTACTTTGAATTAAGTGCGGTTTTGCTAGATAAGGTCGACACACTACTCAACAATGGTATCCGGTTCATATTTAATTTAAGAAAATATGACCATGTGTCGAGTTATAAGTCTGTGCTCAAATGGATGTCCATTCGCCAGAGAAGAAGTTTGCGCGCTTTGACCATACTTTTTTCTCAACTCTCCGAGCCCTCCTTCTTATCTTATGTCTCACTTCCAATATATATGTTCTTCACACGCTAAGAACCTGTGTTCTTCCAACAATCTTCTTCTACTCTGTCCTTCTCATACTTCTGACTTTGTTCATTCTTCCTTTCATATTCAGTCCATTCTTCTCTGGAATGCGCTTCCTCTCGATATCAAGACGGCCACCAGTCGGTTTGCATTTAAGCGAAAATTGCAGAGTTATTTGTCAAAACAAATAGCGTAGAGTCATTACAATTTAATGTCTTTTCATTGAATTTGTATGTATATATAATATATAGTAGGGATATATTATAGTAAATATATGTGTATTATAACTAAGTTTATAACCTATTTATGTACTTTTGTACCTATTATATTTATATTTAATTATGTTATATTTTAATATTTTATAATATTATTATTTTCTCTCAATCAGAGTACCCGCCATCTTATCTCTTCACCACCTTTGGTTGACTGGTAGAGAATGCTTAAGGCATTAAGTCCGTGTGTGAGAAGTTTAAATAAATAAATAGCAGTTCCGTTAAATTTAACTAGATGAAGATGCGATCAGTTTATTTTGGGGTCATCCTTGAGCTGCTAACATATTGGTAATGAATATTTACTATTACGATGAATTATTTCATTTTTTCATTCATTATTTCTTTTACAAAGAATGCTGGACAAATATTTGTCAACGTACATCTATAAATGGTACATTTACACACTAGGGATGTGCTTTTAGTCCGCGGTTAAAGGACAACGGTCGTGTTCAACTGGTCCTCGTGATCCGTAGGACTCGCGGGCCAATCCCGCTAATTGCGTCCAAACTTCGGCGAAACGAAGGCTTTTTAATTAAAACTTATTCAATATTATAGAGACGGTTCGAGCCGGCCGGTCACTCGGATAAGTTAGTTTTTTAACATAATATCGTGAATCCCGATTTTTTACAAATTAGGTAAGAGTTTTGTAATGAGAGTCGTTTTTATCAGACAATCGATATTTAACGTTACAGTACCAATGCTTTACCTACATATCTATATAAAAATAATAAAGCTGAATATTTTGATGTTTTTTGGTTTGAACGTGTTGATCTCTGAAACTACCCTTCAGATTTGAAAAAATCTTTTCACATTTCATAGCCCAATTCTCGAGGAATGTTATAGGCTATTTAACATCACACTTCGAAGGGAAGTTTTATAAAAATGTGACTGTTATTTTAGTATATTGTGTGTCTTCAGATTTCCACGCGAACGAAGTCACTGGCAGAAGCTACTTGTAAATAAAAAAATCTTGCGAAAAAATGGCGATTCCCGCAACTACAATACGGGATTCATTTTGGTTACTACATTATTTTTGGATAACAGAGCCTAAATCCGTTTTTATTCATCTGAAGTTTAGTTACACAGTAAAACTACAATATTCATAGCATAGAGATAAATTATTCACGTGGTATGTAATTCAAATGCACACATATTAAGTTTCATAATTTAATTTACAATTATTAAACCACAGTATGGGGCCAAAACAATTATTAAAAGCATATTTCATCTTAACATACAGTGTGTAGCGTAACTACTGATCAAGTACGTTCATGGCATTGCGCTAGGCGGCTACGCCATTTATTTTCTGGTAACGGCAAACGACCAATAAGTCTTGCTTCCCGGGATATTAACACTATCATACTCTGAACTCTGTTACATTTTATGAAGACACATTAGACACCGAGACATTTCCATAAAAGATTTTGATATAACTCCGTTTCGGATTGAATTCGGCTGTAATTTACAGTTTTATTATGGATTTTGGAGAAATTAATTTGAATTTACGATACAGTAGGTTTCCCTTTTTAATACATTGAACTGCCTCCAATGGTGTGTAATTTAGAATAAGATACACTACTCATAATATCAAACATTTAATTAATTATTAACTGAGACTTTGTGTTTGTCGTTGTTTATTGCAACATCTCATCTTTTGAGAGCCACTGCTTCAATAAATTGAATTTACATTTAGCGATGACTCGTGTGTGCCGCACTTTATTCAGTGGACGTGGACGGCGAACGGCCAAATAGCTAAATGTCCAATAAGTCGCGTACTCGATATTAACTGCAACATAGTTTACTGTACGCGCCGCATGTTCATTATTACCCAGCTCAGTTTTATGACATCCGAAATCCGAATTTATATAATTGACCGGTTTAAATACCGGAACGGGTCGAAACTTAATTATTGTAAGCTCATAATAAAATTAACTGTCGACGCCTACGGAATTATTTTGTAGCAATCGCCTTGTTTTTAACTTGCTTCTGAAGTAGGCGTTTATAACAATTAAATACAGCTGGGTTTACTTTTGTTATAGAGTCGATCAATCATATTTATTGTGTGCCATTTTGCAGTCTATAAATTGGAATAATAAAATAATTCAGTCCATATTTTAATACAACATATTTTTACAAGTGAATTTTGTTACAAAATACCAAGATAAACGAATGTTTTCTAGGGAATACCCTAACTTTTAGGACGTTACTCCACATGTTTGAAATAAGACTAAATTGTATAAAAACCTCAAAATTCCCGAAAATATTTTTCCAGTGTTAAAGCCGGGATAAAGTTCGGTAGGCCGAAAAGAGCGGCTTTCGTGATACCGGGACTGACGAGTCCTTTGATATGTTACTGAGTTCAATTTACGTTTTCATATTCATCGGCTTGCGTAGTACTTCGTTTGGGAAACGTACGGAGTTTTGGTTAAACATGAAAGTAGGTATTTTTAGGAAAGCAAATTTTGAATACCGTTCTGGATTATGAGATAAGAATGGTGGCGTTTTGGTGGTTTGCAAAATTTTATCGTATACGAATTATATTGTTTCGCCTAAGTGACGTAACAGAATTTTCTTTTGTTTTTTATTTATTTAATCATCATTATAATAACACGTGAAGCGAAAACTTTGAACCACTTTTTACGAAAATTACGCGGACGTACGAGTATGAAATTTGGCATAAAGTTTATAAGTAGGAGGAGTGTAGAAAGCTAATATTTTTTTTAATATATTAAGCACTAGAATTCAATTAAATTCATAAAAAAACCATTACACACACTACCATGCGTTTGACACACACACATGACATTATAACTTGAAGATAGATAGGTAACAGAAGTGACAGCTTGAGCATGGAATGAGGAAGTACTTTTTAATAGCATGAAATTAGTATACTTGTAGCGGCATCAACATCGCCCCATGCGAACTACGCGTCACACTGACGTCACGCAAATCCTGCATCGTGCAAGCAGAGTTTAATGTGCAACTAGCATATATACAACGTGCCGACATCAACCGTCGGCCTGGCTGGAGGCTTTAAGCTAATACCTTAGGGCAGCCACAGGAAAGACCGGTTAAGCAGTCACGGCCTCTCAAGGTCAACTGCGAGATGCCATATATAAAAATAAAAAAAAATCAACCGTCGGGCAGTTGCCCACCAGACACAGCACCCGTCTGGTCGGAGGATCCTCCCTTTTCTATGGTGGATGAGTGAACTTTACACTCTGTTCCGCATGCCACCAAATACTCATGGAATTAGTAAGTACTATATAAATTGTAAGTAGGTAGAGGGGTCAAATTTCGACTAGTGGGTACACTAATATAAATAACTACCTTTCCACCGTGATACTGTATCATCTTCATCAGCTTATAGCAGTACAATACTGGACATAATACTGTACCATCGCAAGCCATCGACAATCATTGGGCGTGCCATATTGTCATTACCACTGTGGTTTGCAAATGGATGATGACTAAATCACAATGCTGTTGTTAGCGTACCGTAGGATACTGTATCTCCGGTTTTAAGGTACAATTCTACATAAATCTTGTATTCTACGGAACCATGCCTTGTTATGTCAAGTAAAACAGGTAAACATGTTTTCTTTTTGTTTTTATCTCTTACATTAGACTACTAAAATTTATGCCTAGAAATACGACGTAAAAAAAACCTCTGTATAACCTCTCTTAGTGTGATGTATTTGGGCGTTTTATGTCTATGGGTTTTTTACGGAAAATAATATGGGCTATATGTAAAATCCCAGTGTTTGGAATCTGTTGATACCTTTTTTAAGGCTTCAGTAATACGGTTTTATATTTGAAGGACGTTAAACTTGAGTGTTTTCTTTTTATTACCTGAATTATTTCATGTTTATGATTATTATAAGAGCTTTAGTGATACTGTTTTTTCACGCAAGAAATAAATTAAATTCCTTTTTTTTTTAAATAACCGACTTCGAATATAGCATTACACAGTAAAAACAACTTTAATTTCGGAAGTCGGTGTCTTTGATTCTGTATTTTATTTTTTTGCCACCGACTTTCGAAATTAAAGTTATTTTTTACTGTGTAATGTTTGTTTTAGAAGTAGATTGTTTTTTTTTTTACTTTTAAGTTGTGGTACCTACCCCACACCAATTCGTATATCACTATTTGCTATGTAAACAGAAGTGACAGGAAATTCTATAACATCATCAATCATACCATACAGCGTGCCGCTTTAGTGACGATTGAATACACCTATATTACGGTTCCGCGTTTTCTTTTTATTAAGATTTTTTAATTTCATTAAATGTAGTTATTTATTGATTTATTTACAATTTTCTAAAATAGCATTTTGGAGCAACCTGTACTTAAAGAACTATAGCACAGGGGTGTGGTGTAATGTTTGGTATAATAACAGATAGTCTAATTTCATTTGACATACTTTCATATGATATAATTTCCACATAATAAAAATAAGCTGTAGGAATAAAAGTAAATTACACTATAAATTAAAATATAAAAATTATCAATTTCATAAAAACAAGTACAAAAGCTATTGTAATTTTTTGAAAAAATGCATTTTAACGTCTCGGAAAAATAATAATACCAAATACATAAGCCCAAAATAAGTGCAAGGCAACGTGGAATGTAATAAAAAAACATACCGGCACAGATTTAAAACGCTCCTGTATTTCAAAAATTACTATGGGCAACAGTGACTGTATAAGTCCCGATTCTATTGCAAATCGTTTCAATATGTTTTTCATAAACACGGTTACCAATAATAGCCTTGATAATAAAGTAGATTCAAGATTAAAACAAATGGATCATATTGAATCAATTAGTAATTCAATATTTTTGTACCCACTGGATGGTTGTGACCTTAAAAAAATAGTGATGTCTCTAAATGATTCCAAAGCTAGTGGTTATGATAATATTCGCACTGATATCATAAAACTGTCAGTTAATATAATTCTAGAGCCACAAGGAATATTTCCCGGTTTATTAAAGATATCAGTAGTGAAACCAATATTTAAAAAAGGGGATAGCACTCAAATGGACAATTACAGACCAGTGACATTGATATTTTCAAAAAAAATTGAAAAATCGTTTCATAACAAATTAGCAAACTTCATTGAAAAGCACAGTATTATTAAGAACGAACAAAATGGGTTTCGTAAAAATAGAAGTACATCTTTAGCAGCCTTTCAATTAATAAAAGAAATAACTGACTGTATCGACAAGAAAATACCTGTTACAGTTTTATTCATGGATATGAGTAAAGCGTTTAATCACGTCTCTCATAAACGATTATTGGAAAAGGTTTCCAGATATGGAATCAGAGGAACGGCATATAACTGGTTGGAATCATATTTGTCCGAAAGAGCACAATCAGTGGAAATAACGAATTATAATGAGCAAACTAAAACGTTAGAATCATGCCAATCTTCCTATATGTTTAATAGATATGGCGTGCCACAGGGCAGTATTTTAGGGCCGCCAATGTTTTTGCTCTACATAAATGATTTCCCAGATGTTATATAAATGTGTACTGTTCCGTGCCGATTCTAATGATTATAATTCTGTAAAGCCATATTTGTTACAGTCGCGAATCATATTTAGATCAACATACAACCTGTTACTTACCTGCAAATTGCAAAAAACGTAATAAAATTCGAATTTCGCGGGCTATCTTAGCGCATCCCCCTTAAAATTGCTTCTGCATCGTCTCACGCGCTGCGGGAAGTGCAACCCCTTCGCCCTTACGTAACAAACGATAGGCACCCGTGCTAACCTCCGCAGCTTCGACTTCAGCCGCTATGGCTCCCACGGGTGCCTATGCTGTGTAGCCAAAAGACTACGTAAAATAGGGGTGCCCCGATTCGGTTTTGGAACAGATTCAACCTATTTACTACAAGCCGGTATATAATTATATTGTCGCCATATCTATCACGCACGAAAGTGGGAGGCGTGTAAATCTAATCAGTTTTTACAAAAATAAAAGTAGACATTTCCAAATTATATTAAACGTTACATATAGATTTTGAATATTATAGCAACTGAATATTATATTAATTAAATATTATTTCAAATGTGCATTATATAAACTGTTCATTATAACATATGAAATTAGGTAAAATGAAATGTTTGGCTGTTTTGCGTGAATGAGACGCATATTTTCCCTCAACTTGTTTCTTTGCGTTATGTTTACCGCAAATTAACGTATTTTCTTTCTTTCTAAATTATATCAATAATTCATTATATCATTTGATCGTTATATTAAAAAAAAAAATCAATGAAATTAGGTCTTATGATCATTAGAACTTTTGTTATTATATCAAACATTACACACCCATAGCACAGCGGTCATTTGCCAGAGTCACGGATCATAACATCGCATCAATAATAACGTGCAAATTGAAGGAAAGAGAGAGCTTTATTATTTAGTTTGTTTAAAAATTTTAATTTTTCAATGTACGATTTTTTTTATCATATTATATTTTTTATGTTTACAGGCCATTAGCCCTATCCATGTGTTAAATTAATGTCGCCATTGTAGCGGGACGTTGTATATAATATACACCATGTAGATTAAATACCAAGCAAAGTTAGTAAAATGTATATGGGACCACTGCGCAAGCTCTCCTACCAAATGAAAACAAAATCGATCTACAATTGATGAAAATTTCGATGAACATAAATATTATATAAAGGTATAAAAAGAAAATAATATAGATACAATAAAATAAAATAAAATATATAAATATAAATACAGACGAATTGAGAACCTCCTCCTTTTTTGAATTCGGTTAAAAAGGCCTTTTCTGAGGACATAAATAATTTCAATAACTAAACCACAGAACGTTTGAAACAAGGAGAGGATTTTCGAAAACAAAAGGTGAACCAGATCCATTGAAGGATTCCCTCAATGATTATTGAAAAGTTTCAACGCAAAACCCGTAGGATAACCCTGTTTGTTCTCACAAAGGGTACCCTTGCTTGCCCCACAACGTTGTTTTATTCTGGTGAAATATGAGACAGAAATGAAAAAGCGAGTTTGATTCTTGTAGGATTTTCCTTGCTTTGCGGAATTATGTTGTTCGATTTTGAAGCCTATTGTGGTTAAATGACCTCCATTTATGGGGATAATAAAAGCTCCTGCGCTTCTGCTGAGCATGATGCTATGGGATGTTATTGGGGTTTTCCCATCAGGATCAGGAATTTGTCAATAGCAGCCCGGAGTCTTTATTTGTGCCAGGTTGGTGGCAGCAGGCTCACCTCTATTACATGGGACTTAAACATAACTGGCAAAATGTGGGTGTACCAAACCTTTCGGGGATAACAGGCGTGATGTAATGTTATATTAGGTAATAAAAGCTAAAAGGATGAAAAAGAAACAGTTTTATTTGAACTGAGTCAAAACAGTGAAAGTCCAATCCAAAGTCATGACACAAATCATTTATCAGAAGATAAAACAAAACATCCAATAACAAAGCTTATAAAACTGGACGAAGTACGCTTCATCGCAGACGCAAGATAAATTAACGCGAGAGTAATCACGCGCATATATCTACGTCCAACTTCAACAGAAATAGTTCGGATATGACTAGTGTAAACAAATTGCGTGTACGTGAATAATTCATCAAAGAAACGGGCGCTGACAAATGAAATCTAATGAATACGTTATGAGAGAAGGAGTGCTCTCCGAGATTCATGCAGGAATAGATACAGATACCATGGGGTAGAATTTGGTGAAAATATTGCAGGTAATTTCGTTTTTTACGAGATGCTATAAAATTTTATTTTTCAACTGTGGAATTGTGGATATGATGTCTGATGTGTGATGAGATATCTTAGAAATATATATAATGTGAAAAATTAAAAGGCAGAGGAAAATGCAACCTATGCTTCGTCGATCTGAAGTACCTTGTTCTTTTGTATGTGATCTGTAGTATTTGTCTAATATGTCTCAATAATTAATAGGCAGTTGTTACAGCCATTCAGTGTCCATGAGTAAATTCTGTCAGCACATTGGCATCACAGTCATGAATTAATACACTATTGTCATTTGGCAGCATGGTTCAAAGCTTTTTGAAATAATCACAGTGCAGTGGTTGCGGCTTTAAACAGAACTGACACCACACCGGAAAGTTAATAAAAAATTAATCAACGTTTATTTTACAGCATTTGATTATTACCTGTCGTTACTATCAATTAAGTATGAACAAATGGATCAGTTCCGTTATGATCAAAGTCATAAAAGTATAATTGAAGTAATCATTACGAAAGCCTGCACGGTGGAATGGAATTCGGAAAATTAGGCTGTGGTTACATAATGTGCCTGCAGAGGTTTATTAAATTGTTTTGGTGATTCAATCCGAGATACCTATATTTTCAGTGTTTTCCTTAAGAGCTATACAATAAGGACTATAATATTTTAAGACTTTACAACATTTATGTTTCACGATTGATATAGGTCTGAATTTATGTTTGTTAAACAGATATCTATTGAATGTGGTCTGAAGCCTCGTATCTACTTATTCTAGTCCGTACTACTTATACCTCGTATTTTATATAGATAGGTGGGACCTATCTATATGAAATAAAATGACTGCTTTTTAACTTGAACAAGATACTATGGATATATTATGTATTAATTATCTTCTTCAAGTTAAAAAGCAGTTGTTTTTAAGTTGTGTTGTAATTTTCAGAAGTAATGAAGAGTTCTGATTTGGCCAGGACATTATTGACCTATCATCTAGCTTCTTCTTCTTCTTGTATCGATGACATAACTATATTTTGTCCGATCAGTACGTAGCGACCTGAACAGCTCTGATGGTTGCCTTGTTTAAGTCCAGGAGAGTGCAGGTATTTGTGCAGCCGCCTGACGCAGGTCCTCACCGGACACGGTTGTTTCGGGAGGTTCCTGTTCAGGATAAAGCGGGAGGAAACGCCCGGGTGTCACTACTGTGTGGATCGCCCGGAGGACACGGTGGAGCATACGGTGGAGGTCTGCCTGGCTTGGGTGGAGCACCGCCGTGTTCTCACGGAGGCGATCGGCGGCGGCGATCTCTCGCGTCCGGCCCTGGTTCAGGCCATGGTTCGGAGCGAGAGTGCACGGGAGGCCGTCACCTCCTTCTGCGAAGCGAAGCAGTAATGCTCGCGAAGGAGGAGGCGGAACGCGTGAGGGTGAGGTAACGCTCGCGCCCTCGCGCCCTTAGTCGCCGCAGGAGACGCCCCGGGCATCGGGAGTCGCAAGCCGATTTCTGGCCACCGTAGGCGCGGGCCTGCGGACGGTGAGCGATGGGTAGCTTGCCGTCCGATAAGGACCAGGCCCGGGTCGACGGCGCGTTGTGTTCCACGCGCGCCTCAAAGAGATGTCAGCACCAACTGACGGGGTCCGGTAGGACCAATGCCTGCCAGGGTTGCGAGTTTGTCCGAAAGGGATCGCGTGGCCCTGGCACACAGGCAACGGAAGGAACACGGGTGGGTTTTAGTCAGTAAAAGTCTGACACGCCCTCTCGCTCCGCCCACAGCGGGAGAAGTTATTTGATAATTACCCACCCAAAAAAAAAAAAGAAGGTATTTGTGCACGACAGGCAGGAGAAAATATGTGTGTATGTGGTTTCAAAATATGTGAGCACCATATTATCGTATCTATCTCATAATTAAATTATCTGTCATTGATTCATTTTTAATTATTTTTACCTATTGTGGTATAGTAATTTTATTCTAGGTGCATCGTATTCACGTACTTTGCACTAACTTTAATTTTATAAACGAAACTGTCATTGATAATGAATTTATAATTAATTATTAATTTGCCTCACTAGGCAAAACATATTGGTCCGGTAAAACTATTTTTCCATCTATATGTGCATATTCATGTTTAATGTACACATGTTTGAACAAATAAATTAATTTACCTTTGTCTTTAGCTTTAAACAAAATATTGTAAAACATTTTTAAAAGAGTAACGGTGGAGTTTTTTGCCCATTCATCTCCATAAACCTTTTATTGTTCTTTTTAATTCTTCCCCAAAACTACCTTTTGGAAGGGGCAACTAGAATCAATAAGTTTTTTCGTAAATTTTGTCGTTCAGAGGTGACTCTTATGGAGGATTTGAAATAAATAATTTGACTTTGAGAGAAGGTGCAGTGCGATTTATTCTGTATCGGGACTCCACACACCCCGCTTAAAGTTCCTCAGCATCAGTCCCTCAGTTCCTTATGTCAATTTATTTTGGATCGGCGCAACATGTCGTTTTCGTATATACTTCTCTATTAGTACTCATCTCGGTAAGGTTTATTAAGCGATGGTAAAGTTTCTCGTCACCGCTTCCGCTTATGCATCATATCACCACCTTTATCAGACTGCCTGGATTAGCCCGCGGCAAATATCTTTATTGTAACTCTCTTACTGTTGTTTTGTTTTGGCGTGAACAAACGTTCATAATTATGATTATCATGTTAAAGCAATGCAAGGTTCATTACAGTGTTCTGCTTTTGTTTTTTATTTGTTTAGATTATATTCAGAGGTAGGCTTTTGTACGCGGTTAATTAATTCGTGAGTTTCTTATGCGAGGTTAGATTGCTGTATTTTTAATTGTTTTTATTTTCATTAATTTTCTGGTATTGCTTGTAACTTTCCATTAACTTTCATAGAACTTCACATACTTAGTTTTACTCTATTTAATATCGTGTTGTGTATTTTTGTCTTTTAATCGTTTCATTTTTCTTTAATTATGTGGGTAAAATACAGGGTATAACACAAAACTTTTCTCTTATTATTGATACAAAAATGAATCAACTACAAAAGTTACTTTGAAAACCTAAATTTCCGCTCCGAAAAATCTTCCCAAATTAGTTACAATTAAAAACCAATACAAATGATTAAATTCCATCTCCCCATTGTTTAAACATTCACAAAAGACGAACTCGCAGCTTCCCAAATACCTAAATTTCCTCGAATTACCGAGTTTGACGACTGTATAGGAATATTTATGAATTTGCAAAATTCGTGTAATACAAAAGAAGTAGCTGTTCACAATATACCGTTACATAAAGAACTCGAAATCCTTTGATAACATACTTTTATTACTTATGTAGGAATGTACTTACTGTATGGATATCGATATGTGGACGTGAGTTCAGGCTTTCTTTTATTGTTGGGTCTCGATATTTATTGATGGAGATGTATGAATTGGTACATTTATAAAGATTGCTTCGTGGGTCTGGTGATCGGAAGCGCTACTACTGACTGTGATTCTAGGGGGTCTACTCCAGCTCTACGCGGGGATCGTGCGGCCCATGGCACTTTACGGGGCACCGGTGTGGGCGCGTTCTTTAAGGCTGTGACCAGCCCGCCGACTGAACGCGTCCCAAAGCGTCATGGCCATCAGGCTGGTACGGGGTTACCGCACGGTCTCCCGTGAGGCGGCGAGCCTCCTTGCCGGACTACCGCCATGGGATCTGGAGGCAAAAGTCCTCGCGCACATCTGGGAGTGTCGCGAGGAAGCGAAACGCCGGGGCGAAACTCCGCTACCACGAGACATCACGGCACAGCGGGCAGAGCTCCGGCGAGATCTTATGGCGACATGGAGAGTGCGATTGTTGCAGCCCAGCGCTGGGCCACTATCGAGACGAGAAGTCTCCTCTTTGAGGAGTGGTTAGAGGGGTGCCACGGCGTCCTCACCTTCCGCCTGACGCAGGTCCTCACCGGACACGGATGTTTCGGGAGGTTCCTGTTCAGGATAAAGCAGGAGTAAACGCCCGGGTGTCGCCACTGTGTGGATCGCCCGGAGGACACGGTGGAGTTTACGGTGGAGGTTTGCCCAGTTTGGGCGGAGCACCGCCGTGTTCTCACGGAGGTGATCGGCGAGCGGCGATCTCCCGCGTCCGCCCCTGGTTCAGGCCATGGTTCGGAACGAGAGTGCATGGGAGACCGTCACCTCCTTCTGCGAAGCAGTAATGCTCGCGAAGGAGGAGGCGGAATGCGTTTTATAACTTCCAAAGTTTCCTTTTTCGACTTTGAGTCCTTACCTGACTTCAAGTCCCATTTTGGACTTTGGTTTATCTCTTTGATGGTCGTTTTTTTTTTTCATTCGCCGTAGTCAGCCATTGTTAGCCATAGTCTAGAATCGGCCGACGCTTAGGATTTATGTTAAGAGTATACCCCCTGGGTTTAATTCCCAGGTTGGGCACAGTGCTATTCGGTTTTTCTATATTGAATTTCTCAGTAGCAGCCCGGACTCTGGATTTATGCCCAGTTGATGGCAATAAGCTCGCCTCTTATTACATGGGACTTTAACATAACTGGCGACGATGTAGGTGTGCTATAGGCACACCCTGCGCCACCCTTCGGGGAAAGAAGGCGTGATGTTACATTATGTTAGTAAGCTATCTTTTAAATACATGCAATAGGAAAATTATAGTCCGAATAAATTATGTACTTCTACCTGAATTTGATGCTGTTGTAAGATGAAACGCAGGTTATCTACAGCCGTTTCATGATAAATGAAAAATGATTTATTTCTGCAAGTAGGTTTGTACAAACGCTTTTACACGTCAATCATATTTTAAAAACAAGATGAGGTCGGCCTTTCGTATCTGACTACTCTGAATAGAAAGGCCGAAACTGATTCAGAGGTCACAGTCTCTTTTAAAGTTCAGACATAATCTTGGTCAGACCATGTAGATTGGTGCCTAAAATTATCTTTTGATGAAAGAACCACACAGATTGACCTGTACAATCAGTGCACACATTTGTCAGTAGTCGTGCAGCTCAACTCAGAACTTAAGGAGCTCAATAATTCAACGAACAATACCAAAGAAAGGACATTTGGGTAGGCCGCATAAATTACTCAAACTGCCAGACCATGATATAAATTAAGTGAGAAAAAAAAAACAAAAATAAACACTGACCCACATAGTCTTCACATTTACAATAATTAAAAGCATAATATAATACTTTACAAAGTAAATATTCATGTCATTGTATATATAAGATTCATCAATGTCAATGTGTATATAAAAATACGGATAGAATCTTGGTCTGATAATTTGATCATTTGAGACAGTTCAGATTCAATATTTGTCTTTATTTGATAATAAGTTGTAGGTATCCTTTATATTTTAAAGCCGATAAATGATTTATCTTTACTAAAAGAACAACACAATAATGAGTAACCTATTTATTTATTTGTTTTGTTATTTATGTACGCACATCCCTAACTTTTTTTTTTTTTGTTGCCAGGTTGTAAAATCCTCATGGATGTCCTTCGCCCGGGGCGGGCGGAGGGGTCTGTCAGACTCTTACTGACTAAAAACCACCCCGGTGTTCCCTTCCCACACTTGCACCGGGGATCTTGGGATCCAGTGCGACTTCCGCGATCCAGGTGCCACCTCAAGTCTCGGGGGGTGTGAGGTGTTTGAGTGGGGTTAGGTGGGGTTTTTACGTAGGAGATTGTGCGATATTCTCTCATGACTGACGGCCATCGCTCTTTGCGGCTGTCGCAGGACAGCGATGCTCCCGACCGTCAGGTCAGCCGCCTAGATCGGGGCCCCGTACAGGGCCATCGATCGCACGATCCCCACGTAGAGCCACCTATATGCGGCGCTCGGACCCGCAGATTGGGAAGCAGCGGTGATAACGCCCCAGCCGCGCCCAACCATTTGGGTGCCAGCCGCCGGAAGTGGGGGCCAAAATTCCACCGGCTGTCGAGCACCAATCCTAGGTACTTCATAGTGACAGAGATAGTGCTCAGACCACGATGGGCACACCTCGAGGGTGTGCCGTGCCGTGTCCTCCGCCGCGCCACAGTGGTGGCACGACGGCGTCTCCTCCCGCCCGATTCGATGCAGGTACGATCCGAAACAACCGTGTCCGGACAGCACCTGCACCAGACGGAACGAGAGGAACCCGTGCGACCGCTCGAGCCAGTCTCGCAGAACTGGCTCAATCGCGTCGAGGGTTCGGCGGCCGATGGCTGCAGTGGCGAGGTCCCCCGTCCAATGGACGACGATGGCGTCTTTCGCCTCCCGCCGGACTGCAGCCCGCTCTTCCGGGGCTGGGCGTTCTCCTCTCGCCCTCCGCCCCGTCATCCATTCATACACTCTGGCGAGCACCCACGCCTCGAGTTCCGCTGGCCAGAGCGCATGCTGCCGCAAAGCCCACCGTGCGATGGGCCCGCACCACACGCTGGGCTATGACCCGTTGGGGTGCCCGCAAGGCCGCGGCGTTCTCCCTTCTGCGTCTGCGGACACACAGCCCTACCTAGCCCAGCCTGCACCTATCTATGGTACAGTCGCACATCAAGTTACCACGAACTGTAAAGTTTTCTCAATCGATTCTAAACTTAACCATCAACATTTTAAGGTTTCAAATCATTTAGAGAAATTCGACAGTTCTGTACCTAAAAAAATGAACACTACTTTCCATTGGTAGGCAAGATCTAATAAGTGGAATGAAAACAATATGCAGTTCATTGGTGACATCATTATTTTCTTTTAGTCCCAAAGCATTTACCTACTAACATTGGCAAATAACAAGCCACTCAGCCAGTTGATAAATACGATCGTCACAGTAACCCGCTTCTGTCAAACATTATTTGCGCGGCAAAATAAACAGCTAGAACACTATGTTTTCATTTAATTCCCCGTATAGGAATCTACTTTCAAAGTTGAATTTACGCTTTCATTATTTACATGTCTAACTCTAGATAGAGTGTCGCGCTGATAAACTAACTAAAATAAACAGCGTATATAATATTATTTAAATATTATTAATAAAATTTACGGGTTATTCCCAAAATACTCCAGAAAGAGTTCCACCACATTTTATTCAGTCTTAGGGAAAGTTTAAAAAAAAATCAGTCAAGTGCGCGTTGGACCCACGCACGAAGGGTTCCGTACCATTTCCTATAAAAATGGCAAAAAAATCACGTTTGTTGTATGGGAGTCCCTTAAATATTTATTTTATTCTGTTTTTTAGTATTTGTTGTTATAGCGGCAACAGAAATACATCATCTGTGAAAATTTCAACTGTCTAACTATCACGGTTCATGAGATACAGCCTGGTGACAGGCGGACAGACAGACAGACGGCGGAGCCTTAGTAATAGGGTTCCCGTTTTACCCTTTGGGTACGGAACCCTAAAAACGAAGAAAAGGCCAACTTTGTTACTGCTGGTGTGCGTGACAGCTACGTCTTAAACTCGCGCCATGTCATTGTGTTGTAATTGTGTTACTATAGTGTGCGTGCATTTTGCGGCCAACAATTGGACGCAATTTTTTTCGACGAGTTCACAGCTTTGACTGTCTATTTAGACACATTTATATCATTGAATTTACGCTATAAAAGTATTATAGCCATGACATGGCAAAGCAACAAAAAGTAACCTTTCCAAAAATAAATAAGGACACAGTTCAAAAGGGTAATACACTTTCATCCGTCCAAAAATAACAACACAACAATAGAATTATTGATAAAGGGTATCCAAGACAACAACAGACTCGCTTCGCTAACACTTAAAGACAAATAATAATAAGACTGTAGCTCTCAGAGGCCGACTGGATAAACACAAGCATCCGTCTATATCACATAGCTGGAATATTGTCTTGTTTATTAGAACCGGACGCTCCCCCGCCTCAGGCAAGGATCCAATATAATGGAATACCTACTTCAACATTATTTGCAGATACATCGGTACTTACGCGATATGCCTCGGGCCTGTATTAACGTGTAGTATGCGCTTAAATCGGCGACGACACGAATGACGGCACAGATTGATACAAATTCGGGAGTACTACGAAAGGTGTCTGGGAATTCTGTTCTTTGATAGTTCAATATTATTAGCCCCGGAGCTACGATTCGCTTTGACATAATTCTTTTGAAAATAACAATGGATTCGCTCATCGTACGTGCTCCTTTATTCAAATTTTGCGACTGTATTATTCAGCGGACGGCTCCTGTTGTAAGTAAATAGATACTATGACGTATCTTCTCAGAGATGAATTACAATAATAAGATTGTTTTGATTTGAATTTGTTAACAATTAATGTCTGTTTGTGAAGAACTGAGATTACTTGCTGAATAAGGTGAAACGATGAAGAGTTTTGTGGTTATTCGAATAATAACTTTCTTCGTTCTCCGAGACGATGTTTATATGATTAACTAGCTGCGCCCCGTGGTTTCACCCGCGTAAGTCTCGATCCCGTAAGAATATCGGGATAAAAAGTAGCTTATGTTATGTTTTAACATTTATATCTGTAACTTTTATGGTGTACATAATAAAGAGTATTCTATTCTATTCTATTCTATTCTTATGTCTTAATCCAGGGTGTCAGCTACCTCCATAATTTTTTTTATCAAAATTGGTCCAGCCGTTTGAGCGTGAAGAAGTAACAAACATACACACACACTCACAAACTTTCGCCTTTATAATATTAATGTGATTTATTAGTTTTATACTGGGAACCTCGAAGTTATATATAAATGATACAGAAAATTACTAACCTTTTCTTTTAAAATCGTTTTCACTGATTGCATTGCACCAATCGGAACACGTGCAACAGTAAAAACTCTAGTTTAAAGACCACAGTGGGCATTGGCATCCAAGATAAATATTGCTAGTTTGTAGCTTTCCTACATACCTGGTTTTATTCTTGGTTTTTATCTTATATAAAATAGTGTGCTATTTTAAGTATTTTCATAATAATCCAGCAGAGTAATTGCGTAACACACATAAAGGATAGCCTTTATGTGTGTTACGCAAACTAAAAAGTCAAAATTATAACATTTCTTATAGTGGGCTCACTTAAGAGTCTTCTTATTTTAATTAGCTTTTTAGTGAACCTAAATTAAGTACTGACAAATTATCAAGCTTACCTCTAGCAAGACAGATATGGAAGACAGATGATTTGCCTCGGGTACGAGTTATAAGTTTTACTGTTTTTGCAAAGGTAAAATTAAGGGTCACCGTCTACTAAAAGCACCATAGTTTACTTTTGGTAAGCAATTGCTGTGTATAACAGTACAACCTTCTCCAAAACTTGGTACTTGTTGACGGGCCTACACTGTCCTCCCATCCTATTAACACTGTAACTTGAAAACATTGTAAAAGCCCACTTTTTTTTTAAAAGAGTAGGTAACCGTTCATTTTCTTGCTGGCTCTTCTCCATAGGAAACGACCAATTGGAACCGTGCACCTAGCTTCTGACGTTTCTTAAGTGCCTATGTAGGTTTATGTGAAATAAAATATTATGATTTTGATTTTTGACAGAAAAAACAACCTTTGAGATTCTTATTTTCATAGTTACTTCTGTGATTATTGAAAAATTAAAAACAAAATCCATACTATCACTTTCCAAAACAAGAACTGAAACTTCTAACTTCCCTTAGCACTACATATATATATACTTCACACAAGTATTCGAACGTGCTTCAGGCGGAATAATAGACTAGTTTGGACAGCGTACAACATTGTAGGTTGCATACAGTTAATGTAACTTTGTAATAAGGGTTACAGGCCCCTATGCTTTGTTCCACTGAGTTCCGCTGGTTCCGCTGCATAATTTCGTTATGTCCATTCTACCGAGAAATCTTGTTTTGTCGAATACATTTTAAAGCGAGTACGGGTGTATTCGGTTATTTTGGCAGCTGTTCAGGTTTGTAGGTTAAGTGCGGAATGAGTCGGTTCGTGTGATTGCGTGTTGTTGTCTGACGACATTTTAAATTGGTCTTATTCAAATGCAGCGGTGTGACATAGCTTTTTAACCAACTTCCAAAAAGGAGGAGGTTATATGTTCGGCTGTTTTTTTTTTTTATGTACGTTCACCGATTACTGCGTCAATTGTGGACGGATTTTGAAAATTCTTTTTTTGTTTGGAAGGGTATGCTCCCGAGGTGGTCCCATTGCCACCAAATGAGAATCTGATGAGGGGATCCCATGGAAATCGAGGGAAATCCTCAAATTTTATAGGCATACCTATAGCGATTTGAGTATTTTTTATAGAAACTCGTGCATTATGCAACTCGAAAAGCATCATTTGGTGAAGTGAAACTGATGATGAAGACCACAGATGGCCACCGGAACTACTTAATAATAAGTATTTCACCGTTGCGATTCGATTAGGTACTTTAATATGGTTGCTAAGCAATTTATGCTCGTCAAAATGCATATGGTGAAGTCACCATCAGTTCTCCTGGTTCTTACCAGGAGAACTCCTCAACAATTAACGCATCCTGCATCGCCTGCATCGTGAAAAGCAATATTTTGTAAAAGGTGATGAGCATTTGACATTACGCTATTGTAAATTGGATAAATTACAAACTGACCCACAAAAAAGTGGAAATAAAAAACTTTTTACAATAAAAAAACAACCGACTTCCAAAAAAAACACTACTTTTTGATCTGTATTTTAGTTTTTTGCCACCGACTTCCGAAATTAAAGTTATTTTTCACTTTGTAGTGTTTTTTTTGGAAGTCGGTTGTTTTTTTTTTTTGTAAAAAGTTTTTGAAATAATGATCAATACCTGCTGTACCCACTTGCTACAAAATTGGATTCTTCACAGTTTTGCTATGACATAAAAAAAAGTCAAACCATTTATTTCTAATAGGCACATAACAGGCACTTTTGAACGTCAAAGCACTTTTGAACGTCAAATAGCAGTTTACCAGTCATCCAAAAGTCAATCCCAACCAATGGAGCGCAATGCTTGGAGTTTTCCTACGTGATCGAATCAGAAATTAACAGATCTGCAGGCGAACCGAAGTAACCGACATAGCCCGAATATGTCAGCACAGGACATGGGGGAGGGGTCATACTTCCATCCTCTGACATTGTTGTGGGCTGTTTGTGGATCTCGGGCAATTAAAAGATGATCTCACCTTCAAACTCAAGTGGCAGTGGGCAGTGCACATTGCTCTCAGAACAGACGGCCGATGGGGCTGAAAGTTCTGGAGAGGTGACCGCGTACCGGAAGACGTAACCTTGGAATGCCACCTACAAGGTGGACCGATGACTTAGTAAAGGCCGCAGGAATCGGCTGGATGCGGGGAGCACAGAACCGGTCGAAGTAACGGTGCTTGGGGAGGCCTATGTCTAGCAGTGGACATCTTTCGGCTGCATTATCATAAATGATGATAGCAGTTTCAAAACAAAGATTAGTAGGTATCTAAGTGATGCTACATAATATTTTCAATGCATTTTTCGACGGTCTGTATGTATCTAAAGTCCTACTACTTAGTAGGGTTCATACTTCATACCTATTCCGCAATTATGTTGGTATTTCCTTCCAGTTATGAATCGCATGACGCACTAGATTTTCACTTTAGAATAATATATTTGAAGAAATCCATTATATTAAAATCAATAATCTACTTACATATTTGTAGTTAAGTAATAATAAATTAGCTTAAGTAATTCACACGTATTCAGTCCCAAAACAACCCTCAAATTTTTTTGTATGCTAATTTAGAGCACGTGAGCACAAGGGCTGAAGTGTGCAGTCCAGATGTCGTCGAAAAAAGTTCTCAAGGGTCCTCTTAGCACTGATAAGGCACTTACATAGTTACAGTGTAGATTTATGGCACTATTTTAAGATTTGGCTAGTGTCAAATTTTGCACATTTTCTGCATTTTCAAGTGTTGTTTCCGTAAGACAGTTTGTCTGGAGTTCTCATCCTGTTTAGTTCCGAGAATGTTAGCATCATACGGGAAATAGTTTGATAACATCTTTTTCTCATATCTTTTTTTCAAATACTAACAAGACAATTAAATGTTTGCGGGATTTATTATTATTTCCCCAGGGTACGCCATACGTGCATTTATTATTGCGTTTTTCTCTTTATGTTTTTTACGAATAGCTATTCCTAAAAAACTTAAAGAGAAAAAGATGTTATCAAACTATTTCCCGCATAAATAAAATCGTCACACGCTCATGATAATATAACCTAACCAAAACGGAACATAATTAACCACCTAATCTAGTCGGAGCACATTGAGCAAATGTTCCCGGTACGCGGAACAGGAAGCAGGAACAGCGATCCCGGAACATTGTGTAATAATTACTTACGCCGCTCCGCAATGTTCCGTTTTGGTGAGTCACTTCTGTGCAAGAGGCCCGGTGAAAAATTTACAAGTCAATATGCGAACGAAGTCGGGTAAATATGTATGTGATAGGTGCTTTTAAAGTACCTAATGCTGATTTATTTCTGCGTTAATTAGTAATATGTGGATAGGTATCTTCGAAAAAAGAGAATAATAGTGATATTTAGAAAAAAATGCACACAAAAAGCTGATATCTACTACTCCTGCTGAAATAAACCTTTTATAAAACCTTTAGGATATAAAAAAAGTGTTCTATTTACTGCAGAATAAAGATGTGTTTATACTGATGAAAACACAAGCTATGTACAGTACACTCTTTTGGCATAGGATCGTTAGCTGCTGAAACGTACACAAACTCCTTAGAAAATCTTTCTACTGTGATATTCAAAACTGTGATAGTTATAAAACCTTATCAACGAAAAAACAAACAGTTGTGTTTAGATTTATTTTTATTAATTAATTAAAGTACAAATGCTCTGTTCTATTTCGCCGAATTACTTTACTAAGTGAAAGATAACAAGAACAGCGCAATGATTTTTAACAGACATTTTCAATGTTGTGTCTAAAGTAATATAAAATAAAAATACGCTTTAAGGCTTGTACAGACTCGTGCGATATCGCGGGCGCAACGCGACACTTGTGGCACAATTTCTTTGTCGATGCCTGTCGCGGCCGCAATATCGCGCGAGTCTGTACGAGCTTTAGTTAGATTATACTGCAGTGTCAGAACACATTGCTTTCTTTGATAAAAACTTTAAAAACATAATTCATTTTATAGTGCTATCCCTAGTATGCATTTGACAGCTTTAAAAAACCTCTCTTGTAAGCAATACTCACCCAAAAGGGCATGTCCAAAAATGTTTTTTTTATTATTCAATAATTCTAACCAGGATCAGTTAAATATATTTGGATAGACAACCCAAAAGCTAGTGGTTCTAACTATAACAAACATTTTTAAAGACTTGGAAGCCTTTAAAAATGTTTTTGAGAAAAATCTTTTTTTTATTTTAGTGTGAATTTACTCCTAAAATGAACAAACCGTTCTAACTAGTATATTAAACTGAACACACCCTAAACAAAAAGAAAACTTGTCAAAATTGACACATGGGACTGTTATTACTGTCTTTAAATATTTGATCGATGATTAAGACAATGTAAACATTATGAAATATGATGAAAAGGGATATTTTCAGTCAAAAATGTTTAATCTAACCTTTTAGAATTGAAAGGGATTATATTTTAGATTTTATTTGGGTTGCAATCAACAAATAAAATATAATGATAAACATTAAATATTTTATAATTTTTCTCTTAAATGGAGGGGTCTAAAAATATTATTTCAGTGGTTACTAATTCCATATTTTTGTCGCTTTTATTTAGGTTGTTACTGGTTAGATTTTTCTCGGAATAAAAAACAAACACCCATACAAAAAGCGGACATCTCCTTTGTTATGAAATTCAGTAGGTATGTGGCCCGTGAGGCGGCGAGCCTCCTTGCCGGGCTGCCGCCATGGGATCTGGAGGCATAAGTCCTCGCGCACATCTGGGAGTGGCGCGAGGAGGCGAAACGCCCGCCGGGGTGAAACTCCGCTGCCGCGAGAAATCACGGCACAGCGGACAGAGCTCCGGCGGGATATCATGGCCACATGGAGAGTGCGATTGTCGCAACCCAGCGCTAGGCACGCCACAATTGAGGCGATAAGTCCCCTCTTTGAGGAGTGGCTAGAGAGGCGCCACGGCGTCCTCACCTTCCGCCTGACACAGGTCCTCACCGGACACGGTTGTTTCGGCAGGTTCCTGTTCAAGATAAAGCGGGAGGAAACGCCCGGGTGTCACCACTGTGTGGAGCGCCCGGAGGACACGGTGGAGCATACGGTGGAGGTCTGCCCAGCTTGGGCGGAGCACCGCCGTGTCCTCACGGAGGCGATCGGCGGCGGCGATCTCTCGCGTCCGGGCCTGGTTCAGGCCATGGTTCGGAGCGAGAGTGCATGGGAGGCCGTCACCTCCTTCTGCGAAGCAGTAATGCTCGCGAAGGAGGAGGCGGAACGCGTGAGGGTGAGGCAAGATTCGCGCCCTTGCACCCTTAGTCGCCGCAGGAGACGCCCCGGGCGTCGGGAGTCGCTAGCCGATTTCCGGCCACCGTAGGCGTGGGCCTGCGGACGGTGAGCGATGGGTAGCTCGCCGTCCGATAAGGACCAGGCCCGGGTCGACAGCGCGTTGTGGTCCACGCGCGCCTCAAAGAGATGTCAGCACCAACTGACTGGGTCCAGTAGGACCAATGCCTGCCAGGGTTGCGAGTTTGTCCGAAAGGGATATCGTTGCCCTGGCACACAGGCAACGGAAGGAATGCGGGTGGGTTTTAGTCAGTAAAAGTCTGATACGCCCTCCCGCTCCGCCCATAGCGGGAGAAGTTATTTGATAATTTCCCACCCAAAAAAAAAAAAAAGTAGGTACTATGTTGTACCTAATTGTTTTCCAATACTTACTCTATATTGAGAATTGGTCGCACCGTACAAAATCAACAGCATCATCAGCAAGGATAGAGATGATGGCCCACCCTCTCTCACAGAGAGGAGTAGGAATATTATTAACTTAGAAGAAAGAAAGAAAGAAGAAAGAAAATACGTTTATTTGCGGTAAACATAACGCAAAGAAATAAAAACACAAACACGAAAGAACAAGTTGAGGGAAAATATGCGTCACATTCACGCAAAACGGCCATCGCTCAGCATAATGCTGCGACCCTATGCTAGACAGAGCCCCAGCGCTGGTTTTCAGCGACCGCCGGCGTTGACGTGATGACGTCAACCGGTGCAGCATAATGAGATAAAAGTAAACAAAATAAAATAAATGCAATACTTCGTTATCTATGTATATATAAATATAATATCTGTATATACTTATTATGCTAAGGTTGGTATTGGTCAGCATGGCTGCCCAGAGAGCGATGACGCAATGAAGTGACGTCACTTGTGGATGCACTACTAAGCCCAGAGTAAAGTAGCACAAGTCTTAGCACGTAACAGGAAGTGTCGCTCAGTACTGTGATCTTCGGAACAGTGTTATGCAATAATTACTTAAATCGCACTCCAGCGTTCCGGTTCGGAAATTCAGAGTAAGGAAAAGGCTCTTGTTAAAAAAATTTAATGTTGTTTATAAGTTATACATTCAAAAACTGGTAAGAATCATCCATATTGCCTGAACCTGTTTTTTTTTTTGTACAAAGAGATTAAAATTCATCGAATGTTATAAAAAGGCAGGAATAAGAATACCCACGTTACACGCACGTTATCATCCGACAACGCCATGGAAGTTGCGAAGTTTTGGGCCAACAAGATTTAAAATACTGTCGTGCCAGCGACACGAAGAAGAATCGTCATCTTCAATCCTTATTGTCTCTCAACTGGGTAGAAGCCTGCTCACCATTTAGCCAATCCCTTCTTATCTGTGAAAACCACATTTAGGCTTTCCATTCCACATTGCATTCTCCATTCCATCTATAATGTGGCAGCTGGTCAGTCTGTGAAATGTTTTGGCCCTCCCTGTATCACGCATTACCTTACGCGGACCATACGTGGTAACAAATTCCCACGTATTGTGTGCCTGTGCAAAAAAAATATGTGCTGAAGCACATAAATTAACTATACACGTCTATCATTAATTTAAAACACACACAAAACATAACATCACGCCTGTAATCCCCGAAGGGTTAGCCAGAGGTGTACCTACCTAAAGTACACCCACATTTCGCCAGTTATGTTTAAGTCCAATGTAATAGGGGGCGAGCCTATTGCCAGCAACCGGGCACAAATCCAGACTCCAGGCTGCTACTGAGGAATTCCTAATGGAAAATCCCAATAACACTTTGCCCGACCTGGGAAGGACCTCATGCTCAGCAGTCGCGCGAATTTAAAAACGCTCCATGATAATTAAAAGCCAATTTCTTAGAGAGGCCCTTTCCACACTAACCTAGCACGCGCATGTGTTGATAGACTATGAGTATTCCGCGAGCGGTTTTAAGACGCCCGTAATTCCGCGCGAGTGTTTCACACATAATAATCGGATAACGTGCTGTAGTGCACGTGTTGCGCTCATGCGAAGCGATAGTACCGCAAATGCATTTAGGTAGTAATAGGAAAATAAAATGGAGCTAGAATGTGGCATGGGTGCTTTTGACTGGTTATTCGGGTGAAATTACAGTTTAATACGCAATTCGGTTTTTGGAAACGTTTTTTGTTATTTTAAATTACCTTTAAGGGTTACCTATGAAACATGAGGGGACGCTGAATGGGTACCAATGATTTGGTTAAGATGGTAATAATAATAAAAGGTTTTTTTTTTGCATAAGAAACAAAAGATGAAAAAATATAAAAACTAAGACGCATTAGACTTGATTAGCCCCTTCATGACGACCCAATAAAACAACTCACTATGAAAATATTACAACATGACCGCTCTTGTAATTTGTAAAGCCACACTATAAACTTATACAGGGCGAACAATATCGAAAGCGCACCCGCCGATGCAGAAGGGCGCACAAAATCATAACACAAAAGAAATATACGGTTATTTTACACCAGTGCGGTAGATTATATCTTTTATGTTCAAAATCAACAGGAAACTTTCAAATGGGGCATGTAACCTACACTTATTATAGATGCTGTTTCGCGAGGGTGCATAAATTTTTTAACCCAAAGGGTTTGTGCAAACAACTCTGTGAAAGTAATTTGGTACTTTTTTAGTAATTGCACACGATACGGGGGTAGATGCAGCGAGTGTTCGGCCGTTTGCGGAGTTTCGAAAAGTTTTAATTCAATTTCGACGTGGAAACAAAGTAAACACTCAGTGGACCGTTCTGGGGTTGAGCTAAGTTCTAAAGTTGATTAGTGACACCAAGGCGCCATCTCCATGGACGAGTGAATCACGGCGATAGTCACGCTGTGCCTTCAAATTATAGCCGCGATGATAATATACAATATTAGTTTTTGTATATGCGAAACCCGAAACACGTGTCTAGAGTATTTTTATGTAAAGAATATAAATGTACAAAATTTCAAAACTGTATCATGAAAAATCCCGAAGTTTTATGGTTGTTATGTTATCGGGTTGTCCGTACAAAAACAGCGGCGCGGCGCCCCCGCGCCTCCAGGGTCGCCTTGCGCTCATTGATAATAATTTGGCAGTAGGTACCTAACCGTACTGCGATTTAAGAATTTATATGGTGATAACATTTTCCATCATACTTATATATCTTTGGGACAAAAAAAAACATGGTGTCAAAATTATTGAAATCGATTCAGTTCCTTATTCTGAACAAACTATATTCAGGTTTGACATATACTAAAAATAATGTTGTATAGCCGTTTGGAGATTGATTCAAAGAATTTGTATTGAATTTGATGGCACGGCGGACCTATCGCCGTGTCTTTCTCGCCCCTGGAGATGGTGCCTAAATTCAGCGTTTCATGGACAATTAAATTAACCGTTTTGATTACTGTTTTACCTACTACTGAAGTAAAATGAAAAGAATCTAAATACTTAGAATGTACAAAACAACAATTTAGTGTTTTATTTTCAAGAGACAAATTAATAGGTATAACATATAACATCAAATTTGTCATTTATTCCTACTTTTACACACAATTACTCTTTTGGATTGGTTTAGTAGTCACTTTCTAAAACTTGTAATAAAAAATCTGTCATTTGCTTACTACAATTTCAATTGTCTTTTTATATTATCAGTGGCATGCCTACCATTATTTGGTATATTTTTCAGCATATCAACATAATCATCTGGCACATGACATTCCACGGCACCATTCACAATACATTGTTTGTAAGTAATTGATGGTCTTCTGTCTGCTGGAAGATATGACAAAGATTTCAAGAATGGAGGAACAACACAGTGCTGATACTTTCGGCATTTGGTTTTCCTTCCACCAACACCGCTTACATCAACTTCTTTTGGAAAATACTGATTGTCATCGACTCCTTCTTGTCTGAAAAAGAAAGTGTTACGTCTATTTTCTGTTTGTAAGTTATTAAGATTCTAATAAATCTATTTAGGGTGACCAATTATAAAATCCATTTTGGACTAAAAATCTGAAAAGCCTGATTCATTCTTAAATACACAATACCTACTTCATTTATTGTCAAAAATCATCTACGTGCCTACTAATAGGACCGTTTTGGTAACCTTTAAGGAAGAGCTATTCAAATTGATGACACACAAACCGGTTTTTTTACCAAATATCATCTACACCCCTCGCCTTTATTCACTTCTAGATATGGTTTTCTTTTTGTGCTAGATTGATGATGGGCATACCTTCTTATTACGGACTTGGGGGGGGCTGGCTATGTCCAGCAGTGGGCGTCTTTTATAGTCTTATTATCCAACTTTATTACTTACCTGTCGAGGGAATTGAGACTGTCATTCTTCATTTTCCACACAGCTCCCCATACATGTTCGTCTTCGTTTTTGACTATAGTAGCCACTGCACCTCCCCATAAATTGTTACATTGTACAAAGTCTAACTTGTAATTCTGTAAAAAAGGTGTATTAAGTGAATAAAAGGTTATAATTATAGAGTTATGAGGAACGGCGTGTAAAGGTCTAATTCTCTATACAAAAGAGAATTAACGAGACGAGTGTTGTGTCTGGTGGACAACTGCCCGACGATTAATATCGGGAATTGGGGATGTTGTATACAAGATGTAACATAAATATATATAAATAATAGCTGTAAAAATGCTTTATTTAAATGGTCGACGGCACGGTTGGCGCAGTGATTAAGCGATTGACTGCTGCGCTGCGTGTCGCGGGTTCGATTCCCGCACGGAACAAATATTTGTATGACCTACAAGTAGTTGTTCCGGGTCTGGCTGTTTGTGTATGTGAGTTTAAATGTTTGTAAACGCACCCACGATACAGGAGAAATTCCTAGTCCTAAATTCCAACGTCTTTTAAAAAAAAAAAAAAAAATGGTTGCATCCCAAAAATTATGACCAAACGGAAGACCTGTTACACATACAGTCGTAATTATCAAACACATCAATAAAAAAATAAAACATTACATGCGCGCACCAACCCACACTTTTCACCAAATACGCCACACACTTCACACACACACAACACACCACACACAGAACACTCGCCACACACACTCACACCCACCACACACTCACACCCAAAGCACCAAAAAGTTTTTTTTTTTTTTTGTCTTCATACCGTTTTCTACAATATAATATTTTTTGTTAGTTCATTTTTTTATACATTTACACTGTACAATTGTTTGAATTATTATTTTTCTCTTGTTTTTTTTTTATTAATTACTTCACCTAAATTTATAAAAAAATGTTTGCCTTACTTGGAAAGAGACTGGACCCCACAACACAGGGAATCCTAGTGTGGGGTGCAGGGAATTTGTACAAATCTAGCACTTATGGCTCCTACATTTAGCTACTAAACTAACTATTACTATTTTTTTATTGTTTTTTTTTATTTTTTTAAAACGCACAACCTCTTAAGGGGTACTCATCATTATGAACAACTTTTACGATGGGACCAAACCTGAAATTGCGAAAAAAAAATCTGCCGTTCCCTATTTTGACGAGTTATGAGGACATAAATGTATGGCACAGCAGATTTTTCCGCGATGCAGGATTTGTGTGACATTATGTCCTTGATGGGTAGTTCGCATGTAGCGTTGTAGATGCTGCCACAATATGTCTGTATGTTCCAGTTAGATTTGACTAAAGTAGATAGGTATCAAGTGAACGTAGGATTTCTAAAACTGATGTTAGATACTGTTTAATACACAAACGTAAATGAACTCAGGTATTTTACCCTTGTGGGAAGGCAGAAGTGCAGAACGCCACCTGTTATATAATCCTTACATACTCTTTTTTCTCGAAATCAAACAGTACAAACACACAGTGCTACAGTTCAAATCTAGCTTTATTTTTGTGTATAGAGAGTTAAAAGTGTTGAAGTAAAACATTTAACTCCTGAAATAGGTACCTACCACTTACATCAAGTCGCCCAACTCCTAAGAATACCGCGGAAGGGTTATTCAAAAGAATTCTTCTTTTCAACATATTACTACCATAAGCAAAATAATGGAAATAGCTTTTAGACTGTACCATCATAAAGCAAAGGGCAAAGTTTATACATTTTATAATGTAAGCAATAACTAAAATTTGGATCATTGACATTGTGTAACTTGTAACGTCATTGTGACGTGTGAACGTCATGACAATCTATGGGCAGAATAATAAAAAGTTTTTGGCCTGTGATGAATTTAATCAAAATAGTTTGTCAGCAACAATTATTAAAAATATACAGTGTAGTTTTATATAGGAAAAAGGTGGCATCGCTTGTGAGGAGAACTCGAGGGAGTAGCAACAGCATCCTGAAAGTAGTGGCCGAGGACCTGAGAGCTCCTGTGCTGAGACATCTCATGCGGAACCATTGTCCGTATGACATGCCTCGTAAGTACATGACTCACTAATTGTTAAAATTAAATATGTTACTTTTTAATTTTATTATTACTAATCCTAGTTTATAAGTTTTAGTATCTAAGGTGTGTACTAACAAAAATGGTACCTATGTTGTTCCGAATAAAAATAAATTAATAATAATAATAATATACTTCTTTATAGCTACTAACATTATGAACAGGTAAAGTATGTTTTGTTTGTATGTACGGGGTATTCTTCGGAACTACTGATCTGATTTCAAAAATTCTTACCCTAATAGGAAGCTACAGTATTGCCATAAGTGTCATAGGATATATTTTATGTTAAGGGGGATGCGCTAAGGTAGCCCGCGAAATTCAAATTTTATTAAGTTTTTTGGTATTTTCAGGTCAGTAACAAGTTTTATGTTGATCTAAATATGATTCGCAGCCGTAAAAAACATGGCTTTACAGAATTATAATCATTAGAATCGGCAATAGCACTAACTCTCTTCGTAAAATCCTATTGAATTACTATTTTTGAAGTAATCATTCCGTAGGATTTTATGATATTAGAGAGTTGTAATGCAGATTCTAATGATTATAATTCTGTAAAGCCATATTTGTTACGGCCGCGAAACATATTTAGATCTAAATACAACCTGTTACTGACCTGCAAATTCCAAAAAACTTAAGAAAATTTGAATTTTGCGGGCTACCTTAGCGCATCCGCCTTGTCGGGCGACTGGTGCGGGTGGGGCCGGATTTGGCGGAGGGCCAGTTTGGTTTCCGCAAGGGGCGCTCTACGGTGGATGCCATCATGCGCGTTCGAGCCCTCACGACGGGGGATGCTGTTGCCCGGGGTGGGGTTGTCTTGGCGGTGTCTCTTGACATCGCCAATGCCTTCAATACCCTGCCCTGGAGTTGCATTAGGGAGGCACTTCGGTATCACTGGTTGCCGACCTACCTCTGTCGCGTGGTCGAGGCCTATTTGACGGACAGGGCCGTCATCTACCCCGGTCATCACGGAGATTGGAACCGGCGAGAGATGTCGTGCGGTGTCCCACAGGGATCGGTCCTGGGGCCGCATCTGTGGGACATCGGGTACGACTGGGTGCTGCGTGCCGACCTCCCTAGCGGCGTCAGCGTAGTCTGCTACGCTGAGGACACGCTGGTCCTAGCGCAGGGGAGGTCGCATCAGGCGGCGGCCGAACTGGTGGCACTGGTGGACGCCCCGGGCGGCGGGAGTCGCTAGCCGATTTCCGGCCACCGTAGGCGCGGGCCTGCGGACGGTGAGCGATGGGTAGCTCGCCGTCCGATAAGGACCAGGCCCGGGTCGACGGCGCGTTGGGTTCCACGCACGCCTCAAAGAGATGTCAGCACCAACTGACGGGATCCAGTAGGACCAATGCCTGGCAGGGTTGCGAGTTTGTCCGAAAGGGATATCGTGGCCCTGGAACACAGGCAACGGAAGGAACACGGGTGGGTTTTAGTCAGTAAAAGTCTGACACGCCCTCCCGCTCCGCCCATAGCGGGAGAAGTTATTTGATAATTTCCCACCCAAAAAACAAAAAGCGCATCCCCCTTAAAATAAGAAATTCACTCGGACGATGGCACGGGTAGAAGCTAGTATGACATAATATCATAACATCACGCCCGTTTTCCCCAAAGTATTAGGCAAAGGTGTACTTTTGAGTACACCCATATTTCGCAAAATATGTTTAAGTCCCAGGTAATAAGGGGCGAGCGTATTGCCTATTTGTATCTTAAGGTGTTTTGGAAATCATTCACTTCAAAAACCGAAAAATGTTTGTTTTATCTTTTTATGTGGAAATAGCGACCCGCCCCTGGTTCGCACTGTTTTTACGTCTTGAAAAACCATCGAGATTTCTTTATTATAATATGTAAGTTAATATAAATCAATAATACAGTCATTAACAAGTAAGTAAGTACTTAAGTACTAACATAGGCTAAGCTTTTTTGTTACTAATACTATAGACCCCATTGTAGTCTGGAAATAAAGATAATAATAATAATAATTAAAAGACTGTATATCCCGCGAAAATGTGGAGGTCGAGGCTTTTTAAACGCTAAGACCCTCCACAATCGCGAGATATGCAGTCTCAGGGAATATTTCCTAGAAACCGACGTGGGGATGTATCGAGATGTAGTCGTGGTGGACAAGGGCCTCACCCCGCTCTCCTTGGCTACAGAGAACTAGCGCAAACCTGTAGTGCTTGACACCAATGATCGCAGGGAGGTATGGCAAAGTAAGGAGCTTCACGGACGCTTTTTCCGGGCCCTACATGAACCCGATGTAGACTTTTTAGCGTCCGTAGCCTGGCTGCGTTTCGGTGACCTCTTTGGGGAAACCGAAGGTTTTGTCTGTGCAATTATGGACGAAGTTATCATGACGAAGAATTACCGGAGATTTATTGTGAAGGACGGCACGGTTGACGTGTGTCGGGCATGCCACCGTCCGGGGGAATCAATCCGACACATTATCTCCGGGTGTTCTCGTCTAGCTAACGCATAGACACAACCTTGTAGCCAGGATTATCCATCAGCAACTTGCTCTGAAATACAACCTTGTGGAATCGGAGGTGCCGTACTACAGGTATGTGCCCGACCCAGTTCTCGAGAATGGAGATATCACATTGCCACTGACAGGACTATTGTTGCCAATAAGCCTGATATATTGGTGTTGGATCGAATAGAGCGACGCACAATGATTATTGACATAACGGTCCCTCATGACGGGAACCTCGTGAAAGCCGAGAAAGATAAACAAATCAAGTATCTTGACTTGGCTCGCGAGGTTGTCGACATGTGGGATGTGGACTCAGCAATCATTGTGCCGATAGTTGTATCAGCCAATGGCTTAATTGCCAAGAGCCTCGACCAACACCTAAGGAGGCTCTCGTTGGGCAGCTGGATTAAGGGCCTGATTCAGAGAGCGGTACTTCTGGACACGGCTCGCATTGTTAGGAGGTTCCTCTCTCTGGAGCCCTGACCGCCGGTAGCTTGGACCTTGTTCCCGATACCGGTGGGCTACTATTTTTTATATTTTTAAATGTTTTTATATATTTTTTATATTCTAATATTTAAAAATGTAATTTATATATGTATTAAATGAAATAAAGAAATAATAATTAACAATATGGAATAAATTCTCTACATGATGGTGAAAATCGCATCAAAAATGTGTAGTTTAGAAGAACCACGCGGTCACACAGCCAGGCACGAAAAGTGACTTTAATTCTTCATCATCTTTTTTGTGTGGTTAGTGACAAACCTAGTGTCAGATTTTTAAGCCCTCCATAGGCCTCTGACTTGGCTTCACATGCCGTCATTATACAATACGTACATGAATCCGAAAAGTCAGAGACGCGTGCCTTGGGTTCGAACTCGGGAACTGTGATTTGGAAGTCTGACGGTCACACCAGTTCACACCACTAGGCTATCAAAGTCAAAGTCAAAGTCAAATTATTTATTTCAAATAGGCACATAGATGGCACTTTTGAACGTCAAAATTTACAAATAAAATAGAATTGATTCTAGTCGCCCCTTCCAAAAGGTAGCTTCGTATGGAGAATGGGCAAGAAACTCCACCGTTACTCTTTTAAAATGTTTTACAATATTTGGTATTGGTACATCAATTATATAATTATATGTGAAGACGATGCACCTAGAATAAAATTACTATACCACAATAGGTAAAAAGAATTAATAATGAAGCAATGAGATAAATTAATTATGTGATAGATACATGGTGCTCACATATTTACAAACATTGTAAAAAAAAAAAAAAAGTTTTCCTAAAATAATCAGTGTGTGAGTTAAGGTAATCACAGAGTGTAAAATAAATGTCATAAAAATAATAAAATATACAATTAAAATAGCAATCAGTTTTTGTCAGATTTTGTCTAGACTCTAGATTGTCCTATGGAGCTGGACCAGCATGTTTCCAAGCGTTCTTATCCTGGATATAATCCTCTAATTTGTAATAAGCTTGTTTACAAAGTGTACTTTTTATATGAGTTTTAAATTTTCTTTCATTTAATTGCAATATATCACAAGGTATTTTGTTGTAACATTTAACACAGTACCCCATAAAAGATGTATGTACTTTAGATAATCTGAAACATGGCTGATCTATTTTATCTTTATTTCTAGTATCACTGCTGTTAACTACTTTAATTTATAGGCATATACGTATATGTAGATATAGATGATTTAGGTCCACATAAATACAATTGCTACAAGGATCTCTTGGCGCTCGAATGACATTGACAGGGAGGCGCTGTTGGTAAATATTTGTGATTTTTCTTTGTGAAATGTAATGAAAAAACAAGATGGCGGCGTTAGTTCTGATTTTGGCCACAAGCCAAAAAATCCTCGAACAGTTTATACATAGGTTACTTCTACGCAAGTGTGCTCCATCGTTGAGCAAATCACAACGTTGCTTATCATCAGATGAGATAGGTCACACGTTAATAACTAATATTATAAAGAGCTACAATTGTTTGTTCGTTTGTAAGAGTCACTGATACAATTACAAACATTAATTCACTGGTAGAAAGCTTCACTATTGCCGAGTGCCATAGGATATGTTTAAATATTATATTATGTAGTTGAGAAAAAATACATAAAATGAAAAATAATTTTCATAATGAAATTATAATAAGCCGTAAAACTAAAATACTGACTGTCTGTTATTAAAGGTTAAGCTTATTCTGAATGGAAGCTTATATCTGAAGCTAATTTTGCGCAGCGCGTAAGCCACAATGTTATTTGTTTACTAAAGGCCGTGGTGTTTGCATTGATATCAACTTGGGAATTGTTATTAAAAGCTTTAAGAGATTGGTAAATATAACTTTAGTCTTTGGATATTGCAGTATTCGCTTGTCATCATATTGGAATTTATTATTAAATATCTAGAATAGATATATTTTTATCGGCATCATAACTAAAGGGTCACGGATTGTGTCGTCTTATTTGATTCAATGATTTAGCTTTATTTCTCAAAAAATAAAAAAAATCAGAATCAAGGTACAGAAGGTCGACGTTTTTACAGTTCAATTTAAGTTTCATTAAACCGATTGTAATTATTAACGATAAAGGTGGAATTTGCTTCAACTTTTATAAATAGGTAACGGGGTTAAAATTAATACTTATACTTGTCAAAAAATAATAGGCCCGTTTTGACATTTAACTTGAATCGATTTATCGTAAGTATCGAGTACCGAGTCGTATGGTTACTTCACTAGTTCCGTCGCGACGTAACTAGTGAAGTAACTATACGACAAGGTAAATGTCAAAACGGGCCTATTATTTTTTGACAAATATAGTTGATGAAATCAGACCAAGACGGATAAGCCAATAAAAACGATTAGTCCTACAACTCAAAGCTCACACCATTGGTATCTGTGCGTGTCACATCCGTCCCATCGCCACATGTTCGGTATTAGTGATATATGGCGCACAAATCCAACGATCACAATATACAATGTCGTGGATTATTGGGGATCCTACTGGCTTAGTCTTGCTCGGTGGTCTGTCAGACCCTAATGTTTTTTGTCATGCACATGATATGACATACGGTCGAGTGCGTTTGAGGACATCTGCCAAATTTTTATTGGACTCAAATGGGAAATATTTACGGCAAATGTTATTTTAATTTAGTTTAATGAGCTTGTTCACTTTGAGTGTGTGTTTTTACTTATAAATATGTAAATTTATTTTCACCGTAATTGTTCTTCTATTCATATTATAAATTAAAGTCGCGTTTCGGGTCTGTCTGTGTGTCTGCATTATTCTTCTTAACTACGCAAAGGATTTTGATGCGGTTTTCACTATCATTTAGAGAATATATTCCGAAAGGTTTATTTATACAATTAATTAATATTGAACTTATATAATTATTACATATAAAAAAAAAAACAATTATAAATTAAATTATGTTTTTTTTAACCTCACTAACATTTAAACAATAAGTTAGGCTTCGCAGTGTGCCTGGCAGGGAGGACCGCTGACACCTGAGATACAGAACACGTCCTAGTTTGGGTGTCAAGAGTTTCACAAAATCGAGCACTACTTCTACTTAGATAATTACTGTAAGTATCTCAGTTACTTAAGTAATTCATTGTAAATCTTTTTTTCTCCTTATGTATTAGGCTTATGAAAATAAATTATTACCAGCAGTAGCGTTTGCAACCACTACCATCGAGGCAGCGTCTAATCTAAACGTCAATAATAACTCACCCAATTCCGTAATTTGCATACTTTTTGTCTTCATTTAAATACGTTAAAAGATTAGCTGCATACAAAATTGGCCACGTGCCTCATAATTATTTGGCTAAAATTTAAATCTTACTTGCACACATTTTATTCTTTATACCAGAACGCGTGATTTTTTTTTTAAACCTTTGTGAATACTGTCACCCCTTACCCATACGGCTAATACTGGACTCATGTTCATTCATGATTTAGGGTTCCGTATTGTGTTAACAGTGAAATTAGTATCGAAAGGTGTGACGTACCACTCGATGGTTATTCATGCTCACGTAATGAAACCGGTTCGAGTTATGATTTTATGGGGTTTACCGAACCCTTCGAGTGGGCTATTTTTTTAATGGCGACAGCACGGGTGCCTAATGACAATAGGGTTGTGTTGTGTATTATTCAATAATTTAACATGTGGGCTGGTTGCATTGGCAAGCTTTTATTATTATAAACCAAGTACCCGAATACGAGACATCATTACCGCACATAATGAGTACTTAGGTCATAATATCATGGGAATATTATTTGAACTAACAAAAATAGAGTATTGAATTTAAGATTTGAGAGCAGTGGTAACGGCCGCGACATACGAGTTGTAGGTTCGAACCCAGACAGGCGCTTTACTTTGTGTAAATTTTTTCGTCACCACTGCTCTCAAAACTGTGAAGGAAAACATGGTGAGTAAACCGGCATGTCCTGGAAACAAAAATTAGAAGAGATGTGACAACTACCAACCCGCACTGGGCCCGCGTGGTGGATTACGACCCGCTCCTTCTCACAGAGAGGAGGCCTTTGTCCTAGCAATGGGAATATTATAGGCTGATTACATATGTTATGATAAATAACTAACAAGTAGTTATATTATATATTAAACCTATAAATAAAATGTGATAACATTTTCAGTAAATGGAGGTAAATATTCTAGCGTTATATTTACGTTCTTAGTATTTTATACTAAAGGCTCGTACAGACTCGTGCGATATCGCGGGCGCAAAAGGCACCGGCAAAGAAATTGTCAGAGTCAAAATCAAAGTCAAACCATTTATTTCAAATAGGCACATAAGAGGCACTTTTGAACGTCAAAATTTACAAAAAAAATAGAATTGATTCTTGTTGCCCCTTCCAAAAGGTAGTTTCGTATGGAGAAGAATGGGCAAGAAACTCCACCGGTACTCTTTTAAAAATGTTTTACAATATTTTGTTTGATTACATTAATTATATGATTATATGTGAAGACGATGCACCTAGAATAAAATTACTATACCATAATAGGTAAAACGAATTAAAAACTAAGCAATGAAAAATAACTTAATTATTAGATAGATACGTGGTGTTCACATATTGACAAACATCATACAAGTATGTTTTTCTAAAAAAATAAGTCAGTGTGTGAGTATAGGTTATAATTGCTACTAGTGTTGCGTCGCGTCGCGCCAGCGATATCGCACTAGTCTGTACGAGCCTTTATTCAATTGGTACGTAGAAATGTATGAATAATTTAAAATAATACGTGAAACTGACAATGTGAAATAATGTGTCTGGAAGTATTTTTGTAACTCAATATTTTTTAGACAGGTATATCTACAATTCTACGTGTATGTCAGGATCGTAACGGGTGCCGTTCTATAGTTTCTGCCTACCCCCATGGGTTAAGGCGTGATTTTATTTATGTATGTAATTAGATTAACAATAATAATATAAATATTTGCACTCCGTATTAGGTAATGATACAGTAAATGATACAGAAGTACTATATATTTATTTGTAACATCTGTTTATACCTACATCTGTTTAACACCTGTATTAAGAAAATAAATAATTTGATTTGTTTTGATGTATACGTACATCCAATCATCTGCCTAGCCTGTTCTCAACTATGTTGGGGTCGGCTTCCAGTCTAACCGGATGCAGCTGAATACCAGTATTTTACATGCAACGACTGCCTATCTGACCTCCACAACCCAGTTACTGGGTAATACGTACATCTACCTATTAGATTTCCATTCTAATGTGATTCACAGACTCCATACAGAAAAGGTCATCAAAACAGAGAACAGGAATAAAACCAATGTCCTGAACTGCTTATATAATTTTATAGAGATATGAATATGCAACACGTCTACGAATTGCTCAGTTAAACTCCAGTTAACGTACACTTCACAACACTCGGCTTAACGAGAGTTTTGCATGGATAATTTGTTTAAACGGAGTTTACCCGTTTAATCGTAGGTCAAGTAGGGACCGGGCACCTAAGCGCTTTCTTAATTACACCTAAAATTATACAGCCCGTCCGGAGATTTGGTACCTACGAGTACCTACTATCCGTTTTAAGTGAGTGATGTCATTTTGTTTTAAGTATGTGGCAGGCCCTATTTGAAATGGCTGCTGATCAAGACGAAAATGTTTATTATGTATAATTTAACTTCATTCGAAACAAGATAATTATAGTAGATTACTGCAGCGGCCAGCAAAAGAGGCAATGATGAACGAACGTGTAAATGTGGGGCGAGGCGAAGTCGAGGCACATAATATACGTGAGTCCATCAATGCCTGGTGGCGGCCAAGGCTTGTATAGTGATTTTCACAAATAATGCGTGGAAATTCAAACTTAGAAAATTATTTATAAATTCCAAATTCAATGACGAATAACGATCAGTTTTCACGCGCCAAATATGAATTTGTTTTTTTTTTCAATAAACAGCTTCCTATTTGCAAGCCAGTTCGAAATTTAAATAAAACCATTGATGAGTTACCTCCTTGGTTGCCATGTTTCGGAGTAAAAGATCGTTCCATTTTTAAATTGCACGTTATATGAGTTTACTATGTAATTTATTTGGCCGCTTAATCACGTCATATTAAATGCATTATCATACAAATTTTGGTGGCCGCTGCTCGCCAATATTTGGCCAGTACAGCAATTTCGATTTATCCCGAAGAACGTTGTCAAAATAATGCTCAAAATCCAAGCATGTTTGAGAAAAAAATCATCATCGTCATCTGCTAGCCTTCTCCAAACTATGTTGGGATCAGCTTACAGTCTAACCAGATGTAGATACTAGTATTTTACATGGAGTGACTACAAGTTAAAAATAGGTAATTTATTAAAAAACATTAAAGTGTTGCTGGTTTTAGCGGCTCGTTGGTTGATCCGAAGAAGAACAAAGAGATTTAAGATACTTACTATAGAGAGGCTATGCGAAGAAATTTGCAACTTCGTAATGCGCAACTCATATTTTCTTAAAAAAATATTTTTGTTTTGTGGACACGAATGCGACTTGACATGCAGGCGTACCACACTAGACTGAGCGACTGTTGCCCACTAAGACAAATGTATCGGATTACGATTTTGTTCGCTATGTCCCGTCTATAAATTGTTAAGTAAATAATTTAATGTCTTTGATCCACACGAATTTACTAGCACGAAACGGGCAAATCGACACTTAAATAACATGATTTTTTCGGTACGCGATTCGCACGAAGTTAATTTATTGTTAATTTATTTTATTTATTTATTTATTTAGTGTAGAATTGACAACTCCAGAAATACGCAATACGTATTAGGCAATTGGCACATTTAGAATTTTATACAATAAAGAAAAAAGTACACCAGAAACTACTTTTACCATATTTTATTCAGCAAATGTTTCAATCTGCCTAGCCTTTTCCCAACTATGTTGGGGTCAGCTTCCAATCTACCGGGTGCAGCTGAATATCAGTATTTTACATGGAGCGACTGCCTATCAGACCTCCATAACCCAGTAACTGGGTAATAAGATACCCCTTGGTAAGACTGGTTGTCAGACTTTCGTGCTGCTGACGACCTGTATCGACTGTCAAAGATCCACGAATGACAGAAAATGTTTATGAGTAAATTTATAAGAAAATATTTTATTTTATTATATTTGGGAAACTTACAGCTAACTTATACAGTGTTCTTATACAATATGAAATTGAAGGCCATTTACAAATTTCCACTGATAAACACTAAAAATAAAAACGAGAAAAAGAAGGTCGGTACAAAATACCTACAACATAAATTAGTAAATAAATAGTACACGATCAGCTATATATTGTATATTTTTGTGTATTGTGTGTGCCAATTGCCTAATACGTATTTTTGGAGTTGTCGATTCGCTTACTAATAACTTAACTTTGTGCGAATCGTCTACAGAAAAAAATATATTATTTAAGTGTCGATTCGCCCGGTGCGGGCGAATAAATTGTTGCGAATCAACCAATAATCCATTTTAGCGTTTTGTGGTGCAGATTCAATTCTAAAATGAACCCCAAGAGCACTCTGGGTAGTTAGCCCTACTACCACCTTAGTGACTGTGCATTACTGTTACAACAGTATGAACTATTCTTCATTAGAAGAAATGATTCTCGCTGGAGGTCCTGTCGGTCTATTCTATAAAAATCTCGCCGTCAAAACATACGTAAAGTGAGCTTGAAAAGAGCTGTCATTCCAACATTTTTTTTTTGTTTTTCTGTATAAGATCGCTTTCAGCGATAAGACCGCCCATTGTGTCACCCTATGTAAAATTTCAACATTTATATCTGTAACTTTAATAGTGTACATAATAAAGAGTATTCTATTCTATTCTGATTCTAGGGATTGAAACTATTGACAGATTATTACAGAAAAGCTTCGCTGGTGCTAGGAATTGACAGCTGACTTCAAGCTCACTTCACTCAATCCAAGTATTCACGGTCAGATTTTTAGAGAATAGACCGGCTAGGCGGCTGAAAGAACATAATTTTATTTTTCTGCTTTTTTTATAAACATTTCTATAACATTTGTCGAATCGTGTTCGAAATCCTAGCTTGGCTGATGCTAAGGATTGACAGCTGACCTAAAGCTTACTTCACTCAATCCACGTATTCACGGCGAGATTTTTAGTGAATAGACCGGCTAGACGGCTGAAAGAACATAATTTTATTTTTGTGCATTTTTATATACATTTCTATAACATTTGTCGAATTGTGTTCTAAAACTTACCAAACTGACAATATTGGTGCGACCACTCGGCCTATGTCAGCCGACCGACTCTAAGCGGTTAATGAAAATCGGCTTGCCCGCTTTCTGCATATAGAGAGGCATTTACTGAAATTGTCGCATGCCTTCGAACTAATGCGAAGTATTGCCCCGATCTGCTGATTTACAATCTTGAACTTTATCTTGGTAAGAACAAGGGTGTTAATAAATAGTGAAGGCTGTAGTCTCACAGATCGATGCGTTCGATACTTAATGATTATGCAAATACTGAAGCTGAAGTATTTAGGTTATAATCTTCGAAGCGTTAATTTGGTTGAGTAAACATGTCTGTGTTTATCTAAAGATGTTTGTTTAGATCAAAGACGAAATACTACGTTCTACTTCGTTCGTTTAGGTATCTAAGTAATGTACAGTCAGGGAAATTAATTGTTAAAGAAAATGATACTCTACTATTTCATACAACTGTCAAAGAATGACAGATTTGATTTGAATAGACGGTCAATTTAAACTGGAAGTCAATTTGCTTTACGAGTTTAAATTACTTTTCTATAAGTAATGATGTAAATAATTATAATATGGAAGGAACCTACAACGCAACAACAAAAAATAAGTTTAATGAACTAAAAAGCAGAAAATAATTTTGAATAAGTTTGAAATAATAATAGTGATTAAAAAAGAATTAAAAAAACGTGGGGTGATTTTTAAAATATTTTAATAATGATTCTACATTTACCAATATCTGTCAGTAAAACTTTCCAGTTGATCCTGCCAATAGTCATATGCTAGTCTCAAAGTTTAAGTCATGCATGCCTTAGTACTTGGCACAAATCACTACTGTGTCTCTAAATATGAAAAATCGATAATCCTGAAGATCCTGGTCAGAATAATGGGATAAACTAATTAAATTATTGTATGGTCATTAGTCCTCGATAAGTGTGCAAAGTTTTAAACTAATCCCACGTTTGGAAGTGGTCGAAAATCGAGTTCAAATATTCCGCTACATACATATATAGATAGATACGTAGGTACAGGCGAAGCTAATAAAAGCATGTTGATAAAAAAAGCGTGTTAAAAAGGAATATTATTCTTGAACTACTAAATAAAGGTAACATAACAAAATTGAGATTTTTGGCTCATACTAAACATAACTCAAACGCGCATTTGAGCACCAAAGTAACAAAATTACTACAACACAGCTTTTTATCAATCCAAGCTACCATACACTACTCGTTAAAACGCCAAAAGTTTACGGTTAGCTTAGTCTCGTACACAATTTGGGCCGGCTTTTCATTTTTACCTTTAAAATTCAGAATTTTCAGTAAAGCCTTCAAAGCCCGAACTGATGTTAGCAGCAGTGATGAAATTATAACATCGACATTCATAGAGTTTTCCAACTTTAAAACTATGTCGTTTTCAACTAAATTCCAAATATTCTGGGGTTCACACAATTAAGGTTTAATTTTAACCTGTGTTAATATGCTAGTCTAGAAAGTTGGATCGTTAACTTTTTAATGTGGATTTTGTTTAATCACAGTCTTGTTTACGCGAACTTGTGCAAGTAAGTAATTCTGTGGCGGTGCTTATAGGAACAAAATTGGGTCAAACTCTTCTATCTGTCAAACTTTTGGATGGTTGAGTGGTTCAGCATGACAAGTGTATCATCTCAGCTTCTGTACAATTTTTATATGAAAGAAAAATAGATTTAGGGCTCGTGCATACTCGCGCGATATCGCGGGCGCGACAGGCACCAGCAATGAAATTGTGCTACTAGTGTCGCGTCGCACCCGCGATATCGTACTAGTCTGTACGAGCCTTTATTTGTCACAGAAAAACGTGCATACAGAAAGATATGTTAATTAAAAAAAAAAAACATAAAACAATACAAATTTATCATAAATAGTCGGCAGCTGCTCGCCGTGATGGTGACAAGAACGCTTCCACTTAGCATGATCGTTTTTTTTTTGGGTGGTAAATTATCAATTAACTTCTCCCGCTCTGGGCGGAGCGGGAGGGCGTGTCAGACTTTTACTGACTAAAACCCACCCTTGTTCCTTCCGTCGCCTGTGTGCCAGGGCTACGATATCCCTTTCGGACAAACTCGCGACCCTGGCAGGCATTGGTCCTAACGGACCCCGTCAGTTGGTGCTGACATCTCTTTGAGGCACGCGTGGAACACAACGCGCCGTCGACCCGGGCCTAGTCCTTATCGGACGGCGAGCTACCCATCGCTCACCGTCCGCAGGCCCGCGCCTATGGTGGCCGGAAGTGGGCTTGCGACTCCCGACGCCCGGTGCGTCTCCTGCGGCGACTAAGGACGTGAGGGCGCGAACCTTGCCTCACCCTCACGACTCAGCATGATCCTGTGCTATGTACCAACAGCAGAGCGCTGATTTTCAGCGGCCACAGTTAGTCAGGTTTAGGGGGGGGGGGGGGGTATGTTGTGTTCGCGTACAGTCACGAACACTAATTTATGTAACTGAGACACTTTGTTTTGTCTTTTTGTTTTTTCCTCCAATATTGATCGTAATTTTTACATTATTAAGAGTACACTATTTTGGAACCCATACACTATGTGAAATAAGCTTTATCACCAATTTTCAATCGTGATAGCACGTATAACCGTTTAAAAAAAAAATTAAGTACATATATATGATATACATTTATTATTAGTGCTCATGACTACACAGTTTAAAAAGTATAGGCAGACGATAATCTGATGAAAAAAAAAATTTGTCTGTTAGTTGTAACCTATGTTTTTATATACAGACTATTGAACTTTTTATGTTTTGATATTAACTCTGTCAATAAGAAGTATTTAATAAAACTTTATATATTTTAATGAAAAATTCGATCTGTTCAGACAGTATGACTCAAAATGCCAACAAAAAAGCGACCGGTCTCGCTATACTTCAATCAATATCAATTCAGCTAACCATAAATTATTGAATGTAAAATATCTCAAAAGTTTTATGACTATTAAATTTTATTCTGATCATTCGGTAGCTAGATAGCATATCGTGAAATAACATAAAGCATAAACATTGTAATGTTATCATAAAAAGCCTTCTTTATTATTATAGTAACAATGACTTTAAATTCCGAACATTTTATAAATTGTGCAAATCCGTCGTAAAATAATATTCGATACCGAAAATTCTTATGTAAATGAATGTTAACAGACAGTTTAGATATTTATGTAAATAAATAAATGTCTTTCTTTTGCTGTTTATCTATTTTAAAGCTACTGTGTTATCGGAAAGCTGTCAATGCCCAATAACAATTTACCGTCCATTTTTTCCAAATAAAGATTGATAGAAGATCCGATTATAAATATGAAATCATGGATAGCTTTAAGAATATTTGGTTAAAAGAATAAAAGCTTTTTATTGTTTTAAATTATGTTTCTGACATTAAAAGTAGCAGTAGATACCTACTTGCATTTTTTTACTACGAAATGTTCTAAAGCAACAACAAATTGTTGTCTGCAGAAGTCAAATGTCAGAACAAGTTAGAAGACGTAAAAATATCACACCCAACATTTTCTTTATTAAAACTTTCTCCATTACAAAACCGAAGAACATTCAGTTTACATTTTATTTACGTGAACTCCCAAATACGGGGAATTTGTTAAAAATAAACAAACTGTCAAAGTCCATTAGTTTATTCTTTATACAGCAAACGGTGGATTGGGAACAAGTTTAATCAGACTTGGTGCAGTGCATACAGTGGCTGAAAGTAATCTGATACTTGTTCAACAGATCCGGCGACATGTCGTGCGACATCTGAGGCCACGTGTTCTGACTATGTTAGACAGATATCTATGTATAGGTACCGGAATCTTTGTACTAAATGATTCAGTATGAAGCGGAGATAGGGAAGTTAATGGTAATGTCGCAATAATAATTATTATAATCGCTGGGTAAAAAAAAAACAGATAAATGTGGAGACGTTTATAAAACAGATAAATGTCCAATGCTAGAGGCAGTTAAAGTTATTTTTAACTACTTATTATTAGAAACTTTTTGTTTTCCTATTTTGCATTGATTGTCAATATCCTTGAAAAGCAAATATATGTTAAGTTTGTGTTTTTATCGTTATGCACACCGTTAAACCATTACAGCTCACTACTTCATTTGTGGATATCAATAGATAACATTGGAAACAGTAAAAAGTTGACTTTATTCGCTTTTGTATCGGTTAGTATAATTTATGACTGCCTCGTTGGTCTAGTGGTCCCAAGCACAACTGCTGAGCTTGAGGTCCCGGGTTCGATTCCCAGGTCGGGCAAAGTGATATTGGGATTTTCCATTAGGAATTTCTCAGAAGCAGCCCGGAGTCTGGATTTGTGCCCGGTTGATTGCAATAGGCTCGCCTCCTATTACATGGGACTTAAACATAACTGGCGAAATGTGGGTGTACTATTAGGTACACCTCTGCCTAACCCTTCGGGGATTACAGGCGTGATGTTATGTTAGTGTAATTTATATATCGGGTGTTTACTCAAAGTTTGCATTAATTCATTAAATATTGTAATGAACATCAAAATATCTCCGTACCTAATAGTATAACTAGCTTACAGTTATGTTTTGCCTAATTGAGTTCATATTTCGGTCTACGCACTCTTTACACGACATGACAAAAAAACCATCAAACAAAACCAAGAAAGGTGAGATATATGATGCAAAAACGAGTCCGCTAATGTACTTAGAAATCAAACATAGCCGGTAGTGAAACCCAATACTTGACTACCTCGACTCTAAACAAACATTCCAAGGTATCCGAAATAACATTATAAATCATTTTCCCTACAAACTATCACTTTTTCTGGTGAAATTTGTTATTTCGTGACAATCTGTTCCGCTATTTGCTTAGCGTCACTAAACAGATGGCTGGAGTGCATTTATCATATTTGTATATTATTCATTTTGAGTCTAACAGATTTCTTAAGTTTGACAGGGAACTAATAGTGGCTTACGTTGGAATTTTCATTAATTTTTGTCTCAGTTTAAAAAAAAAAAAATACGGGATACACGACCTTAAACTTAGTTTTTAGGGTTCCGTACCCAAAGGGTACTGGAGGGTCTGTCTGTCTGTCTGTCCGTCTGTCACCAGGCTGTATCTCATGAACCGTGATAGTTAGACAGTTGAAATTTTCACAGATGATGTTTTTCTGTTGCCGCTATAACAACAAATACTAAAAAACAGAATAAAATAAATATTTAAGGGGGCTCCCATACAACAAACGTGACTTTTCAGCTCGTTTTTACTAGATATTGATAACGGCAACAGGTAGACACTTGAAATATTCACAGAATATTTGGTTATATATTCACTTTAAAAAGAAGTAATTAAATTAAAATAAAACAAATATTTAAGGGGGCTCCCATATAACAAACGTGATTTTTTTGCCGTTTTTATAGATAACGGTACGGAACCCTTCGTGCGCAAGTCTGACTCACACATGGCCGGTTTTTTTTTATGTCTTAATACATTTTGAAAATTAATAGTATTTTACCAAAAGTAACTGTTTTGTAAAACAGATGGTAGTGTTACTGATCAGTGCTTGCTTCTTTTATATAATCTATCATACAGCAAATTCACGATCACTAAATTAAACTTAAACCGAAATTCTCTTCAACAGTTCTCCCTTCTTAACCACCAGCGAACTCGGCCTGATCATGTACAAGTTTAAGATTGAAAAATAAATCCTAACAAGCATTAGTAGACTTTTTGCAACAAACCAACAACTACGATTGCACTTCGGCGTTCGTATCATGTTCGCAATGCTATTAGGAGCTGACATTTGCTCTCTTGCTGTACGGGCATTCGGGGAATCTCGAAATTACTCATTTGGTATTTCAGTCACGGACCAGAGTACCGATCCGACGCTGATTTTTACTTCTTTCAATTCCAATTGCACTATTTCACCGGGTAATTTGTCTTCATATTTCGCAGAATTGACACTGACTTAGAGCTGCTGTTCAGTGTAATTTGTAACAGTATTGAAATCATATTTAATGTATTGTTAACTTCCATTATGTTTAGTACCTACCTTGTATACGATTATTATTTTATTGGACTCATTTGGAACTCGTTCAAACTGATTTAAGAATTTGACTCAGTTTATCATCTAACGGCATAATTTGTAATTTATCTCTTTATAACGCCATCTGTTGTCAATTCCATAATGCGACGTGTTTGTCCGTAAACTGTATTAACACCTACACACCAATTATTGGATCCCACAACGATGTGACGAAAGCCACCGGAGCTTTAAATTAGTGATGAAAATTACCGTAACCGTTTCGCTTACATAATATTTAGCTACGCCATTCATATTTAATAAATAATATATGACACACTTTTATGATTTATTGACAACCTAAAGAAAAAAAATCTGGAAGCCAAAAATGAAAACTGGTCCAAAGTTGTTGATGGCCATCAAGGAGCCTAATTTGCGTAGGTATAGTACAAAAAAAGAAAATCAAAAACTTATTGACTGAAATGAAATAAAAATACCCAAAGTATATAATATTCGGTCTAGACCTGGGGGCCGATCGCGCTATTTCTCAACGTAATTACCGTTCGAACGGAACGTTTTTGGTATTGGTTTAGTTTTGGTTTAGCTGATGTAAGAAACGGTATCGCGCTATTTTTTGTGAGAGTATTGTTCGATCGATCGCTCCTCCAACGTAACTTCCAAAGTAAAGCTAAATCGTTGAAATGATTAGCGCGATACGAAATGTGTCTAACGTAACGTTTTTGGTTGTGGTTTTAACGTTCAAAATTAGCGCGATCGGCCCCCAGATCAGGGCAACGAAAAAATCTTTTTAAAGCACCCACGAGATCAAATTTGTCAGGAGCGCCGTGAGTTACTGAACGTCTAGTGAAATAAAAAGTCTCCGAAACAAATTGTTGGCAAACGGGAGAAGTGTCCAAGAGCGAAAATATGTTGATTGAATAAAGAAAAACTATTAAAAGTTTTCCCTTGGAGTTTCTGGTTCAGTTGCGACAGACAAAATGGGCGCAGTGCGTGGAACGGCGATGCAACTTTATCTATATTATTTTGCACTGGACCTATATTCAGTGTTGCTTTGATTTTTTCTTCAAAGCCTCGGATTTTCCTACAAGACTTTATTTTAAGAGAAAGGCACTGAAAAGCATGGGATATAACTTCTTCCATTACACTTCGGTAACAACATGTTTCAAGAAATTACATTTTTTAATTAAACTACAACAGGCGTGGAAACTTCTGAAAGAAGAAAAAAAGAAAATGTCACATAAACACGTGCATACGAAAACATAATAAACTCGAGTAGGTAAACATTAACAAGACAGATCTACATAGTAATCACAGGTACAAAAAAACAAACAGTCGGAGCTGCACGTCATGACTGTGACAAGAAACCTCTGCTGACAAAGTGTTTTGAAACCATGTTTTCAAAGAATAAAACAAATTGATATAAATTGCACACATTATTAAATTTGCTTGATAACATTCCTCAACATATACCTACAACATTGTTCATATAAAAACCGGCCAAGTGCGAGTCGGACTCGCGCACGAAGGGTTCCGTACCATTATCTATAAAAACTGCAAAAAAACCACGTTTGTTGGCATGGGAGCCCCCTTAAATATTTATTTTGTTCTGTTTTTTAGTATTTGTTGTTATAAAGCAACAGAAATACATCATCTGTGAAAGTTTCAACTGTCTAACTTTCACGGTTCATTATATACAGCCTGGTGACAGACGGACAGACAGACAAACAGACAGACAAACAGACAGACAGACAGACAGTCAGATAGACAGAAAGATAGTCAGACAGACAGACAGACGGCGGCGGCGGAGCCTTAGTAATAGGGTTCCCGTTTTACCCTTTGGGAACGGAACCCTAAAAATCACTAATATCAAAACAGAAAAGTTATCATCGCCAAAAGTTTTTGTGGACGCAATATCAGTATAAAACTAAGTTTCTCTACCCTTAAGATTCGTATAACTTTCCTAATACTTCGACGAGATTATACCCACTCAGCCGTATGTTATACTCAACAATATATCCATATAATAATAAAAACGACAATTCTCTTTTATTTGTTGCATTAACTTCTACGGCAATAGTAAACTAATATGTAATATTTCTGGTTATTAATTCTGCTCAATAAAATCGAATTGTATTAAGATACTTTGGAATATGGGAATAATAAAAGTTGTTTTGTCGATGGTCGTACGGTAGATGGCTCATTTATTTTATATTGGCTATACTTAGATAAGTCGTCAAGTCAAGTCGTCAAGTCTTCTCGTCGTCAATGCCGCAGTGTTTGAAGACTAAGGTCTTCAACCAATGCGTCCTGCCCGTTATGACATACGGTGCCGAAACGTGGACACTAACAATCAGTCTGGTCCACAAATTCAAGGTCACTCAGCGTGCTATGGAGCGGGCTATGCTCGAAGTTTCTTTAAAGGATAAGATCAGGAATGAAGTTATCCGAAAGAGAACCGGAGTTACCGTCATAGCCTGCAGAGTAAGCAAGCTGAAGTGGCAGTGGGCTGGCCATGTTTGTCGAAGGACCGATGGCCGGTGGAGCAGACGAGTCCTGGAGTGGAGACCGCGTATCGGCAAGCGTAGTTTGGGGTTTTTTTTTTTTTCAAGTTTTTTTGTTTTGTTTCCCAGCTAGATGGACCGATGACCTTAAAAAGGTGGCTGGGACAGACTGGATGCGGAAAGTGGAGGACAGGGTGTTGTGGCGCAGCCTGGGAGAGGCTTATGTCCAGCAGTGGACTGCTGTGGAATATTTTTTAGTACCTACCTAACTGGGGGCCTAAAATGGACGCTTTGGCAGAATCATAATATGATCTGCCTACAATTCATATCCCGCAATTCATCTGTTTGACAGTTGTATGGAGTTTCGTAAAATGGTCCACAAATTATGAATTGCTTTAATGAAGTCTAATGTCAAATAGCAGCTGTCAAACAGATGAATTGCGGGTTTTATGAATTGTACGCGAGATCATATTACGAATCAAAGTGTCCATTTTAGGCCTCCTGGCCCAAGTTGTATAGGTAGTCAGCAACAAAAGTCGATTAACACTACTTGTACTGCCAGTGACAGTCCCGTCAAAATCGGTCCTGCCGTTTCTGAGATTAACCGGAACAAACAGACAGACAGCCAAAGACTTTTTAAATTGTTTTTTTTTTTAATTATGTATTGTATATACTTGCTTATGAATTTCCAGACTTCAATTTTTAACCGACTTCTAAAATGGAGGTGGTTATTTGTTTTTTTATTGTATGTTCACCGATTTCTCCGTCAATTGTAAACCGATTTTGAAAATTATTTTTTTGTTTGAATGGGTATGGTCCCAAAGTGGTTCTATTTTCACCAAGTCAGAATCTGATGATCCCATGAAAATCGAGGGAAATCCTAAAATTTTATAGGCACACCTATAGCGATTTGGGTATTTTTGATAGTAACTCGTGCATTCGCGCTTGGAAAGCACCATTTGGTAAAGTAAAACTGATGATGAAGACCACAGATGGCCACCAGAACTAATTAATAATAAGTATTTCACGGGTTGCGATTCAATTAGGTACTTCGATATGGTTGCTAAGCCATTTATGCTCGTCACAATGTGTATCGTGAGTGGCAGTTCTCCTGGCATCGGGAAAAGCAATATTTTGTAAAAGGTGATGAACAGTTGACATTAGGCTATTGTAACTAGGATAAATTACAAACTGATCCACTAAAAAGTGAAAAATAAAATCTTTTTACAAAAACAGACACTGAAAAATAACTTTAATTTCGGAGCCGGTGGCTAAGAAGTCCAAACTTCCAAAGACACCGACTACCGAAATTAAAGTTATTTTTCACGTTGAAGTGTTTTATTTATTTGTATAGATGTATAATGGCAGAAATAAATAGTACCTAGTAGTAGTTAGTTTATACGAATAGTTGTTAGAGTGTAAACAATAAATAAGCCTTAGTTTACAAACAATGTGATCTCTAAACACCAGCAAGATAAAACGTTGTAAAATATGTCGCAACCGGAGACCATAAAATGAAAAAAAATAAAAACCACAATAGGTTCAACTCGAAACTGTCACATTGAATTATTTGCATACCATTACGAGTATAGGGGACGCGGTCCGAATACTTCTCATTCCAGTAGCAGCCTTCGAATAATTCACTCAATGTTTCTTTTTTAAACGGGCCGACGTCAATTAAAATAACGTCGGATTTTTTTCGGTTTCCCCAAAAAGTGTTGGATCGGCGACACGGCTTTTGAATCTTTCGGCGCGATAGGCACATTCTACAGGTGCAATGTCTGCTGGTGGCCAGCCGTGTCAACCTAGTGGGCCAAAACAATATTTATTTATCCTTATATTTCCTTCTCAAAGAAATTTCAACCTTATTCTTTAAACGACAAAGAGCATGATGACCTGCAGTGGCGTCGTAAATATTTTAGTCACCAGCAAAAAAACTCAGGGTTAAAATAATGGAGCATTTTACTTGGTTGGAACTCTTTTGACCCTTATCTGCTGAGGTGTTTAACGTGCGAACTTTATTTTTTACTTCATTCATCAAAGTCCCGACGCGACCAGTAATTAAAAGTTGATAAAGTCAAGTTTCCCCTATACAAGAGCGGATATACATATTTGTGTGTTTTACGTAAAATTAAAAAAGAGGGATTTATAATTTTATATTTAAACTCTGTGGTGTTTGATGAAAACATTAATTTCCCACGGGGACTGTACGCGGTTTATTATTTCATGAAAGGCGAACATTAAATTTAGTTTAAGGGTGTTGTTATAGTAAAAAATAGGCGCAGATAAAACAGGTCCTTTTATTAAGAACCGAGAACAATTAGGTTGCATATCAAGGCGGACGCGGAGATCTAAAAAGCTGGGAATAACCTAATTTATATTCATACTAGCTGCGCCCCGCAGTTTCACTCGCGTAAGTCTCGATCCCGTGGGAATAAAAGCCTATGTCTCCATCCAGGGTGTCAGCTGCCTCCATACATGTCCAGCCGTTTGAGCGTGAAGAAGTAACAAACATACACACACACTCACAAACTTTCACCTTTATATTATTAGTGTGATTACTAAACATACATATATACCATTAGCGACTCCCTTTTTTTTTTTTTTTTTGGGTGGGAAATCATCAAATATCTTCTCCCGCTCTGGGCGGAGCGGGAGGGCGTGTCAGACTTTTACTGACTAAAACCCACCCGTATTCCTTCCGTTGCCTGTGTGCCAGGGCCACGATATCCCTTTCGGACAAACTCGCAACCCCGGCAGGCATTGGTCCTAACGGACCCCGTCAGTTTGTGCTGACATCTCTTTGAGGCGCGCGTGGAACACAACGCGCCGTCGACCCGGGCCTGGTCCTTATCGGACGGCGAGCTACCCATCGCTCACCGTCCGCAGGCCCATTAGCGACTCCCTGAGGTTGTATTTAAGGATATTTTTAAATATCTACCTACCTACCTGGATCTTTTCGTAACCTTCCTTTTGCATGGACTAAATCTTCATCTTTTGAATGAAAGAAAGAAACATCTTCTCCTTGACACGTAGGAGGACATCTAAAAAAGGCAAGTGTTATTAAATCCTTTTTGCAAATGGTAAATAAATAAATGTACAGATATTTTATGACCATCATTCTAAAGCTTGATTACTCTCCTTGCCATGACGTCACCATTAGCGACTTCATCAATTATTCACTCAAATTCTTACATATCGAATTCGCGAGGGTTAACAAAATTTGCATACATACGCGTGCCTATCTATACCTAAAAATCTGTAGTAAGACAATGTATTATTAATCTTTAATTTACTTTATTAGCACACTCCCCTACGTGGTGCAGACACCCTCACCCAAGGGATTTGCACGAGAGCGAAAATTTAAATTTGAATGACCCTCGACAATCACCTATAGTCAGAATTTTGGTACATTTACCTACGCAAGTAAACATAGACGGTTTTTTATTTGCCTAAGAAAGGGTTTATTTTTGAATAATGAACTGATTAATTATGGCCCAAATTGGTTAACAGAGAGGACCAATTATATCGCTTCCTGCTAACCAAACATTTTGGTGATGCATGTCGGCAGTTAAATAAAAACAGCCGCACGGGTCGATCGATCAGATTAAGCTACGCGTGCCGCGATCGGTCCGTGGATGGGTTACCATCATTACATATCAAGACCCCCCCCCCCCGTGCCTCGAAAAGCACGTTAAGCCGTTGGTCCCGGCTGTAATTTGTAGATCTTTGACAGTTGTTACGGGTCGTCAGAAGCCCGAAAGTCTGACAACCAGTCTTACCAACGGGTATCGTATTACCCAGTTAGTGGGTTGTGGAAGTCAGATAGGCAGACGCTCCATGTAAAATACTGGTATTCAGCTGCATCCGGTTAGACTGGAAGCCGACCCCAATTTACATTTGCATTAGTTGCCAAGCGTGGCGATTATGGCAACGCCCTTCCCCTCCTCCTCTTGGGGGAGGCCTATGTCCAGCAGTGGACGTCTTTTATAACTGGATATCATCAAAACAAGAACGTTTCCCAATGCAAAACATTACTGTTGAAAAATATCAGCGTCCGATATATTTGCCTGATACATGCTGACCTGGACTCCATTTGGTGCAACCTTGAGATGCACACCACACTCTGTATGTCCTTTATTTCATTGAAAGTATGTATAATAACTTCAAAATAGGTTTTTTTTTAAATTTATTTGTATTAAGCACACCAACAGCACAGTCACTTACAATTCTAATTAAATAACACCTAAATTGGCATTTCATCAAGCAATTAATAGGTATTCATGACAATAGCTTAAGAATATTAGAAACAAAGAGAAAAATAAAAAGTGGGACTAGTAGATCTAAATCTAGAACACTACAAAAAAAAAAAACAATTTGAGCTACACAGACGTGCACTCTTCTGCCAGGGTTACGAGCCTGTCCGAAAGGGATATCGTGGCCCTGGCACACAGGCATCTGAAGGAACACGGTGGGTTTTAGTCAGTAAAAGTCTGACACTCCCTCCCGCTCCACCCAGAGCGGGAAAAGTTATTTGATAATTTCCCACCCAAAAAAAAAAAAAAAAGACGTGCACTCTTCGCACTGTTTAAATAGGGAACGCCTGTATGAAGCGAAACTCATGGAGAAAATATCGATAGGGTCATCTGTCAAATTGGACCTTTCATTATACTGCCTTGCCATACGTGTTAATGCCATGCTATTAAATGTGGTATTTAAGATGGATGTAGGCAATTAAAAAGTACGATAATGACGCTTACTACTTTGGCTATATCTAAAGTTTAAATATTTTACCAAATATACGTCTATGGAACCGTTTATAATTTTATGGAGTAAGACAGAATGGTTACGTCTTTCTTTTAAGCTAATCATTAAAAAGAAAAAAAAAAAAAAAAAAAAGAGTATTCTATTCTATTCTATTCTATCATTTTAAAGTGCCTTAACCTGTCATTGTAATCACGCAGAGATCGGAATAGGTAGAGCTAATTTACCTAAACTTCGAGGAAGAAAGTAACATAGAGTGCATAATTCCTTCTCTAAAATCCCGGAATAATTATATTTATAATTATTATATAATTATATTTGGGATTTATTGTATATTATCTGCAGTGATATAATAAAAGCATCAATGCAGAGACGAATAAAAACAGAAGAAAGTCCATTCGGACCAGCTCCTTTATTACGACCTAACTTTTTGATGCTATCTCTAACGTCATTTATAGTAGTGCCAATGGAAGATGTACTGTAATTAAACGAGGAGCAAACTGGAAACAAGTTACTAGTAGTATATTGGCTCCTTGTTGGTAATTTATTAGTATTTGAGAAATTTGTTGTCATTTCATCATCATCATTTCAGCCGAAAGAAGTCCACTTCTGGACATATGCTTCCCCCAAGCACCGCCACTTTGACCGGTTCTGCGCTCCCCGCATCCTGCGGATTTCTGCGGCCTTCACGAGGTCATCGGTCCGTTTGTTGTCATTTAATTACGCTTTATTTGAGAACTTTTTGTCATTTAATTGTGCTTTTGTCTTTTGTGTGCACAAAATAAACGATTTAACTATCGCTCTATCTATCTACATCTGTGTCTTCCCACCCACACATGACATAAGAAAAATACAACAAAAATAAACAAGTAATACTATCACTAAGGTAATGTATACTATAATCAAGTGTCACCAACCTTGACACAACTCTTGAAGTAGTATCGCGTGACAAAAGATAGTACGTCGATTATATTATGGCAATGAAAAATAGAGATACTGAAAGTAGGTCTGTTGGTATTAGTAATACGAACATAATAGAAACATTCAATATTATGAAGTTAATTTTATTATTGCTTAATGGAAACAATCAAAACATAATATCACTTCTGTATTCCCTGAAGGGTTAGGCAGCGAAGCAAACAAAACAATCATTTGTAATATTATATTTCATTAGTAAATTTCTGACAATTTAATAACTTGACAAAACCTCTAACTCCTTCAAGAATAGTATTTTTTTAAAGAAAATAATCTATATTATTTTCCCATGGTTTTTAATAGCAAGTTGGACATTTTCGATGAGTTTGATTTACAAAGCCGACTTTTCTCTATGTACTGTTTAAAAGATTTTCCTTGCTTGCTTTTAATATCGTACCTATTGTCTTTGCTGAGGTAAATAAGCTACTAAGACTGTCGCCTATCCTTTGCCTAAGCGAAGAAATATAGTCCACTGTGCATATTATATACATTTTCATTCTCATTACTTACATTAAAACACAAAGTACAGCACTTTGTTGTACTCTTATGCAAATATTCAACGAGTAATGAGAAGCTAAATGCATGCAATTTAAAATAGGCAAGATTACTTCGGTAGTAGATCAGCGGGGTAGTGCCAAAAAGATAAGGGAGAACATGGGAGCCAGGATTAAGAATGAATAGGAACATGCACTTACGGGAAACTGGGTTTGTTTGGTGAATTTTAAATGTTGTGTACTAATTCGTCGACGAATAGTTGGTATGTCGAGCACAGAGGTTGGAAAGGTAAAAATTAGTGTTAAGTTATGAGTTCATCATGGGTGTTAATGAAGAATTTAAACTCGATATTACTGCACAAAATGGCATTGGCCTTCAAGACTTAAAATATTGTAGTTTAGTGAGTTGACCATCGAAATTCTATTTTAGTAAATATTATTTTTCAAGTTGATCTTCGCAAATCTAATAAAAACAAAACTGAAACAGAAAATCCATTTACAAAACAAAAAAAAACCCAAGAAGCTCATAGTCAAACACAATTATCTAGAATTTGACGATCAAATAAAGTTTCAGGACGAAAGAATAAGATTTAATATAAAAAGGAACAATAAGCCTTTGAATATTAAAGCGAAAAAAACAGCATTGAATTGGTGAAAACACAGCATAAGTTCAAAAGGCAAGTCATTAGGTGACGGCCAAAGAAATGTTCGGGTTGTAATGAGCTAGCTGGCGGCGATTAAGACGTACAAACTTGAACCAGCCCTGAGACAACGACCGACGTGGAACACGGAACATACATTTTTGGATATGACCGCAAGTCACAAACGGTACTGACTTAGAAAGCGAACGTTCCCGTAAGCAAAAAAAACATTGGATAGTTTCTTCAACATCCTTTTTCATAACGAAGTGACAGTCTCGGCTTTAACAAGCCATGCTCGCTAGGTTCTTCTCGTGAAGGTTCATAATTTCAATTTGGAACTTAATTGCATCTTCTGTGATGTATTATTGTTTTCAGTCGTGTTATTCTAATACAGGTGAACACAGATAGCTATTGCTACCATTTAACTTGATACTTTTGATGAATATGTTCCTGTGTAACATCTTCAGCAACATCGTCTTCAAATGAATGCTCTCCATTTTCTTCAAATTAGACATCTTCAAAGTATAATGATTATTTACCATATCCAATAACTGAAAAATATTCTGACATCAGCACACCTCCCTACTCCTATTTACCGAAAACTTTTCCGTCGTAGCTAATTTATTTTCCAACTAAATCTTATAAATTCGGGCTCGCGAGCGACTTGCACGCGATCTCAGTCAAACTTGACTTTTTGATAACGCCATTATATTATATCGTAGATTTATTTTTGTTTTATCTACGTTTGGAATTCAATTAGATATTATTTCTTGGCTTAATTGTATTTGTTTATTTTGTGGCGCGGCTTTGAGATTAGGTACCTAAAAGTATTGAGTATTTTGTGCACTATTATAACCTGCTATTAGGTCTCTTGCATACGATCCTAGGTTCCTAACAAACGTGGTTTTAAAAAAAATACCCGTTTATGCAGCTTTTATAGTAACTACAAACTGTGAAGGCACCATTAAAATTCACTCCAACGTATTCAAAAATAATAAAAATTGTATGTTTACGAAACTTTTTACGATCTTAGGATACGTGATATTCCTGGGACTTGAAAATGTTTCTTTGACAAATTGATAACCTGAATAAGTAAGACAATGTATAAAGTCAATCGTTATTAATCTAGTTAACAATACAATATAAATGGTTTTTATTTTCACGTAGAGCTATAATCACTGTTACTTGAACTGGAATCATTCAAGAGCTCTAAGAGCGTCTTTAAATTAATACTAGATGAAGATATCCTTTGTTTGGGAATTTTCATTTAACTAGAAGAAAAGCTAAAACAATAACACTCGAGAATACCTGAAAACCTAAACGTATAGAAGATTAATTATTCCTATAAAAACTTCGAATGGATTTCGCGGAATTCGCCGCCGAAGCAGACCATTTAAATTAGCCCGATAACTTGAAACCCGAATGAAAAGGGTTTAACCAGGAGAGTTCCAATTAGTTTGCTGTTATTTTTCCATTCCGTTCGGTGGTATCAAAAACTAGGTCGGTTGGGAATCGATCATTTATAACATTTTGAGGACAATTTAAAGTTGGTTTTAGTTTTACATTTTGGGTTAAAACTAAAACTTCCGGTTAATTCGATTTATTCTGCAAAGCAATTCAAAATGTAGTTACAAGCTTTAATAATCTAAATTCTAAACTTTTTATACATTTGTGTGTGAATGTGTAATTAAGATTTAATACTAGAGCAAAAAAAATAACAGATAACCTTTTTTAGACAGTTAAGTGGTTTGCAGAAAATATTTACGACTCTATCACGGCTGTTTACGTTTCACAAAACCACAATTTCGTCCAAGAATTTTCCCGCCATGCTCTACCGCACAGTAAACAAAAATGATTGATTATCTATCTATTAATTACAACAATATTTGCTACCATCATTCATACTGACTTAATACAATAGACCTTCTGAAGTTTGCTCAATTTCACAACTGTTTTAAGAACTCTTGTTACCAAATTGACTGTGGCAGTCAAGTATTTTAATTTAATCGGTTCTCAGGTATTGTTTCTTACTAAGCTATTGAAAACTTCGAGTTGATTTATTTTAATTAAAGTAAAGGTTTATAGAGGCTTGTTCAGTTCTGCTCAGACATCTGGAATAAGTAGCTTTAGGGTTTAAATACTTTGTTTATTGAACAGATAATTCGATTGATTCTGAGCTTGATTAAAGAATATTATGAATATGAAAAATCATCTTTTAAAGAACTCAACACTATTGACCAATAAGATGCTTTTTTCCCAGCTATTAGTAGATGCTTTTACATAGGTCGCTTAATACACGTAGATTAAGTGGGAAAACAAGACAAAGTTTCCCTAAGGGGTTGCAGCCCTGCAGCAGGCTGCAGACGCATGAACTTGAAACTAGCCATAAAATAAAATTAATGAGAAAGATGACTATGTACATTGCACATGCTAATTAGCAAGCTCAGGATCGTCACCTACGATGTCTAAAACAAACTTGAAATTCTACACTTAACTGTCTAGATGCCTATCTGCTGTCTACTTAAGGTGAAAGTATTTTTTAAATGTTGTGAATTTTTATGTTTATCCTAATCCTAACTAATATTACAAATGCGAAAGTGAGTTTTTAAGTTTGTTACGCTTTCAAGATAAAACGGCTGATCGGATTTGGATATAATTTGACACATGGCGATGACCTAATTAATTAAGACATAGGATTATTTTTATCCCGGTAATATGTGTCCATGGGATTTCCGACCCCCACGCGTGAAGCGGCGGGCAAAAGCTAGTAATTCGTTAGACTGACCTGCAAATTGCAAAAAACGCAAGAATAATTGAATTTCGCGGGCTACCCTGACGCTTTCGCCTCACCACAGTTGTAACCCGCGAAATTCAAATTTTCTTACGTTTTTTGCAATTTGCAGGTCAGTGTCGTTATATCTTGATCAAAATATGATTCGCGACCATAACAAATATGTATTTACAGAAATATTATCAAAAGAGTCTCTCCCTAATCTACTAGGCTACCACTGCGGACGTATTTTGAAGTACCCACACATAATTAAAAAGTAAAAGTTACCACAAATAAAAACCACGAAAAAATAATACAGTAAGCACTGTTATCAGCTAATGAATATTTGATTAAGTGCCGCCATCAAATGAAAAGTAAACTCCTCAAGTAATAAAAAAGTTGAGACTTTATCGAATCGTTCCGACACTAATACGCCACGCGATGATAACACTAAGCCGATTATCTTGAGTAATTAAATCACATTTTTATTAATATTTCACACGTAGTATTTTTTTCTAACGAATAAAGCACTGTGATTAACCCTGATATGTGAGGTGAACTTTAATGCTTTTGAGCATGCAGTTTGTAAGCTCGTAATTAAGAGCAGAATTATTGTTATAGTTCAACTTTGTTTTGTTGTTGTGTTGGTTAATTAGAAACTGCCTAATCTTGTAAGGAATTGCATGCCTGTGTGATTTAGGGAGGATTGTAGTTCGTTTTTAATCCCAGAGACTAAATTGACATTTTAAATGATTGTTGTTTATTTTTAGGGTTCCGTACCTCAAAAGGAAAAAACGGAACCCTTATAGGATCCCTTCGTTGTCCGTCTGTCTGTCTGTCTGTCTGTCAGTCTGTCAAGACCATTTTTCTCAGGAACGCGTAGAGGTATCAAATTGAAATTAATATCAAATACGTAAGTCTATGTTCCCTTGAAGCTCTAAAAAAATCAAGCTTCCAAGTCAACGCAATAAGAAAATACGGCGATATAAGCAACATTATTGCGACATATTTCGATACTCGCAAATAAATCAAAACCTATAGGGTACTTCCCGTTGACCTAGAAACATGAAATTTGGACAGACGCAAGGTCTCATAGCACAAGTAAAGGAAAAAGTCTGAAAATTGTTAATTTGTAGTTTTATCACATGAAAAAAACATTTTTTGCGATTACAAACTTAAATTTTCAGTTGGAAAATTGACCGTGGCGTTTATCGATGTATGGGAGAACATGTTTATCAACTACAATGTTAAGTTTGTTTTAAGGATAAATTCATCCTAACTACGGAACCCTTCATTGTGCGTAGTCCGACACGCACTTGGCCCGTTTTTTTTTCAACTTGGAGTTGCACCTGTCAAATCTGGAATTAAAATATTAACTTTCATCTGAAGGAACACGGGTGGGTTTTAGTCACTAAAAGTCTGACACGCCCTCGGGTGGAGCGGCACCCAGAGCGGGAGAATTTATTTTAAAAATACTTGGGTTAGGACTCACGTTATATTTATATATTTTTAGGGTTCCGTACCTCACGAGTGAAATACGGAACCCTTACAGGATCACTTCGTTGTCGGTCTGTATGTCTGTCAGTCTGTGAAGAACCTTTTTCTCAGCAACGCGTGGAGGTTGAAATTACATCAAATACGAGAATCATTAGATTAATACGTGAAGCGAAAACTTTGTAAGTACCGCTTTTTCCGAAACTTACGCGAACGGAGGAGTATAGCACAAAGTTTATATGGATGAGGAGTGCAGAAAGCAAATATTTTTATATCATATGCATTAGAAATAAATTAAATGAATAAAAAAACATTTTTGTGCATTTTATGTGCCTTTTAGATTTGAAATAAAATAATTTGACTTTGAATTTAAGCTTTTTATGTGTTAAATGATAGTAGTATTAATTTGTAAGCTACAAAGTCTTGTAGTAGAACAGAGCAGTATGTACAATAATATGTTAGCTAGTATTGTAGTAAGGGATAAATAAATACATGGTATTTATTTGGTATAGTGGCGTGTGCTAGCTAACATAAGGCAAATAATTTAATTTAATGTTGTGTTGCGTAATGCAAATTATTTTACATTTCATTGTATAGATTCAAGTTTTATATCTGAACAGACAGCTGTGCTGCTGGGGAGTTTGTTGCGCCACTTCTTATTCCCAGCTAAAGCACTAGGAAGTGGTGAAGGGTGGCCGTTTTTGGGGGACTGTCTTATGTAATTTTTGACGTTCGCAAAGTGCTGATTCTCAGCCCAGCTTGAATAAATGACTTTTGATTTTGATTTTACAGGATTCAATTGGGTAGGTATTACCTAGCAGTATAAAAAACGGTCTTAGAACTTAATTGTGATTTTTGATCTTAAAAATCTTTCCCAATTTACTTGGTACAACCATAATATCGCCGAAAAAATAAGTTCATAGACAAGCGACTGCAGTCACACCACATAAAATCTTCACGCACCACACATGACATTGATAAACAAAACGACAAACGACAAATTAAATTCTACGTTTAAACTTTTTATTCCTTATGGTCGGATGAACAATAAAGTAATGAAGCAGACTGGGCGGTGGCGACGTGGAGGCGAGCCGTCGACAGTTCTTATGACACCCCTTATCTGTGGGCACACGCGATATGTGTTTGGTTAAAGTTAACTAGTTTACCTACGGAACGGACTTTTGTATTTTTTTTTCTGGGTTAAAAAATAAACGTGGCCGTTTTCATTGAATTTTAATTAGACCGTGTGGCAACAGTGATGTTTTGTTTTTTTTTGGGCCGTGAAAAATTCGGTATAAATAATTTTTGCAACAAAAATAATGTTTTGACTTCGGTTTAAAAAATATCAGCTGTCATTAATATGCACATATTTTTCCCTAAAATGACTGAATTAATATTTTATTGTAAAAAGAATACCATGAGGTTTACGTAATTTTGGTTTTATCTTTTCAATTAAGAAAAAAATATATAATACGCAATCACAATTGCCAGTAACATCATAAATCACGCATTAACTTTAAATAAAATCCCATAACAGCACGAAAAATCTCACCATAGAAACTTTCTCACGCGTTAAACCCATCAATAACGAATGAAGAAAAATTTAAATGAACTAAAATAGTTTAGCCTGCAATTGAAGGCCGAAATCCAAACAAACTCGTATAAATCAGTGTTTATTGCCCATTCAAATATCTACAACGCTAAAACGCGTCACGTAACTCAGTTTTACTTTACTTATTGTGGCTTTTCGCCGTATAACGTTTGCGTTGCCATGAAACTAGGATTTTTGAGGAAGAACTGTAACGTTATTTTGCAAAACCTTCTTGAAATGGATTTGCATTTTTAGGGTTCCATAGTCAACAAGGAAACCTTATAGTTTCGCCATGTCCATCTGTCTGTCAGTCCCCGGCTTAGTTCAGAGACTTAGTACTTGAAAGCTGTAATTTGGTATGGGTATACATATTAATAACACCGACAAAATGTATAAATAAAATCTTAACAATTTTTTTTTAGGGTGCTTACCTCCCTTACACGTAAGATGGGGTTTATTTTTTTCGTCTCGTCCATGATGTGGGACTTCGTTGGATAGGCCGTTCAAAAACATTGTAGGTCTGCGAGGACATCATTTTTCGATTCGGGGATCCGTTTACGTAATAAAAACGCTACGCTACGCTTTAAAGTGCTAATTTTTGTTATAGTCAAAAACTGCTACTAGTTTCAAAAGCTGGCAACCCTGCCAGCTAAATGGTTGTTTTTGGATACGTGAAAAAAATCATGACAGTAACTAATAATATAACGAAATTAAAAGGAAAATTATGACAAGTCACTTGTAAACACACAACACACAAGTTATCGAGTAATAGTCGACCAACTTACATTTGCAGTTTGAAAGAGTCAAAATTGACCGTAACGTATATCGATCTAAAATTATTTTTCTTTCTTTCTTTCTATCTATGTGAGAACATGTTTTTCAACTACAATGTTAAGTTTGTCTTTGGGATAAATTCACCCAACTACGGAACCCCTCATTGTGCGTGGTCCGACACGCACTTGGCCGGTTTTTTTTTTTCCTTTTATAAATGTATAAAACAATGTACCAAGCGAGAATTAAAAAAAAGATTGTCCAGTAAAATATTTACATACGTACGTGTAATATTGATTATATTACAATACTTAGAATTAAATTCAAATTGTGACTATTAATTTTGCATAGTTTTTCCAAAATGTTCCAAGATTCTAACAGCTGCCATTCTGAGTACTAAAAACTGGCCAAATAATTTCTCAAGTGTACATGAAACTAACCTTGATAATACAACTCTAGGCACTACCAGAAAAACTATTTTCAGTCTCACAAAAAAAAACTAGGAATTTCCTCCAATCATCCAAATTAAATAAAATGTTCCGAAACCAACATTTTTCGATTACATTTCCCTTTTAACAAGAAATTGGGTTGCCCAATCTCTTTCGGTATAAACGCCAATTGTGATTATCTTTCCAATTATAAAATAATAGTGATTCGTTCGCACTTAATCCCTCTATGGTGCAAACTTATCTGTCCGCTTTATAGTTTTCGTGCCTCGAGCAAATAATAATAAAGTTGGTCGCGCTGCACAAACGGACATTGTGACCACGTTGTGGTCTGTACAGTTTTACGGTTATACATCAACGTTTTAACTTTTTGCCTCGTACTGATTTCAAGTTCAGTTTTAAGTGAGTAAAGTGTTTACTGATCAAAGCCGGATTATTTGTTTACCAAACGTAACTGTTGGTACCTACTTAAATAATAATGACTAACACGTTCTCTCAAAAGGTTTTGCAGCCAAATTATAGGTAGGTCCTGCCGGGGTTGCGAGTTTGTCCGAAAGGGATATCGTGGCCCTGGCACACAGGCAACGGAAGGAACACGGGTGGGTTTTAGTCAGTAAAAGTCTGACACGCCCTCCCGCTCCACCCAGAGCGGGAGAAGTTATTTGATAATTTCCCACCCAAAAACAAAAAAAAAAAAAAGCCAAATTATAGGTACCTATGTGCAGTTCTAAATGATGAAGATGCTTCCAAACTAAGTTACGCAGCCTACGCGGACATTCGCGAGGCTATTTGGATGATAGCGAAAATTAAATCAAAGGATAAAACTAGGAATGTAACGGAGGCCATCTTAGCGGAGGCGAAGGTGGTTATTTTTTTGCTAAATTAAGCATTATTTGATCAAATAAAAATCGACCTATTGGTAATAATTATAAACAAAACTTAAAAGGAGCAAGCAAATTTTAACTACAAATAGTTTTGCGCATTTGTCACCTTTTAGGCTATTTCTTGGTGGTTCAGAAATTTTGTCGGTTCCATTAAACAGTTGCTCACTTGGTCCTAAACCTGGAGGTGGCGCTGCAAAAAGCTTAGGAGCAAAATCTTGAAATTTCTAGTTACGTCTCCATCACATTAAGGGTCTACGCTTAGCTGAAACCGATTTTCTTAAGGCCTCCGTTATAACTTAGTTAAAAAACATGTAGACGCGGATACGGAGGTGTAATCATAAACGATTTCTTGCGGAAGTTCCGCATTTGTGGATGCGCGGTTTCGTTATAACCCTAGATAAAACACTGGAATTATTTGCCTTAAAAAGGCTCACAAATGTTACAGACAAAAACTCCTATTTGCTAATTCCAGATCTCAAATTTTTCTACGGTCTTTATGGTACATGGAAGGGCCTTTATTAAAGAACAGGATAACTCGTAAAATCTTCTGACATTTAATTAAACGTATAGTAAATATACACAGAACTGGTACACTAAATAACCAGGGTACAAGGGCACATCAGATCTGTCGAGTTTTACGCTCATTTTCCCTTTACGGTGTAAGCAGATCTCCTAGCAGCATTAAAGGCAAGGCGCCACATCAAACAATGAACTTACGTTAAGATTTTATTACTGGTTTTATTGTGTAAGCTTATATTGAGCACTAAATCTTTCAGATTTGTAGGTACGATGAAATCACACCATAGGGTTTGATTTCATCGTGTGGTTTCTCTAAAAAGCCTGTTTCTTCCCAATCAATCAATCTGCCTAGCCTTTTTCCAACTATGTTGGGGTCGGCTTCCAATCTAAATGGATGCAGCTGAATACCAGTATTACCAGTATTTTACATGGAGCGACTGCCTATCTGACATCCACAACACAGTAACTGGGTAATACGATACCGACTGACTTTCAGGTTTCTGACAACCCCTAACGACTGTCAAACATTCACGAATGACGGCCGGGACCAACGGCCTAACATGCTTTCCGAGGCACGGATAAGTTTCGGTATTGAAGATGGTCACCCATCCAAGGACCAACCCCGGCAAGCGTAGCTTAACCTGATAAATCTACCCGTGCGGCTGTTATTAGTTAGCCACGAGCTCCTTACCCTATTTCTTCCCATGGGTGCAGTTATGATACGTGAGTGGAGATTAACGAAATACAGCTGACAACAGCTATGCATTTACAAAGAAAGAATGATTTAGTCCATCTTTAGTGTGAAAAAACCGGGAAGTTGTTGACAATGAAGGGTTCCGTAGTTGGGATGAATTTATCCCAAGAACAAACTTAACATTGTAGTTGAAAAACATGTTACCCAAACATTCCAACTGCAAATATAATTTTTTACGCACAATATTGAGTGATACTTATACCACGTTATTTTAAGACCATACACTTTTTATAGGTTTCCTGTAATCTATTAGTACAGAACTATTCTCTGTATTTTTTTAGGCTAGGTTCAGCAGCAGTTTCGGAGATAAAGGGGGAATGGGCAATTTTCATCTATTTTCTGTAATAACTTAAAAAAGAATTATTTTAAAATAAAATAAAAAGTATATTTGCAATCCTCATAACGATTCCTTTCATTTGATACGTCATACGGTCATCAAAACAATTTTTTTAATTTTCAAACTTTTCCCCCAAAAGTGAATCCCATATTCAAAATTCATTTATTTACGTTACATGTTCATCTTTGGGTCACTGAAATTCACATGAGTACCTCAACTTAATCGGTCCAACAGATTCGGAATAAATCGGCTGTGACAGACGTACAGATAGACAGACACGCGCGATTCTTTATGGGTTCCGTTTTTTCCTTTTGAGGTACAGAACCCTAAAAATAAAGTAAAGTTTTTAAAGAACTCTAATTGCAAACTTTCCTGACTTAGATAACTCACCAAGAACTCACAGTAGTTACAAGAGAGCTTCCATCAGAACGATGACTCTCCAAAGCATTACTACTTTTCCGTTTTCAGAAATGAATTGTCTAGTTGATGAAAAAACGATGTACTCTGGTTTTCTTCTTAATCTTCAGTTTCATTCACCAGGAACGAAGGAAATTAACTTTTTTTGTCAAGACGTCAAATCCTTTCTCATTCAACTTAATTGCGGAATTGTAACCAGTATCTATTTGCGGAGTACATAACAGCATTATTAAATCCCTTTGACGTACGATTATTTTCCCTACTGATGTAATTGAACCCGTTACTGCTCATTATAAAATATTCCACTTTTGCAGGAAACTGTTAAGTTTAATTATTTAGGACTGTGAATGATAAACAACTATGTAATTTGCTTTTTACGCTGACTGGACGGCTACCGAATGCAAGTCCATTAAGTGAATTGGAATGGACAAATGTCTGCGTGTACCTTTGTGGCGTGGCTTGGACTCTAGTGGACTTTTTTCTGTGAAGTCGGGTTCTAAAAAAGGGCTTTTGAAATGGTAAGGATTTTTTGGGAAACTTGAATTTCTGTGAAGGCTAAATTGTGAGGTATTTTTAGAACCTCTAGCAAATAGTGAAACTTTAATTTAAAATAATCATGGTTATTTTTAGTAGCAGCTTTACTTTTATTTTTAACAAACACACAAATTAACGTAATTAATTACGTATATTTAATTTTAACGATATCTAACTAAAATATGGCGTCGAAAAATTCCTCCGCATCGCTGTCAACTGGTTGGTAATGTACCCAAGAGACTGGCGGCATTGCCACGTTGTATGGCAATGTTGAGCCTTTGGCCAAGGTAACAGCCAGCAATTGAGTCACGGGAAGTGTCAACCAGCCGTTTCGACATTTCGTTGAACCAACCTCATAGCACTCGGACCCCGCGGTCCAAGGGCTTCAACCCCAAACGGCTTGAAAATATAATTCTCGTAAGCGTTTATTATTATAATACTTAATATTGATAAGAATAAAATAAATAAAATATGTAATTCTCTTAGTGAAACTAAATAAAAGCCCATAATTAACGTAAAGAAAGAATATACTCCACCACTAATAAATTCCGCTGATTTTTCCCCAAAAATAAAATCTAGCTACTAAACTTTATTTCCATCAAAAATATTTCTAAAAAATTTGGATTTTTTTGTCATAGCCTGCAATTGAAGCGCGGACAGGGCCCCATATAAAACTATAAAAGATGGACCAGCTGGCTCGATGGGTTCGTTTTTACTGAAATTTTCCCAAAAAAATCCGTTGCTCAATTTAAATCAAACGTTTTACCTATGCAGTACGATGCAGTTTTTATAAATCGGAGAACAAATTCTTTTGGAATTTTATTAGCAATTGAAAATTTTTTGGTTTGTGAAATCATGACGGGCTGAAAAGGAGGTATCTTTAATAAAAGTAATGCATAAGGTAAAAAAAAGGGCTTTGGGTCGGTTTTATTGAGCCTTTTATTTCAATCTCAAAGTTTAGCAAAGTGTACTACCGAATCCAGGGTTCTGAACAAAAAAACAACAGTCTATGCCTAGACTGAAACATAGACCTACAAACAATTCTGAGGCTTGAAGTTCTGTAATAATTACTACAGTGCTTAGCGTAGCTCTAAAATATTCTTTGAAACCATGTATAGGCACTTAATCCAAACTCATGAGTAATTCCACTTCTATGCAATCCTACGAAGTGGCTATAATAAATTCGTGGAACGAATTCCTTCACTATTTCTATCGCGTTTATGCGAACGTGTTGCACGTCACTATTAACGTCAAAATATTTTAGCTGTGGTGAAAAAAAATGAAGATATTCAAATTAGGCTCTCATTACACTGCGGGGTTGCCGGTAATGAATTGTTTGAATAATTTGAATCCCCCACCTGAATTGTTTGTTTGTGGTTTTCAAGTGTCGTTTAATTATAATAAACGTCGTTGCAGAAGATTTATTGCTAGGTGATATCCTTGATATTATTATAATTGAAATGGTTTAAAAAAGAAACGTTCTCTAATGAGTGCTGCATTATTAAATGCTTTGATGCATATTGTAGTTTTATCAACTGTCTATAGTCACATTACAATTATTACTTAATTGCATGTTAAGGAATAGGAATAACTTTCCAACATAGATTTTCTTTTACAATACCCAGAATTTAGCAACTTTTTATGAAACATTTTAATTGCAAAACTTAGTATTATTAAGTAATTCTTGTACATAAATTAGTGTTATGACTATTTTTACGAACGTAAAACAAGTACAATAACATGTTAATAACATTGTTGAGTGTATTGTATCGTAAAAGCAAGTAATGGTAAGTAAAAAAACCTTTTACCTTATTCTGTAGTTCTCACGTGAGCTTTATGGGTTAGGACTAATCTATAAAAATAATTATAAAGAGGTAAAATTTGCGAGTTTGTATGTAGGGATACCGGCTCCATACATACTTTATTCTTCGGAACTACTGATACGAGTCAAGACAAAATTCTTTCACTAATAGGAAGCTACAGATTATATTGTATGTTATAAAAAACTTTTTACAAAAAAAAAAACAACCGACTTCTAAAAAAAAACACTACTAAGTGAAAAATAACTTTTATTACGGAAGTCGGTGTCTTTGGATCTGTATTTTACTTTTTTGCCACCGACTTCCGAAATTAAAGTTATTTTTCACTTTGTAGTGTTATTTTTTGGAAGTCGGTTGTTTTTTTTTTGTAAAAAGTTTTTTATTTTTCACTTTTCAGTGGGTCAGTTTGTAATTTATCTAATTTACAATAGCGTAATGTCAAATGCGCATCACCTTTTACAAAATATTGCTTTTCCCGATGCAGGGGCGTTAAATGTTGAGGAGTTCTCCTGGTAAGAACCAGGAGAACTGATGGTGACTTCACCATATGCATTTTGACGAGCATAAATTGCTTAGCGACCATATTACAGTGCCTAATCGAATCGCAACGGTGAAATACGTATTATTAAGAAGTTCCGGTGGCCATCTGTGGTCTTCATCATCAGTTCCACTTCACCGAATGGTGCTTTTCGAGTGCAAATGCACGAGTTACTATAAAAAATACTCAAATCGCTATAGGTAGCCGAACATATAACCTCCTCCTTTTTGGAAGTCGGTTAAAAAGGAGAAATTGCATGCGGACAAAGTCGCGGGCAGCAGCTAGTTGTGTATAAGTTTGGAAATTGCACAAGATTTTAAAGTTTTACGTAAATTTATGTACCGATATTTTATTGCATATCATACTTTATTGTCTTGCTTGGAATAATTAGGTAGGTACATAAAATGCTTATTCTCTATCACTGAGGTACCACAGATAAACAGATAATTACAAATAAAATAGAATTTAATGATTGATGGATTAAATTTTACAATTAATTAGTGAACTGGCTGAACTCAAAACGAAGTTAGGTAGGTAGATACCTAGATTCTATACCTACTATAGTACTCACTTTAAAGGCTCCCACAGACAGGCACCACGTGACTCTGTGGCGGCGTCAACATCGCCACATACGTACATAACTACCCGTCACACTGACGTCACGCAAAATCCTGCATCGCGCAAGCAGAGTTTACCGCGCGACTAGCATTTATACAACGCCCCGATATCAATAGTCGGGCAGTTGCCCACCAGACACAACACCCGTCTGGTCGGAGGATCCTCCCTTTTCTATACCTGTTCCTCATAGTCTATAACTCTAGTGGAACAATTTCTATAAAAACTTCACGGAAATTGTTTTACCGGGATCGCGTCGCGCCTCTTTCCACGAGCCTTAATGCAAGAAATAGGTTGCCCCATTTTCAAGAGCTAAAACATTTTAGTTACTCATACTTGTAGGTACCAATGTACTTTCTTTGTAATTCTTGCTTACATTTTAATTATTCTTACAGAAATACTTACGATACTATTATTGCCTCAAGTTTCACAATTACGTATAAATTGTAATAGCTAAATTGTTTGTTATTTTCGCCAAAATTAAATTCTTCATTTACTTTTACTTAATGTTTAAATGTCCAATTTATTAAACCTTCTTGAAAAACGAACGAAGACGAAAATTTTCTACGAAGAACATGGAACTCGTTTTAAAATATTCTCACTTTAATTTTTTTATCAAGTGATGAAAATCTAGGAATAGGATACTTTTATAACTTTTTATTTTGATAAAATCAAACCTTAAAACCTTTTTACTGTAATTCTAAAAAAATATAATAAAGAATTATAGACTACATTAAAATCATAATTAAACGTACTGCCTCCTTAAACCAATATATTCGCACGCCATACTGCTACAACAATATATTCACCTCATTAGGCAGACCACTGCTTTCTGATGTAGTGACGTAAAAATTATCGTTACAAAAGAGAACTCAGACTGGATGAATTGGAGATGACTCATTAAAGGTACAACCTCAGAAAACTGGGAAAACTGTTTAATCTGTCATCAATTTATAATCTACCACCTTTTTTTGGGTGGAAAATTGTCACATAACTTCTCCTGCTCTGGGCGGACTTTTACTGACTAAAACCCACCCGTGTTCCTTCCGTTGCGTGTTTGCCAGGGCCACGATATCCCTTTCGGACAAACTCGCGACCCTGGCAGGCATTGGCCCTAACGGACCCCGTCAGTTGGTGTTGACATCTCTTTGAGGCACGTGTGGAACACAACGCGCCGTCGACCCGGGCCTGGTCCTTGTCTGACGGCGAGCTACCCATCGCTCACCGTCCGCAAGCCCGCACCTACGGTGGCCAGAAATTGGCTTGCGACTACCGACGCCCGGGGCGTCTCCTGTGGCGACTAGGGGCGCGAGGACGCGAACCTTGCCTCTCCCTCACGCGTTCCGCCTCCTCCTTTGCGAGCATTACTGCTTCACAGAAGGAGACAATTTCCCATGCACTCTCGAACTGACCGACTCCTTGAAAATTCTAAAATAGGTACCTGTAAATGGTTTAATTGAAATAAATGCTTTGAGTTTGAGTTTGTAAGTTTGGATGTAAGAGGTAATCTCTAGAAGTATTGATCCAATTTAGAAAATTCTGTCACAGGCAGAAAGCTACACTACTACTGCCGAGTGTCATACGGTAAGTTTTATAGTTAATTACCACGCGGGTGAAGTCGCGGGCAGACGCTAGAAAGTACAATAAAGAAAGAAATTATCTATCTTTCCGAACGCTTAATGTTTAAGTCGTTTTCCCCTCTACAGGGCCACCCCGTGCGGCCCTGTAGAGCAACCTAAACTAAAAGAACCTTCTTCACATATCTTATGGTAGCCTTGCTATCAGACTTGCTGACTATTCAGTATACAGTATTCTTGTACAGAGCATAAGATATAGCTGTGGTATGTAAACGAGCAGCCATATGTATGTACCACAGTCCATTCATATGGCCGCTCGTTTTGACGAGAGAAGACGAAGTGGAAACTGAAATTGTTCTCTAAAGATTTTTCACTAGGTTATTCAGTAGTCCACCACGCGGGCTCAGTGTGGATTGGTAGATGTCACACATGTCTTCGAATTTTTAGTTCTAGGACATGACGGTTTCCTTACGATGTTTTCCTTCACCGTTTTGAGGGCAGTGGTGATGAAATCATTTACACAAAGTTAATGAAATAAAGTGCGCCTGTCTGGGTTCGAACCTAAGACCTACAACTCGTAAGTCTCGGTCGTTACTACTACGCCACCACTGCTCTAAGATTATTGTAATTTCAGATTGTAACTATTTACTTAACTTATTGTACCTACTACACATTTCAAGCTTCTTTCAAATAACGCGACACAAAACATTTTGACTTATGCTAATACCGAATCGAATACACTTTCAAGTTACGTATGGTCATGCAAGCACGGTGTACCACGTGACTGTTATCAAGTGCGGTCACTTAGCATATCGCTTGCTGCCGCTTTTTGTGTAGCCTAGGCGACGACGGTGTACATGGCGGCCGGTAAGGCTTGCTATTCACGGGTTAATTTTGCGACTTTTTTTTACCTATGATGTTGCCAGCTGCTTAACCTGTCTATCCTGTAGATTTCTTAATATACTAAGGTCTCCAACCAGGGCAAAAAATATTCTGCGACGGAAACTGTAGGTGGTTAAAAATGTATCAGAACGTTGTGTTCGTATTATCACTTAAAATAATGTCTCGCGGATGGTGGCTCTCAAAATGGTGAAGGAAAACATCGTGAGGAAACCGGCATATCATAGAACCAACAATTTGAAGACATGTGACATCTACCAACCTGCACAGGGACCGCGTGGTGGATTACAGCCCACTCCGTCTTACCGAGAGGAGGCCTGTGTACCAGCAGTGGGAACATTGTAGGCTGATTAGCGGATGGTGGTGCCTGTGTTGGATCATTCGGTTCCCTACAAAATGGTTGAGCGGGATGGTGGTGATTCACGCATCATGTTCGTGAACGGGCGCCGTCAGTTGAGACTGGTCATCTTGACTGCCAGAGGTTATTTTTAATCATATTTTTTGAATGGGTGCCTGCCGTTTTGCCGAAAAGATTTAGACAAAATTTCATTACCCACACAAATTTTAGCAACCTTTTTTTATACCATTGCAATATTTCGAATGATTTTAGTACGCATATTTTCATTTGGTAAAATTTTTACTTGGCAAAATATTACCAAGTATAATGTCATTATGGCATTTGGTCTTTAATCAAATGATTTATTATAGCAAACAATCTTCAGACAATAAACGTTTTTGAGCGAGCGAAGCGAGCGGTGCCGCTGCAGCGGCCGGCTTGCATTAATAGAAAAAAAGATATTATTTTTAGTAGGTTACCCAGAACTCAACTATTTAGATTAGGTTAATTTCTTCTTTAAAAAAAATGGGTAGGTTAGGTTAAAACTGTGACCTCCTACGCACGAGCCGAGCGAGCGAAGCGAGCGGTGCCGCGGCAGCGGCCGGCAAGTGCCAGAAACGACTTGCATTAATAGAAAAAAGAGATTGTTTTTAGTAGGTTACCCGGAACTGAACTATTTAGATTAGGTTAATTACTTATTTATTTTATTATTTGATTTTGCGTAAAAACTGTTATTCCAACTGCAATATTTGACTAAATAAAAAATGTTAAAAGTACTAGTTGGTAAACAAGTTATAGTTTAAACGAAAATTTGCCAAACATTAAGTTTGCGTTACAATTTTTTGTTAATAGATTTTTTGCTAAGTAATAATTTGGCAAATGAAATTATGCGAAAACATTTTTGGGAAGAAATTCCTTTCGGTCAAACAAGGGAGACCCGTTTTGAATTGATTTATTTTTTACATTTTTCTCACTTAAAGAAGCAACTGAAATAAAGTTAACTACAAATGCTTTGAGTTTGAATTTATAGCACCTAAAGTTGTTCTATATCTATATTTTGTTTTTATTTTTACAGATGAAATAACTTTAGGCATAATTTTAACCGAAATATAAAAATTAGTGCCGGTTTATTGTATTTTATTATTTGCCATGTTTCATGTTATTTCAGTAAGGAGCATTTTTTCTGTATTAGCTGACTTTCATCAGTTAGTTGGTACATAAACTAAATATTTGCTGCAGAACATAGGTTGACTGAACGCTGCCGATCAATTGGAAATTAATCGGTAAATGATAATTTCATTTTAATAGTGAGGCATCTGCCTAGCCTTTTCCCAACTATGTTGGGGTCGGCTTCCAGTCTAACCGGATGCATCTGAATACCAGTATTTTACATGGAGCGACTGCCTATCTGACCTCCACAACCCAGTAACTGGGTAACACGATATCCCTTGGTAAGACTGGTTGTCAGACTTTTGGGCTTCTGACGACCCGTAACAACTGTCAAAGATCTACAAATGAAAGCCGGAACCAACGGCTTAACGTGCTTTCCGAGGCACGGAGGAATCTTGGTATGAAAAGATGGTCACCCATCCACGGACTAACCGCGACAAGCGTAGCTTAACCTGATCGATCGACCCGTACGGCAGTTATTATTTAGCCACAAGCTCCTCTCTCCTCCTCCTCCAGGCAGACCGAAGGGGTTGCTAGTCACTGTAATAAATAATATCGAATAAGTTTAGTAGATGGAGTAGTTCTTCCGGGTAATCCTATAACTGCTTGATGTTCCAGTCGCTCATAGTGACATTCTCGCATTAAAACGCAGTTTATCAATTTACCGTCCGTCAAGTTATCGTGCGGTGCCGGACGTAAAGAATAGCACTATCCTATTTCTTCCCGTGGGTGTCGTAAAAGGCGACTAAGGGACTTACTAGAGAATGGGCAGCAGCGTTCTCTGTGCAATTTAACACCATACTGCGATCGCTAACCCGCCTGACAAGCATGGCGATTATGACACCCCCCCCCCCCCCCCCCACCCGTTTGTGAGAGGCCTATTTCCTACAGTGGATGTCTTTGGGCTGGAATGATGATAACCATCTGCCTAGTCTTTTCCCGCTTATTTATTTAATTTCGATTCATGTACCCACTTTTTTTTATGAATTATAGTGTGTTCGTATGTGTTTCATAGCGAAAGTTGTTTAGTATGTCTGGTAGAATGACCATCTTGACGGATGCAGATCACTTAATCGTCTCACTGTATTTAAGATGGACTGGTGATAGCGAATCACTGATTCATATACCTACCTAACACTTTCATTAACTGACTCGCTTTTAACTAAAACTCTTATCACTCTGCTGTTATTTCTTTATCTTTTATAAAAAGGAAAAAATTAAAGTAGCACCGTCACTAGCCCGCTTTATTTATAATACGTTTCGTGACTCCTACCTTTGTTACGTTGGAATGTCATTTGAAGTATTATCGGTATTCTGGCGAAATGCCTTATTTATTTCTAATGTTTCACCAATAACAGTTGAAAGAAATATTTTTGCATTGCGGCCACGAATACTTTGTTGAACTCATTACCATCCATGGAAAATAAATGAGGCTTATAAAGTGGAGTACCTATACCCCATAGGTTTAGGTAGTTAAATAAATAAAAGTAAACAAATCATAAAAAGGGTTTTTTTATAGATGACACTTTCTTGTTTAAAAATACGTTGTAACTATAAGTTACAATTTTATTTTATTTTTATTATTATTACGATAGTTTCCTCTGTTATTACTGTATGTTAAACTTTATCATTATTTTATTCTTATACTACTCTTCGTGGATGTAATTGCTTGAGCACAATTATTTAGTTCGATTTATATAGTAGGTACTAAATTATTTTGTAATCTGTCTATTGTAAAGAGCCCAAAAAGACATGTTCTCTAAACGTCAACAACGAAATAAAACGTTGCTAAATTGAAGAGTACAACTGTGACGTAGCATGCCAACTGAAGTGCCAGGTAATACGTTTAGTCGGTTACTTGACAGATCTCTCGTCACGTGGGTTTTTTTGTTTACCTTTATTTAACTACCTAAACCAACGGAGTATAAGTTAGGTACAGTCAGTGACCTGCATAACCCAACCCCTTTTCCCATCTTTTTCTTTGTAAGAGGGGTCAGGTAATTCAGGGCACTGACCGTATTAAGTTATTTGTAAACGGCTTCCAAAAAGGAGGAGGTTATGATTATGTTCGTCTGTTTTTTTTTATTTTTTATTTATGTTCACCGATTTCTCCGTCAATTATGAACCGATTTTGAAAGTAAGTGTACATTTGCTCTCGGAAATCACCATTTGGTGAAGTGGAACTGATGATGAAGACCGCAGATGGCAACTGGAACTACTTAATAATCACACTAATATAATAAAGGCGAAAGTTTGTGAGTGTGTGTGTGTATGTTTGTTACTTCTTCACGCTCTAACGGCTGGACCAATTTTGATAAAATTTTGTATGGAGGTAGTTGACACCCTGGATTAAGACATAGGCTACGAAACCGCGGGGCGCAGCTAGTAAGTATATAACGGGTTGCGATTCGATTAGGTACTTTAATATGGTCACTAAGCAATTTATGCTCGTCACAATGCATATGGTGAGTAGCAGTTTTCAGGAGAAGTCCTCAAAAATGAACGTCCCTGCATCGGGAAAAGTAATATTTTGTAAAAGGTGATGAGCAGTTGACATTAGGCTATTGTAACTTGGATAAATTACAAACTGACCTACCAAAAAGTATCACCAACTTTGCTGTACGATATCTGCTAAAACGTCTGGGGTAAAGAACTTGTAGAAATAACCCAGTGAAGTTAGGTTAGGTTATCTGAAAAACCTCTTTTTTCAATTGATAGCTCAGAGTGAACGTTGTGATTCGTCTAGTGACAGAAACAGTGGGGCGTTGTGATCTGGTAATTTTGGGATGCGACTTGGAAAAAGCAGTTGCCCTCATGCAAGCTGCTGCTAAGCCAAGTGTCATAAGGCCACTTGCTGTTAGTTCAGGCGATGCAGGGGGTGCAGGGGTTGCAGGAGTGGCGGGAGTTACTGAGAGTGAAGGAAAGTCACTCAGTATCAGCACTTTCGTCTTCGTCATCGTCTAAAATATTAAGCCTTTCTAACGAACTATCAATAGACGATGCAGAAGAAGTTTATATAGAAAGCGGGGTGTACACACGTAATTCATCATAAAGGTCAGTATTTTCACTACCGTCAGATTCTCAGTCACAAGCGGTAAAATTTTACCACCACGAGTTTGAACCAAAGAAGAAAAAACGTGCTATAAAACCAAGTAAACCCAAAAAACAACCTCAAACTGGCAATGTATGCCGTGAAATACAACCAAAATGACGGGTGTTTTGTTACAAACATGGCTGTGTATGTCACATCATACATCCTAATATCAGAATAGAACTATTTTATGTAATAGAAACTTCACAAATTATTATCACACAAATTCTATTACACAATAAAGCCTATAGTTTAGTAATTACACCTATCCTAAACTATGTAATACTCATAATAATAGTATTTATACTTTGCACACAACAGTTGATGATCGCGGAATTTCGCGGAAATCGCCGAATTTTTTTGAAGTAATGTTAAAATGGATGTTGCTATATGTGTTTTATTTTTTCTACCAAATATAGTTAGCGTTGCAACATGAAAAAGTTAATGTATCACAATCGTTTTTTTTTTTAACAAATCTATTTTTTAAATGTCATGTATGACAGTGCATACAATGTCAAATTAAGGGTTGGTGAAATTTACACTTAGTCTTTGACAGAGGTCCGTTTACAAATGGCTAAAGATAACGATGAAAAGTCATTAGTTTGGTACTTATATATTTCACCAAATGACTACCACAACCCAATCACTAAGTAACACGATACCCCTTAGTAAGACTGCGTGTCAGACTTTCGAGCTTATTTATAAGTCATTAAAATATCACACCTGAATAGCCAAACTACGCCTTTGAATAGTTTTATCTTAAGATAGCAAAGTACCACGCAAACCCTCCCCAAAAAAACAAGATTAAGAAATTTAAAAAAACCTTTCTAAAATAATTCCACATACGTTTTATAAATCAGGAAATTACGTAAATACCATAAAAAAATTAAAAGGGTTGAGCGTGAAAATTATCATGACGAAACGCCATAAAAAATATTTACGCACTTGTAAATAAATTCGACTTAATGATATTGTTGTGTGTGACTTTAACGGGGGGGTGTTGACGCACGTATTATGTTGTTACACCCTTCAGCTCACCTACCTAACGTGAGGCGAGGCCAAAGGTCTAATCGTAAATCAACCTCCAAATATAATATACACATCAACTCGCAATACTTATAAATCCTTACGAACGATTAGCTCGCACAATTAAAACGAATTAGGTTAATGTGTGAGGGTTTCGACCAAAAACCGGTTCTTTTACTCTTTCGTGACGCCGCCGCGGCTTTCTGTTTATCTGATGGCATTAATCACAATTTCCACCCCCAATTAAAAGTGCTACTCGAGTTCAAGCAAGGAACCGCTTTTATTTGCTGTTTATTTCCCAGTACAGTTTGTTTTGTTAGTTTGTACGACAATGCTTTTTATTGCGATTGTAACTTTGGAAGTTTTATATAAAGGCTATAAAGCAATATCATGTAGCAGTTTATAATAGTGTTTCTACGTAAAAATGTTTACATTTCAACACTAAAAGCAACATAAAGTTAGCTAAACATCTTGATAAATGTGTACACAGCGGCACGTATACCGGTAGCCGCGCAAACCAAACAAAAACAGTGTTATCAAGGAGATAAGGTTTTATCTAAGAAAAATATAAAGACACGGCTCCCGAACTAATTCGGCCAGTGTTTGTCAACATGAGGACGGCAGCGGTCGAACTACGACGGTCACAAATCATTCTAACACCTGACCGCACGCTTATCGCGTCTGCGACATGAAAAATTACCGTCTCAGAAAGGTTACCAGTCACAGTTTTTCCGCGCCAACACTAGGGGGCGACGCTGGTCATTAAAACAAATTGTTGACGACAACTGGCGCACCAAACTTTAACAGCAATACCCAATAGGAGTTTTGTAAATAAAATCGTACTAATTGATCCAGTTTGTAAAAGTTTTTTTATTATTTCCAGCGATATAATTAATGAAAAGTTTCTGTTACTTTGAATTTCGCAATTAAAAACTTGAAAGGAATTCTGACTTTTATTGCGAGAAACATTGTTTCCTTATTTATATTTCTACATTTTACATTGTATCTATTACCTAATCAAAAATTAATTGTACCTAACACACTTTTATGCCGAATTCTACTACGTCAAAATTATATGGTATTATATAACTGTTTAGAGCTATTTTCCACCCCTACTCGTAAAAAAAAAACAGAAAAACCATCTTTTAAATTAAAACCAAAATGCGAAGAGAATAGTCTAATGTTTTTCTTTAATTCCGATACCGTAAAAGAAAACGCTTTACAAACAAAAGTAAATACATTTACTACTTGATCAATCGTAGTATAAAATCGACTGGGGCCGTGACGTCACTAATATTTACGTTCAGTCCGGGGCTCCGAGCAGGATATTAAGGTTCGCTTTGATCCTAGAGCCTTTTTGACCGGACTTGTTCAACAAATTCAACGGTAACATGTTTGACTTGGCGTTTTTAGTTGAGAATAGCGTCAAAGAAGGATGGCAGTTTCTTTTGAAACTGAAATGGGAATACAGATAATTGCTTTTTGGTTACTAACAGCTACCAAATAAACTTAACTAAGACGAAGAATAAGATATAAAAATATTTAGTATTCGGTAATAAAATAATACCCAGTCTTTAGGGATATTAAACTATCAAAGAACGTAAGGAAGAAAATAATATCCGCAAACATTCCGCGGTACAGTAATAAACAAAACTTCTAACTTCCAAATGAAATTAAGACATAAAAGACGTTGCAATCTGTCTTGAATTTAAGACCCCCATAAATAGTTTTCTTGTCTGTCGTTTGGTTAAGTCATAAACTAAGATATGTTAAACGACTGTCGACTAACATCGCAAATGAATTTTTCTAACTACGAAGCAAAGAAATAAATTAAACTCTATCTTTCAGGAACTAAGGTTGAGATTAGAAAATATGCAAGTTCTATAAAGTTTTTCATATCGTTGAAGCAGAAAACATTGGCAGGGCTCTTCACCCGTCATAAAGGGGGAAAACTTTACAAATATACGAATTTCTAACGCTTTTAGGGGCACATAATATATTTATCTGCCCCTCGACACATTTACAATAGCTCAAGTTAGGCGCCCGAGGATTTGCTTCGAGTTAAAATGACTGTTGACTTAATTTTAAGACAGGTCTCGTTACCGATAAATGAAAAGTTTTCGAAAAATTGAGTCAAATTTATGTATCTCAAAAATGTATTTTATTACACAGTGAATAATTTTAGAAAAAACAAAAACGTAGGTACATGTACATTTTATTAATTCCTACATGTAAATAACTTTTATCACCCTTTAAAAATAACCAAAGTACTACAAAATTCAATTTAAGTTTCATAAAAAGATAAAATCGCAACAAAGTTATACAGACAGCTACAATTACATAGCTTGTTAATTTCCGTGGTGCAACGTCAAAATTTTACAGCCTCAGTAACATGTAGGGGACCCAGGATGGCGCCTAGAAAATGAACTCATAACAGTTTTATGAACGCGGGTATGTTCACACAAGGATCCCCGTTCAAAGATATGATGGCTATTAAAAATGCCCGACGCTCCCCGCAATCAGACTCTTATACTGTCACTGTCATCTTAATTAAAATCTACTATTTACTGCTGCATTTTGTTAAGTTTAAAGAGATTGCTTGTTTGGTTTAGAACTCGTATTTGTCGGAAGAAATATAACATGGAAGTTTTCTCGGTAAGTATGTTGGGGAAAACGATGCAGTATTCGCTAAGGTTTTCTTTAAAGAGCTGAACGCTATTAGCCATGAGCGTTTGTTAGTAGTCAATAGCCTATCCCATAAGTATATTTCTACTGTTTTCTGTGCTGCTCTTGAAAGTACATATCGTCGATGTTCCGACTTGTAAAGTAGATTGTTACGATTTTCCGATTGCTTATCTAGGCGATAGTAAAAACTAAACCGAAGTATCGGTCGAATGTTTGGCCGTTTTATAACTTCCATAGTATCCTTTTTGACTTTGAATCCTTACCCGACTTCAAGTCACAGTTTTGACTTTGGCTTATCTCTTCGACAGTCTTTTTTTTTTTCGCCGTAGTCAGCGACAGTTAGCCGTAGTAAAGAAACGACCGAACATTCGGCCGATACTTCGGATTTATGTTCGGAGTAGACCCCTAGCCCATTTCCATCAGGAAACTTTTACTACTGTGATTATAATCTCATGTTGCCCTTCATATACTTTTTATTACCTGGATAAAATATACTATATTTACGTATCCATCTTTAATGAGCTTTCTTTGCAATACTTTATTAAACTTTTAGAGAGGATGTTTCATCACCATAATTAAAACGGATTTTCCAACCATAAAGTAATTAAAATATTATCAAAGTCCGAATTTTTGGATAAGATTACAGAACCGATTAATAAGATATCGTTTTGACATCTTCCCAGAAAGCGATACCAACTTTTAATAGCCATGAAACTTAATAGAGGTCAGTGTAATTAACCCTTGATTTACTTAGCCGCAGATTTTTTTATAGTATCTCATAGTGATTTTCTTGTTTTCCCACGGTAACAGAGAACGTGCTTTTTCCGCCTACGTAGCACAATAAATCGATACACCGCTGCGTTAACGCCGCCAATAACAGTTTGTTCTCGTTTGACGCTCATTTAGAAAGGTAAACAGCCGTCTAAACAGCCAATATGGCGGTACAAATACAAGCATTAGCTGTTTATGTTCCCCTTATGAAGTTAACAATGCATTTCATAAAGACATTAACCGGAGTAATTTTCTATATTGAAGGAAAATGCTAATTTGAAAACGGTTGTGTCGGTTTGTTTGCTTATAATTTTATGTCGGGTATTTTGGAAGATCTTAAATTCCTTTTAGGTAGGTATACTTATTCAAAAGTCAATGACATAATTAATATGCGTGTTCCTAACGTAAGAAACTTCGTAGCTGTCATTTTTCAGATCATAACGATCACTGATGCAGAAGATGATATTACAAAACTCAACCATAACCGAGAAGCGACAACCCGCGGCAACTCAAAAATGTTGTCCGATCCACCTCATATAACTTTTCAACCATAACTTACTCATTTATCTCTCATAACAAGAAGAGCGTAAAACAATTCTCAGACAAGGACACACAGCTAAATTAATTTCCTTGTTCAGCCAAATAAAACTGAATGATTAATTCATCAGTAACACCGATGGAACTAGGAAGCACGGGTACCGTAATTGGGAATATCGAAATATAAATAGGACAGGAAAAAGGATCACCAATTCGACGTGTGTCGGTAGTTGAACTCAAACAGCGCGTAAACATTGTAGATTAAACTCGCCCAACTATACGAGTATACTCGGTGTGGCTGTCATAGACGGATAAAAAAAAATACAATTTCCACGCGTTTCCTTTGTTTGTGCCAACACACGGAGGTAATTATGTTTTTGTTGTATAGTTTTGTGGGACCTACGACCCTTTGTTTGAAATTCCGAAACGTCTTCGCATTTTGGGCATTTTGTTGGTATTCTAAACAGAAGGTATGGATTCAAGATGGAAGTAGTTTAGTGGGTATTTTGGATATGTTGATAATCATGTTTATTGCTAAGCCAGTTGAGAATATAAGTTTATTTTAAATTTTAAGTACTAAAAAAAAAGGCGAAAGCTTTCAACGTGGCTGAATGATGTTGTAGGCTTTTTTAAATACATAGCTCAGTTTAAAACACACACACACACACACACAATTTTTTTGAATTTTGAGCTGTTGATTTTTATGTTACACTAGCTGCGCCCCGCGGTTTCTCCCGCGTAATTCTCGATCCCGTGGGAATATCGGGATAAAAAGTAGCCTATATGTTAACCCACGGTGTCAGCTACCTCCATACAAAATTTTATCAAAATTAGTCCAGCCATTTGAGCACACACTCACAAACTTTCGCCTTTATAATATTAGTGATTGCTAATTTATGTTTAAAATTCAAACATTATGACTCGTCGTGTCAGCCTTGTTGAAACTGGATAATTAGTTTATATCGCTTTAATTATGCTACGGCTACACTGTTGCGATAACGCAAACTAAACTTCGCCCGCTCTCTCTCGCACACTGGTTGAGGGCTGTATAACAAAGAGCGCGCGAAGTGTAGTTCGAGAAAAAACCATATAAATATCGTTTGTGAACTTATTTTACCAGTGACATAAATAAACTCGATATTATGTTGTGTGTTGTTCCTGCAATCCACCATGTGAAAACCTTTTTAGTTTTTATCTGTGTGCTACAAAACAAAATCAGCAGACAAAGCAAAGCAAACAAAAGCAGCTGTGCTGCCGGGGAGTTTGTTGCGCCACTTCTTCTTCCCAGCTAAAGCACTAGGAAGTGGTGAAGGGTGGGCGTTTTTGAGGGACTGTCTTATGTAATTTTTGACGCTCGAAAAGTGCTGATTCTGAGCCTAGTTTGAATAAATGACTTTTGATTTGATTTGAAAATAGCTTTTCCAGCCTGTCTGAGTGGGCGCTGAGATCTTCTAAACGATATAATGGATTCTGACGTTGTTTTCACCATTAATTAGAGCATTCATTCCCAAAGGTTTGCCGCATGTGTCGATCCATCAGGTTAAGCTACGCTTGCCGGGATTGGTCCGTGTAAAATACTGGTATTCAACTGTATCCGGTAAGACTGGAAGCCTTTTTTATTTTGTTCACGGGGTGGAAAATCCTCATGGATATCCTCTGCCCTGGGGCGGGCGGAGGGGTCTGTCAGACTCTTACTGACTAAAAACTACCCCAGTGTTCTCTTCCCACACTTGCACCGGGGATCTTGGGAGCTAGTATTACTTCCGTGATCCCCGGCTAGTGCCGGCCCGCCTCTGCGGTCTACCTCAAGTATGGGGGGGTGAGGTGTTTGACCCCCTCTACGTCTGAAAGGGGCACGCGTGGAACACTACACGCTGCCACCTAAGGTCCAGTGTGATAGGGGGCGGCGGACGTCCCCAAGTCCCCGTTCCTGGACCCATTTAGGGGGGCCGGAAGAGGGCATTATCCCGCTCTCTTTCCGCAGCCGCCTTCTGCGACACGACTGTTTCGCAGAAGGACACCACCACGTCCTAGGACTCCTCGCTGCCAGCCATCGAGTCGACCATGGCCGGCAGCGACAAGTCACTACCTACTCCTGAGATGAGGGCACGGCGTGGCTCCTCCCAAGCGGCACACTCTGCCAGCGTATGCCGCGTTGTGTCCTCCCGGCAGTCGATGCAGTGGTGACACCGGGCGTCCGGCTCCCTGTTTATGCGACAGGTACTTCCCGAAGCAACCATGCCCCGAGAGCACCTGCGTCACCCGAAACGACAACGAGCCGTGCCTCCTCCCGAGCCAGGGCTCGAGTACCGGCCGGACCGCCTCGATGGTGGCGAGGCTCGGTGGTAGGGCGTGAAAGCCTGTCCCGCCATTCCGCCACCAGGGCTGCGGGAAGCCGTGACCGACGCAGCTCTTCATGTCGCTGCATCAGCCACTCGCCCCGCGCCCTCGCTTCCTCGCGCCACCGATACAGTGACGCGAGTTAGACTGGAAGCCTACCCCAACATAATTGGGAAAAGGCTAGGCAGATTGATTCCCGAAGGTTTGTTTGAAAGTTAACTTAAGTGAGTATAGCACAGATATCCTGATAATTTGACGTGTCGCCAATGCACCTGAGGGAAGCTGGGGCAGGCCGGTATACAAAGCAATTAACGGTCCGTGGAAACGGCCGCAACTTACGTGTTGTAGGTTCGTAGGTTCAAACCCAGACAGGCGCTTTACTTTGTGTAAATTAATAGATCACCACTGCTCTCAAAATGGTGAAGGAAAACATCGTGAGGAAACCGGCATGTCCTAGAACCAAAAAATTCGAAGACATGTGACATGTACCACCCCGCACTGGGCCCGCGTGGTGGATTACAGTCCACTCCCTCTCACCGAGAGGAGGCCTGTGTTCCAGCAATGAGAACATTAAGTATAAGCTGATTATGCACACGTAAGTACGGTAGACCAAACGTTGATATGAATACTTATACCTTCAGTTTAAAATATCAAATATAATTTTAACGTTTATAAACATTTCGTAGTATCACTGATGATACCTTTTTAAGCTTAATTTAAAAAACAAAGTCAAATATTTTCCTGAAAACCTCTTCTACGACAAAACCCTTACGTACATTAAAAGGAAAAGTCGTCAGAAACAAGACACCTCGCGCTCCTTAACCCTCCAAAAGCGGGGGACACAAAATTTCGTCAATCAAGGGATTTACCTTACACTTGAAGCTGACAACGTTCTTGAGTTACAAACTGGTGGGCTTAGGCAACACGACACGATTGCATTGAGCCTGTTGACATCCGTAAGTGAGGTTTTTATTTGAAAGACGTATGATGTTAGGCGGATTATGTTTATAGGGCAAGATTTTGGGTTATTTTATGTGATTTACTTACTTTAAAACTTAAATTCAAAGCATTTATTTCAATTAAACCAATTACAGGCACATTTGAATTGTCAAAGAGTCGGTCCGTTAGTCAGAAAGTTGAAGCTATTTGCCCATTCCAAAACGTAGATATCTATGGAGAAGAACAGGCAAGAAACTCCAAGGACACTCTTTTAAATCAAGATGTTATAAAATCCTGGGTATTACAAAAACCCTACATGATATCATGCTACTTATGAACTCACAAAATGAAAGCACAGAATGAAAGACAGTTGCAATTTGCCTCTTTTTGCAACAACCACAACCAGACCATAAACACGTACAAGTACCATAAACCTTCAAAAAGCCGATATCTAATGACAAAAATAATAGGCGTACGATTGTCCTCCGTCAAATTGGGCCCAATCCCTCTGGCCCGTATATTCACGCCATCGATCGCGGGCGATTGCCAGTATTTTGTGCAGTTAATTATCCGCAGCGCTTGAGGGTTAATCCGGCAAGTCACGTGACATGCACGCGCCTGGTTTAAAGGGACGTATTCTTGACCCAAACGGTTCCCCGGTAGGGTAGAAAAATGTAGAACAGTAAGTGCATATTTGGTGATAATGATCCAATTTGGGGCTTAAGTGGTTACGTCACGTGGTGTGGCATAATACTTAGATAATGGTGGTAGCTTTCGTGGTTTAGCTTTTTCGTTACCAACCATACATTATGGTAGCATTATAGTGAACAATAACAGGCATACAATGTACCTAGCAGGTATACAACATCATCAGCTCAAATACATGACCAAAAACTTAATTCCCACCAGTAAAATTGCGATCATAAAGCGATATGGCTTTCAGAATATTCCCTCCCTATCATCCCTCTGACGTAAAAGGATTAAATGTTATAAATAAAATATTTGTATAGGGCGTCCTTAGCCAATCACTAACGGGATTTGGTATAAAAAACAATAACCTGTCAATATTTGGTCAGATTTTCATTAATTTTCATTCGTTTTTGCTTAAGTAAACTAAATATTTTATATTAGTCATATAGTTAGTAGTTTATTGTTATTCAAAAAAATAACCTGTAGGGAACCAAAACTGTGAAAAACCGTAAAACATCTAAATAAATAAAAATCAATGTTTGTTTGTTTATCCTCTATGGACTTCGAAGGAGCTGGACCGATTTTGATGAACTTTGGTAAGTTTTTCTGAATACGCCCGCGCAGGTTTAGGGGTAGTCTAGGGTAGGGTAGGAGTAGGATAGGGGTAGAAGACAACGCGAACGAAGTCGCGCCGCGCAGCTAGTTTAAAATAAAAAACAACTCCATGAAAAGAACATATTCTCATTTGCAAAGCATATTCAGTATAAAAAAAGCCAAATATGAAAAGCAAACAAAAACAGAACACGTTATTCAGAAACTTGTTTCACATTCACTTCAGCGCGTACCTGTACTTCATACTCCAATTTTTGTATGGGCTCTTTAGATCCCCTGCTTAGAACCCTTGGAGGCATTGTAATGCAATTGGCCCTTAAACAAAGATTTTAAGCACAAAGTGGCCGGTTCAAAGATTACGTTAGGTCCCCCAGGGTACTTTTGAGCTCATATCTCCCTAAAATCACAAAGGCATAATTTAAGTATAAACATATTAGTGAAGGGCCAACCGGCTGCTGCGGGCGAACTTCTAACGATGGTAATATTGGATCATTTTTTTGTTTGTGGTATGCAAGTAGAGCGGATGATTTGCATTATAAAACCAAAAAGTCCATTAACGTCAAGAGTACACGAAGATAATGACCACCGCTTAACACAGGTCATGTAAAAAGCAATTGCATAAAGTTTTGCTGAGAGAAAATGCATTTCGAACACAACGTTAGATTTAACGCCACTCTCATTAAAATTAACGAAATGAATATTATTGACCACGGAGCTTCCTAACTCCCTTAACAGACGTGTTCGCAAGACTACACTCGGTAAATGACTGAGAATAAACGCGAAGATAGAAAAGTGTAATGTCTAAAGTCTTAACGGCATTATTTCAACTTTGACTCGGTACGCCATCTCGCGGCCAATTTCCTTACCCAGTACGTAGGATATTATTTTAATGCGTAACTTGGAGGAAATTTCAACGGAACGGTTATGGTAGCAGTTATGCTAGAAGTTGTGGACCACCAATTACTTGAATGGGACCTAGACTGCATTCTTAGTTTCATTTTGTTTTGAGCTATGGAACGTTCCAACTAGTTCGCAAACAAGTTTCTAATCTTCAATTGTTTGTTTATATGCAGAAAGTTTTAAAATAATACAATATTTTCAAATAGTTGACGTAAACATGATGGAGAGTTTCATAAAGATTCCATATCCATCAGATCATTCCCTTCATAACCTTCTTAAAAGTTCTGCCTTTTTTCCAGAAGAACTTGGTGTCTACCAAATAAATAACATAATATACTAAGTACTTTAAAACAGTCTAATGAAAAGAAAACTTTGTATCAGATACGTAACCAACTACAAATGTGGGAGTCCAAGCAAAAAGGGTCCAGTAGTGGGGTAATTCGGTATCTAGAATAAATAATAAGGATTAAAACATTTTCAAAAACTGGTATTTTTTTTTATCAGTCATTTGAAGTTGAAACTCTGAAAAAGCTTGATTTGAGAAAAACTATATGAACTTGTAAGTAATTGAGCATCATCATCATCATCTGCCTAGCCTTTTCCCAACTATGTTGGAGTCGGCTTCCAGTCTAACCGGATGCAGCTGAATACCAGTATTTTACATGGGGCGACTGCCTATCTGACCTCCACAAGCCAGTTACTGGGTAACACGATATCCCTTGGTAAGACTGTCAGACTTTTGGGCTTCTGACGACCCGTAACAACTGTCAAAGATCTACAAATGAGAACCGGGACCAACGGCTTAACGTGCTTTCCGAGGCACGGAGGAAACTTGATATGAAAAGATGGTCACCCATCCACGGACTGCGGCACTTATTACTTAGCCACATACTCATCGGAGCTAACCCTCCTATATACAAATGTACTCTGATTAATTAATAATCAATGAAATCACGAAATGCATTTTTTTTACCCAACTTTACAAAACTGCGTATATCCCAGAAGCTAAACGCTGAGAACTGTACCCTAATTATGTAACACAGTTTGAACCGGAATCGGAATGATTTTGAAGTATATTGCTAATCCACTGCTTCATATGTTAGAAAAAATTGTCTGCTCAACAACGTAAATAACGCAATGAATGTTGTTGAACTGTCAAATTGAAACCGATTCCTACTGATAGTGTGTTACGCAATTAGCCCTCTGGTCCCTTTTTGCTTGGACGCCCACAAATAAATTCCATACATCCAACTTGCATTAAAAATCTAATTTCTCTAAAAGGCGTTGCGTTCATTTCGCATTTCCCCTATCATGTAGAATATGTAGATGGAATCTCAAGCATGTTGATACACATACTTGTCGCATCTTCGAGAGCTGATCGAGTTTCCATTTCTACGAAGGCTGTTGCATTCAGAGCTCCTATTACGAAAGCTCATCTGGTAAATGCAGTATGAGCATTCCTTGGCGCAGGAGGGCGGCACGGTCGCTTAAGTATTGTTGATATTCTAAACCGCCCCAGAACGGAGCAGCCCTCTGTTGCAACCGCAGTGTCGCGTGCGTTCGCTTGATTGCAAGCATTGGTAACGTGCGGCATATGTACGACAAATTTTGTTTTGGTTGACGAATGTAAGTGAGATGTTATTTTACGGTTTTTGTTTTATGTCAGCCGAAAGACACTGCTCGACATAGGCCTCCCCCAAGCACCTCCACTTCGACCGGTTCTGTGTCTCCCGCATCCAGCGGTTTGTTGATCAGTTAGAAAATAACATTGACTTATTTTTTTTTTAATCACGGTCAGTGAGTTATAATAACATGAAATAACTAGCTAAAAGAAACTGAACTAATTTAACTGGGGAAAAGCGGTGACTTTATGTATCTATGTGTAGGTATGTATAACTAGGAAGATTTCAGTGTTGGTGCTACAGATCTCTGCCTACCTAGCTCTTAAAGGGAATTGTGGCAAGTTGTAATTTTTTGAAAACTTCATAACAGCATCTGTCGAATAGTCTAGTATAAACAACGCTCACACCTTACGACGACATCGACACTCGAAATGGAGCCAAAATTTGGAATAATATTATTGTTATCAATGAACCAGGCTGCATAATGTTTCTAACGAGTCCGCCATTGGTACTGGATAGTTTTACTCACTCGTCAGTTTATTATTTATGCTAAAAAGTAAGTAGCAGATCTGATTTCCCAGTGTGCTCCGGAGGCACTGTATCAGTCTTATCCTTCAGGTTTTCCCTTAAGTACCCTTGACAATTACGTATTAGGCAGCTAAAATTAAAATAACACCACATGTACCTATATTAAGCAACAGACGCTTATTTTGAATAACATTTTGAATTCAGCAAACTCGCAGTTTTCAGGGAGGTATGTTACTGTAAATGGTTGACCCGTTTATAAATACCTATCATTTTAAAGCTGAAACAAGTATCGTGTATAGTTCCATAACGTTTTATTTACACAAAGTAGAAAGCACCCTCGAACAATAAAAACTACAACCTTTTTCGTCATTCGACGTATACAGCCCGCAACGTCATGGAAGTCGTCCGCAGTTGGCGAAGCGTTAAATGCTACATTTTCCTCGGCCATTTGCAATTCGATATTCAGCTAAGCTTCGCGGGATTGAACTCTCCGGATTGCATGTCTACTCGCATTTGATATTGTAATAATATTCATCCCTTTTAAGTATATAGTGGATTAGGAGTATAAACTCTACCCACTCGCGGTCGAGATTAAGTGATGTGTATCAAGGAATAATATTATTGTGTTTTGTTGTGCTAACTTTGTGTATGATTTTTTGCAATAATGTGTATGTTTGCTTTGGCAGCGGTGGGCTAAAAGTTAAGCTTTACAGTCTGTGTTTTTTGTATTCTAAAGGATGAAGTAAAGTACCTACTTACCTTTTTAGTTAATATTCAAATTAAAACTTTTCAACTCGACAGTGATAGTTTGAAATTAGGAAAATTATCCAAGCTATGTATTACTGATTGCCATATTTCACGGGTCGGAAAACTGTGCGCTTTGTATAAAATAATATCTTAAACTAGAGTCCAGGACCTGATCCAAATACTGCACATTTCCTGTACATTTTTATTCCTAATTCACCACACAAGCTCCTTGAGTTATCTCCTACCACTAGACAATCAGTGCCGGCGTGGGTGCCGCCCGTGGCACCTTTTGTTGCCTTGCAACTTATTGCCACAGAAATCTACACACCTACGACACCACATTATGTTCCTACAATAAAATCTTCATCATTCTCTGTCCGAACAAACGAATGGCAGTAACAAATTGGTCATTCTTCACAACGTTGAACGCCCACCACGCTTAAAATACTGCTGTATGCATTTTAATGCGTTTTAATGGTTCAGCACTACTGTATGCAATGGGATTATGCCTGGATGCAGCCAGACATTTCTAGGCAAGATAAACAGTGGAGGCGTTCTCCGAGATTAGTGCTAAGAGTCTGTGTGTCTTGTATAGTCGAGATTTCCGTTTGTGAATAACCTAAATGTTTAAGTAACTATTGTTTTAATAATGAGTCATGCTAGTGTACTGAGTTAATTACTTGGAGTAGGATAAGATTACAGACTGATGTTACTGTTTCCTATGGTTTTATTAACGTAGGAGTGTTACATTTAACTTGCTGTTTGAATTTTGGAAATATTACTTATAATATACCTAGGCATAGATTAAAAAACAATCATACAGCCGAACATATAACCTCCTCCTTTTTGGAAGTCGGTTAAAAATAGGCTCATACTGGAATCAGATACCTACTTATAGGACCAAAAAACGAGGAAATAACCAAAAAAAGTTAATTGGCTACACCATTACACAAGTGTACATGCATACATAAGCTCACGCCTTCTTCCCATGGGGGTAGGTAGAAACTATAGAACGCCACCTGCTATGATCTTAACATATTCCTTTTGCTTCGTTTACGTTCATACATTCGGTCATACACGCACGCCGGTTGCGAGTAGGTAGGTACTACGCACCTGACATTTCTGAAAAACATTGTCATGTTGAGAGGAAAGGCGACTAGGGTATTTACAAGGCAGATGTGAGTGGAAACGCCGGGAGGGGACGCCCTAGGAGAAAAAGTGACCCAATTACAGAATTTGTAACTTTTATAAAGTTTCATGGAGCTCAGGACTCAGATAAAGAGCCTCTTCGCATATAAATTAAAACTCGGCATACGAATCCGATCTTGACCACACCAAAAGTTAAACCCGAGAAAAAGTTGAACCTTAAAAGCTAAGATTTACATAAGCACACCATTCATACGCCAACAAAACACAAGTCTTCTACGAGTATGCCTCAAATTCGAGGTTAATGTTGTTCGCAATTTCACGTAACATAAGCCACATTTTAATTTTCCCAACATACAAAGTGCGAGAGCTTGCATTGTCGTGGCATCTCTGAGAAAGCACAAGTCTTAATCTCGCCGGGGCACGTTGCGACTGCCCTAATGATATCTCAAGATGCGCTTAAGAGCCCATACATAACACTCTATGAGACGTTTTTAAAATTTAAGCCAACGTTAATGCATTCTACCCCGTTTACTGTTTATATTTATTCAAATTTGTAGGCGAGTTCACAATGCAGTGTCTCGCCTTTGTGACGGTATGGTGTTAGCATAATACGAGGTGTATTCAATGGACAAAGTAACTGTTATAAAATAAAATTTTACGGTATATCCTTATATTGAAGAAGGGAAGTCGTGTTATTCTCAATAAAATGCCCATGTTTTGTGGTGTATGGGAACTGAATATTTCACGTCCATTGACGAGGTTGTTGTGATCAAGTTCTGTTGTATCGGAGTTGGTTGTTTTTGTGGCTTTGAGGCGTGTGCACTTTATATTGCTGTTAAAGAATTTTAATAATATAAAATGAATACGAAATGTTGTTTATTTATTTTATGAAAATGTATTCCGTAGTCAGTGGGTTTCCTTAGTAGGGCTTTTATAATGATAATGATAAACAATACCTTACATGTTTTCGTTTATAAACCGTTTTAATTAAAAACTTTTTTCTGGGATTTGGTTTACCCGGTCTACGTAGGTACTAAATAGTATAATTATGTTGCATATGACAACCCGCGAAACTCAAAAAGGATTCGTCAACTCCAATGGATGGGAATAGTGGTTTCGGTCTTCCTCGACAGTCGACATTGCTAGCCAAATGCCAGTTTAGAAGGCTTACCTACTCTTAATAAAATAAGTGATAGACACAAAAGTAGATCAACCATTTTTCAGATTTTCTAAAGTACATCTTTTATGGCGTACTGTGTTAAATGATACAATAAAATACCTTGTGATATTTTGCAATTAAATGAAAGACAATTTTAAACTCATATTAAAGGTAGGTACACTTTGTAAGCAAGCATATTACAAATTAGAGGATAATATCCAAGATAAAAATGCTTGGAAACATGCTGGTCCAGCTTCTTGGGACAATCTACGTGTCTAGACAAAATCAAACTGTTTGCTATTTTAATTGTGTACCTAATTATAATAATTAATCTACCTATACAAAATATTGCAAAACATTTAAAAGAGTAACGGTGGAGTTTCTTGCCCATTCTTCTCCATACGAAACTACATTTTGGAAGGAGCGACTAGAATCAATTCTATTTTGATATGAATTAAATTTAAAAATGTTGACGTTCAAAAGTGCCTTTCATGTGCCTATTTGAAATGTACATATAAGTACATACATACATAAACTCACGCTTTCTTCCGATGGGGGTAGGCAGAAACTACAGAACGCCACCTGTTCTATCCTTACATAATCCTTTTGCTTGTGCCATGTTTCAGTCTGAAACTTCAAAAGACAAGAATATCTTTAACAAAAACCTACAAGTAACTACTTACAACAAAAAACAAAATCTTAACAAAGCTCCAAAACTTTAATGAAGTTATCGAACAATTTTCCAATTACGCTTTAAAATAATCAAAGTAGTTGAACAAAAAATTAATAATCGATTCGCAAAGTTTGAGTAACGATAAATTTCGTAATAAACTGTGCTTCGCTCTATTCTAAATACTTTATTTTGAACGCCGCTCGCGGGCATTGCTCCATTATTGAAACGAATTGTTTTCTGAAGTTTTAATATTAAAGGCTACGTTATTGGAATTTCGTTCTCGTTTTTTTTTCTATTATTCCTTATAAAATTGCTGTGCTGTTTAAACTTTTAAGTATGGCGGACTTTGCTTCATTGCGTATTAAATAATTTGTTTCATGAAACATTGTACTCAAAATCGAAACATTAAAGTTATTTGTTTTCGGTCAGGCTATGATTTCGAATCATTTCATTTGAAGACGACTGTCATACGCATTGCTATTATAAAAGTCCCTAATTAAATCACGAATAAAAAAATGAAAATAAAGGGAAATTGTAAAAAACCTTCTCACATATCCATCAGATGTAATTACTTAGTCATTTCTCAATGGGCAGTTTTATTCTGAAGCGAGGGCCACCTCGTATTCATAGTAAAAAAAAAACATTTCAGTCAAAAGGAGCATGCACGGTGCATTTTCCTCTGCCCTCCTCAAAGGTAATTATTGAAGACGAGATAGAAGTAAACCCCAGGTTTAAGGCGAATCCACAGTCGTAGCCCGCGATATCCAAATTTTCTTACATTTTTTGCAATTTGCAGGTCAGTGTCAGGTTGTATCTTGATCAAAATATGATTCGCAACTAAAACAGATATCATAATCTGCCTATAATGTTCTCACTGGAACACAGGCCTACTCTTTCTGTGAGAGGGACTGGGCCGTAATCCACCACGCGGGCCCAGTGCGGGTTGGTGGATTCTAGGACATGCCGGTTTCCTCACGATGTTTTCCTTCACCGTTTTGAGAGCAGTGGTGATGAAATAATTTACACAAAGTAAAGCGCCTGTCTGGGTTCGAACCTATGACCTACTACTCGTAAGTCGCTGCTGTTAACCACTGAGCCACCACTGCTCTCACAGAAAACAGATATCATGTATTTACAGGATTATAATCATTAGAATCATTAATACATCTCTCTAAGTTAGGTTTGGTCCCTTAAGTCATGATTTCATGAAAAAGTCATTCAATAGAACAAATCTAACTTAGAGATGTATTAATGATTATAATTCTGTAAATACATATCTTTTATAATCGCGTATCATATTTTGATAAAGTTAAAACCTGACACTGACCTGCAAATTGCAAAAAACGAAAGAAAATTTGAATTTCGCGGACTACAACTGTAGATTCAACTTAACATGTAAACAGTTAAAAGTACTCAAGACGAAGAAAATGTTTTCCTAATCAAAGCCTCTTCAAGCCCTTTTCATAGCTACTTGAATCGAGAGGATGAATGGTACTGAATGCTAATTCTCATGAAAGCTCGAGTTTGTATCTAATTACACTTTACAGCCTTTCTACTTGTTAAGTAGACTCGAATTCGTACTGAGTTTAATTGAATTTATGTTTTGACCGACCAAGAACTTTGGGTACCTATTTTGGCAAGTAATGTGATTTGAAATGGAGGACATATTAAATTAATGTTTCAAAGATTATATTTTTACAACTAGGTTATAAATAGCGTAAGTAATACTAACACTATATAATTACGTACAGTTTTAATACATTTTTGTTATTTCATTTTGTGGACACATTTGTCATACTAAATATATTCTATTTGAAATAAGATTAGAAATTTAAATAAACCTTTATTACAGTCCGTTCAACCGATTTTGACTTTTTTCATTTAATTTCTAATCTTATTTCAAATGGAGTAAGTATACCTAAATAAAACGAATTTCTTTGAGTACTTAAGTGCTTTTAATTAAATATTATTTTTCACTCGGAAAATGCCAAAGTTCTTACAAAATTACTCTAAAAAATAACGTCTAAACAGTAGCCATTGTTTGAGGCGAACCATTTTGTACCCGCGCACTAAAATTAAACGTCAATCGTTATGTCAAAGGCAGCGTGGTCGTACTTTGTTATTAAAATTATCGACTCTTCCTACTTCCTTGGGATTTTCTAAAACATCTCTTTTGTTGCGATTTTATTTTTATATTCCCTCCTGTTTGTATTTTTAATGAGAAAATGGTGCAGAATGAGCCTTCAGCTAGACGTTGGTTTAGCGAAATGCGTCAACTTATTTAGTCGCGTGTTTAAAAAAAAAACTTTCTTTATGACTCGAAGGACCACCACGCTGGTTAATGAAGATGCAAACAAGGGTTACAAAAAATAATTTTAAAACTTCTTGTGTCAATTTCCCTTCTGTTTTCTGGAGCAAAGCAAAGAAAATTAGGTGATAAAAAAAAGTTATTAAAAATACTCTTAGTCAAGTTCCTTCTCGAGGTCTTTGTGGTTTGAATAATTTAAAAAAATATACTTTCATTTTCTAATGTTAACGCTAAAGCAATTTAAAAATCCGTTTTCCTCTACTCTGATTAAACACATTTGCTCAACATTACAAACAAAACCAAGAAGAAATCGCCATTTTCTATTTCCGTACCGAATCGTTTAACATACGACAAAATCATTTCCATCCGTTCAAACTTGGTAAAACGACTTCAAATTACTTCAAATGCAACAGGAATGAGTGAACCGAGAAACTCGTTTCTTCTCTATAAATCGGAATATGCAAAATGCTGGGATGACAAAAGTTTGTTTCGCTGGCCAGTGGCTAGGTTCGCTTCGAACTCCCGATACGGTTTGACAATGCACATGCAAATTAACCAACGGCAAAGAGCATTTCTGTGAACTTTAATGGCACAGCGTACCCCGCTTAAGTTCCGCGATCCCTGCAACAATTATTTTGCTACCGGTGCTATTCCTGTTTACCCGCTTTCCCTATTTTGATCACAATGCGCTACGTGTGCGAACTTAGCGAGTCATCCCTTACTTAAGCTAAATAAGAAGCCTTTTATAATGTGGGAAGCATGGAAAACGTATCGGGCTTGGAGTTGGAGAAATAAAGGGATAATCTTTGACTAAGGTTCAGGGTCAGTTCAGGTTGAGGCACTTTTCAATAGACATGTCCATGTACATGTCATGTCGAAAAGCACGGAAAGTCAACTATGATACTTAGCGTTATAAAATGCGTATAATATAGAGTAGTCAGATAGTCAAGTAATCCTACTTACAGAAATAAAAATAATTTATCATTTATCAATATCATTAAAATTTTAATAAAATCTTTAAAAAAAATAAAGGTACCTAATTGAAGATCAAACAGTTTAAAAAGTGTGTAATTATGGTAATTTAAAATTACACATTTTATTCCACTAATAAATTTTCCGAAAATGCAAAATAACCTATTTAAAATTCCCTCCTAGATCATTAATTAAACATGGAGGCACTTATTAATTTCCGCTTATCAATTTTTAATAAAGCACACAGAAACATAAGGATGGAAAATTTTTGAAACAAAGTAGACCGTAATCTTAAAAATCCAATATTGCGAAATTAAGTTTTTTAATTAATTTTCCTTTCCTTGTATTCACGGCTTAGTTTTCTTCATTGCCCGAGGCTGTCTCGGCAACAATATTGAGTTCAGAGATATCTTAATAACCCGAATAGGTATATTTTGTTTTAATACTACGAGATAATTATGGACAATCTCGATGATTACAAAAGTTTTTATTTTTTTGATAATGATTATTAGGTATTAATTAGCGTACCAAATAATCACTGCTTGTTTTAAAAACCGACCAAGTGCGTATCAGACCACGCACAATGAAGGGTTCCGTAGTTGGGATGAACTTGTCCCAAGAACAAACCTACCATTGTAGTTAAAAGACATGTTCTCCCATACATTCCAACTGCAAATATAAGTTTATTTGCACAATATTGAGAGATTTACCATGTTATTTTAAGACTGTAGACTTATTATAGGTTTTCCTGTAATCTATAAGTCTAGAACGAGTTTCTGTTTTGTTTTTTAATTTAGACTCAGAGATAAGGCCGAGATAAGCCCCCCGAAACTACTGAGCCTAAAGAATTGTACATTTTCATTTATTTTCTTAATTAACTTTAAAACAATAAACTTTAAAATAATAAAAAAACGACATATTGTGACAGACGGACAGAAGAGTTCTGTTTGTTCATTCAGACGTACGGAATCCTAAAAATAAGAAGATTGATCCTACGAAGTCTGACACGAAGAAGAGATCATTACAAAGGTAGCAGCATATTTTTTTTAAATTAATGTATCACATTAGAATTTAACAAACAAGCCCTGAAAGTTTTTTAAAGCATTTTATTTATTATTTATTTATTTATTATAGTATTACCACTGCATTGTTTCAGTGTTATACCAAATGTATTGTTTTTACAGATGCGAACCCAGTGTAACAATGTAGTCATAATTTCCATTTCGTGTTTTGATCAAAACACGTAATTTTATTTTATCCCAGCAAAACAAAAAACCGGCCAAGTGCGAGTCGGACTCGCGCACGAAGGGTTCCGTACCATTATCTGTAAAAACGGCAAAAAAAATCACGTTTATTGTATGGGAGCCCCCCTTAAATATTTGTTTTATTTTAATTTAATTATTTACTTTTAAAGTGAATATATAACTAAATATTCTGTGAAAATTTCAAGCATCTACCTGTTGCCGTTATCAATATCGAGCAAAAAAATCACGTTTGTGTTATGGGAGCCCCCTTAAATATTTATTATTTGTTGCTATAGCGGCAACACAAGTACATCATTTGTGAAACTTTCAACTGTCTAACTATCACGGTTCATGAGATACAGCCTGGTGCCAGACGGACAGACAGACAGACAGACAGACGGCGGAGCCTCAGTAATACGGTTCCCGTTTTACCCTTTGGGTACGGAACCCTAAAAACGAAACAAAGCACTCCATGTTGCTCACTCAAATGTGTCCACAAAATAAAATTGCTATACAATTGAATATTTTTGTCAATCATCCTGTGGCCACTTCCTAACCGATGTAAATACCTGTCCCCATTCTAGAGGATGTGTGCTAAATTACATATTGTTCTGTAATATATTGTAATGAAATGCGTCTGTGCGCCTGCGACTAGTGGAGTGAGAAATTGCTTAATCAGTCATCTGTGTAATATCGATGATTAGCCCGATACCGATATGAAATCGACGGTGAAATTTTCGGTGCATTCATTGCGACTAGCAATGGTAGGGGAAGCGACAAAAGTTTTACTGGATCTGCCAACGTTCTTTCTTTTTTTTTGTTTTATAGGGGAATGGGGTGAATTGATAAAGAGATCGTAGCTATGGGAACATACATTGTAGTAATAATGTGTCTAATGGTCATAGTTATATATAATTATGTTTATATATTTTAGTATTATGTATTTATTTAAGTATACCTATGTTAATTTTTTGCATTATAAGTGAATATTTATTTTCACTCATACCAACTCAAACCCACACACCCCGCACATGCCCCCCCCTCACGCACACACACACACACACACACACGCACAAACACTACACACACCTGAACATGCTACAACAGTTTTTGTAACATTCTAGAACTTAAACATTTTCATTTTTAATTAATAATGATAATGATGTCTCAACATTGTAGATAGTAACCCATGGGAAGTTGCGAGGTAACCCCATCACTAGTATCCTTCTAACTTAACTTTCATTTCTACTTTCGCAGGTCTGCTGGAAGAAATTTCTTAAGAAATAAGCAGTACCTTTGTACTCAACATCATAATTATGTCGTATCCCTATGTATATTTTACTGTGTGTACATAAATAATAAAATAAATATATACAGAAATAATGTGTCATTTTATTTAGGACTAGGTATTAAGTGCCAAACGAAACACATTTAATTTTTTTTCATAAGTTTAATTTATGTTTTTGAAACGAAGTACTCGTAGTTTAGTTAATACGAACCTACTGTCATTCGAACAGGAGAAAAGAACACGCTAATTTAGCACCCTGAAATACTTTTATTATTATCAAACCAATAACAACGTATTTGTTTAAAACTGCAAGCTTAATTCCCTAGAACATTTTCAACAGATTTATTCACAGAATCCTTCACACATTCAAGCTTCATGAGCCGTAAATTTGCCAACAAATGGCCCTTGACGATTTTCACGCTGTCAGAGAAATGAAGGAAAACAGAATCCTGGGCATTGACCGCCCCAAGAGATATATTGTCCAGCCCCAACTAGCCACGTCATGATGATAATAAATACCCCAGTAATATAAATTATTTTTGCTACCCGTTATACGAATTATTTACGTCAAAATATGATACTTTATGGACATATCAATCGTTAACGTGATTAATGATATAAGCGCGCGGTTTATATCAATTATTTGATTTTCTATTCGATTGTTTTCTATTCGAGTGGACATCGTTTTAATATCGAAATGGTTTGGATTTATTGCTCAGTCGTCGTGTAATGGCTGTGTGTAGATTTCTCTTACGGATGTCTGTTATTAATGGTCTGCGGAATAATTGCTTAATTTCGATCGGTTGGCAATATAAATGTGTCACACATAAAATGCCAATTCAATGCCTTTCATTTTGACAGTTTAGCTACGTTAATTACGTTATTTACGTTGTTGACAAGACGACTTTTTTAAACTTATGAAGCAGTGGTTTAGGAATGTTCTTCAAAACCCTCGATTTGTAATTAAAGTGAAAAAATCAATGTTTGTTTATTTGTCCTCTATGGACTCATCAAAGTTTCATAAAAATCGGTCCAGGACCGATTTTGATGAAACTTAGGTGAGTTTTCTGCATACGCCCGCGAAGGTTTAGGGGTAAGGTAGGGGTAGGGTAAGGTAGGGGTAGGACACCACGCGAACGAAGTCACGCCGGGCAGATAGTCGACCTATAAAACAATGTCTTTAAGACGCTGACAACAGCTTAACCGCGGTCACTGTCAGACTGCATACAAAAGAAAGAGAAGCGCAATGACACAAAGCTTGTAATTTATTGCGAAATAAAGCAATTATCTATTTACGCAAAAATGAGTTGAGTTTCTAAAATAAAAAAACAACCAAGTTCTGCATACAAATACGACGTTCTTGTTATTAATTAAATACCAACCGTATGTTGATATTTAATACTGATATTTTGGATTGAAACTCAAAGTAAAGGGTTAGTTTACCGTTAATTTGTATCGATAATTTTTATTTAAACGTGTTTTGGTAACAACCAACTTCTGGGAAATATATTCGAGAATAACATATATTTTTCCGCTACCACAAACTATATAGATATGGCATTTTTTTTCTTTAACAAGCCTACTTTTATCATTTGCCTCTTGTAAGCGCCTTAATAATTAATATCTAGATTTTAAAATTACCATTATTGTTACAGTCGCTCTTCCGAATTTAGCGGATAAGAAATTGCCTCCAAATATGCTTATTATGCCTACCTGCGGGTAACTAACATGATCTTTTCATTATCTCCAGAACCATCTGCGTAACATCCGCAAGTAATTTCCCTCTGACTAGTTTTATCTACGTTTTATCCATTTACACGTTACCAGTATAGGTACAAATTCAATTGAGTTTTCCAATCGACTGAAAGCTGTTTACAATCACGCAAGCAAGTAACACGGCTCGTTTGAGCTAAATAAAAGACTGCGGGCGATGTGTCCGAGCCCACTGAAGGCACCTGTCGCACCGCGGCGAGGAAGCGACTAATAGCTATTAACGATTCTCTCGCTCAAGAAACGTACAAAATATTGTAGGTCCCTTGAAAGCAAAAGAGACATAATATTAATAGTTGATCGCTGACTGTTCACACCGCCAGCAAGTACTCGTTTGTCTTCATGGTCTGTGTAATAAACAACAGGTTTGATGGTCTAGATATTACCAATAACCTAAGTTACATTGTACCTAGAACTGTGATGCGTCGAGAGGCGCGTGTGCCCCGGCTGTTCCACACCGCAACGTGCAGAACTCACGCTGGTGCACGTTGCCTCTCCGTTGCATTGTATACGTATAACACCCACTTCATCGAATTGGATATTTTCGTGCTTACACACTTCGAAAGGATGGCTATTAAGACTTAGTGCATCTAAGTGATACTAACATTGTTTTAAGTTTTTATTTACTAACACATTTGTTAATATATGTATACTTAGGTTAAGGTATTTATCTATGGGTCTATGCAACCTGAAAATAAATGGTATAGTAGTAGTATTGATTCTTTAAAATGGCCATCTTTTACCTATTATTCCAAAAATTCGTACCAGTAGGTACTTCTCATTGTTTCTGTAAAATCAACGCACGCATTAACTGTCTAAGTATAGACCATTATTTCGCGGAAATTGGTGTGGGTTACAAGTTTACCTAGTTTTAAGTGCTAAGCTAGTCAAGTTAAGTGCAACTAACATAGTTTTAAGCTATATTTATTAACACAACTTTTGTTTTATACTTTATTTATGTTAGTTTGTAAGGTATATGTCTATGGGCCATTGTAGCCTGAAATAAATGTTTTATTATTATTATTATTTTATTAAGAGTATTAAGTTATTCTGACACACTTAAATTGTAATGTGTAACTGTTATATGGCCCAATAAAGTAAAATAAAATAAAAAAACAGAGGTACACTCGCTGAAAGCCACGCATACCAGCGAGTAATCGCTCGCCGCTTTCGGGCACTCGCTGCTCGTTTCTCGCCAACTCGTTTTTAGTTGCCAGCTTTTCTCGCTTCTCGTTAATCGCCGGCAGTGTTACAAGTGCCCAAGTAAAGTAGGTTAGCATTGGTAGGTAGTGAGTATGGTAATGTTTTTCTCTGTAAAGGTATGCAATAAAATTAATAGTCGCTGATAATATTGCTTTTCAGTTGATTGTGGATTTTGGTACTCTGTAAATTGAGTAAAAATATTAATTATTATATATATATATTATTATTTATTATTATTATATTTATTTATTATTATTATTTATTTATTATTAAGTACACATTATGACTAATAACATCGCCTTGGATAAGTCTTGTTGTAAATAAATAAATAAATAATAATAATAATTTCAGGCACAATAAACAAGAAAGAACTGTGATCACCTGTTCAGGTTTAATTTGTAAAACTGTCTGCGATTCAAGAATTTAACAATTTATCAAGAAAAGATGCTTTTCAATATTTTGTTACTCAAGTCAAAGTAAGTTACCTAGGTGATGACATGGAAGTACGAGTCTGGCAGACCCTTCTACCCACCCTAAAGTGGCGGACATCCATGAGGAATTCCACACGATAAAAATAAGGTACCTACATGAATGATCTATCATTGATCATCATTAAGTAACGAATACCTACTTTATTAATCAAACTGACCCTCACCCTCAGTCTGTGGTGCCGGACGTAAAGAATAGCACCACCCTATTTCTTCCCGTGGGTGTCGTAAAAGGCGACTAAGGGACTTACTAGAGAATGTACAGCAGCGTTCTCTATGAATTTTCAAACCATACTGCGATCGCCAACCCGCCTGCTAAAAGTGGCGATTATGGCAAACCCCCCCTTTGGGGCAGGCCTATGTCCAGTAGTGGACGTCTTTCGGCTCAAATGATGACGATGATCCTCACCTATTTTTTTCTTGGTGTTAGTTCTATTATCATGCCTTACCCAGAAATAAAAAAGGTCAACCAAACCCGGGTCAAAATTGTACGAGTATTTAATTTGCATTCGTCTCATTCGTCACTTAGTATTCAAAGCATCGCCCTGAATTGAATCGAAACAGGAACTTTCAATAGCAAAAACATTCCCACTAAGTGAAGTGCTGGAATTAGCGGATTTATTCATTCTTTTATGCTTTCATAATTATATCTTAGGATGGTGGGTTACTTCTATTTTTCATGCTAATCTAGGAACGTGCTCGAAAATAACTTACGACGTTCATTTAAGGTACGTTTACACTTAGAGTTGTGGTTCTTTAAACGTTCTGGACGAGATGACAATAGTAAAAAGTAGCCCGACATAATGTATGTTTGGTTGAGTACTTGCTCATTTTAGGCGTCATATGCCACAGACGGCAAAAAACTCCGTTGTGGCCTAAATTGTTATATTTAGTACCTCCATTGAAAATAACTGTACCTCTTGGGTTTCGCTAGAAAGAGAAAAACAAGAAGGACCATCTGTGGCGGCACTACGGACATCATACGCTGCTGACGGTCCATTTTTTTTAATAGAATTTAGAGATTCACAATATACATCAAAGAATTGTTCCTAGATAATACCTTACAAGTTCTAAATATTAACACGATAGCGCGCATCTTATGGCCACATATTAAATTGAAAATGGTAAAAATTTCACCTAAAAACAACCTAAGACAGGGTTACGAGTTTGTCTGAAAGGGATATCAGGGCCCTGGCACACAGGCATCTGAAGGAACACGGGTGGGTTTTAGTCAGTAAAAGTCTGACATGCCCTCCCGCTCCGCCCAGAGCGGGAGCGGGAGAAGTTATTTGATAATTTGCCACCCAAAAAAAAAAACCTTTAGAGAAAATAAATGTTGAAATTAAAAAAAAAACTTTTCAAGACTCAACATCTTCTATTCAAATAAATAAAATTGAAGCGTCTGTTTGTAATGTCAAAACAAAATCAAATTCGGTTCATGCGTTTGGGAGCTACGAGGCCACAGACACACACAGGCAAGTCAAACTTATAACACCCGGCGTTTTTGCGTCGGGGGTTATAAATAACACTTTTTAGGGTTCTGTAATCAACAAGGAACCCATCAAATTACACCTTGTCCGTCTGTCTGTCTCTCAGCTCGCTTAGCTCAGTGACTCTTAGTACTAAAAAGCTGTAATTTGGCATGGGTATACTCAATAATCACGCCGACAAAGTGGTAAACTAAAACCTTAATCAAAATTTGTAGGGTACCTCCCTTGTACGTAAAGAGGGAAGGATATTATTTTTTCTCGTCTATTCCATAGTGTGAGGTATCGTTGGATAGACTGTTTAAAACTATTGCAGAGTTGTGTAAACCATTTTTAGATTCAGGGATCTGTTTGCTTAATATTCAGCTTTAAAGTGCTATTTTTTGTTAGAGTCAAGTGCCCCCGTCTGCCAGCTAAATGGTTATTTCTGGATATGTGAAAACATTACATTGCAGTTTGAGAATTGACCGTGATGCATATCGATGTATGGAAAAACATGTTTTCCAACTACGTTTGGTTTTGGGACAAATTCATCCCAACTATGGATTCTAAATTGATTTATTTATTTGTTAACATAGGTAAAGAAATACAGATCTTATGTTTGCTGAATAGAGCGCTATGTTATGCCAGGAGGCGTACAAATATGGTGTGCAAATCTAGCTGAGGATTACAAGTTACTAAAAATATTTGAAAATCATGCATAATTATGGTATCATATTAGAAAATAAATTGAAAAAAAATATTATTCAATACTCTAATGAAGAGACCAGACGGAATGACTATAATGCCTTGGAAGGTAGGTAGGCCTTTGGTGTGGGATGCAACGTGTGTCGACACCCTTGCGCCATCCCATCTTCCTAGCACGGTGAGCTGTGCTGGGGTCGCTGCTTCAGGTGCGGAAAACCTCAAACGGCGCAAATACTTTAATCTTATTGGGACTTATATGTTCGAGCCGTTTGGGGTTGAAACACTAGGGCCATGGGTCCGAGTGCCCACTTAGTTTTTCGAGACATCGCAAAGCGGTTGGTCGACTCCTCACGTGACCAGAGGGCTGGCCTATTTTTCAGCCAAAGAATCAGCATTGCCATACAACGTGGCAATGCTGCCAGCCTTTTGGGCACTTTTCTCACTGACAGTGATGCGGAAGAATTTTTTGATGCCCTATGATTTTTTCCCCCCCTTTGTTATATACTTACTTGTACATATTATTATTTTTGTTTTAAGTCTGTTTAGTTTTTAAATTATGTAAATACTTTCAAAATGGTTAATCTAAATAAATATTATAAAGTATAAAATACTCTAATGATGTCAGACCTTAATGAGGAATTATTAAATGATATTGATACGAAAGAATATATGGTTACTTATAACAAAGAAACAATTTTTTATTTTTTTGTCTGTCTGTTTGTTCCAGTTAATCTCCGAAACGGTTGGACTAATTTTGACGGGCGTTGCACTGGCAGATAGCTGATGTTGATGGTAAAGCCGCGGATAGCAGCTAGTTCATAATACAATTGTTAAGTATAATCATAATTATTCCATATTTTGTTGAATATTAAAGGAATTAGGGTTTGCCTGATGGCAAACATTAATTTGCTAACAGCCGATGCGTATGAAGATAGGTATTCCCGAAGTAGGTAGTCAACATGCGTTTCAGACTTTTCAGAAAGACATCTTAGAGTACCTACCTATTTTATTTAGGTAAGGCTGCGTTTATTAGTTTACTAGCTGCGCCCCGGGGTTTCACCCGCGTAAGTCTCGATCCCGTAGGAATATCGGGATAAAAAGTAGCCTATGTCTTAATCCAGCGTGTCAGCTACCTCTATACAAAATTTTATCAAAATTAGTCCAGCCGTTTGTGCGTGAAGAAGTAACAAACATACACACACACACACACATACACACTCACAAACTTTCGCCTATATAATATTAGTGTGATAAGTTTATGCTCTGGCCTCTGGGTATATTTATTGAGGCACCCACCGGAAAGTCCGGTTAAGCAGACAACATCTTAGGTTAAGCGAGATGCAATAAAAAAAAAATAGGCAAAGGACATCTTCCGCAACTTCCGCAAATGCAACAGATGATAAAGGATATTTATTTCTCTTTTTATTTCTGTTACTTAATTAATTTGTTCAAAAAAACACCTTTACACGTCAAAAATAAAGTATGTTTTAAACCTATATGAGGTCGGTGTTTTCTATCTGACTACTCTAAGAAGAAAGACCGAAACAAAGTTAGAGGTCACAGTCTCTCTGAAACTCCAGACATCCCCAGAGAGAACGAAAATTGTCGCGAAATTAATGTGACAAATTGTCAAGTGTGCGTAGACTGCTGCGATTGGCTATTGATGAATCCTTCAAGCAATCGCACAGCACATACATTTTGAGATAATATTCGTTCGAAAAACTGGCCAGAGATCTTATCCAGGTCAATGAGAACCAAGTAGACGATGTACTTATCTGTACAACGAAATAAAATTTAAAGGTATAAATTGTGAAATGTATTTTTTTTGTTTTTGAATGGCATCTTGTAGTTGACCTTGAGAGGTCGTGACTACTTAACCGGTCAATCCGGTGGCTGCCTTAAGCTAACTCAAACTTGACTTCTAATCAAGCCCTTCATAATTATGTCAGAAAATATTCTAAGATATTCAAAAGAGTCTGCGCTCAACCTACATCTTACCTAATTAATTAGTAACAAAATTAGTATTTTTAATAATAAAATAAAAGCTGTGTACAGGTAATTAACAAAGAAACTGGTAACATAAAACAACGAGATCAGAATGAATTGTCTTTAAAAATTCATAATGAAACCATTTCAGCTATGTTAAAAGTTGGTGAGACACTAGAAAATATCTTTAGCAGCATCTCAATAGAGGTTACTAAATCCTGTATCGTGTATTCCCTTATCATCTATAATAGTTGAATCTCTTCTCAAAGAAAACTTCTCTCAGAACATTCCAAGTTTTGAATTCAAGCCCATTTTTATTGCCACAATTAAAAAAGTATTTCAACAAAAACAACACTGAAAACTTATGGGGGATTTCCGTTAAGGTTCTTGGAGATATCATTGACACAATAGTCCTGTCCTAACAGAGATATTTAATCAATGTTTAGAAAGCGCAGCGGTACGTTTCCTGATTTAATGAAACGTAGTAAATTTGTACCAATTTTCAAATCGGGTAGTAAGAGTGATCCCTCTAATTATATAGACTGTGCTACCAGCGTTGAGTAAAATATATGAAAAAATCATGCTAGACCTGGATGGCAATGCTCGCGCATCTCGCATTCGTGATTGTCGTTCGATTCGTACGGGATTCTGCCGTTTTGCCATAATTATTTTGACAGAATTTCATTGTCCAAACAAATTTTTGCAACCTTTTTTTACACCAATGCAATATTTGGAATGATTTTAGTACGCACATTTTCTTTTAAGCAAATGATTTATTACAGCAAACAATCTTTAGACCATAAACATTTAGTAAAATAATTGTATCAATTATTTTTAGTAGGCTACCCGGAACCGAACTAGTTAGATTAGGTTTATTTTTATTTTTTTATTGTTAGGATAAGTTAGGTTAAAACTGAGACCATAAAAGCCACATTGAGCTAATCTAGGTATGTCGATTCAAGCATTTCTCGCAGGAAAGCTATGCGATATGCCTTAGTTTACATGAGATATGGAAAGAGTGGTCGGGCGGGACCAGTCGACACGTCCATGACCTCATGTCGACCGTCGTAGAGAGACTACGACAATATGGCCCGCCCCTCCAAAATTCAAAACGTTTGAAAGTATTTGTACGCATGTGTGCGTATTGAGACGGCCGCCAAACAAAAATAAATCACGGATTTGTTGCTTGACTAGTGGCGTCATTAATCGCTCATTATTAACATATTGTTATTGATATTATTAGTATGGCGCTAAACTGACGTACTCTATGAAAACGACACGTGCGTTGTCTTGCGTGATCGGCTAGTTATGATTAGTTGACCAACAAATCTGGTAATAAGTGAGATATTACGAATACTTACAACTACATACAAACTCTTTCATATGGATGTGACTACACACACTGAAACAGTAATTTGTAGGGGCGAGCCGTGTTATCTTAGTTTATCTCTACCAACGTCAAACAGTTGTGTCATTCATGATTGTGTCAAACGCGGAAGAAAATAATAAAAAAAATTAACAAAATGTGCTATCAGTTCATGAACAGAGATTTATTTATTATATGTAAGACTAGCTTCTGCCCGTGACATCGTCCGCGTGTAATTTCTTGTTTCCCCGTCCCATCGTCTGCCCACACTATTATTTAAATTTCTCTTAGCGTTGTTTTTGACTTTTTTGACTTTTGCTCGGCTAAGACTAGAAATGGTCACGAGATTCTTCCTAATAACATGTATAGATGATGATCGTGTATAATTAAGTAGCGAGCCACTAGACAGAATTTTAAGATCAATTAAGAGTCTAATACAAAATACAGAATTACAGACATTCCAAAAAGTAAATGAACTTTACGTCAGCACCCGGCGAAAAGGGATTAAGTAGATTTTCCCTTTAAAAATATCCCAGTCCCAATGTGGCTGATAAATGAGTTAAAGCTTGCTCCATGTCATATTGAGACCTTTACTGTTCATTACTGTTATTAGCAAAGGGATTGAACAAAAGTACAACTTTTCCACCCTTTAGGGATTTGCGAGGCTCCCAATTTTTGGGATCCTAATCCCATTCCACGTTCTTTCGTCTCATTTCAACGGAATCAGTAAAACTTCTCAATTACGTATGTATAACAAAATGTCTAACAGAGTTCCTATTGCGTTTCACGCTTGCTCATGCAAATTGGCGAGCGATAGCGAACTATTATTTGCTTGCAAAGTTAAATAGCTTTTGCCGGTCTTTCTCTAGAAAAACCAGGGAAGAGTTTTAATCCCAAATCGAACTGGGAACTGACTGAACTTTCAACGAGCTGTTGTTATAGAGAATCCGATTTTTTTTCTGTCAATGAATACTAACTTTATATTGCTACTGAAGTTGTACACAATAGAATAGCGAGCATTTTGAACCTTGCTTAAACAAGTATCTTTATTATTGTGTTTTATGAACATAATAATTAACATTAAAATGTTTTAGTTATTTTGTTTACTAACTGGGGGCTAAGTCTGCTATTTTCAATGATTAGTCATTATGACGACCGTACCAAGGCAACGCCATGACCATTGTGCCAATAGTTTGTAACCTCCTAAATTCATAATGGCGTGACAGTGGTCCATAGGGAAGTCAAAATAATAGGAGCTTGTCAGTACGAGGTTACCAAATACAGACAATTTTTCCAATGGTGTATCAGTGGCACGTCATTGGAAAATCATAAAGACGCCTTTCAATTAGGAGATTAGCAAAACTGTCAAACTCAACAATTAAGGTGCCAATGATCGGCCATTCGGACACAACTGCGTTAGCAGACTTGGCCCCCTGATAAAATGTACGCTCGTATACGGAAAAAATAAAAATGTAGGCTCGTATATGGAAGTGTAATTAGGACAATTTAAAGATGCATAAATTACTTTTCCTACAAAGGCTTTTAATGATTATCTACCACTCCTAGAGGTCCGCAATTATGGCGATCCATATTATATCAAAATATGATGACGTCATAATCGTAGCGACGTACATAATACTACTATAAATTTTCACAACACGTCTATGAAAAATCAGGTTACTGGCTTACGTAATGCACTCATGAAAAACTAAGAGCTTTCTCACATCAATAGCCTTTCAACAGGGCATCCATCACTAATACATAAAGTCGTTTCGTAGTGGTGATGTCACTGTAGTAACATAAATCTGAGTGCAAGTTGCAACGATAAAAGTAGGTCAAGATTACGTCATAAGGTGTCGCTGTGATTACCTGTAGGTGTTCTTAGTGACGTCAGTTCTTTAGATTTGATTTGCTCCGGTAACATATTTAATATGGGATATATTTTTTTAGAGCAAGCTATGCGGAAGGCACCATTTTTTTTTTTAAATTGTTAAAAATATATTAGTGTTTGAGATATTATAATAATTAGGTTTAGGTTATTAGGCTAAACGAACTAAATCGATCACCACAATTTTGTAAACATTAAATCAAGAATCTTTATTTAACGGTTTAACCACATAAAGGCTCCCACAGATAGGCGCGACGCGACAATAGTAGCACAATTTATATGAAAACTTCTTGGAAAGTCTCGTGCTGCGCGTCGCGCTGCCTGTCGCGGCCGCGATATCGCGCCAGTCTGCACGAGCTTTAATGTGCATCATACTTTATTACAAAAACGAACAACTGCTATAAAATATTTCCAAAAACCCCCAGGTTGCATAATGCATGCTCATCAACATCCAATACAAATCGAATACCAAAAAAAATCGATTCTTATTTCTTATTAAAATTCCTTAATTACCGTGAACAGTAAAGACTATTATTTCCTTGGCCTTTGATCAATCAGACAGCTGACTAACCAAATTATGTCGATATTGAATCAGCCCAAACAAATTACATCGTCTTTGATAAGGTGATTATTAAATATAATTATTGTTTCGTCACGAACCCCTGCTTTGTGGGAAGCTGGTATGGTGATACTACTATAATTTTCATTGTGAGGAGGTATGGAAGTTTCTTCGGTACAAAATGTTGTTGAGATAGTGTTTTGTTAATTTATTGACGGCTCTTAATACATTGTTGCAGCGTAAAAGAAATGCACAAAAATACGTAATACACATTTTTCTTCTCCTGTTACGGTAATTCTGTCGGTCAGATGATTCTGAGTAGGTAACTACTCGTATCCTTAAAATGCAAAGGAACAACATTTCTATTCCTACGTATTTTTCGTCGGTGCTCCATGGACCAATTGAAATTAGACCAGTTGGTCTATGGGGAAAATTACATGTTTCCATCGTCCAATTACCAACTGGGCTATGGAGAATACTTGACGTAAACAAAAACTATGTTCCATTGTAACATTATAACCCAGAGTTCACACCAGTCTATACATTAGGTTCAAAGAAGCTTTCAACAACGCACGAGGTCCGGGGTTCAATTCCCACGTCGGTCAAAGTGTCATTGGGTTTTTCCACCAGGAATTTCTCAGTAGCAGCCCGGAGACTGGATTTGTGCCCGGTTGGTGGCAATAGGCTCGCCCCTATTACATGGGACTTCAAAAATAACTGGCGAAACGTGGGTGTAGATACTATAGGTACACCTCTGCCGAACCCTTCGGGGATTACAGGCGTGATGTTATGTTATGTTTTTCAACAACCTATGTTTACTCGGGTTTTACTCGAAAAGCACATCTACATCACACTTTACGAGTATATGTTTATCAAACGTGTACGTGCTCAAGCCTAGCAAAAACATTAATTGTTCAACATTAAAAACGTCACCAAACCTAATTGGCGAAGATGCGGTTGAAGGTATGAAATTAAACATGACAAAATACTCGGACACAAAGAGAAATTGCAGTTGGCAACACTTCTACGTCCTAATTATCGCAATGACAAAGTACAGACAGACGAGAGGAAAGGACAACGAATTTATATCGAATCACCGAGAATTTATCGCCGTGTTTCGTCTTACACATTTATTTGGTTGTCTTTTGTTTCTTTTCGGTTTGAATTTTGAACAATAATGGGGTTCTAATTTTAAATAAGGCACTTAATAAAATAAATATAAAAAGATAACCTCGTAGGTTAAAGTACATCTAATAGATACCCATAGCCAGATAGGAAATGTTTTCAAAAACTTTCAATTCTGGAGAAAATAATGAACTATGATTAAAAACTCCTGTTAGTATACTTAAATAAAATAAAGTTTTAGATCAATTTCAAATAGAACATCCAAATATTCAAACATAGATGCCTTTCAAATATATATTTTTAAATGATAGCTATGAATTTTATGAGCGAACAGTTTTAAAACTATGAAAGCTATTTGTTATTGAACCTAATAGACTTAACTGACGATCGTTTGAAAGCAATAAATTGGAGCAGCAAAACAATACAAATATTTTCAACCATTTATATTTTTATCGTGGATTGTCATGAGTTTCTTTTTATTTTATTTAAAAAATAAATAGATGGAATACGTTTTGGCAGGTTACCTATTTAATTGTTATGTAAACACCTTGATGGGTGAAATAGAACTTCAGTGAGAATGATTTTACACTGATTATTCTACATAACATACATAATCTCATGCCTTCTTTCAACGGGAGCAAGCAGAAACTACAGAACGCAACCTGTTACGATCCTGACATACTCCTTTTGCTTCGTTTACGTTCATACGGTTACGTTACGTTACGTTTACGGTCATACGGCCGGTTACGAGTAATATGCACCTGACCTTTCTGAAGAACATCATCAATTAGGTCAGTATATGCTAGGGTGTCTCCTTCCGGCGTTTCCACTCATATCTACCTTGTTTAATAAATCAAGTGATTGCAACATTGTAATGAGATTGCCAAAAGATGCTGAAATTTAATCTATAAGTACATATTATATTAAAATCGAAGTAAAGTCAAAACTGTACATTGAATATTTTTGAAAAAAAGTAACTGTTGCGAGGTTTGGGAACGATTCTAATGCCAATAATTTAGTTTTTTTTTTTAAATGTTTGTCTGTTTATCTGTTTGGCTGATTGTATGTTCCAGAATCACGCAAATACTACCGGATGGATTTGTTAAAATTTTGCATAAATATTCCTTATAAGTCTGGTCAGTCTGGTAGGTTACAAATTATCACTATTTCGTTCGTAAGTTTGTATTCTTCTATAATTGTGTTACCACAAATTATTGTAAAAAGACGTGGCAAAAGGTCAGAATATTGCAGATAGTTACAGATTTAATTAACCTTTCAAATGATTATTATAGCTCTATACCTTTATGGACCTAACCAGTCAATCATGACGTGTGCGTTTAAGTGTTTTTTTGAGATGGGGCAATAAGGGCAGGTACATTAACCGTGGTCGCTACAAGAAAACGGTCGTAGGAGACGGGCCTCAACTTTTTGCAATATTTTGAAATGCAATCACAGACTATGAAAAAAAAAAATGTCAGCATGCAAATGGGCAATTTACAAAAAAAAAACTTTTTTTGAGTCCAACCGATTCTGCTTCGAGGAACAAGAAACTCTATTAGTTCAACTGAGGTTTAAATATATTTTATTTACATCTTGATTGAATATTAAGATAGTTTGTAGAACGTTCACTGAAAAATATGAACTTTAGGCCTGTTCTGTCATCGATACGGTGATAAATATCTATGGTTTGGTGACTGTTAAAACCCACCCGTGTTCCTTCATTTGCTTGTGTGCCAGGGCTACGATATCCCTCTCGGGCAAACTCGCAACCCTGGCAGGAATTAGAAATCCCCATGTGTTGACAATCTACTGTTAGGTTACAGCGTTAGTTATAGCGGTTTGTCAGGAATAATCTGTAAGAATGCATTAGAAGCTGTATCAGTTTATAAGCAGTAATGCATTCATTACCCCCCCCCCCCCCCCCCCAACCAAAAAAGTTCGCAAGCAATTAGAAATTGCTACTGTAGGCTGCGGGTGTCCACTTCAGACGAACTTACTTGCTTGCACCCGCGTCACCAGTCCTGACTCTCTATTTATTTTGGCTGCTACAGACGAGAGTAGTATATAGGGAAGTTTAATTAAAATGTGGCTGTTGTTTTAGTATATTGTGGTGTGTTACGACTTTCACGCGAACGAAGTCGCGGGCAGAAGCTAATGAAAAATAAAACAGTTACGGAAAATCGTAGTACGAATATTTATTCCTATTTATAAAATAAATAATTATATTTTTTTTTTGGCCTTCTTGTTACAGTCATGAGCATGATGTGCAGCTGCACATCATGCTCTCAAAAGAAAAATAAGAAAAATAAGTTTATCTGTGACAAATAAACTTATTTTTCTTTCTTTTATTTCTTTCTTATTCAGTGAGTAACCGAGCTGTTGAAAATCCTTTATATTCAAAACAAAGGCTCAGCAGTGTTTATCTGTTCACTGTAGTGCATCAATATCGCACGAGTGGACACCAATCTTCTTAAAATTAATTCGCAATGTACGCGAAACGTAAACTGGTCGTACGGCGTAGATTGTACCACGGTTAGGTGAATTATTTTGAATAAATAACACTAAAATCGGACCGGTTGCTTAGTTACGGTTTTAAATAGTATTTAGAGAATAAAATAAAGTCGTTGGAATTATTATGTCCATCATGTTGTCAATAGCCCAAATATTTAGGCATGAGCCTAAATATTTATTTAGTTTATTTATTTATTTAGAGCCTTATAGTTTTAAAGCTATAAAGCTATAAGAGTAGGGGAAGACCAAAGAAACGATGGATGGACTGTGTGAAAGATGATATGGCTAGAAAGGGAATGACTACCGAGATGACGACTAATAGAGAAGTATGAAAGGGACATTTTGCGCCGACCCCAAATAAATTGGGATAAGGGCAGGAGAATGATGGCTGTCGAACGAAAGCTCTCGAGTTCAAACCAATGCCACTTATTGGCATTGTTTGATTAAACCAAAGCCAAAGATTCGGGACTGCTCGTAAATGAGTAGTCATATCACAAGAAGTCCAGAATCTTTGGCTTAGTAAGAGAGGCTAAAAAGGTTGAACCTTTAAAAAAAAATACTTCAATTTAGGCAGATAGGCAAGCAAATTAGTAGCTTGTGTGGACTGGATATTAATTGATATTTGTTGCAGTTGTAATAACAGTTATGTGGTTTAAATAGATTTTTATTATTTTAAAAATATTTTTTATAGATTCTTTTATATTTTGGGAACGTGAGAATGTTGTCATACTATTTTTATCATACTAACCGTGGAGCTTCTTACCGGCTCTTCTCCATAGGAATAGACCAATTGGAATCGTGCACATAGCTTATGACCGTTCCGTACCTCAAAAGGAAAACTCAGAAGCCTCATAGGATCACTCGTGTGTCTATCCGTCTGTCACAGCCAATTTGCCCCGAATCTACTGAACCGATTAAGTTGAAATTTGGTACGCACATAAATTTCTGTGACCTAAACACAGACGTGTAACGTAAATAAATGAATTTAGATATCTCCCCAATAGTCATTATTGGGGAGAAAATTAAAAAAAACCTTTGTAAACTGTGTGACATCAAATGAAAGGGCTTGATGTAAGGATTTCAGATTTCTTTTTTGATAGTGTCGAAATAAATACTCTTAAAGTTATTTAAGAACACAGATGAAAATTTACTCCTTTATCTCCGAAACAACTGAGCCTAAAAATTTGGAAAAAAATAAAGAAAATGTTCTTTACTTATAGATTTCAGGAAAGACTATAAGAAGATGGTCTTAAAATAACATAGTAAATCTCTCAATATTTTGCGTATAAAATTACAAGCAGTTCGAATGTGCGAGGGAACATGTTTTACAATGTTAAGTTTGTTATTGGAATAAATTCATCCCAACTACGGAAGCCTTCATTGTGCGTGGTCCGACACGCACTTGGCCGGTTTGTTCGGTCTCACTCTCATTCGGTATATAACGTGCTGAACGAAGATTTACGGATGGTTCCAAAGAAAATAATAATTCCGGAGCGGCTTTATATGATCCTCAACAAAATATATCTATGGGTTTTAGTATTGACTCGAAAGTGTCTATAATGTATCTTGAATTGTTGGCAATTAGTGAAGCTTTATCATACACACAATCAATAAGTCATTTATAGTAACTAACTAACTGACTCCAAGAGTTCTTTACAGCATGTAGTTCGTTGTACCTCGACAATTCGAGAAACACCGATAGCTTACACAATAATCGATCAGATTCTGGAACTTCAACAGAATTCTAAATTAGTTATACTGCAGTGGATTCCCTCACATATCGGGATACATGGCAATGAGGTGGTCGATATTTATGCTTAGAGGGCCTGTATAGAGGGTACCCCGTTAAATATAGTACCAATTTTCTCGGATAACTTCTATGTGGTTAAAAAATATTGTGGAAAGAATATCATGATGTGAAATCAAGAGAACAAAGTATCTGGTACAACACAATTCAGCCTGAGCCTCTAATAATTCCCTGGATAGTTAACTGTTCACTCAATAGAAAAGATATTGTTACTGCCATGAGGTTTCGATCCGGTCACATCCCATCGAGGAAGTTTACGTTCCTTATGGGTATCACACCTTCACCTAACTGCGAGAAATGCGGAATAATCGAGGACGTAACATCACATCTTGATCGAGTGTGAGCGAGGCGAATGCTTCAGGAGAAATCTGTTTGATTCCCAAAATAAGTTTGGAATTGGTATTTCAAATAGTGTTTTAGCTAAGCCTATGTCAGACGAGGCTAAAACTCTGTACAAAATATATTACAATCATATAAAATAATTTAAAATTCAAAATTTGGCTATGATGGAGCGACATAGTCAGTATTGTGACAAAGCTCCTTAATAAAGATTTTAAAAAAGAAGCAAATTGAATATTTAATTTAAAATAAATAAAAATATTTCTGGCAGAACCATAAAAAACACAGAAAAAATATATTGCTAATAATACAAAAAAAAATACAATAAAATGCATACACACAAACTCATGTCTTTCTTGATATTTACGCGGCTATTTCCAACCACCGCTTGTAGGTCTTGGTAACAATACAATACATCCTATCAGCACCAATATTAATTGACTGTGCCAATAATATCGCTTGGCGTATCATTCAATGAATAGTATCGATAAATATTTTGCATGAATATTCATAGCATAATACAATTTAGGAACTTTAACATTTCTAAATAGAGTTCCATGATAAACTGAAGCTCTGTTATCAGAAGCTGGATTTAACGTACAATAATCCTTACTTTGTCAATATCGACATAATAAGCTATGGATGACGATGACGTCATCCACAGCCTAAATGTACCCGCTGTAGAATTTAGGGACTCTGTATTTATGCTACGCTGTACGCTGATTGCATTACATTAGAGTTTATACCCTGTGATAATGTAAACGTTATTGAACAAAGCTTTCATAGCATTCGCTTAAAGCGATATTGTTTCATGTTTAATTTTTATTGTTCCGATTTAGGAGTTGTAGATCGTGGGTACCCAAGTAGGAACCTAATTATTTCATCACCACTGCTCACAAAATCGGTGACGGAAAACATAGAACCAAAAATTCGAAGACATGTGACATCTACCAACCCGCACTGAGCCCGCGTGGTGGATTACGGCCCACTCCCTCTCACAGAGAGGAGGCATATGTCCCAGCAGTGGGAACATTATAGGCTGGTCTTGCATATTACTTGACATTAATATTTGCATATTTTTTTACTTTATGTTGGAATATTTGTATAGATTTTATTTTAATCAAACCGCATAGTAAAATAAAATATAGTACCCCTTTAGTATTTTTTTTATTATGACCACTATTTTCGAGGAGCCCTAGAGCTCCGTGTAGCACACTTTGAGTATGGCTGGTCTACGGGGACAAAATGGAAGCTATCTGATATAAAGAATACGTAGTTAGACAGGATATTCGATAACGGAAAGTTACGATACAACTAGGAAGAGGTAATAGGTAACTATGAAGTCTATGAACCTAAGCTAGAGGAATTTATTAAGGTACCAAAGTCTATCTTTCTTTAGATACTTCTTTCATGTACAGTTGACAAGAAGTCGGTGGTATCACGCGTTGCCCTTGAGCTGGCCTAGCGTAGTATGAAGTTTCAATACAATAAGAGGCTAGCTAATACTGGGGGTCTACTCCGAACATAAATCCGAAGTATCGGCCGAATGTTCGGCCCTTTCTTGACTACGTCTAACTACGGCAAACGACGGTCGAAGAGATAAGCCAAAGTCAAAAATGTGACTTGATGTCGGGTAAGGACTCAAAGTCAAAAAAGGAAACTTTGGAAGTTATAAAACGGCCGAACATTCGGCCGATACTTCGGATTATCGCTTCGGAGTAGACTTTTTTTTTTTTTTTTTTTTTGGGTGGGAAATTATCAAATAACTTCTCCCGCTCTGGGTGGAGCGGGAGGGAGTGTCAGACTTTTACTGACTAAAACCCACCGTGTTCCTTCAGATGCCTGTGTGCCAGGGCCACGATATCCCTTTCGGACAGGCTCGTAACCCTGGCAGGCATTGGCCCTTTCGGACCCCGTCAATTGGTGCTGACGTCTCTTTGAGGCGCGCGTGGAACACAACGCGCCGTCGACCCGGGCTTGGTCCTTATCGGACGGTGAGCTACCCATCGCTCACCGTCCGCAAGCCCGCGCCTACGGTGGCCGGGAATCGGCCTGTGATTCCCGACGCCCGGGGCGTCTCCTGCGGCGACTAAGGGCGCGAGGGCGTTGACTTTGCCTTACCCTCACGCGTTCCGCCTCCTCCTTCGCAAGCATCACTGTTTCGCAGAAGGAGGTGACGGCCTCCCATGCACTCTCGCTCCGAACCATGGCCTGAACCAGGGCCGGACGCGAGAGATCGCCGCCGCCGATCGCTGCCGTGAGGACACGGCGGTGCTCCGCCCAAGCAGGGCAGACCTCCACCGTATGCTCCACCGTGTCCTCCGGGCGATCCACACAGTGGTGACACCCGGGCGTTTCCTCCCGCTTAATCCTAAACAGGAACCTCCCGAAACATCCATGTCCGGTGAGGACCTGCGTCAGGCGGAAGGTGAGGACGCCGTGGCGCCTCTCTAGCCACTCCTCAAAGAGGGGACTTATCGCCATAATTGTGGCGTGCCCAGCGCTGGGTTGCGACAATCGCACTCTCCATGTCGCCATGAGATCGCACCGGAGCTCCGTCCGCTGTGCCGCGATTTCCTGCGGCAGCGGAGTTATGCCCCGGAGTTTCGCCTCTTCGCGCCACACCCAAATGTGCGCGAGGACTTTCGCCTCCAGATCTTCGGAGTAGACTGGAGTGTGAATTTGTTAATAAGTACTAGTAGTAGTTTGTTTATTTATTTATTGTTTACGCTTTCACGCTAAAACGGCTGAGCAGATTTGGATGGGCACGTCGGTAGGTCATGAACTCAAGCTCAAAGCATTTATTTCAAATAAACCAATTACAGGGACTTTTGAATTGTCAAGGGGTCGGTCAGTCAGAGAGATGAAGCTAGTTGCCCATTCCAAAGCGTAGTAGGTTCCTATGGAGAAGAACGGGCAAGAAACTCCACGGACACTCTTTTTATTCAAAATATTGTGACAAAGTATTGGTTACATCATTCATGTTGAAATTATACATGTGAGGACAATATAGAAACACGTGCACGTTAAAAACGTCCGCAATAAAAAGATAAAACCATAAAAAAAAACGTTTAAAATAAGTTAAAATAAGCCGTGGCAGCCAAGAAATGACCAGTCCCCACTGACGGCTGGACTGGATTAGGACATAGAATACTTTTTATCCCGATATTCCCACGGGGTCGAGACTTATGTAGGTGAAACTGCTGGGCACAGCTTGATTTTTATATAGACGATATCTTACGACACCTTCTAATAGACACAAAGGGAACGAAAATAATAATAAGACTTATTCTTAGCACCTGTCGCATCGCTGAACAACGTCAACCCTATCAGCAATCTACTCAATATACAACGCTTCCCCCTCTCACGCTTGGCAGCCCGTGCGAGGTTTCTCTTACCCCTTCATTTATAAGTGGAAAATACAACAAAAATAATGCACAGTCCACCAAATGAATTTACACTTTAAGACATTCAGACGCCTTCTTCCCATGGGGGTAGGCAGAAACTAAAGAACGCCACCTGCTACGATCCTTACATACTCCTTTTGACAGAAACTTTTCACCAGATAATAACAGACATGAACAGAACCTCATTCAAGAGTCAAGCATTATTTTTAAACTAGTTTCAACTAAAAATAATCAACTGGCTTTTAAACTAGTTTTTATAAATTATAAGTATTTCTTGAATTTTGGGTAAAGTTAGGGCGGAAATACGGGCCTCAGTATGAAATCAGTTACCAGATAGGTTAAGTAGAGGTGGTGAAACAGGCAGTTGAAACGATAAAAAATTACAGTTTAATGTCCATAAAACCTCGAAAATAATAATTAAAGATTATGAACTAAATGGGACAAGTTCACAAAATCGACTATGGAGACAGTTATAACGACAGTAAGAGAAGCGAACGCGCCGACACTAGTTCACAAAAGTCGTTATTCAAACAGTTTTAATATCCAAATATGGTGCATTATCTGATTCCGTGTGAATTTATCTCATATATATTTAGTTCTAGATGCCGTACTTTACTAATGAGCTCGCTTAATTTCGTTTGCTTGGCCCCAAATGTCGTAACGTTGCATTCCATAACACGCCTTCGAAATGTTTGCGACTCGTTAGGAGGCGTCAGATGAATTTTGTGGAATCAACAAGCTAATGACACAGAAATCCGTGCATATTTTGAATAAATAACAATGCTGTATCGTAATGTTATTTCGTGGGAAATATTTAAATGTAAAGGTTAATTTAAATTAGTGCCAAATTATTTCTGTAATGCTTTGAATCTTTAACGGTCGTAAGGATATTTATTTATAACAGCTCTTAAGAAGCGTGAACTACAAAATAAAACAACACATTTGCTTTAAATTCCAACAGAAAACATTAATCGTTTTCGTATAATTTGACGTGGAAAATTTCCTGTCACAATTTGTAATTAATTAACAAAGAAAATTTTGAAAAGATAATGCTTTCATATTCCGTTGAAGAGTCTACATCCTAATTAAAACGCTTCTAACAATTTATGTGAAAAATAACAACCTAATTTCACAAAAGTAACAAAGTATTATAGCTTCCAGGAATCGTCTCGTTAGTGATCAAATGGCCGCGAACATCGTGTGCAATGTTAACATTGTTTTTTTTTCGCTCAAAAACTTTCCTTTTATCACATCAAAGTCTCTCATAACGAGATTCACTGGATGAAATTTTGCTACACCGAATTGAACAAAGGAAATTCATAGATTTCTGTGCGGACCAAATGAAAATGACTACAATACAAAACAAAGTAACGATAAATCTAGAAATCCCCTTGCAGAACGCCCACCGCATTGATTCAGCTAACCCTACTCTCCCCTTGACGAGATATGCAGTTACCAAAGTAAACAAAATGACGCCGGGCCTAAGCAAATAATGTGGGCAAGTAAGTCTAATTCATTATTGTTCACAGAAACAATAAAAGCGGCAACAAACGAGATTACCGATAAATCTAAAAGGGAATTTTTCTACACAGGAGGGGCTTATCTACTTTACGTCGTTTTGGGAATAAATACCGGGAGTCTTACTGCAATGAAGACGGTGCCGAACTTAAGTCTACTATTGTCTGTTAGGATAAAAAAGGTACAAGAGAGAAAGTAGACCCCGACCAAACTCCTATCGTAATCTCTTTATTTACTACTTACAGAATCTTTTACTGACCTTATTATTTCGTAAGGGGTATTAAAGATAGCATCAATGTTTGAATCGGTAACTATTCTACTTTCATCTTTATCTTAACTCTAATAACATCAATCGATTTTTATAAAGTCCTTTTTGATTTATGTATATGTTACGGCTAATACCCGAAGTGCGGCTACACCTAGTTTTAGCCGGTTAGAATTATAGGTCCAAACAATCCCTGTTGGATAAAACCAATTTACCAACAATAGAGGGGATCTGGCGCTCGGCGGCCGCTACCGCGGCACGCTCGCTTCGCTCGCTCGCCTTCGCTTGTTAATGGTTACTGTTCTAACCTAACCTAACCCAAATGATTTTACCCGAAAACAATCGGCTCGTACTAGGTTTAACCAAGAGTAAGTGGCTACACCTAATTCTAACCGGCTAAAACTAGGTGTAGCCGCACTTCGGGTATTAGCCGTAACATATATACGAGTATTATGCTTCATCATAGGTCACATCACTATTGTAGCAGTAACGACTTAACTTGATACAAACGGTCTCCAAAGTGATAAACCACAAATTAACGTGTCTCCATAATTTATCTCCACACACAATAACAATAAAATATTCACAAACTTCCCAAATAAACGTGCAAAACAAGATAAAGAAAAAAGATGTAGCATTTTGTAAACACTTTGTCATAATGACAGCTGCGTGAAACCGAGAAGAAGCCAAAATGTGGAAGGACGGCGCTAAAGTATTAAGTTACTTACAATCCAGTAAGGAGACAATCGAATTCAGATTCAGAAATCTCGTTTTGAGAGAAGAGATTATTTTACTCACCAACTTAATGGTTTCAAACAGCGTTATCGCGGATGACAAATTGCTTTATTGGAGCACTTTTCAATTGTTTGAATTATTATAATTGTTTTTCGGTCTTTTAGCACACGATGTTATGTTTCTTTATCTTTTGCGGGTTCAGAATGTGAATGTTGAATAACTACAAAAAAAATTGTTTACGTGGCGTAGACATTTCTAGAAATATTGGTTTTTCAACCCCAGAATTATTCAAAGGAAGTGGTGAACGCAATTGTGTGGAGATAACTGCCTCCTATGCGTCAATTGAAGCTAGTTTCATGTACATCACAGTGCTAAACTCGTGGGTGAGCCGAATTTAATCGTCCGAAGCGCTAGTGCGAATAATGGCCGCGACAAATTTTCCGTTCCGTCGAGCATTTTCCTCTGAATGCACCTACACAATCGACGGTATTGCCTGCAAAATTGTACGCTATTAAGTGACATTCTAAATATAGGGATCCACAGGATGACGTCGAGATAGCCAGTCGCACTCAACCCTTTTCGTATTCGAACCGATATTCAATTTCTCCGCTTAACAAATATCGACCTTATTCTCTTACGGAAACTTCGAGTTTTGCGTAGCATTTGTGGTAACGTTACATCGTTTTCAAAATAAAAATAAATGGACAACTGATGAAGTGTAACTGTTACACATCTGCCTTTCGACGATTGATTCGTAATGATGATTGCTACATGCGGTTTGGAAGACATGTCCGCGGAAAGGAGCCACGTGTTATATCAATGTTGTGACGTTAATAATATGGCAACCGTGGCGGACTAAAGATAACTTATTACCGACCATACTACATTATAAATCCGGTCTCTGATATGTAGCGAGGAGAAACCCCCTACTTATCCACCGTATCGAAGAAAAAATGAATAATCGAATTTAAATTTCAAAATTGTTTTGTAATCGACTTTTAACTTCAACTGATGGATTTATGCACGTGAATTTAAATGCTCGACTGTTGATGAAATTGTACCTTAAGGCATTGCCTTTTGCGTTTTTCGTAAGTTTTTCATTTACGCAGATGTGAACATTATGACATAATGATTATACACATTATGAGCTGGAGCTGTATGTTAAAAAAGTAAACGTTTCCAACTTATTAATGAAAAAAACTTAAGTAAGTATCTTTAGTTAGGGCTTTATGATTGACTTGGGTCAATGACATAAGAAATCCCATCCTATTTTGTTTTCCTATCCTAGTGTGTTTGTTTGCTATACGCTTTCACGCTACAACTGCAGAACGGATTTGAATGAAATTTGCCACAGACCATGACATGGAGAAGGATATATGATACTTTTTATCCCAATATTCTCATGGAATCGAGACTTATGCGAGTGAAACCGCGGGGCGCAGCTTGTAGATCATAAATATAAAGATGAGGTAATTGAATGACGAGCGTAACCCATCTCTGGGTGAAGATGAAGATGAACGCGTAGGTACCTAATGTTCTGGTAAAACAAATTAATACAGCTTGAAAGAAACAACATAAATCGCTAAACAGTGCGTGAACGTGCAGACTAGCATCTTGATTAAATATAAAATTTTCATTCTAAAAACACATTACTTCCAAAAATACTAATAGACTCCAATTAATATTTCGCCTATTCGTTACGGCAATGCACTACACTATTCCCTATGCGGCATATAACAGCTCTTATAATTGAAAGCAAGCGCGCGTACGGTTGAACGAATGAACGTCTGAACGTGTTTCCAATCAGTTCACATCACGAGTTTTACGACTGTCTGTCTGTTCGTCTTCATAAGAAGCTCGAGCTTTGCGCTGATTGATCACATGTGTGGGTTAAGAACAACGGATTTGTGTTTCATAACAGAGTCAGTAATTAATTCGGTTTTAATTCCAATGATTGTTTGCAGATTGCTGAGTAATGATGTGCGTAGGGTCCGGTCGGTTCGACAGAAAGTAAACTGTTCCAAGTTCTTTTGTAGACGATACCAAGTATGCCAGAGGTCCTAGATATACTGACATTCTATTAGCGATAAGTATGATGAAAAAGCAACCAACGGAACAGCTTATGTCAATGCTGTTGAAAGTCATCGTAGCAATACAAAACACTTTAAAAGCAATTGCCACTTGTCTAAGGCCTCGGAAAAAGCTGAACGAAAGCCAGTACTCATAGAAAAAAGAAACAAGCAGCATAAATCACTGTTGTGTATAATTTGATACAGTTGAAAATGTTTTCACATTGTTACCATTTAAAGCAGCGGCACTTTAATTTGGTATAAATTGAAGTCATATAATTTGTTTTCCCACCACTGTCACCACTTCCAGGCCATTAGCAGAAATTAATCCAGTTTCCTCTGCATTTCTGCCCCAAATTATGTTAAACCTCGCAATATATTGTATCTACAATATGTTCGCTAGAGCCGAACAGCAGTGTTATTATATTTTGAATCATATGCATGAAATCCATTGGAATAAAGATATATACGAAATTAAGGAGAATACATTTAAATTATTGATGCAATAGGCGATACCTATTCCGACAAAACCATTTCGCAAACAATGTAAAATAAACACATTTACGACAAATAAACATACTCGTACAAAGCGGGATGTAAAAATGAAAATACGAGAGAACTCAACATTTTATAAAAAGGGACGTCAAAATAATGTTGTTGGAGCTCGATTTTCTATCGCAAAACAAATAACATTAAACGTTAACGTCACGAAGGCAGGTGAAATGGCAGACGTAAGGCGTACGAAAGCTTACCAAATATTTACAAGTGCCTCAAGTGGCTTAAAACAAATTCTCCAATAATCTTACCTCGTCTTTGTACTATTGTTTACACTGAATTTCGCTACTGCCTCCCCTTGGCTTGTATTTTTGTGGAACGCCACTCAAATCGTGTTTGATTTCGCCAAACATAAAGCATTTGTAAACATTTAACGGAGTTGTATCGGGTTACGTTTCCTTTTGTTCGTACCGTTTGTGCTTCTAGAACAGAAAATATTTTTATGATATCAATTGGTTGTGATTCAGCGTTTTGAAATGATTGATGGTCATTTTAATGAGCCGGTGCTGGACGTAACCTTTATGATTCGAGAATTCAGGTCGTGAGCTACTACAGATTTATAAATATTTATTATTAGTTGTGAATAATAAATCATGATTGAACGAGACGGGGTCAGTTGTGAAAAACAGGGTTCTGGATTTAGTTTAGTTTTTGGTCATTCATGTTTTTTCATATTGCGTATGCTAATTTCGTAATGAAAATAATTGTTATATAGTTTTTAAACCATACATTGTATGGAAACCATAAAAATAAGCCAATCCATCTTCCTCTATATTTATATCCACAGACGTCTGTAAGCCTATTTGTGAAACATACAAATATCCCTTCAGTTTTTTCTTAGCTGTCGTGATGATTTTGACAGTGTCGCCCGTCGAATGTTTACATCGTCACCGCCAAGTCATTAGTCGACACTTTCGTCGCAAGCGCATCTGGCGGACGCATCTAACAACCTTTGACAAAGTTTATCGTCTGTTTCAAAACTTTCATAATAAATTCTATTATTCAACGAATAAGGTTTAATATTGATTGATATCTGTGACTTTTAGGTGCATGAAGAACTTGGTAATTAGATATTGGAATGATTAAATTTCAAAATCATAACAAAATGCGTCACACGTTGTCTTCCCTTGACGTGAATGTAGCATGTTATAATAACAGTAAGCTCCTGCAATCCAAATAGCTTATAAATACAAGACGTTTGTTTAGAGAAAATACTCTCAACCATCATGAAATATTTTAAGTCTGTCTGAGAATAACAGTACAATTGCACGTTTCAAGACTTAGGGATACGGTCCTCTATGGGGTTTATATGAAAGCAAGCAATGCAAGCACTATAAGCACTGCTGTATCATTTGAAGTTATTGTTATTTTATTGCAGCCATTATCTATCTATTTGCCTAGCATTTTCCCAACTACTTTGGGGTCGGCTTCCAGTCTAACCGGATGCAGCTGAATACCAGTATTTTACTGGAGCGACTGCCTATCTGACCTCCACAACCCAGTAACTGGGTAATACGATACCTCTTGGTAAGACTGGTTGTCAGACTTTCGGGTTTCTGACGACCCGTAACGACTGTCAAAGATCCACGAATGACAGCTGGGACCAACGACTTAACGTGCTTTCCGAGGAACGGAGGAGTCTCGGTATGTAAAGATGGTCACCCATCCACGGACCAACCCCGGCAAGCGTAGCTTAACCTGATGGATCGACCCGTGTGGCTGTTATTACTTAGCCACGAGATCCTCCTTTTGCAGCCATAATCACCTTGGCTTATTTTATGCAACAACAACAAGCTTACAGGTTATTATGATTACCATGTGACTTAAGGAAGAGTTAGCTTACCCTTGGGATGGAATGGAATACATCTTTACAGCATTATCATGTTCGCATCAGAACTATGATCATCCATCTGAGCGCCACTAGCTGTAAGATTGTGGATAACAGTCCTAGAAAGTTTATTTGTGATCTCAGCAAAAGCAAATATTCATTCACTCTGTTGCGTACTCAAAATAATCCCACCTACTTGTCCGTAAGTTTACTTTTAGCTACCAGTATGTTGCTCCTGCTCTTAAAATTAACTTAAAATCGCCCTTCACCTTAAATTCTGACTTCATAAGCGCAGATCATTTCATCGCGTACTAAATTAATTTTGACATCAAAGCGAAGCTATAAAATTCCATAATTTTTAAGAAGAGCATCACATTTACAAGTTCCTTTAGAAACAGTAGCGATATTAAAATCACAGAGTTTCTCACAAAGACAAAGGGGGAGCCGACGCGAGAGGTATCAAAAGTAATAAATAATTCCCTCGCTTCGCGACAAATGAGGTCATGTGTTTCTCCTTTACGTTTTTTGTTCAACTTCCCGCGGGATCGTGTGTCTTCTATTTCCGTTTCAATGTATCGACTGAACGATTTGCTTCTTTAAATTTAAAATATGTTCGCTGTTTAGTGTGGCCGCCTTGGGGATCATTAAATTCGGGAGAAGGCAGATGTCAACCTTGCCAGCATCTGGTAACTTTTAGTTTTAATTTAACAAATTGATATTTGTTGGTTACATCCTTTATAGTTCACTTGATGTGAGAAATGAACAGCATATAATTATGCAGTGTTTATGTGCGTGGCTAACTAAATATATGTAATGCACGTGTTTGTTGGTGAACTTTCATAATCATAAATATCAAGGGTTGTAAAACAAACCACACTAAAACGGAATAATGGCCTTTTTAAACTTATTCAAACATTGAGATACTCAGTTATATTCTTCAACTTCTGATTATGATGGTAATGAGCTCTAAGAGACGAAACAATTTTTTGGGCAAACGTTATTTAATCTAAAAAACACAATAATGAAATATCCAGTAAGTATTACGACCAAGGGCCAAGTATAAATAATAATTACCATTAGATTAATGGCGATACAGTTAATTAGAATTTAATTTACTTACGTTAGTCTTAAACAAGTAACAATCAGTATGATATCAACCAGAAATGTTGCTGTCTCATAGCATTTGACAATTCCATTCTTGTCTATGAGTCATCTAGTTCATGGAAACTAAGACTAAATTATACAAGACAGCTAATCTTGGACATAATTTATAACTGATAGTATCAAATCGAGATTATTTCCCAAGAACTTTATGCTTTGTATTCCATAATGCCGTTTTACGATTAACAAAATAGTATAATGTTATCATGTAAAACTTTTTTATTCACCAATAACACAACAGCTAAGAACACTATCCTCTTTTTATTACAGACCTCTACTTCAAAGGACTCATCCATTCTTCTAATCCTTTTGTACTTTGACCTATTTAAATCACGTTAAAAGCAAATAGGAGTTTAACCTCAAAACCGCATTTAGAATAAACGTTGCAATCTTACGTACAATGGGCAACATAAATTGTTTCGCTAGACACAACATCATCCAGAGAAAATCTACTTTATTCCATGCACATAGGGTTACATTTCCTGAATGTAAGGGTTCGTCTTCGTAATAATTGGAAGAGAGGCAGTCTGTACGTTCAGAACAATCAAACTTAACCTTGGGAACGTTTTACGAGTCGCTTTCAGCTCGCAACGGCGTAATAAACATGTCGGCATCGTCGGCAACAAGTGTTACCAGCTTGTGGTCTACGCACGTGTTTACTGGTTCTGTAATGGAAAAGTAATAATTACTAGAAGTAGCAACAGAAGTAATGAGTCTAGGGCTTCAATTAAGACTGAGAAATTGAAAAGGTATTGTGTAAACTTCTACGGGCTGTGTTTGTTTTTCAATTTCTTAGTTGTCTACTTAAAACCTACTTAGTTTTCTGTATTGTTACGTGATTCATAAAACAATGGAGACCAGGTGTTTATATTAGAGATTAAATGAGAATAAGCGTCAGGTGTTAGCAGGCCGTTAGAGCTACTTCAACAAACGTAGGACACAATTTTAATTTAAGTAACATGTTTGTACTTGCATATTAGAGAAATAAAAAATTGTAGGTATTGGTGACTGGTGAAAAGATTTCGTGATAATTTTATACTGGCATTCAGGTAGATTTTAATGAAGTCTTCTTATGACTGCACGTTAATACGGTCTAAAGTACAAATTTCTACAATAGAATGGACTATGATTACAAAGGTGCAGAATCTACCTATATGAAAGTTCATTCTTACGTATGTGCTCAAACTAAAATAATATTGTTATCGCTAGATCGAACTCTAACAACTAAACTACGGGTCATAAAGTAAAGTGAATCATCTCTCACAAAGAGGCATAAATGTGTTAGCATATAAATAAAATCAAGTCGTGTGTCATGGCTGAAAATCTATATTTTTAGTTCGTTATAAGGCGGTTATTCTCGACGTTTTTATTAGATGCATTATCTATGGTTTACAGCACGGTGTAAAAATAAACAATATAGTAAAATTGGGTATTGACAGGTTTATGAGTTGTAAAACAGATACGGTAAATGCATTGGTTACTCAAAATATAATAGTAGAATCCATTGATTATTCCAATGTAGATAGAGTGCCCTTCATTAGACAGCACTCTATAGTAAGGAAAGTTTAATCTAATTTTATTAAAAGCGTGAGTATTGTCGCAATCAGCGAGTTTTACAAAGACAACCTAATTCATCCATAGGAGTTGTAAACATTGTGTTACATTTCAGAGTTGTATGAATTAGACTTAAAATTACTAGGATATCAAAATTATTGCATGTCATTAAATCCAAAAACATTCTCACCTCACTAACCGTTTGATACTCCAAAATATTCTAAAGTCACTCCTTCATCATTGCCATTTCTTGTTTCATAATATTTCCGACCAAAAAGCTTCGTATAGCAAAAGCCAGAAATCAAATTTTGACATATCATTGACATGTTTACGTTTCGTTTCTTGTGTTCTTTGATGTAATTTATAAATAGTTCCAGTGGCGCCGAATTCACTTATATGATTTCAATCATCGGTTTCGATATTTTCATTAGCATTATGATCGAACTAACATTTCCTACCAATAACATTCTATGTTATGTTTGATGGAATTACGATACCCGCTGTGAAATGCGTTATACTAATATAGCTCCTATGGGTGTGATCTCACTATGCTGTAATTTCTGTAAGTGATATTACTTCTGTTGTATTATTAGTTTTAATATTGTTTCTTTTATTTGTTCAGCCTCGGTTCCGTGACCTATTTTTTGCAATAACAACTGTCTTTTCTTGTTTATTTTGTATAGTCGAAGAATTCTTACAAAATGCTTGTAAAACATTTATGTATGAATCATGAAGGACTTAAAAGGGTAATCTAATATGCTTGCACAATTTGGCCCGCAATAAAACGCAAATCTAATCTCAGCCAAGATGATTCGAAGCATATTCTATTTAAGGAAATGTCTTATTACTACTGTATAATTTTAGAAGTTAGGATAATTAAGCTTTGATCTTAAAACATTACCGCGTTTCAGGAAAACCTTTGATATTATTATGTTATGTGCAGCGCAATGATTAAAATATCTACAGTGTCATTTATCTTATTACAGAGATTTGCATGGGTATTAAACCAATTATCATCTATCTTGACATATTATCTTGATAACTTCTGAAATGATTACGTACTGAGATCTTGATACTGGTATCATTGATGCACCTAAAAGTCATAAGAAATTCATAAAATCCAAAAGTAAAGATAAAAATAATTTTCTTGGCCGTGCAAAGAGAGACCTGTTAAGTCTGAGTAAACACTGCAATGAAGAAGAATCCTAATAAAATATTAACCGTAAAATCAGAGAGCAGACGGCAGAACCATTTCCAGTACTTCCAAAGCTTTACAGTACAAATTGCATCATATTATTCATCCAAAACTCCGTTGAACCTGAAATAGTAATTCGCATACTTGATTTGGTTGGAACATCAAATTTACGCTCTTTTTACAGCGTTCAGTGTTGAAGTATTGCATACTGTATTACTGTAGTAAACTACACTTGCAGGTCTGACTGACTGTACGAATGCTTTTAACATGTATGTTGTTTGCTTTAACTGCAGTAATCTGGGAATTTTAGTGCCATTACGATAGTGAAGCTATATATTAGAATCAAAGCAAGCTTCAACGAGATGGTAGTATATCTTAGTCTGAATCTGTTCAACCATTAAATGGAGGAGAGCTTAATTACACTCCTTTTTGGTATTTCTTTTGGAGGGTTTGCATTTTATGAGTAAAGTTTTGCTTATATACAAATAACTCTCTGACCCGTATAGAAAGCTACACCCGGGTCAGAAATTTGGTAATTTTAACTTAAAATTGATCAAACTATGTGAGAGATTAGACCAGTTTTCAGTTTGGGAAAAAATTGCAGTTTAAATAGTTCTTTTAATTACTTACGTTTTAATTTTTTTGTTTAACTGTAAATCTGTTCGTAATCGGCAAATAAAAAGTAATCTTTTTAGTCTACAGCTAAATGTGAACGTAAAAACTAGGGATGAAACAGAACCCCCTTACATAGACCAACATTTGCTGAAAACTGACAAATTACAGCACTTCTATCAAATAATAATGATTACAGAACAATGTACTAACTTAACAGTAAAGTTATAATTCATCATTAGCCACTGAAACAACACGAAGCATTTGTTAACAACATTAATTATTCTCTCACACGGGCCTCTGTGTACAAAGCCCTCCAATTAGACAGTACTAGTAGATTACACAAACAATGCTGGTTACTTGATTGTATGATTTTTTAATATCCTATCGTCTTGAGTTTGTTTGCTGTTGCTTCGTTAACTTTGAAAGTTATTGCTTGCTTGAATAGATGGAAGTGGTTTTTTTTCTTTTCAACAGACTTTTTGCAACTTTTATATAATTCTAATTTAAATAATTATTTTAATAATACTTATAGGTAAAGAAAATTAATTAAGGTAGTGCCCATTTAAAAAAAATACATAACTTTGCCAAAACAATACTGGTAACCTTCATCACCTTCTTTAAAAACCTACTTTGACCTATATTAACCTATTTCTAAACTATGCTACATTTTTAAAGAATCTCTTCAAAAAATCCAGTTCTTTCCAGGTCATTTTCATTTTCCACTGGGATGGACATTGCACAGTAAAGACAGTGTACCTACACTATAAAATGTCGCCTGTTTCTCAGCTGGAATGGCTGTTGAAATATAAAAGAGTGTGTAAAACAAGGAACAGCGCTTCCATAGTTTTATGAATACTGCTCTCTGGCAACAATCGAGGCGAGGATAAATAAAAAATAAAATAAAAGACGGACATGCACCGTTTAAAGTCACCGGAGCCAACAGCATGATGAATATTACAGCTAGCTTGTAGCAAGCCAAGTGAGATACTTGTTTGCAACGAATAAAACAATCTTTGGATAGTGCTGTTGGCTTTCGAGTTGAATATTACGCTTTTTATGATGCGTTACCATAATGGTGTTGGTGTATGAACTTGTTTCTTGGATCTTGTAATGTGAATGTGGGTGTAAGACAAGTAGGCATGACTTTATTAGTTGCAGTACTTGTACAGAAGCTTTTTATTTATTTTATAGACGTCGATACAATAAAATAAAAGTGTAAAAATATATATTTATGCGATTTATGTAGAAGAAAACGTGGGAAGTACGTGCCTATCACATTTTGTTCGAGAAAGAGGTCAATCGTCGAATCCGACTCGGCTGGGCAGCGTTCGGGAAGCTATACGCAATATCTTCTGGTCCCACATACCGCAGTGTCTCAAGAAGAAAGTCTTTGACCAGTGCGAGTTGCCAGTGGTGACCTATGGCACTGAAACGTGGTCGCTCACAATGGTCCTTCTAAAAGTTACCTTAAGGGCAATGGAGAGGGCTATGCTTGGAGTTTCCCTACGTGATCGAATCAGAAATGAAGAGATTCGCAGGCGAACCAAGGTAACCGACATAGCCCGAAGAAAAGCCAAACTCAAGTAGCAGTGGGCACATTGCTCGCGGAACGAATGGCCGATGGGGCCGAATGATTCTGGAGTGGCGAGCACGTACTGGAAGACGTAGCGTTGGAAGGCTTGAAGGTATCCGCTGGTTGCGGGAAGCACAGAACTGGTCGAAGTGGCGGTGCTTGGGAGAGGCCTATGTCCAGCAGTGGACATCTTTCGGCTGAAACGATGATGATGATGACCTTTTTTTCGAACAACTTTTTAAAATGTTACAATAGTTCGCCTAAAAGACTCTAGTACTACTACTCTAATATATTCATTCGGCTGAATATCCACCATGTTATATTTAAAGAACGACACAACTACAGAATGTAAAACGAAACAAATGTCGGATGTTATGACGAGCCTCAAATATTCCAGCTGGTATTCACCGTACTAAATTATGAAGATATTTTGACTATTGCAACAAAATCATGATTTATGTGAGGCAAAGCTTACTTACCCGTTCTCATTAGTTTGTGTTATTCTTTACAAAATAAACGAAAAATCAAACCGATCTTCGCTCTGTGACGGACTGACGTACGGCCGTGTTTACATAATTTCGTAACAACTAATGGTTCATTTTGTCAAATAACCAATGTTCGTGAGTTATAAATTCAACGAGCTAAGGATGAATCACGTTAATGAATCAACCTATCCGAGATTACGTGATAAATCGCCTAGCAGTTAATATTAATATTTCACTTTAGCGGATTAAGTGAGGGACGTGAATTATCTTGTTTTATTCACAATATAGTTGATAATTATCAGAATAAGTCGTCCAATATAAACTTCGTTTTCGTTTAGGGTGGTGGACATAATTATATATGATAATTTTAATAATTTTTAAGAAAATAATTTAAATCATGTTTTATGCTCTCGATTAAATGTAGTTTTGAAGAAATGTAGTTTGCAGTGCAACCCAAAAAAAGCAAAAATCAATTTTTACGCACTGCTTAAAGGTCGGGTAATTGCCGTTGACCTTCGCCATACAAACGCACGTCGCGCTCACATAGCGCCCGTGCCGCGCCCTTCGGTTTCATAGGGAATATTAATTTTTACTAACGAAAATATGAATATTTGAAAAAAATCACAGATAGAATATTATAGATAATAAAATAATCTGTGCCAAAAAAATCATGAAAATATCTTAAGTAGTTCGAAAGTAATATCACTTTTTATGCTTTGGGTAGACATTACTTGCTGAATTTATTTCATTAATTATTTTACTACAATACTTAATTATTCATGTGGCAGCATTTACATCGCCACATCCGAACTACGCATCACACTGACGTCACGCCAAATCCTGCATCGCGCAAGCAGAGTTTCCCGCGCGACTAGTCTATAGTCCCGACACATTCGCCGGGAGAGTCCGCCGTCCTTCCGTCCTCGCCACCGAGGTGCGCCGCGATATGCCTGTCCATCTCAATCCCGACTCTCGCTTGAGCTAGCCCGCGCTTTTTTTTTTTTTTTGTATGGCATCTCGTAGTTGGCCTTGAGAGGCCGTGACTACTTAACTGGTCTTTCCTGTGGCTGCCCTAAGGTGTGAGTTTAAAGCCTCCAGCCAGGAGCGTAAATATATTTATTACAAACTAAACGACAGCGCTCTAAGGGCACCCCCTGTGGGGTACGAACCTCGACTTAGGGCGTCGTTGGGAAAAACAGCAAGTTGGGGACAGGCTGGATCAAAAGTTTAAATTCATGATTATTAACGGGGATTACTATTAAATGCTACGGCTCACTCAGCCTCGGGGCTGGCGGTTCGACGTGCAAGGGACGGGGGGAACAATTAATTCTTGAACTTTGCGTGGTACCTCGGCGGCGAGCACGGAATGACGGTTTGTGTAATTTGTGCACTGTACTAGTGGCCCTATCGCTTTCCTGAAGGAGAGTAATGGGGACATCCGGATCTAAGATAGTATGCCTAGGTCAGCGAGTCTGGCTAATCTGAGAAGGCCTATAGCTAGCGGCCTGCACAACCAAGGGGTTGCGATGTCTATCTGCGGACTCGAAGAACCGCTTTGTCGCGCGTTTCATAAACTGCTTAATGGTGGGGACTAATATAGAATGAGATTATAAACTATTTAGTAAACACTTTGTAAATTGTCTTTGGTCCCTGACATCAACCAATGGACAAGATTGTCAGAATGATTAAAGTATTGGATGCGAGGCTTTTGGCTACTTAGTATGTTTTTTTTTTTTTTTGACTTATTTTGTTGTACTGTGCGTTTTGTTTGTGCAGAATAAATAATTTTTCTTTCTTTCTTTTTTTTTTTCTTTTAAAATCTAGATGAAGTGTTTCGTTCCGAACGAACCATGGAGCGTCCGTAATTTTACGGAGAAATCGGTTTTGAAGCGCCTGCATTCTATGAATGAGGTGGGGACCGGCGTGTGCGAAAGCAGCACAGGCGTAAGTCATAATCGAGCGGATGCAAGCTGTGTAAATACGCAATTTGCCCTTAAGGGACAACTTGCTGCGTGAGTTGAGAACGCAATGAAGCCTACCGAGAGCGAAAGTGGCGCGCGAACGCACCTGCTTTATGTGCTCAGCGAACGAAATGTGATGATCTAAGATCACACCGAGATATTTGGCTCGCTTCTCCCAAGGGATAGGCTTGCCGAACATGGTGATCTGTCGGGGTAGGGCGGGTGTACGCCGGGGTCTAGAAAAGAGAACCGCTTGGCTCTTATCAGGATTGAACTCGATCCTCCACTTCCTGAACCAGTTACCGAGTCTGTTGACTTCGGTCTGTAGGATGCGGGAGATCTGGTCTTGACTGCGGCCGGCGTATTAGATGGCCGTGTCGTCTGCGAACAGAGCTAACTGCGCCTTTCTACATTTCAGGATGTCACTGGTGAATACCATGAATATGAGCGGAGCCAGCACAGACCCCTGAGGGATGCCTGCGCGGATCGGATGGGGGGAAGAGAGCGCACCGTTCGATGTGATAGCGGAAGGTGCGGTCCGACAAAAAGTCCCGTAAGATGAGCACGAGACGATCTGGCACACCGAATTTGTAAAGCTTATACAATAAGCCGTTGTGCCAGACTTTGTCGAACGCTTTCGCAATATCGAAGAACACAGCACCCGTCATGAACCCACGCTGGAAACCGGCGCTTATATGTTCTATGATACGGTGGACCTGTTGTAACGAGCTAGCCCGCGCTGCTAAGCCTGGTCTTTATATTCCGATCCAGCCTATCACTTGCTGTCCTCCCCCAGCGACGCCCGTGTATTCGCTTAGTTTTTAAGTTACACCCTGGCCGGAGGCCTCAATTTATTGAGGCTTCCACTGGAAAGCCCGGTTAAACAGACGACAACCCATAGGTTGCCTTGCGAGATGCCAAACAAAAAAAAAAAAACTTCGGGCTGTTGCTCATCAGACACAACACCCGTCTGGTCGGAGGATCCTCCCTTTTCTATAAAGGATGAGTGAACTTTACGCCCTGGTCCTCATACCTCTATATTCACGTCTAGAATTGATGTTTATGCTTTCTAGTTTAACATCTTTTTTACATTATATGAAGGCGTACTAACAGATTTAAAAGTCACTAAAATTATATATCTGCGCCTTAAAGAAAAGTTTCAGGTGTTGATCCTTTCTATATGTAATGAACTAATGATGCAATCGTTTCAGCCGTCGAGTTAATGTCACTTATACATATTTTTAAACTACGCAGAAGATTTACGTCCACATTATAACTTTTATGTGTTTTGGTAAATAAATGACGTTTATTGTTTAGCGTTCTAAGATAAACACGGCCATTATGCGATCCGAAAAAAGGTTTTTGTCAATAAAAATCACCACAACGTGTCGTCGTAAGATATAAAGTCGAAATTAATAGACTGGATTACATAAACCAAAACATTGAACAGTCTCCTGACTACCACACATATCCTGACTACCGAAAATCACTCGGAACGACCGTAAACGCGACAAAGTGTGCTCCATAAATTAAAGTTCATTAAAACTTAGCCAGTGGGAGCGAACGGTATTTTATTTACACAAAAATGGACTTTAAATCGTTGAACGAACGATAAATCTGACTTTTATAATTTCTGTTTTTACGTAAATTCAGACGGGATTTCTTTTATGCCGCCCGCATGGTTATTTTGAACTTTACAGATGTGTAATGAAAGTGAAGTTTTGGTCACGTTTTATAATTTTATTTCGTGCTCGACGATTTAATGTCGTTGTTCATCGCTTGCCAGGTGAAGTGACACAGTCATTAAGTATCGATACAGACACTTGTGGATGTCAGCGAAGAGCTTAATGCACGTCATTAAGATGCCACTTTGTACACCATTTGAATATCAAGTAAACACGACGTATTTACATTTAGATTAATATAAATAGAACGGTGACTTGACGAGTACAAGTGCCTAATTTCGAAATATTATCATTTTCGATTAAGTTCTATAAACTCAAAAGCAAAAATGCGACTGATTAAACAAATATTTACAGAAATGCTTACCTAATCTTCTAAATTTGTTCCGAATCCAGCTTTCTTTTTCAATGTGTCACAATGAGAACATTGAAACCAGGTTTCGTTAGATTTACACAAGCCAACAGCTGTGACTTTTTGTCAAGCTGTTAATGAAGATTTGTATCTGTCCGTTAGCTTTAGTGTGGTCTCACAAACGCTAAAGAGATTTCTTCTTTACGCCAACACTAAAAGGAGAATACAAATCGTATAATTTATAGTGCGCTTTGAACTGATTTCGCGCCGACATGACGTACCGGGTTCTAACTTTTCTTTATATAATAAACATGCGTTCGCAATATCTCTACAAAAGGATTTAATTTTATGAAGATGTAAGCAATATAAACGTTCATTTTTGCTAGACAAGCAAGACTGACGAATTAATAAAAGGTCTGCCCTACAGCGCTCAAACTTAATGGGAAACTAACAAGCGTTAACTAAAACACATAAAACAATAGGAAACAGCCGCGGGGCGCGGATAGCGAACTCCGTCCATTCAATAGTGCACCTGCGATAACAGATCTCCACTTAATTTAATATTAAAAGCGAAAAAACTTTTTAATTTCCCTCTTATTACCTTCTTCCCGTTAAAGTTTAAGGAACTTGTATTTTGTTCTGGGAACTTCGTCTTGTATGCTCGTGACGTGACATGTTTCCCGCCTTTATAAGCAACGAAAAAAAAAAATTGAGGCGGCCATCACTACGTAATTGAAGTGTCAAAAGTTATCTGATTTTACTTGCAAAACTCGTGGCGATATGAAATTTTTCGCGCAACCGAGATCGTTGGTTGGAAAAAAGAGAATTCGATATGAGGCGAGTGTCTGCAATCAGCATTCGACCTACATTCCTGTCGTTATTATTTATCCACATATGCGAACACTCGTGTATTAGGTGACATTTGGTGCAGCTACTTCAGAGGGCTTTAATTAGAAAAGTAAGTAACTGTTAATTAATATTTTTTTAAAGCTTTTTTCAGTCGTTTCGGTCAATGACGCGCTTGCTCATCTAGAACAAATAATGATCATTACTAAAATAAACATTTTTTTCTGTACTGTCTGTGTAATATCATAGGTGAAATAAAAATCATATTACTTCAATTCTGCAGGCAAAGCTTAATGTTGTCAAACACTCGTCACGCATGCAGTCTGTCAATCTGTTTAACAAATTACCAGCATAATTAAAGAAAATTCAGAATGTGAACAAATTTAAAAATAAACTCAAGGCTTTGTTAATCTATAAAGCCTATCTATATAGCCTAGCATTGCCGAATTTCGTAATGACAAAAATCATAAAACTAGTATTGAATTGAACTTAAATTAAATATCTGCACTCATTGCTCTTTGACTTCTTATAAATGTTTTATTTTTATACTTAATATTTCGACATTAAATCTATTTTGTAGCATTTTGCTAGGGACTTTGTTCTGTATCAATAAGATTAATGTTTGTAAAGTTAGTATTTTGAATTCAGATAGACGTTCTAACTTCGATGATGGGCGAGGAACGAGGTTACTAATATTATAATTGTTTATGTTGCTTCTTTTGTGTACCTACTGTGCAAATTCGACAAGAACAATTATATTGCTAGGACCCAAACTCTTAGTCTTAAAAAAAAAAATTGTATCTACCAACCTGACATTGGCCCACTTTACACCGATCGCAATTACATCCATTACGGCGCACTAAATCAATTACCGAAAAACGTTGTTTTTATTTCCATTTAATGCGTACTAAATGGGAAAATTTTAACGAAGTGCGTTCTCATTGAATATTGCCAATTAAAATTGTAAAAACAACGTATGCTAAATGTTCAAATGGATGTAACGATGTCGTTACCGGTAGGCTAACTAGGTGAGCTCCTGCATGTAACAGTTAATTGTATAGTAAACAGTGCAATGAAAACCAACTTTATGAACTTAATGGAAAATAAATTTTGAAATTCCGTGTTCCGGAATTGAATTGGAAATGGGCTTGTATTTTAGTTTTATGTGTTGTCCTTTAATTGCAGTTGTTTAAACAGTAGGTTTATGTTTTAGAATTTTTTTATTATATTGTAGGCATTATATAGAATCCATAATAAAATGTAAGAAAAAAAATATAAAACTGAACCGTTTTATTTTAAGTTTATTTGCAGGTGAATAGTCTCAATCCCTTAATTCGATCCACCGTGTCCCTTGCTGTCCTCCCCCAGCGACGCCCTAAGCCGAGGTCCGTACCCCACAGGAGGTGCCTTTGGCGTGTAGTCTCTTAATTTATAAGTATATGCCCTAGAGCCTTAATTTATTGAAGCACCCATAGGAAAATCCGGTTAAGCAGACGACAACGTCCTTTTTTTTGTCCTCCTATTCGATAATCCTCATGGACGTCCTCCGCCCTGTGGCGAGCGGAGGGGTCTGTCAGACTCTTACTGACTAAAAACCACCCGGTGTTCCCTTCCCACACTTGCACCGGGGATCATGGGATCATGTGAGACTTCCGCGATCCCCAACTGGTGAGACAACCTCCTAGGTTGACCTGCTACAAAATAAAAAAAAGTATAAATCCCTGGCATCAGGTGGATTGACACCTCACTCCAAGCTCATTTCATCCAATTTTCACGGTGAGATTTCACAGAATAGACCGGCTGTATACTTTCAGAAAAACTTTATAATGATAGATAAATAAATAGAATACTCTTTATTATGTGCACCATAAAAATTCCAAATATAAATGTAGAAATTTTACGGTAACACAATGGGCGGTCTTATCGCTAAAAGCGATCTTTTACAGACAACTTTTGGATGAATTAAACTGAGAAGGAAAGACAATACAGGAAGTCAGTGTACTATTTACATAATTATACAATCAAAATCAATATATTTCATTTCACATAAACCTATATGGGCACTTATGAAACGTCAGAAGCTAGGCGCATGGATCCAATTGGTCGTTTCCTATGGAGAAGAGCCAGCAAAGAAACTCCACGTGACTCTTTTAAAAATAAATCCTTATATACATAAAGCATATACTTACCTATATATATATGTATATATAAATATACAATAATAATCCTGAAACAAGAGTAAGGAAGTAATGTAATGATGATGTATAAGGAGAGAGGAAGTGTTTTTTTTTTACCAGAAGTAGACAAAGATGAACGATGTTCAATGATGGACTTAGTCACAGACAGTTCCTGCAATCTGTTGTCTATTTATGGGCATCATATTTAACCTTTCACACCCTAAGTATTCCATGTGGGTGGGTATAAAGCACTAGGAAGCTCTCCTTCTAAGTAAAAATATTTTTGTCGTAATAAGCTCTACCCACAAACCATGGATAAGCTGTCAATCTATGTCCAAAAAAACATTTTTAACATAAAAGAATCCTCTTAATCATGATACTTTTCACGAATTTTCTACTTAATTATTTTAATGGTCATATTTTCAATGTTTTGAATTTATTCTAGAAAATAATATTGAGGTAGGCGATTTTAAGGCGTTTTTCAAAATATTTTAAGTGTCAACAGGCAAAATCAAAACTGTATTCACACCAGCCGCCGAAATTACTCCTAAACTGGCCATGGAACATTACGGCCCGTCTGCACCTAAAATACATAAATACGTTCACCGCTCAATGTATTGACAGACAGATGTTTTAAATAAGTTTAGCACCAAAACGAGTTTAGTGATATGTGGTACCAAAAACATCAGTATTTTACATAAACTCACGTAGACCTAAAACTCTTATAAGGGAAGGGATAACACAGTCGCGAAAGTCGTCGACGGGAATGAAGCCGTAGCTCATGTAGAATGCATGCGTTCCGCTATCTGGTTATGAGATGACTGTTGACTTGGCTTATACACCCACAGAGCTGTGATTACTAGCTGTTTTTTTTTTCGTTTTCATTTTTTTTATGGCTGGCTGGCCAGTTAGTTTGTGATGGCGTTTTTGGAAAAGAGGTTTTGTGGTGTGGTCCTATATGTAGTTTTGAAGTATAGCTATCCAATGTTTCAATCCGTTTTAAAGCAACTCTGAGCGTTATGATGAGTTTCTTTAATTTATATGTAGGTGTATTATTGCATTATTTGTAGGTAGTTTTCTTTCATACATGTAATAAAATGCCTTTACAGTACGAATATTTCTGTATTAAAATTCATACACACATACAAACTTAGTATAATATAGTAATATTTAACGAAATATTTAATTAGGTACTCAATTTCTAATATTTTATTTATTTATTATTCATATATTCATATTTTCTTTTTTATATTTAGTATTTAAAATCACTACAAAGCTTATTAATATTTGGAAATCATGACATACATAGCTCATAAAAATGACTTGTTTAATTAGGCATAGGTAATTAAATTTCAATAAGTATTGTAGCTACCTCAGTGTGCTCATGCTATTAGCTAATTATGCACCGAAATCCGTCGTAACATCTTCGCTCATTATTATAATTCTCGTTATCGATTTTCATAAACTAATGATATAATTTGTCTATTAATGAATATGACTCTACTTGCAAATTTGCTTAAGGACTGTTTTTTAGGCATACTGACTGACGAATTACATTACTCATGTAGTAATGAACAACTCTACAGCGTATAACGGAAAGGGAATATACATATCAAACGCACAGATTATTTTGGTGATAACAAATTAATGGCAACATTTTTTTTAATAATACCTACATAATAATAAAGTTAAGAAACATTTAACTAATAAAAATAAAATATTTGTAATTGAAATCTACACATCACTAGACCAAGTCAGCTGATTGGTACACGTTTTAATCCATTCATTCGATCCCGCCGCAAATTGTGCCGCCCGCGCCGCCGCGTGTCGGTGCGGCGCCGTGTCGCAGAGCTGTGGCAGGTGTGTGTGTGTACTAGGCGCACACACACAGATAATAGATAATTAACCTCGTAGTGCGGTGACACGTTTGTTATGATTTAAATTTAATAAAATATATAAATAAAAAAATATCAAATATTTTCGAAGTCATTCTTTTTGAGCTGAAATTTTGTACAGCGATTCTGAACCAGATGCACTCTTCACCCTGTTTGTATAGATATACCCTTTCCGTAACACGCTGTATAATAAACTTGCAAAGATAATTCCTGTCTTATTATTCATATTGCATATTTTTTCTCACAAAGATCACAGATATTATCACGATAATCATTTTGATTCCAAAACATGAAACAGTCCACTTACAAAAGGATAAGATTACTTATTCAAATTACTCATTTAGCAGTGAATGACAGCAGTACCCTAAGCAAACCTGCAGAGGTAATTCCTGCCTCATTGTGCTGGCTCGCTCAGCAATAATGCACGGACGCAAATATTAGCGCAGACAGACATTACCGACTGCCTAGAACAAAAATCTGTAGACACGGACGCTAAAAACTTTCATTGCTGTTTTTTGTAGGAGTTTTGATGGTTGAGTGAGATTTAAATGTTTGAGAGTCTATATGAGAATGTAATTGAAGAAAACCATTACCTAATAAATCAACAAATAAACACTACTGTTAATAATCTTGTAAACATTAATGTTAATGGCTATGGTAAATGTAAAATTATCCGAGGGGATTGGCGCTGATAGCCGAAATACAGGTTTTAACCTAACTTAACTCATTTGTACTCAAAACTTTTTTTTTTTCACAGGGTGGATAATCCTCATGAATGTCCTCCACCCGGCGGAGGGGTCTGTCTGATTTTTACTAACTAAAAACCACCCCAGTGTTCCCTTCCCACACTTGCACCGGGGATCTTGGGATCTAGTGCGACTTCCTAAAGCCGGCGGGCCACCTAAAGTCTGGGGGGAGGTGATTTGACCCCCCCCCCCACGAGATCTGAAAGGGGCGCGCGTGTAACACAGCACGCCGCCACCTCCCCAAGTTCGCCGTCTCAGGACCCATTTAGGGGGGCTGGAAGAGGGCATTATTATCTGCCCTCTCGGGATCTCCCGCTCCCTTTCCACAGCCTCCTTCTGCGACACGACTGTTTCGCAGAAGGATACCACCACGTCCCAAGACTCCTCGCTGCCGACCATCGACTCGACCACGGCTAGCAGCGACAGGTCACTGCTTACTCCTGAGATGAGGGCACGGCATGGCTCCTCCCATGCGGTACACTCTGCCAGCCTATGCCGCGCCGTTTCCTCCCAGCAGTCGACGCAGTAGCGACACTAGACGTCCGGCTCCCTGTTTATGCGACACAGGTACTTCCCGAAGCAACCATGCTCCGAGAGCACCTGCGTCACCCAAAAAGATAGGGAGCCGTGTCTCCACCCACTCAAAACTAGCCTAAGTTTAATTTGTAAAACAAACTAGAAATAAATAAAATACTTTACTCTAATACGGAGCCAAAAAAAATATATTCGAAAAGCCTAGGCTGACATTCCCATAATCAGCCTATAATGTTCCCATTGCTGAGATACAGGCCTCCTCTCTTGTAATCTACCACGCGGGCCCAGTGCGGGTGGATGTCGCATGTCTCTGAAATTTTGGTACTAGGACATGCCGGTTTCCTCACGATGCTATTATTGGATACATATCTATTATTATTTATCACTGCACATAACATACATTTTAAGCCGTTTGAAAACATAACGTTTATAGATTCGACAATTGACTAAGCTTTGAAAGTTTTTAAGAAGAACAGAAACAAATTCATCCATTACCCGAATCATTTCCTTAACCTTCAAAAACGCACCCTATAGACATTTTTCAGATCCAGACAATAATTGGAACAGTATACCTACGGTAAAAAAGAAAAAAACAATTGCATCTCCTCAATGAGCCGTGGAACAAAGTTGGCAATGTTTTAGGTAACGTCATCGTGGATGCAATCTCTACCGATTAGGGATTTTAAAGATTAAGATACCAATTGACTTGACTTCTTAAAACTTTAATACATCTTCTTTGATCTCTCATATGTAAAATATGAAATTAAACGACTAGACAGTAGATACAAACCTCCCAAAACCAATACAAACCCTCATTTCAAATTGTTTCAACGCACCCCAAATCCTCCTGACAATAATCCGAACAGTATAGGTTCAAAAAGAAAACAAATGCATTTCCTCCTTAATGAGATTTGGAAAAATTTTGGCAATGTTTGAGCAATCTCCACCGATTAGGGGTTTTTTACACACGGCTACACATCAAGCTATAAATTTCCAATATATGCTGATTTCGCAATGTATAGGATTTCCGTACAATGAGAGGTCAGCGTATACTGGAAATGTATAGTTTGTGTGTACCAAATTACTTGGCTACTGAAAACATTACCTAACACATTTTCTTTCATCTCTCTTATGTAAAATATGAAAATAACCTACTACTACACAGTAGATACAAATCCTCATTTCAAATTGTTCCAACGCACCCCAAATCCTCCTGACAATAATCCGAACAGTATACGGTTTAAAAAAAAAAACAAAAAACAAATGCATCTCCTCCTTAGGGGCTTGCGCACACACACACGGCACAGCACGGATTTTTATTCGACGAATGGAAATATAACTTTATAATAAGACAATGAAATTGAATTTTCAATGATAATCATCGTAGGTACAAAAACAAAGCTGCGGAGATGCTTAGAAATGAAATGAAATGAAATTTATTTGTAAGAATTGTAGAACATTACAGATAGTCGGGTTTTTAAACAGTTTCTAAAACAATACGCTAAAACTATCATGTAAAATAATTGATTACATTAATTAAATAAATGAAGATATTTAAATTGGGACATAAATCATAGTTATTATATTTGCATCCCGTGCCACTGAAATTTTAATTTTATTTTCATTTATTCCTTCAAAGGAGACGTTCACGAAATGTATGGAACTTGGTACTAAAATAATTGAAAATTTAAACAGCCTTCTGACCTATATAGGCTGAAAGAGGGTAATTATTTTGATGTCTTTGGGCATTTTTTTTTACAGCCGCCCGTTTTTTTTAAACTAGTGTTGAAAAATAAAATGTTTGCATCACTAACTACAAACATTATTTATATTTTGGGGATGGCAGCCCTGTGGCAAATGACGTGACAATATCACTTCGCAGCGTGCCGAGCACGGGCGTGCCAAGACATGATAAATTATGTCATGTCAATTTGTACTAGCATTTTATGACAAAACAGTTTTATCGCTCAAACTGTGATTAAATGTGTGACTCAAGTCATGTCACAGTAGGCTGTGCTTGCCCCGCAGGACTCGACTTGACATGTTATTTCATTGTCATGATAATCAATATGTTTTGTCTTAATTTCATGGAGCTGCAGCTAAAATTATAACAAAATCACAAAGTACTTTTTATTAGCAACGGAAACTTTAGCCACATTTAAAATAATTATATTGCATAGAAATGAATAAATAAAGACTATGTGCGTTTTGTTTGTATTGAAACACTTTTTACAAAAACGGGCGCCTGGAAAAAGTCAGATTTAACTATAATCGAATAGCATAATAAATAAGCTTTCTAATAAGGTACATCACATTAGCGTTTAAAAATCTTCGGAATATTATACCACTACCACTATTTGACCTCTCCTTTTGTTGTCATTCGTTGCATAAAAATCCCTTGCCGTGCCGTGCCGCCAGTGGGCGCAGGCCCTTAATGAGACGTGGAAAAACGCTGGCAATGTTTAAGGCGACGTCATCATGGATGCAATCTCCGCTATCTTGTTTAGACAAGGCTCAGTACTGATGGCTCTGCACTCAACTCAGTTATTTTAATGTTAATTAATTGCGTTTTACGTACTTAAAGTGATGTATTGCAGGGGGATTTTAAAGTGGGTTATAGATGTGGAGAAATGTGAATTTATAGTCTAGTTGTGGATTGTTTTTGTTGAAGATATTAAGTACTGCTGCATGCTAAATGAGATGCATATAATATTATAAAAAATATTTTCATTGATTATAGGAGCTTAATAAGTCAATTAAATGTTTGTAGATTTAATTCAGTGTGGAATTTAATACAACACTCTCATGTTTGACTACGAGTATTTCGACATCACACATTGAGTTTAATAGTGTTGTTGATCACATTCCAAGGGTAGGATATTTTCAGCTATAACTTTTTACTATCAATAAGTGGTTTTACGTAGGTCGTAACACTACTACGTACACTGGGGACAAACTGGGTTCTCCCAGCTTTTATCTCGTTACACGGGTCACTCTAACTTTAGAAAAGTTGCGATCTTTAACCCATCCCACGTGTGCGTAGGCCAAATCACGTGCTGTAAGTTTTTTTTTTAATAAAAAATCTTTGGAACTCATGACCGTCCCACAATTTTGTTTCTAACCTACATCTACCGCCTACCTATAAGTATATACACAGAAATCTACTTAACTAAGTATGTACACGTTCATTTTAGTTTCCGCAAAAAAACAAGGGAATTCCGAAAGCATTATCGGAACACATTTTTCCCATCAAGGAAGTGCGATAACATGAACCAAAGGATTTTATGTACAAACTTTTCGCTGCCGTCCGCTGTTCTTGCGTTTATTAGAACTCTTTAATTATGTAACTTGTTTCTTTCCCATTAAATATTATAAATACTGCTAGTTTGCCGTATAAGAAACAGCTATTCTTAGTTAACTAGGGAAAACGGTGTATTCGTTTTAGCAACATCTATTTTTCGCAAAACCTCTTCCTATGGATCCTAGCACTTAATTATCAGGATTGCGGTTCTGGTTTCATTTTTATATAAACTACTTACCTACTCTTAAACCTGGCGTATGTGTTCTACTTCCAACAGTAAAAACATAAGACTATAAATTCAATTATCTATGACGGCGCAGCAAGTGGCGCCGTCTAGTTTACGTACGTTACGAAGTTAGTGGAATCATCGAAAAGGTCGGATATGAGTGACACTGGCTGCTGACAGTCACTCTAGCAGACCGTCGCATCGATGGTGGCGGCTGTCTCCTGATACCAGTGATGATGTCAGGGGAGCCGCAGTCATACCACGTCCACGACAAACTGCTATATTCCGGCACAAACCTGATGATATTGAAGCTGTTGAACCACTAATACGATGATTACTTCTGGTAAAGGCTATCCTGCACCGTTATATAAGTTATTGGACTGTATATTTCCACCTGCCTGCCTGGTTGGTCTAGTGGTAGCAAGCGCTACTGGCTAGCACGAGATCCGGGGTCGATTCCCAGGTCGGTCAAAGTGTTTATTAGGTTTTTCCACCAGGATTTTCTCAGTAGCAGCCCGTAGTCTGGATTTGTGCCCGAATGATGGCAATAGGCTCGCCCTCTATTAGATGGGACTTAAACATAACTGGCGAAATATGGGTGTACTATAAGTGCGCCTCTGCCTAACCCTTCGGGGATTACAGGCGTGATGTTATGTTATTTCCATCACGATATTTTAACAAAAAATATGACAGTAATAAACGTCATAACCACAAAACTTTAACGACAGAATTAACAAACACAACGTTAGCTTACACTATCCTACTATAAACAGAACATCTCCTTAAGTATGTCACGCCAATAAAAAATAAAAAGACTTCTTAATTCAAAATCCCTGTCATCGTTATAATAACTTTCTTTAATTTCCAGCCAGACCATCAAATGGTTAACGAAAGAGTCTTTATTACAATTTTGGCTTCATTCCAAGTGAAGATAACGAAGGAGGCCCTATTCGTTCAAATGATTGATAGTGTTAGCTTAACACCTCGTTGGATTCGTCTTGATTGAGTGTGGGCTTTTTGTTATGTTTGATCAGTTAACCGATGGTCTGCCTGATTGGGTGCCTTCAACGTTAATTCTTAAACAAGACTCCATTGTGCGAGCGTTGTCTATGGAGGTGACATACGGGTGCAAAGAGTGAACAGTAAATGGTAATCATTTTTAAAACTTTGTGTTGTTTGTTGCAGGTACAGGGAGAGAGAACTCTGTACCTGTTAACTTCAGCTTGCTTTTGTTTATGCAAATTAAACTAATTTCCGCTATTCAGTTATTACCTAACTAATTGCGGTTAATTTGTACCTATTGTTAGGTATTTTATTTGTTTATTTAACAGAGTATGTACACACATATAAACAGACAAGAAGAAAGGAACAGAAAAATATGTATTTATGTAAGTACATGCATATTGTAGGTATATTTTAAATTTGAATTATATTAATTTTCATTAAATAAACGGCAAAATATTCAGTGGATCGTCCGAAATCCAAACTTAAAACAAAATTGATTAGCTCGTCGACCTTCAGATCTGTAAGTCCAACATACTTTAAGTGGAAGTAATAAGCATGTCAATAAATCAAGTTTTTACAAGCTTCAAATGGAAAAAAAAAATACTGTTCGATTGCGAATTGTGTTCATGTCAAATTGGCATCGATGATACACCGTGACTGCAGTGTGTTGACCACCTTATTGCCACTTGTAAAATGATAATTAATCTTCTTTTAGCTGACTGGATAATCACTAGAGAATTCTTGAGTGACAGACTTATGCCTACTGTAGGATTATTCATAATCAGTACTACAGAGTTTTTTTTATATGTGTATCTACCATACATTTACCTACTTGGTTTTGATTGTGTTTTGAGGAGTTCGTGGTTAAGTGATAACAGCCGCGCGGGTCGATCCATCAGATTAAGCTACACTTGCCGGGGTTGGTCCATGGATGGGTGACCATCTTTGCATACAGAGACTCCTTCGTGCCTCGGAAAGCACGTTAAGCTGTTGGTTCCAGCTGTCATTCGTGGATCTTTAACAGTCGTTACGGGTCGTCAGAAACCCTGTGAGCCCTGAGACTGGTTGTCAGAGTTTCGGACAATAAGTCTTACCAAGGGGTATCGTATTACCCAGTTACCGGGTTGTGGATATCAGATAGGCAGTCGCTCCATGCGAAATACTGGTATTCAGCTGCATCCGGTTAGACTGGAAACTGACCCCAACATAGTTGGAAAAAGGCCAAGCAGATTGTGTTTGTATGATTGGAAAAAAAACTTCCTTTAAACTGTGGAAATCGTACCAAATTCGGAGTTCCTATACACGAATATGAATTTCCTGGTCTAAATTAACTATGTCAAGATGGTGCCTTTTCCTTTTTGGTTCGCAGTGGCAATGACCGGTGTCTTATTCCACAATTATCCAATGCAACGTGTACTAATAATTTTATTGTATCTAACACTTTATCATACATAAACTATCTTCATTGTGGTTGACAAGTCGTATGCTATAAATGATTCGCGCAATTTGCTCTGGATGACAGTAAGATACTGCAGGAATACAGTGTATGTTTGCTTTTAATGTTCTAGGAACAATTAATGCCTGGGAATCGGTCAGCTTGTATTATTTATGTGTGTGTGATGCCGGACGTAAAGAATAGCACCACACTATTTCATCCCGTGGGTGTCGTAAAAGGCGACTAAAGGGACTAACTAGAGAATGGACAGGAGCGTTCTCTATGATAAATGATAAATGATTTATTTCTGTAAGTAGGTTTGTACAAACACTTTTACACGTCAATCATATTAAAAAAAAACTAGATGAGGTCGGCGTTATGTATCCGACTACTCTGAGAAGAAAGGTCAGAACATGTGAAGACCATGTAGATTGCTGCCTGAAATGATCTTTTGACGAAAGAACCACACAGGTTGAGGGGACCTGTCCATGCATTTGAACACTTTTAACACCGTACTGCGATCGCCAACCCGCCTGCCAAGCGTGGCAATTATGGCAATCCGCCCCCCCCCCCCCCCTTTGGGGGAGGGCTATGTCCAGTAGTGGACGTCTTTCAGCTGAAATGATGATGATGTGAATTTCCTACAAGGTCGATCTTGAGCTTGTGAAGGCCGCAGGAATCCGCTGGTTGCGAGAAGCACAGAACTGGCCAAAGTAGTTTGAATTTAGAAAAATGTGAATTTAGAAAAGCGTTGTAAATTGAAAGCAATAAATAATAATAGTTTTTTTTACACCAAAACACTTAACCAGCAAATAATTTGTAGGTATTGTAAAATGCTTGTATCATCCTAATCCTAATTCTAACTAATATTATAAATGCGAAAGTAACTTTGTTTGTTTGTTACCTTTTCACGCCTAAACCATTCAACCGATCATCCTGAAATTTTGCATATACGTTGTCAGGTGTACAGAAACGGACATAGGGTACTTTTCATCCCGGAAAAAAGTACTGTTCCTGAGGAAAACAACAATAACGTTCTTATGATAATAGATGGCTCCACGTGTCTTTCGTATCATGATTGAATTATGGTATGCTATGTAGTTAATTTCAAAAAGCAGAGTACAACCCGAAATGATTGTCAAATTCCAAATTAACGCGAGCGAAGCCGCGGGCAAAAGCTAGTAATTTCATAATGTTTTGTTTAAAATGAATGCACTTTGTAAGCGTAATTTACATAGCTAGGTCGTCATCATCATCATCATTTCAGCCGAAAGACGCCTAGCGCTGGACATAGGCCTCCTCCAAAGGGGGGTTTGCCGTAATCGCCAAGCTAGGTTGGCGATTGCAGTATGGTATTAAAATGCATAGAGACCGGAGTCGGAGTTTTCTCACATGACTTCAACATAAATATATCCAGCCCGCTGGGATTGTTCAACACCGTCTACCAGGCGGAATGTGTGGGCATTATACAAGCGGCTTACGCCATAGAAGCCAGGAGAGTTACGGACACCCGTATACGTATACTCTCCGATAGTGCCTCAGTCTTGCAATCCTTGGGGAAAAATTATATTACCTCCAGACTAACACTAGAATGTCACAACGCACTGGAACGGGTGACAGTGTGCAACCGTAATACAGTGACACTGCAATGGATAAAAGGACACAGCGGATCACTAGGTAACGACGCAGCTGACCAACTTGCTAGGAGAGCATCCAGCACGTCAGTCTGTGGACCCGAACCTATCGTACCCATCCCCTTCAACCAACTACGCAGGTGGCTACAAGAGTTCACCCACACACAAGCACAGAACTGGTGGACCTCGACACCGGGCTGCAGGCAATCCAGGGAAGCTATGCCGTCCTTAGATGGCAGGCTAACCAGGCGGTTGCTACGCCTGGACAGGAACGGCCTGCGCCTAGTGACGGGGACCATCACGGGACACTGCTCACTGAATAAGCACTTCCACACAATAGGCATAACGGACAGCCCTCTGTGCAGGGCTTGCATGGAGGCTGAAGAAACCGTTGCGCACGTGCTCTTTGAATGCACAGGCGTCACCCAGATCAGAACAGAAACCCTCGGGTCACCCAGATCTTTCACGGATATCTTAAGCAGACCAGGAGACCTAATCAGCTTCTGGAGGGAGGTGGGCTGGTTGGAATAAACAACGACGGCCGCCATGGCCCACGCACAATGGTCCACATGAAGGACTAAGTGCGGAAACCAAACCCGCTAACATAGAATATAGAACATAGATGCATAGAGAACGCTGCTGCCCATTCTCTAGTATGGCATAGGTGAGTACTATTAAATGATTCACAACAGGAATTCTTTGATTACCCCGTCTTTAACCGACTTCCAAAAAGGAGGAGATTAATAGGTTAATTTGTGTTGTTTTTTTTTTAAATATATGCTCACCGTTTTCTCCGTCAATTGTGGACCGATTTTGATAAATATTTTTTTGTTTGAAAGTGTATGCTCTCGAAGTGGTCCCATTGTCACCAAGTCAGAACCTGATGAGAAGACCCCATGGTAATTGAGGAAAATCCGCAAATTTTATAGGCACACCTATAGTGATTTGGGTATTTTTTATAGTCACTCGTGCAGTTGCTCTCAGAATGCACCATTTGTTGAAGAACATGATGAAGACCACAGATGACCACCGGAATTACTTAGTAATAAGTATTTCACGGAATTACTTAATAATAAGTATTTCATTTGGTTAGGTACTTCAATATGGTTGCTAAACAATTTATGGTAATCACAATGCATATGGTGAAGTGGAGCTGATGGTGACTTCACCATCAGCTTCAACAATTAACGTTCGTGGATCGGGTAAAGCAATATTTCGTAAAAGGTGATGAGCAGTTGACATTAGGCTATTGGAACCATTACAAACAGACCCAGTAAAAAGTGAAAAGTAAACTAACAAAAAAAAATAACCGACTTCCAAAAAAAACACTACAAAGGGAAAAATTACTTTAAGTCAGTGGCAAAAAACTAAAATACAGATCGAAAGACATCGACTCCCGAAATTAATTCGGGATTTTTTGTAATAAGTTTTTATTTTATTATTAATATTTTAAAAGTTTCGATAAATTCTCATAGATGGCAGGACCATCAAGCACGGATTTCTCATTTCTAAACCCAAATACCTATGTTACACCTATTTGGCTATAGACATGTCTGAGCATATAATAGGCACATAAAAGAGTAGTAATAAAATCGAATAATATTTTTGCACGGGAGCGTTATAAAGATAAAGAAAATATAATTTTATCTTGTTATACGTATTAGATTAGATTGGACCAGACTTCATGTTGGGCAATGAAATAAAAATACTCAATAAACATTGGAGCGTAAAGAGACTTTTTATATCTACACGTTTAAGGGAAAAGCTAAATTTATCGCTAACAGTATGTTCAGGCGAAAAAAACAACATTTTATTTTGAATGAAAATCCAATCAAACGAAATCATAGCCTTACAGCCGTCGCAAATCTCTATAAACATTGAAACGTTTGGAAAACCAATAAAAATAGACGTCGAAAATCAATACTAAATAATAGCAGGCGCGTTTCGAAAAGTTAGCTTTGGAAACTGGAAGCTGGGCACAAGCTTTGTTGATTGATTGCAACACAAACATAGATTTTTTATTCCATCACGGTTGTTTGCCCACCCGGCGCCGTAGGCTTTACTTTGTTATGTAACTCAGGAGGACTCCGGCGATTTAAAATTTCGTATTTCGTTGATGAACTTGCGTAGGAGATCCCGAAGGATTTCGCATTGATACTTTTCATGTAGGAACATCTGGGGAAGTTCTTTAGAATTGTTCCCATCAGTGTCTTGCGGTTTTTGTAAATAAATCATACTTGTGTTTGTCTTTCTGGGACTTTCGAAATATTTTGTCTCCAGAAATATAAATTACAGTTGCCCGAACTAGATTTTTGGGCAAATACAAAATTATTATAATTTAAGTTTGATAAAATTCCATAAATCTTTATTTTATTCAGCCAGTTGGAAACGGATACTGTGCAGAGCCAAACTTTTATTAAAAAAATGCGTCCAGAAATACAAGCAACAAAATAAAATATTTTTCAATTTGCGTTGGGTTTTTTTTTGTTTTATAACCGAATTCAAAAGTTTGGTGGCCGACTGACATTCAGAGAGTTCTGAAACAAATATTTTTAGGCAATGTTTTTAAAAGGGTATAATATTCTGGCCAAGATTGCCTCAAATGTGTAAACATATTTTAGCATCCATTGAAGAATAATTAAAGTTACGAAATAAGAATCATTTATAAGAAATAATAATCATTTATTTGCAGAAAATATAGGTGATACCAGTTTTAAGAGTTGGTGGTTTAAGTAGGTCCATATTTTTCCTGTTTAGGGCATGCAAGTTAACGGTTTCCTAGAAGAGCAGAGGCCGTCATATAACTGCCGTTATGGAAATCTGTCATGCTCACCAGTATTTGACATTGTCGTGTCAAAAACACTATATTTGGACAACTGTTATTGTATGACCGTTCACCAGTTTCTTAGGAAATAAAAGCTATAGGTATGACAAAATGGGACGATTAACTACAAAGCTTTTCCAGCATGGCTTATCATCTCATCTGCCTAGCCTTTTAATAATAATAATAATTATAGTGTTGACAACAACTGGTGTAATACCTAAACAGCTTCATCAGTCTTTAAAAACACTCGATTTACCACCCTACACATATCAGACTCTTCAGAAAGCTGCGGGATCGTGAATACCTGCAGGATTGTCAGAAAATTTCTGCAAAATGACAACGAAACACCAATCATCTCCTTGCACACGCGTGCTTGCAACCAACGCACGAACACGGTCTCATGAACAGACACGTACAATCACCATCACAAAACTCGAACACACCATCATAATATCACCAATTTCCAGGAGTAGCACTTGGCTTTGGCCCGTACTACCCCATAACTCCGGCGCAACGCCGAGATACGTAAACGTATAAAAAGTATAATAGTAGTACTGTTTATTTCAGGCGACACAGGCCCATATAAACAAAACCCAACCAGCTCTTTTACCAACGATGTTAGGGTCGGCTTCCAGTCTAACCGGATGCAGCTGCATACCAGTATTTTCCATGGAGCGTCTGCCTATCTGACCTCCACAACCCACTTACTGGGTAACACTATACCTCGTGGTAAGACTGGTTGTCAGACTTTCGGGCTTCTGACCTAGCCCGTCATCTAAACACACATAAAATTTAATCTCCTGCAAACAACAATTACTTCCAACACTTGACTCAATTGACATTCTTATTTAAGTAGTGAGATCACTTTTGCATCACCGACAAGGAATCTCTGCTATCTGACAACGCGGTGGCAATTAAGAAATTTATTGTAATAGCTTTATCTAGGGCAACCATTACACTAACGACCGCTAATTCCGGCCTTCAATCTCTAAAAACAAATCTAATATATTGTAGTTACAATAGTTTTTCTTCTCTTAACTATGGGCTATGCTATCATCATTAGGGTGGGAATTATATAAAATATAGCATTGAATAAAATGTTAAAAAACTCGCGGAACTAAAGTTATTGAGATTGTATGTTGCGTCTTTTATGATGATATTTTAGTAAGCATTTGCTGAGAAATTTTAATTCGTTATTGTTCTATATAATTATTTAAATAGCTTGCCTGCAGCGGAAAGGAATTATTATAATTGTGTAAACTATATTTGAAGCCCTGAGGTGCGTGGTAGAGCTTCCCACTATGGAGTTACAAGCTTTAATTCGCGTATCAAAGCAATGAGTTATATGGTGACTTGCGTGAACGATTGTGTATGTTATTTGGGACAAACATATTCAAGATGCAATCTATGTATCCAGGAGTTGACATGCACCCGCCAATCTGATATGAAGCTTAATCTCCGTTTTTGTACCCATACCGATCGCAATGATCGATTTGCGACACGTCCTACTTTCCATACTCCAAGAAATACCTCGTTTCAGAAACATGCAAGCATCGAGACAAAAAACGCATTAAACCGAGTAAGTAAGCAACATTATTAAAATCGATTCCGTAGCAACAGTCCGTTCACATCAGATGAGCTTGCCGCATCCACGGTTAAAGATGATTTGTTTAAAATACTGCAACCACGGTCCGCGTGATGAATATCACAGCAGTATATTGGAATAATGATCGTGCCTTGCACTGCATTCAATGGCATTTTGCATACAATATGGTAGATGGATTTATATTAAAATATGGCGAACGTCAGTGCCGGTTGCTCACAATAAATTATTCATTGCACACAGTCAATTTTCGTTCAAGATAAACAGTCATTGTATAAGTATATCAAATTCACAGATGCATCGTACGGACGCTCATAAATATTCAGATTACGTATTATTGTTCTCGGCTTGTCAGTAATTAGATCGCCCACGAAAGGAAGCTGCCTTAATAAGTTGGTAGCCAGTGTTACGGCAAAGTTCTTAATAAATTACCTATATGACGTACACTGACGGCCCATAATACAAGGCTCATTATTTAGAGTCATGTTTGAGTATGATAATTTTAGTAGTGAAACACGATATGGGATCTAATCCTTCTTGTAATGCATAATAAGTTATGGTGGCCGGTTATGGACTAGCAATCGGTTACCATTCATGTGCTATTAGTTTCAATTCACACTGCAGTTCTGTTACTCTGCTGTCAATGTGTTCTCTTTACAGAGGGTCTGTTTTTCAGGACTTGTTGATGTTGGAGCGTTATCGTTAGTTTTTATGAGTTTTGAAGTATACTTTTTTTTTTAAAGTAAAATTTTAGGTGATTCGATTATAATTGGACGAGAATTGAGAGTGTGATACGCGTCCCGTTTAGGTACGTTTCGATAAGAAGAATTATATAACACTCTCTGTCTCTGAGACTAAATCTCTCCTATTCTTCATTTTTAGGGCACCGTACCCAAAGGGTAAAACGGGAACCCTATTACTAAGGCTCCGCCACGCGCCGTCTGTCTGTCTGTCCGTCTGTCACCAGGCTGTATCTCATGATCCGTGACAGCTAGACAGTTGAAATTTTCACAGATGATGTGTTGCCGCTATAACAACAAATACTAAAAAACAGAATAAAACAAATATTTAAGGGAGGCTCCCATACAACAAACGTGATTTTTTTGCCGTTTTTATAGATAATGGTACGGAACCCTTCGTGCGCAAGTCCGACTCGCACTTGGCCGGTTTTTTTTTAAGAAGTTTCACTTATAACACGTGTACGGTGCTGACGGACAAAATCAAACTGGTTGCTATTTTAATTGTATAATTTGTTATTTTTATGATATTGATTTTACATTCTGTGATTACCTATACTCACACACTGACTTATTATTTTAATATTTTTAGGAAAACATATACTTTTTACGATGTTTGTAAATATGTGAGCACCATGTCAATCAACTCAGCATAAATAGCAGTCCACTGCTGGACATAGGCGTGTCCCAGGCTGCGCCACAACACCCTGTCATCCGCCTTCCGCATCCAGTCTGTCCCAGCCACCTTTTTAAGGTCGTCGGTCCATCTAACTGGGGGGCGCCCCACACTACGCTTGCCGATACGAGCACCATGTATCTATCTCATAATTAAGTTATTTTTCATTGGCTAATTTTTAATTATTTTTACCTATTGTATAGTATTTTTTTTCTAGGTGCCTCTTCTTCACATATAATCATAATATAATTAATGTACTCAAACAGAATATTAATAAAAAACAAAATAAAAGAGTAACGATGGAGTTTCTTGCCCATTCTTCTCCATACGAAACTACCTTTTGGAAGGGGCAACTAGAATCATTTATATTTTTTCGTAAATTTTGACGTTCAAAAGTGTCTCATATTGTAGTGCCTATTTTAAATAAATACTTTGACTTTGAATTTGACTTTGCTACATGCGCAATTTTTTTTTAATACCACTTTATTTTCCTTAAACTTTTCCTAACCTCCAAAAACGGCTGGTGTGATAAGTGACACCTTGGAATTCCCGCTCACTTCACAGTGACGTCCTATAAAAGTATTAAACGTGTTTCTATAAAGATCTTAACGTTGACGTGAAAGACAAATCACATAAGCTGATTGAGGATACTAACTAGGTCGCAGCATAGTGCCTAGACTCCAGAGTGACAGCAATCTCTAGTCAGTACTTGGGTATTGTTACCGTATGACAAGTAAACAATTCATGTTCCATTAACATACTTCCTATTTAAACCGGTCTTTACTCTGAAGCCCTACTTCGGGGAAAGCGTTATTTATTTATTAAATGAATACTTGCCAAGTTATAGGTACTTAAGTACATAATTCGTGAACAGATTTCAATAAATTAATATTTCAAGGTCTACTGAGAACCATAAGTTCTTAAAAAATTTGTTCGTTTTTAAAATTCAAACGTCCGAAAATTCATTGAATTTAAACAGAAATTAATATTCAATTCATGTAAACTCATGCGTGAAAAATCAATGTTAAATTCTGCCTACGAACATTCTCAAAAGAGAAAATCGAATGAAAGGCATGCGTTGTTCAAATACATTCATAACTTTAATAAACGCTGCCTCGTGTACTGAATTTGTGCCTGTCAATAGCTATATCGAGCAGATGACGAATAGCAAGTTTTACTAGCTGTCCATTTGACGAATGTTGAACATGACCTTACAATTTATATCTCAGGCCAATAAATCATTGTTGAACGCCCGATCAAAACTGACACGGATCTTTCGTACAAGTAACCTCTCGAGGCATAACGAACCAACTTTTCCCGTATCGTAAGTGTTTGCCTCGGATGAATAGCAATAAAAACTTTATGATTATGGCTTTCATGGAAATAAAATTGTGCGCCAGAGAAAGGAGTTATAGGTTCGAGGCAGGAAGCGTTGAGTAGATACTCTTTTGATATCCAAAAAAATGGCCGCTTATTATGTAATTTACTGACTCACCGAGTGTTTGAAGTAATATCGAACTTAACTGTGTTCGATATCCTGGAAATGTAAACAATTTATGATAATTATCGGTAAACATGATGAGAGTTAATATTTAAAAGTTTATCTGATATATACACGTGCCAACTTAGTCCATAGATAAACTGCTTTAAAATTGAGGAAAAGTTTCCGAAGCGAAAGCTTTATGCCAATTCTATATTTCTTTCGTTATTTGTGTAACAAGCTTCAAGAAATTACACAGTAAATTGAACCATACTGTTGTTAAGGCCGGGTGTTCCCGTTTTTGCATGTTTAAGAACTTTGTTTTGATAGGCAAATTATTACATTTAGAATCTGAAAAAAATATATATTTCAGATACATTCTTTCTCCATAGGTTGTACCCGATCAATATACTATACAATACAATTTTCTTAATAGAAAAAAATACCGCACTAAGCTCGATTTGCAGGTTTTTTACAAGCCAAATTCCATTTTAAACGAGTGCTATTACTCCTTTTTTTCTATAATTTATATCAATATATAGGTAATTAATTTAGGAATCGACTCTACCGGTTGGTTTTTTTTATTGCATCTATACATTTTTTGATCGATTATTCAAGTGGTTTTCGATCCGCGCGTCGCTTGCCAGTGTCTGCCAGTGTCCCGCGGGACGTTACCGAGGTAAGACCTATGCCAAATTTACGGTACTTAGGTACTTAGCTGTCCACGCAAATTTTGACTTTCGAGCACGCGAGATCCCCGCCGTTGCTCTAGGCAAGTACATTCGTTTCACAACTGTATGGACTGTAAAACTGTGCCACAGTCTAAATATAACATCAGTAGGTTCAAAGAGAGGTAAAAGTCTACTATTTTTCTTTTACTTACCTACCTTTATTGTTTTAAGTAGTTAATATGTCCTGCTCTGATTAAATTGTTTTATTATCCCCAATTTTATTGTTTCATTTCAAAAATTAATCGAAATAAAAAAAGACTTATATGTTCGGAACAAAGCACAGAAGAACAGTAAGTACTGTCTTTGTTTTCTTGATAATCGGAATCCTCAGAACAGAATAAATATTAGTACCTACTTTACAAGCGGATAGAAAATCACCCCCGAACAATAGTCAGTATAAAGTATAAAAACCGGCCAAGTGCGTGTCGGACCACGCACAATGAAGGGAATTTATCCCTAAAACAAACTTAAAATTGTAGTTGAAAAACATGTTCTCCCATACATCGATACACGCCACGTTCAATTACTGAAAATTTAAGATTGTAATCGCATTTTTTTTTATGTGATTAAACTACAAGTTAACAATTTTCGGATTTTTCCTTTACTTGTGCTGTGAGACCTTGCTTCTGCCCAAATTTCATGATTCTATTTCAACGGGAAGTACCCATAGGTTTTGATTTATTTGCGAGTATCGAAATATGTCGCAATAATGTCACTTATATCGCCGTATTTTTTATTGCGTTGACTTGGAAGCTTGATTTTTTTAGAGCTTCAAGGGACCATATACTTACGTATTTGATATTAATTTCAACTTGATACCTCTACGTGTTCCTGAGAAAAACGGTCTTGACAGACTAACAGACAGATAGACAGACGGACAACGAAGTGATCCTATAAGGGTTCCGTTTTTTTCCTTTTGAGGTACGGAACTCTAAAAATGGCGAAACTGACACCTATTTCATTCTTGCAACGGTTCACATTCCATTGGGTACCTATTATTGTCTACAAACCGGTCTTGAGCACTGAAAATTCACTCCGTGCGAATAATAAAAATTTATGGAGCCGGCCACGCGCAACCACGGTAAGCGGTGAAATTTTGGGCGTGGGGGCCGGCTCTCGACTACCAGCCGATCTATTCTGAAAAAATCTCACCGTGTAAACGTAGGTGAAGTGAACTTGAAGTGACTTGTTAATAGTGTCAATCCCTCACTGACAGTTCACTTCACGCTCAATTCACCTAAGTTTTCACGGGTATATATCTTATATAAATATATATTATATATCCTATACCAGAGTATAGGAATTTCACAGATCGAAGAGTTATTTCGCCTATAAACATCCCCATATTTTCTTCAAAATATTTTAATCAACTACAAAATAAAGTTTATAAGAAATGGGAAGAAACTGCAAATAATAATATTAGGACGTTGGATAATGTGTTTCATAGAAGTAAGAAAAATGTAATCAATATTACCTATAATTTTTGTGACAATATTATGACACATCATTTTTTTTTTCGCAATTTGTATTATTTTTAACTATCCCTATTTTTTGAGACCACTTTGATATAGTTTTTTTTAAGTAGCGCTACATCACAAACTTCATACAAAGCTTGAAAGCTGAAAATGAAACTATAACTTTATTATTTCATAATAATATCAATCACTTACAGTAAGTATATAATGATTTAAGCTATTTTTATCATTAATTTGTTTATACCGTTGGAATACTATTCAGTTTAGACTGTGGCGCGCGAACACTCGGAACTCGATCTTTGCGGCGCGCGCCGCGGCGGCGACATCCGCGCGTAAATACCTATTGCGCTTGGGACACCCGGCCCATAAAACAATTTTTACATATTTATTTATTTTATTATTTATGTACACACAGTAAAATAGAGAGATACGACATAATTATAATATTAGTACAAAGGTACTACAATACATTACAACAATAATGTTACTTTTTTTAAAACAAATATAACAAAATAAGTTGACCTACACGACACGCTTACCTAAACTGTGATACTTTGCTCGGCTATGGGTTCATGTAAGTTCACGCCAGCGACGTAACCGCACGGCTCGCTTCGCGTAGTTTTAAATACCTACTTCGCTTGGTCTACCTGGCCTTAAACAATTTCCTACGGGCTGATTCTCCTGTCGTCTGATAATTTTTCTATACAACACCGGTCAAACGACCATTTTACTCCTCGAATAAAAGACATCTGACGATGGAATAATCAGCACAAGCAGGTTCCAAATTCAAATTCATTCCATAAACAAATCAGGCCATTACAAAAACGCGTTGTACAATTCGCAAGCGTGCCCGCTTGGCAAGTAATGTCCATACACATACTGGTATAGGGTACATAATGACGTGCACCAACAAATTGGCACGGGCACTGAGCAGTGATAGATGGGCCCGCGACGTGCGTTCGAAACAAAGGCCAAAGTGTTGGTTGCAATCACATAGCCTATTCAACAAATCCAGGAGCTAATAATGAGGGGTTGGATGACGCGTTTAAGTGCCAACTTGCTAGTAATTTTGGTGATTTGCAATTGGTTGATGGTATATTTTTTTTTTTTTGTTCACGGTTCTAGATTATGTTAGCTGACAGTAGTGTTCTGAGTGAGTGACATTAATTAATAATCGTATTTAGAATTTTAAGCAAACGGTATAATATATTAACAGTTCCGTGGAAACTGTTAAGTATTTATTGTTAGTTATTACAGTTTTGCTTACAAACTGTAAAACAACTGAAAGTTTACTTTACGAATTGAAACCGTTCAGAATAGAATAGAATAGAATACTCTTTATTATATACATCATAAAAGTTACAGATATAAATGTTGAAATTTTACATAGGGGTGACACAATGGGATGGTCGGTCTCATCGCTAAAAGCGACCTTTTACAGACAACCTTTGGATGGGTTCAGTTACATTTACTACGATTTAAATTCATTTAAAAAATATAGATCTAGACTAGACGAAAAAAATTACGTCAATAAAAAGTGCAGTCATCTTGACGCTTAGTTTATTTTCTGTCCAGAGAAAAGAGCCGCAAAGAAAGCGCTTAACCCAGTGACCCTACACGACGTTTACGCGGAAATAGTACCTATAGTTTTGCGACAAGCATTGACGAGCCAATTCCGATGACATAAATAAACTTGTTGGACGAACTCTTTAAGCTTTGTTATGCCGTCGTAAACTGAGCGATATAATATTGCAACTGCATTATGCCGTATCTAGGTGGAGTAGTGTGGTGTGGTGGAGTAGAGTATGTGTTTAATATGTGTTTACTGATTTATAATAACATTCCAATTGATTTGGAATTGTTGCAGGGAAATCTATTTAAAAAAAAATACCGTTTGGCTACAAAATAGTTGTTTCTATAGCATTAAGGAATTTATGGAATTTAAAAATTAATGTTAGGTACTATTGAATGAAAATTAATAATTGATTTTAGAATAATTGTAATAATATTAATTGCATGATAATAATTACATAAATAGCCGTAAGTAAATAATTTGCACGCTTGCTTGCAGGCAGAATACAAAGACTTTTAGGACATAAGATCTTTCCTTGAATTTGTATGTATTTTCTAGCAAATAAACATTTTTGATTTGATTTAGTTCTTGTTTTCTGATTCAAAGATCTTATACATGGAGTATACTCGTACTGGACTTTTTATGCGTCAAATTAAATATAGAACCGTATTTTTATCTATCACGCTTCTTTAATGTAATCTTTGACATGTTTTTGTGAATTCTGTATTATTTTATTTATATATTTTATTTTATTTTTTCATTGTGACTGCTATAATACAGGAACTCCTAGTAAAAGAGACACATTTTGTTACACAATTTTTTGACTCTTTCGACGTCTGCTATAATTATTTTTCCAAAGTTATATTACAATGTAAACCTGACCAAGCGCGTGTCGGACCACGCACAATGAAGGGTTCCGTAGTTGGGATGAATTTATCCTAAAGACAAACTTAACATTGTAGTTGAAAAACATGTACTCTCATACATCGGTAAACGTCACGGTCAATTCTCCAACTGCAAAAGTTGGTCGACTATTACTCGTTAACTTGTTAAGCCTACTTAGCTGTGATAGTTTTCCTTTTAATTTCGTAATGTATACTACTGCCATGAATTTTTTCACATAGCCAAAAACAACCATTCATCTGGAAGGGAGGAGAGGACACTTGACTCTTACAAAAAATAGCACTTTAAAGCTTAATATAAAAACGGATAAAAATAAACGGATCCCTGAATCGACAAATATAATTAACAGACCCGCAATATTTTTGAACGAGCTATCCAACAATACCCCACACCATAGGATAACCGAAAAAAATATAATGCCCCTTTTACGTGTAAAGTACGACAAAGTGGTAAAATACTTTACCACTTTTTCGGCGTGATTAACATATATACCCATGCCAAATTACAGCCTTCTAGTACTAAGAGACTCTGAGCTAACCCGGGGGAAGAAACACAGACGGACATGGCGATACTATAAGGTTTCCTTGTTGACTACGGAACCCTAAAAAGAGACACCAACAAGCTTAACCATCCTCGCAGCCAAACAAGCACGCTTTAAAATTACGATAACAAAAGGTATCGAAAAAGCTACAAAATCCAAAAAGAACATAGGCCAGTTTCCCGTCGATACCACATCCGTACGTTTATAGTTTCAAGTAAACCGCACTGGCACGCGAGCAAAACTCATTCTACCAATTAGACGGAGCCAGTGTTGCAACCAATCATCGTTTGACACAAGTCAAATTGGAGTTTGAGCGTTTCGGTTTGATTGATACAAATCGAGGTCATCGACTGATTTATCAGCCCTCTATTCTCAGTTCGAGTAATTAACTTTCATTACGGCCTTATGTAAGACTTGTTGCTTTTATATGAGAAGCATAAAAAGTTGTATGGACTCTGTAATGTGGTACAGGTTGAGAGAAATGTAGGTGTGGCAGAATTCATTATGGTTGAAGTGCCTAGTACTTGGAATGAGTTGATACTCGAGTTCTTTACGTCCATTGCTGATCGGTTTTTCGGTTAAGTAAATAAATTAGATATCTTGAAGTCAATGTATATGCATTCTACATTTCTAATGAAAAAAGTGTCTCGTTAGTGTTATGTTAACACTTGGATCTTGTGGGTCAAATTCAGTTACAAACTTGAACTAAATTCTTGATTTTGTTGTGACGCATTTTTGAAATGATTTTGTATCATAGCTATCTTTGAAGTAACCTAACAAAACAGATCTTCAATAAAATCCTTTCCCTAAACAGAAATATATTGAATCTCAATAAACATCAGATCCCAACACCGAAACATATAAACCACAAAAGCTTCTCATAAAACCTCGACCAAAGGAAAATGGCCGTGAAAATATAACAATCTATCATGTTGCCATGTTTTATTGTGCTCAGCGGATGCCCGGAGATTATTTACATCGAATTGATGAGCAACCCAAAGGCTAACACTGGCTGACCTTAACCTCAACCTCTGTGAAAGTAACTGGCTGCACAGAATGAGCGAAAAAATTACTATCGTCAATCGTGGATGCCTTATTTGTTTGGAGTGGTGTTTATGAAAAAAAAAAATATAGAAGGTAAGGTAAGGAGTGATCTATTCTTGTTTGACTTGATTGCTTGAAATCGATAATATTGCACTTACGGGTGGTTTGAATGTAGAATTGTTTTCTGGTATCAATTAATAGTGCACAATTTATTTGTCTAACAATCTGTGGATAGTCTGTAAGGCCATTGTGGGACTGATATAATCGTTTGCTTGTTAATTTAGTCCAATTTTCATTGTATCAAGATACTGGCAAGGTTTGATCTGTTATGATAGTCAGTCTTTATAAATAATTGTTATAATTCAGGTCATTAGGCTTGAACAATATAAAAGTTACGTCAAGTTTCGAAAAAGTGACCTTGTTTTGGTAATCGTTATCTATTTGTAACCATTTTTTTTATAATTCGTGATACCTAATTGGAAAGGTGGCCTATGATCTGCTGTTTATTAAATTGTGTCGAGGAAATGCACAATTTTTATTAATTTAGTAAATAATTTCTGTACAACAAAAATATCTAACTTGTGGGCAGGTTTTGTGGTTATGACCGAGAATTTCAGTTGCCTAATGAAATGAAATGGTTTATTCTGTAAATAAATAGGAAAACGAAATTACTTTTAAACGTAATATTAAAAAATAAAATAAAAAAATAAGCTATGGAGTCGACATTTCCTATCTGACCACCTCTGACCTACCTATGTATCTATGCATTCATAAATACATAAACTTTACTATGGAAATTGGAATAGATATGCAACATAAATCACTAGACCTTTCCCAGACAAAACTCAGTTGTGTTCAACAATCATAAATCAATTGAACTATTTAAGATTAAAACGAACCGTCGGTCAGTAATGATATCGGTAATGAAAGCACTAGATAAGATATGAGTATTTGCGTCGAACCATATTAATGAATGTCGCGACAACTTGTAATCAATTTATATCAATATAGCCAATGACCGCACTGTGCTTGTTAGCCTGCATTAATATGAATTTTAAGCATAGGGTTGTCGAACTGGGGCCCAAGTCTGCTATTTTTATAAATTCAGTAATTCCAACACGATCCCATTGTCATACCATTGTCATTTTGCTAAAAGGTCGTTAATCTAGTAAATTCATAATGGTTGATCATTGGTCGGTCAATGTTCTCGTAATATAATTGTGTTATTATAAAGGCATTGTCGTATTGCCATTATTATAAAACCCATTAGTAGAAATGTCATTAATTTGTCATTATGTACGAGATTACCAATATATGCAATTTCTTTCAATGTAGTGTCAGTGCCGACCATTCGAAAGTCATAATGACGCCATAATAATAGTAGATTACCAAAATTGTCAAAATCAACAATTATGAAATCAATGATCGACCATTCTGACACTATTGTAATAGCAGACTTGAGGCCCTGAGCAGTAACCTAGTTTTAGAATTTTTCATGTTTAAATTGCCTCATTTACATTACAAATGAATATTGGAAAATCATCATCTGTCTAGCATTTTCCCGACTACGTTGGGGTCAGCGGCCAGTCTAACCGGATGCAGTATTTTAGTACTAGTATTTTAAATGGAGCGACTGCCTGTCTGAACTCCACAACCCAGTTACTGGGTAATAAAGTCCGACAGCCAATCTTACCAAGAGGTGTCCTCTTGGTAACTGGTTATCAGACTTTCGGGCTTCTGACGACGTAACGATTGACTGTCAAAGATCCACAAATGACAGAATATTGGAAAGTATGACGTCAAAATAAAATTAATATAATCTGTTACAGATTTTTTTAAGAAACTGTTTATAACCCATTTATTAATTAATATTATTTAGGTACATATAGATTAATTAATAAAATAATGAAGCAGTCACGAATATATAAATAATTTGTCAAGTCAATAAAACTTATCTCGAATCAATTAAATCATTGAGATAATCATTTTGACAGTTATAGAAAGTCAATGTCGTTGTGAATTTATCAAATGTTATACAATCCGATGAACGGATAATGAACTGGTTTTTTTTTTAAAGTTTCGAAATACGTTCGGTTTTAAGTTATTGATACCATTTAACTATATAAACCCTCGAATGAAGTTTCTTGAGAAACCTATACCTTGAAAGTTTATAATGATTCCTAACTTGACTGTAAATTTCCTCAAGGGCTATATTTAAATCTTTCCTAACATCGATTTTCCTAAAGTAGCCTATATCTACTACAAACTTTTTAGAATAGCACAACGTAGGTAATATATAATTATTGTCTATTAACTATTGCTTGGCCGATCAAGTTCTTATAAATACTTCATATAAAATTTTGGTAGGTACTAGGGCCAGCCCTACTCGTCATCTATTCGAATTAAGGCAGAGCATGTGTGGCATCTGCGTATATGCATCGGGACGGTCAGCCTGATCGTAAATACTCGTATCTGCTTTAACAGCACCATGTATATACTGCACCATTACAGGACATGTCGACAACGGTTTATTGTGTAATTGGATATATATTTTATTGTAAATACGTTCGTTTATCGATAGAGATGGCAATGATATTGTTATACGAATAAACTGAGTGTGTTCAGAAATGTTGTGGTTATCAATTCATAGATACACTTGTTTTATTTGGTTGGCCTAGTTTTTCGGGTGATGTTCATTTCGTTGTAATTTATTTAAGCTGGAAAAAGGATGCATGATATGATTATCATGCATCCTTTTGGGTTATCATGTACAGTAGTGAACTTCTATATAGGACTCAGTTTCTGATGTGGGTGTTTATCCTTTAACAATGCACCTACCTACTTTAAAATTCATCCTCACGTTCAACTAAAACTAAAAAATCTTTTTAGTGGGTTTGTTAGTAATTTATCTAAGTTACAATCGTCTAATGTCAACCGCTCATCATCATTTACAAAATATTGCTTTTCCCGATGCAGGGACGTTAATTGTTAAGTTGACTGCCACTCACCATGTGCGTTGCGACGAGAATAAAATGCTTTTCAACCATATTAAAGTACCTAATTGAATCGCAACCCGTTAAATACTTATTATTAAGTAGTTCCCGTGACCATCTGTGGTCTTCATCATCAGTTCCACTTCATCAAACGGTGCTTTCCGAGAGCGAATGCACGAGTAACTATAAAAAATACCCAAATCGCTATAGGTGTACCTATAAAACTTGAGGATTTCCCTCGATTTCCATGGGATCCCCTAATTAGATTCTGACTTGGTGACAATGGGATCACCGCAGGAGCATATCCTTTCAAACAAAAAAATAATTTTCAAAATCGGTCCACAATTGACGGAGAAATTGGTGAACATACATGAAAAAAACATACAGACGAACATAATATATCCTCCTCCTTTTCGGAAGTCAGATACGAGTAAATATTAAATCGCTGTTATTCCATTAATTTGATTAGAGATCAAGCTAATAATCGTGAATATGTGAATAGTAACAGAGTACGACCCGCGTAGCAAAATTATTCCTAACAAAAACCAGACCCCCACTAACGTAATTAGTGTCACCTAATTAAGAACGCGACACTCGACAAAATACAGGACAACCGTAAGTCCATACGATCTTAATTATTTTAGACTTTATTGAGTTCAACGTGGGCTTACACAAACTGGTAAACTAAACACACAAATTGGTATTGATCAAGTTAAGTAACCACAGTAAATTAATGGCCCAGTGACCAGATACATTATCTGGAGTTTCGACCTAGCTATCTGCTGGTCATTAATCTATTCATGCCTACGTTTTAGTTTGTGGTGCGTCCATCAATTACTTTAGTTCAAGGACCATTCGTCAGAACACGGTAAGTGCCAAAACTGAATGCCAATGGAAATGTGATGGGATTAATTGTTGTTTTTGATTTCGAAGAGTTCGAAGCAGAGCTGATTTATATTTTTGTTGGCAAGGATCAATGATAGCAAAGAGGAGTTCTTCTTGATGATTCAAAGTTAGCTTTTATTAACAAGTAATAGAAAACATATCAAATAAATAACTGAAGTGATGTATCATGAGACAATCAAGATACATTTTTCTTTTACCTAACATAATAAAACATTACACCTTAATCAACGATTAATGTGTTATTACACAATCGAATTATACCCATAGGTTGTCACGCATGATATTTTGTAGGACGCAAATAATATACACAATCACACACGATAAACTTTCTATTTCTTTGATGTCTTTTCCTACCAAAACTTGTTCTTTAGATCTAGTCACTTTCATTGTTTATTATAATTTATTGTTAATTTAATCATTAGATTCACTACCTAGCCAATAATAGCCTTAATTGTGTCTCTTTTTTTTTTTTTTTTTTGGGTGGGAAATCATCAAATAACTTCTCCCGCTCTGGGCGGAGCGGGAGGGCGTGTCAGACTTTTACTGACTAAAACCCACCCGTGTTCCTTCCGTTGCCTGTGTGCCAGGGCCACGATATCCCTTTCGGACAAACTCGCAACCCCGGCAGGCATTGGTCCTAACGGACCCCGTCAGTTTGTGCTGACATCTCTTTGAGGCGCGCGTGGAACACAACGCGCCGTCGACCCGGGCCTGGTCCTTATCGGACGGCGAGCTACCCATCGCTCACCGTCCGCAGGCCCGCGCCTACGGTGGCCGGAAATCGGCTTGCGACTCCCGACGCCCGGGGCGTCTCCTGCGGCGACTAGGGGCATGAGGGCGCGAACCTTGTCTCACCCTCACGCGTTCCGCCTCCTCCTTCGCTAGCATAACTGCTTCGCAGAAGGAGGTGACGGCCTCCCATGCACTCTCGCTCCGAACCATGGCCTGAACCAGGCCCGGACGCGAGAGATCGCCGCCGCCGATCGCCTCCGTGAGGACACGGCGGTGCTCCGCCCAAGCTGGGCAGACCTCCACCGTATGCTCCACCGTGTCCTCCGGGCGATCCACACAGTGGTGACACCCGGGCGTTTCCTCCCGCTTAATCCTAAACAGGAACCTCCCGAAACATCCATGTCCGGTGAGGACCTGCGTCAGGCGGAAGGTGAGGACGCCGTGGCGCCTCTCCAGCCACTCCTCAAAGAGGGGACTTATCGCCACAATTGTGGCGTGCCCAGCGCTGGGTTGCGACAATCGCACTCTCCATGTCGCCATGAGATCCCTCCGGAGCTCCGTCCGCTGTGCCGCAATTTCTTGCGGCAGCGGAGTTATGCCCCGGAGTTTCGCCTCTTCGCGCCACACCCAAATGTGCGCGAGGACTTTCGCCTCCAGATCCCATGGCGGCAATCCGGCAAGGAGGCTCGCCGCCTCACGGGAGACCGTGCGGTATCCCCGTACCATCCTGATGGCCATGACCCTTTGGGACGCGTTCAACCGCTGCGCTGGTCGCAGCCTCAGAGAACGCGCCCACACCGGTGCCCCGTAAAGGGCCATGGACCGCACGATCCCCGCGTAGAGCCTCCGGCAGGAGGCGTTTGGACCCCCTAGATTGGGCAGGAGCCGCTTCAAAGCAGCCCCGGCCCGCTCCAGTCTGGGAGCCAAACGTCGAAAATGCTCCACGAAGTTCCACCGGCTGTCGAGGACGAGTCCCAGGTACTTCATCGTCGACTCGACGCCGATGTGAACCCCTCCCGCCGTTATCTGGGAACCCGACAGTGGCGCGTTCCGAGGACCATAAAAACACATGGCCTCGGACTTGTGCAATGCCACCTCGAGTCCCAATTGCCGGATCCTATCGACGATTGTCGCAACCCCACGTGCCGCCAGTTCGGCCGCCGCCTGATGCGAACTCCCTTGTGCCAGGACTAGCGTGTCGTCAGCGTAGCAGACTACGCTGACGCCACTAGGGAGGTCGGCGCGCAGCACCCAGTCGTACCCGATGTCCCACAGATGCGGCCCCAGGACCGATCCCTGTGGGACACCGCACGACATCTCTCGCCGGTTCCACTCTCCGTGGTGACCGGGGTAGATGACGGCCCTGTCCGTCAAATAGGCCTCGACCACACGACAGAGGTAGGTCGGCATCCGGTGATACCGAAGTGCCTCCCTAATGCAACTCCAGGGCAAGGTATTGAAGGCATTGGCGATGTCAAGAGACACCGCCAAGACAACCCCACCCCGGGCAACAGCATCCCCCGTCGTGAGGGCTCGAACGCGCATGATGGCATCCACCGTAGAGCGCCCCTTACGGAAACCAAACTGGTTCTCCGCCAAATCCGGCCCCACCTGCACCAGCCGCCCGACAAGGCGGTCTGCAATTACTCTTTCAAAGAGCTTGCCCACCTCGTCGAGCAGCACGATGGGCCGGTAAGCGGACGGAGAGTCCGCCGGGCGCCCTGGTTTCTTTATGAGGACCAGTTTCCCCGTCTTCCAACGAAGTGGAAACTGGCCCCTCTCCAAGCATGCGCTTAGGAGCCCCCTTAGTCGAGGCCCGAGAGCCTCTAAGGCCAGAACCCAGGCTTTTCCAGGCAAGCCATCGGGTCCTGGGGCGGTATTCTTGGCATTCAGCCTACGTACCGCCACTCTCAGATCTACCTCGGTCACCTCTGGAGCATCGTCGTCGTCGGTGTGGTCCGCATCCGGCACTGCAGGAGGCGGAGCCATGGGCGGGGGAGCATGTTCCCCTCGCGAAGGGAACAGAGCGCTCACCACGTCCTCCACGAGCTGGGGCCGGAGACTCTGCGTCAGCGGGGGAGCCCATGGGCGGAGTTTATCTCGCACCCATTTGTAAGGGCGTCCCCACGGGTCTCTGTTGAGAGTCTCCAGCGTCTCCTCGCGGGCCAGTCCTCTGGCCCACTGGATCTCCGCTCGGAGGGCAGTCTTCGCCGCTCTGTACCCCTCGTATAGCTCCGCCTGAATGACTTCCGTATCCGGAGGGCGCGCAGCAACGCACGCCTCGCGTAAAGCGGTCAGCTCACGCGACCACCAGCACACCTGGCGCCGAGCACGTCCGGGCTGGACCCGGGGCATTGCCACGTCACATATTTCGGACATGGCCTCCCGGAACCACTCCGCCTCGTCGTTGATGTCGGCAGGCCTGTCTGGTGATAACACCCAGGCCTGCACGATCGAGGCTTCCAGGAGGAGCTCCCGGTCCAGCTGCTTTAGCGCCCACCGCGGACCACTCGGGGGCTGTCGGACCGGCACGCCCGAGGTCTGGGCGGAGACGTCAAACCGGATGTACCGGTGATCGGAATAGGTCTCCACCCCCTCCATGACGCGCCAGTCGATGACACGCGGTGACAGAGCGGGGCTGGCGAACGAGATGTCCACCACTGATTCACCCCGCATCCGCACACACGTGGGGACAGAACCCCGGTTTAGGACGACCAGGCCTGTCTCTAGAGCCCAGTCCTCCACCATCCTGCCCCGTGTGTCTGTATACCGGGAACCCCAAGCCACGTTTTTGGCATTGAAGTCCCCGAGAACGAACACGGGGAGGGGATGGTACCCGACGACGACGACTCTCAGCTCCCCAAGGGAGTTGTGGAACTCGGCGAGAGTTCGGTTCGGGGAGAAGTAAACTCCTACCACGACAATCTCCCCGAACCGTGCTGCCACGCAACCCTGTCCCCTCTTGACGGCCTCGAGGGACGGGGTACCGGCGGCGGCCGACGAAATTAGGGTCACTGAGCCGCTCAGGTCCTCCACCCAGTCATCCCTGGGCGGGACAAAGTACGGCTCAGCGACCACGGCGATGTTAATCGACCACTGCGCCATGCTCTGGAGCAACAGATCCTGAGCGGCGGTGCAGTGGTTGATGTTCGCCTGGAGGAGGCGTAATGGGGCCATTTATTGGCATTCCATATCAGCCTCCTCCCGGGCCCTCAGGGATGGCCCTGCCGCGGTGGTAGCGGCGGCAACGACGACGGTGGAGGCGGCAGCGGCGGCGGCAATCGTGGCGGCTGCGGCGGTGACGGCGGTGGCGGAGGGCTTGCCCCTGCCCCTGGGTTTGGGGGGAGGAGCACAGGCCTTGCCCCCAGCCCGGTGATCTGCCGGCTTGCCAGCCGCCGCACATGCAAAACAGTGCGGCGTGGCATTACAGGAGCCGGCCTTGTGACCGGGCTGACCGCAGCGGAAGCAGTGATCGCTGCGGTCCACCTCCGAGGTACAGCATGCTCCCACGTGGTTTCCCACCCGGCAGCGGAAGCACCTCAGAGGTCTGGGTTCCAGCAGTTTCACCTGCGCGGATACCCAGCCCACCCGGAGCCTTTGGCCCTCCCCGGATATTTTTTGGGCCGCCGACACGGGGCAGCTCACCGTAATGGTTTGCATCCCCGATTTGTCAGGACGGAGGGTGCCGGCCCTCACCTGCTCGGCAGAGCACTCTCCACTCCTAGACACGGCGGCCACAACATCTTCCGCCGTCACGCAGTCGTCCAGGCCCAGGATGCGCATGTCAGCGCACTTGGTGGGCCTGGAGACTCGGGCCTCCCCCGCATTGAGGGACGCCCTGAGCCTTTCGGCCAGGGCGTCAGCGGTTGGGCCGCTTGCCGCACCAGGGATCTCGAGCATCCGGGCCCCAGTTGCCGTGACTTTCATCCTGAAGCCCGCGGCGACGCCGATCTCCTCCAGGTTCACCGCCTTCCACGCCTTGGCGAGCACCTCGCGGTAGGTCACGCCCTTCTTCTCCGCTTCCGGCTGTAGTGTGATCACTACAGCTGCGGACTTTGGGGCGCGGAGCCTAGCCGCGGCGCTTCGCTTCTTGCGCCGTTGCCGCCTCTCCTTTTTTTTGGCCGCCCTTTTGGCCTTAGCCGCCTTCTTTTTCTCCCCGGCTACTTGCCATTCGGCGTCGGCTGGAGAGGAATTAGGAGGCTGGAGGGGGGGCGACCGTCCTGCCGCAGTGGCTGGGGCCCTTGCCTTCTGAGTAGCCACCTGTGCAGCCGTCCCGTCCTTCTTGGGCTTAGGCTGCGCCAATCTGGCCGATTTGGCCAGAGGCGCGGGCTTGGCTGCAGGCTTGGCCGCAGGCTTGGCCGCAGCAGCCACGGTGGCCGCAAAGGTGGCCGGTCTGCTCGTCGCTAGCGGGGGGCGCAAGACAATGCCCTCGAGTACGGAGAACCGGCTGTTGAAGGCAGCCAGCTCCTGCCGCACCAGGGACAAAACCCGGTCCTCCGCCGGCAAGGGCACACCCTGCCCTTGCTGCACCCCTCCATGCGGCCCCTCCGGAGGGCCAGCTTTTCGAAGCCGGGCCAGGTCCGCTCGGAGCTCCTCATTCTCCTTTCGGAGAAGCTCCATAGCAGCCGTCAAGCGGCCGACCTCCGCCCGCATCTCGGACACTTCGCCTGACGAAGGCCCGACCTGAAGGGCCTTCGCTGCCGCAATTATGGAGGCCGTGGCAGCGGGTACGACCTTGTCTTTAGAGGATTGAATCCTCTTCAAGGCCACACCCCTGATTGCGGCTACCACAACCTCCTCAAAGCTGGCAGCTCGCTCCTTAGAGCCACCAGCGGCATCCGGCTCACCACCGGACGACTCAGTTCCTGGTGCCCCAATCTTTGCCTGCTTTGTCGGTGGACTCACAGGCTCGGAGTCTCTGTCCTGCTCTTTCCCAGACTTCTTCGTCACGATCGACTCTTTGCTCTTCGGTTGCTGTCTACGCTTGCGCGCTCGGCTTTGAGTCAATCTTGTCGACTTTTGCGAGCAAGAGGACTCGCTGGATTCACTAGCCACCTCGTCAGCAACCGGGGTAGCCGGGCGCACAAATTGTGCTCGGGTCTTTGGCACTCCCTGTGCGTTTTTGTTTTGTTTCGGTGCCGTGGATGTACTGGGAATAGAACCCAGCGACTCCTCGGCACCGGTAGGTGAGCCACCCTGGCTCAATGCGTCCCCGAAGGACGGGTAAAAATCCGAATTGGACTTTGGGCGTTCATTGTCCCCCCCAGAATACGAGGGACTGACCGAGCTCTGCTCGGTGAGGGATTCTCCTACTGCGGAGCAGCAGGTACCCTCCTGGGGTAGTTTGTTTTGATGACTCGCTTCCATTGTTGTTGCTGAACACAGCTTTGCCTTTTTTATGGGGTGGGGTCCCCAGACCACTCCTTCACCTCAGTCATGTCTGATGAGCAGACACGTACTAGAGGTGAACCACTCTTCCCACTCTCCAAACGATGAGGAGAGAAACGCGCGCCATCCAAGAACACCAACAGCTGTTGAAGTCCTCAGACGGCGCGCCCCTCGCGGAAGTCAGATGTTATTGACTCCGCCCCATGTCTCTCTTAGTCAGGTCTCTCACTTGAGGCCTTCCGGCATGAGTGACTCTACCGGCAAAGCCCCCAAGATCATTGAGACACGCAAGCCCCACCACGACGACAACGTGGAGACACACTTGGTGGGGTTAATTGTGTCTCTAACATAGTGTTTATTAAATTCCAAAGATCCCACATGTATCATGCAATAAGATAATTAACTATATCATTAGCTTAGAGATAAGCAATTTCCGATAGCTATTGAATTAAGATTCTCATCTATGTCTCTATCTTCCGTTTCTTACTTTGTTAAACTCTCTGTATTACCTACTAGCTTCTGCCCGCGACTTCGTTACTGTGGAAGTTGGTCTAGTGGTCGCAAACGCTACGGTTGAGCATGACCTCCTGGGTTCGATTCCCGGTTCAGGCAAACTGTTATTGGGTCACCAGTCAGGACTGGTGACGCGGAAGCAAGCGACGGATAGTTGTCCGTGTGAGAAGCAGTTAGTCCTGATGTCAACTCCGCAGTCTTCAGTAGCAATTTCATATGATCAGCTGCGACCCTGGCTTGAATATTTCATATAATTATATGATAGGAAGCCGATTGCGGTATAATGAGAAAAAATAAAAGCTTGTAAAAAAGATCAGCGTACGGTGAACTGAAGAAATGTGTGTGGGTGTACTAATAAATGTACACATCTGACTAACCCTTTTGGGAATACAGGCGTGATGATATGTTATGTTAAGACTAAAGTAGGTACATTCATGGTTTTTTAGGGCGGTGACAACGATGATGGGGTCAAAATCAAAATTCCAGACGTGCCACCGAAAATTTGCAACTTTTTCGTCATGGGTATCGTTTCCATGGTTTTTGAGAGCGCTGACAACAGTAATGGGGTCAAAATCATTATTGAAAATGGCGCCATTTACCACGAAACCACCCAACCATGAAAACTACACCCATGACCAATAATTATATTTTTTTGGTATTTTAAGGAATTTTAATTTTAACCCCATTATCGTTTTCAGCAACCTGGAAAACCATGAAAACTATACCCATGACGAAAAAGTTGCAAATTTTCGATGGTGCCATCTTGTTACCTATTCCCAATTATACCGATCAATGAAATTATTGCAACCAACTTGTGCTATTGCTATAACATTTGAAGGTCCAACATTTACGATTCAAGTACCTTCGAAACACTATTCAGTTGTGTTCAGACTGAACATTGATAAACATTCTTGATAGATTGCTCACTGATCAAAGTTGATATACTTGATATATTGTTTGACAAATGTTCTTATAAACACAATTTGAATCTAAGTACAATAATGTTAATGAATGCAATCTCTCCCGAAATAAATGTTATACCTGTCTTGTACACCTCAAAGAACACTTCACATTCTATAATATTATAAGTTAAATTTTGATTCACTTGAATAGTAAGCATTATGCCAACGCATTAAGAACTAATCTTAATCAGCACTCCATTGTTAAAGATCAACGGAACTCCAAAGAAGAAACGATTACATATTACGAACTTGAACTTGACTGACAAATGTGTTCTTTACAACGAAGATAATAGAACATAAAATGAAGCCGAGATTCTAAATAGGAATAGCATAAGTTTGATTGATAGTGCACGATATCTCTTCAAAGTATGTTGAATATTAAACGATTATGACTAAACATAAATAAATGAGGCACTGGATGAAAAAAATCCGTGGATACCTTCTACTATATTAGCATAACATCCGCTGGCACCCAATGATTTGTTTATGATTAATTCTTACCTTGTCAACATTTCATAATACCATGTTAGTGTAATTTTGGTAACGCCTCTTCATCATTTGACGATTTGTTTTGGGCGTTGTTATTCGATTGAAATCATACTGATAAGTGTTTTTGTTCCTTTTAAGTATTTGTGTTTATATCGTCTATTTGTATGTTTGTTTTGACTGCTATAATAGACGTATCGTCATTAAGGTTAGTTATGCTTTATCCTTAAAAAAATCTCATATACATTATTTTCATTACCAATTAAATATTCAAGTAAGTATGCACCCAAAACAACAAAATCTTTACGTAATACTCGTAATCTATTTAGCCGCACTGATTTTTCTCGGTGTGGATTAGGCTAAGTAAGGGTGAAACGGCTTAGTCCAAGTTCAGTAATATCATTACTGTGACCCACTGAGTAAAAGTAAGTAATAAGATCATCCTTTTCCAATACAATATACCCCTTAACAAAATTTGTCGGCTGTTTTTCTCAGGTATTTTTCCTTATTGGATAGCATTACGGGTTACAGAATTACAAATTTCTTGTTTAGTATATTAAAAGCTGTTAGTAACCTTTTTCTTTTCTTATTTTTCCGAGTTCACTTAGCTATATAGTTAACACAGTAAACCTAACCATTGAAATTGAGTCTTTCCTTTAATTCTGTTACTCTTTTATTAGGCACATTATTGAATTAAGATGACAATAAAAAGACCAAACCACACGGCACGACTTTTGATGATCTTTATTAATTGAGATTAATGAAACCTTTTTGTCAGAAAATAATATTTTGAAGCTTCATATTCAAATATCTAAAGAGTCATCTGACCACCAATTTGTCTTGACGCTCAAGGGTTACTGCATTAGTCACATCCTTTTGTATGGCTGACTTGAAACGCATATAAGTTTTTAGAGCACCCTGTTTGTTCACCCACACATTCACATTGTTCGGTGGTATCAGACGGGATCTCTTCATGTTTGTCTAACAAGCGACGTGTCCGATTATTATTACTGTTTTATCTTCAGACAGTTTTTGTGTGTTGGAATGGAGGGGATGTTCTTGTGTCAAGTATCTTAGAAACATTGCTTAGTATAAAATGAGGTAACTAAAGCTACATAAGTAGGTCCTAGCTAAAAATGGTAGCTTATTTTTGGTGAAAAATATTTTTAATCGTGAAAACAAACATTTGCGCAAAGATATAAATATGTCTAGATAGACAGTCAAGGCAGTGAATAAAATTGCGTCCAACTTTTGGCCGCAAAATGCACGCACACTAGAATAACACAATGACAGCACAATGACGTGGCGCGAGTGTAAGACGTAGCTGTCACGCACACGAGCCTATCAAAGTTGGTCTGTTTGATTTGGTTCTTTTGCAGCGCGACACTCTATCCAGACATATAAAAAATAATCAAAGCATTTGCGATTAACATTATATTTTTGCGATATTATGATTTAGATGTTTAACTGATCTTACCAAATAATTATTATGTACCACACTCATAACTGATCTCAAAAAAAAGAATGTTATATTTACTTAATTAATTTTAATAACATATTAAAAAATTGTTGATCGAGAATTATTTCCAATTTTTTATTTTAAGAATTAATTTTATACTATTTGGTGGGTCCGTAATTGTACCTTAGCTTTAAGCCATTGTAACAGTTTTTATGGAATGCAAATTAAGATATGAATCACATCACACTATTATAAAGGCGAAAGTTTGTGAGTGTGTGTTTGTGTATGTTTGTTACTTCTTCACGCTCTAACGGCTGGATCAATTTTGTTAAAATTTTGTATGGATTTAGCTGATACTCTGGATTGAGACATAGACTACTTTTTATCCCGATATTCCCACGGAATCTAGAGTTACGCGGGTGAAACCGCATGGCGCAGCTAGTATGAATATATAGTCGCGTCTATTTTTTATATGCAAGAGCTTTGAGTTACTGTAGTACCTAATGAGTTGATTGCTCAAACAAAATCAAAACCAGAAACCAGTCATGCAATCAGAATGAAATTGTTGCATTAAGCAACCCCAATAATAATATTTTACTCCTAATAATATAGGGTGTATTTCCCTTTTCTGTGTCCAATATTGTGACCTACTTACATGCAATTTATTTATTCCATATATAAGCTTATACCACCCTTTGCCAATTTAAGGTAAAAATCATCGAAGCGACTAATGACTTGGGACCTTTTTTGGAAATAATTATTTGTATTACTCGTTTCCGAAACCAATTTCGTGTAATAAACCATTATCCGATACCGAATGTGATTAACTAATTTAAACTGAGCAATAAAATCAATATTTGAATACTGTATATTAATTAGTCTGTCATCGTAAATTGTCCAAATAATTAGATACCTTTCGCATCAAATCGTTTACCATGCCTTTTAAACCACATTAATTTTGACAGTTTAATTATTTCGTTGAACACTTAAGTTTTTTTTTCACTAATAAACGACTACCAACGGAATTATGGTCCATAAAAGTAATAGGGACTTAACGGACTAGACTATCTTCTGAGTTCTCATATTTTTTTCCTCAAAGTTCCAAAACTTGAAGCCGGTGATCTCCTTTGGGTACTATTTACTAAAACGTCGGCTCTTTGTTATTTCTTTTTACTTGAGTTACTGAGTTTGAGCCGCAGACAATTTTTCTTTGACGAAAAAACAAAAACATATAAACTGAGTAGCATCCACAATATGCTGAGCGTCAGTAGAAACATGATTTTAATAAGATTAAAATAATTGTACGCGTCCTGTGAGATTGACTAGGCTCGAGTGATGGACAAAAACTGTTGCCCACGTTTCTTATAAGATCCTTTTTGTTTCGGACGTGAGAGACATGGTCTTGATGATAACATAGCTTTTTTACCGATATAAAAAGCTCTCTAAGCTACGTATCTAGTAGCTAATTTCGCTAGTAGATAGGTTATATAAAGCACAAGGTATAGTACAGAGAATATTGTTAATTGTGATATTTTCTCGCTTCAAGTCTCCAAGGCTGAGTAATTTGTGTTGTAAGTATTATTACTCCTACTCAGTCAGTATATTTAAGAGACTCTAAATTACGCCTACTTCTAACAAACCTTCTATTTAAACTCTTTCGGTGCGCATATAATTTTATTGGTCCAATTGCTTTCGATTTGGAGTAACTGCACTCTCGCAATTATAACTCGCACCGTGATTCAGGATCAAAATATCACTTGATGACCTCTAATTGCCAATTAACACACTTAAGTTTACACCTAACGAATTTGAAGCAGCTATAGTCCAATTAAAATTAGATAAACGTTTGTACCATCTAGCTGTGGGGCGCCCCACACTACGCTTGCCGATACGCGGTCTCCACTCCAGAACTCGTCTGCTCCACCGGCCATCGGTCCTTCGACAAACATGGCCAGCCCACTGCCACTTCAGCTTGCTTAGTTGGCCCAGCTAGATGGACCGACGACCTTAAAAAGGTGGCTGGGACAGACTGGATGCGGAAAGCAGAGGACAGGGTGTTGTGGCGCAGCCTGGGAGAGGCCTATGTCCAGCAGTGGACTGCTATAGGCTGAGTTGATTGGTTGAAACGTTTGTAATTATGTAAATGTTTGTAAGCGAAATACGCATCGCAGATAACAGGGTCTGCCAGAGATTCAACGTCATGCATAATGCAGCCTACTAATGCAGCCGTTAATTACACGCCCTTAGGGTCATTATTGATTGGCAATTTGCGCGCGGTGCCATTTCGTCTATATTGGATTGCTTAATCGCATTACCCGTAACTGTTCAACCTTAAGACTATTAGGTAATTTAATTAGGGGATTATGAAGGACTTACGGTTAAAAATAATTTGAGTAATGAATTAGCCGAGGTTTATTAAATTGACGATTAGTTCTCGGAAGGACTTTTTAATGGAAGCTAATTTGAAAAGTGGGGCAGTAGGACTCTTGTAAGAAATATTCATTTGGCATTTATTTTGACGGATAGTGTAGATTGCTCTTGTGGTGTGCAACCTAAATGCATCAATGATTCCAAGAAAGCCTTACGTTTTCAAAAATGCTTATCAATTAAAATAAAACTTGCAGACCTCGCCAAAGAAAGCAAAGCCCATAAATGTAAATAATCGTTGAGAAACTAAAAAGACCAAAATGAGTGAGAGCGAGTCTGGACGTTTTCTCGAGATACATTTTGTGTAAGCGCCGGATAACATTTTTATTGTTAACAAGCAAAGCCGTGGCCACGACGAGCGACGATGATATCTCCTCGTATGAATGATGACTTCGTGCTGAGCCTCTGGAAGCAGTCTCCACAGATAGACATGAAGCCGAGAGACACGGCACGAATATGGAGATTCGACCGTACTTTGTACACTCACTTGTCTAAAAATGAATAACGAATAAAAATTGCAATTCAATTCGCGAAATTGAATATTCAAAATTGTTTCTTAGTCTTGCCCATTCTAGCTTTTGAGTTCCCAGTACTGTTGTACTGGAAACTCAAAAACTAGACAACATTTCTCATGACGAAATATTATTTAAAAACAAGTAAGATACCTACTAACTTATTACGACGATGATGTTTTTATGCCTCATTCAAATTCTTTATTATAATTAAAAACATCAAAGATATGAAAACTGAAGTTGATTATTTTTGAAAGGAATATTATGAATGTCAATAAGCTTTTTAGAGCCTAAGTTTTAGTTGCTAGTTAAACTAAAATGTGAGATTTATTATCCATTTAATTAATTGTTGATGTCTTTATCTTCCTGTGTCTATGGTAGCGACCCATCCCAGGAAGATAAGGGGTCGACGTTTTTAGCACAAAGCGTTTTCTGTTTCGAACCCTTTCTTGCTGCTTATTTGACTCGAAACGTGCCTTGGGAGTACCTGTTTACTAAGGCTACCTTTATCGAGACGCAAGCAATATTTTGTTGAGATTATCAGTTAAAATGCCTTTATCGTTCAGCGTTCACGTCTAACAGATGCGATGTCTCACTTAACAAATAACAATCACGCTTTAAAGTTGTTGGGTCCAACATGAGTCTTAAAGATAAAGGAAAAGCATTAAGATGATACTGGGAAATACCAAAGTGATTTATTTTAAATGCTCGATTAATCGCACCTTTTGTTCAGAACTGCAATTTTTATGGACTCTTACCAAAGTAGTAACTAAGAATAAAACACTGTTTCCGACCATATTTTAAGGAATGAGTTGCGATAACCTGAGAATTAATAATTATGGCAATAGTAAGCAATTATAACAAAAATATTATATTAAGAATATAATTATTGAACAGTTACAAAACCAATAACGTGGGGATCGGGCATTTTAACTAATATTTTTATGAAAGAGTAAAGGCACAGGACAATAAACAATTTGTGGCAAACAAGACCAAACATAGCTTTCTAAGATTTACAATCTTCAACCAAAATGTTTTATTTGCGGCGTTGACAGCCATAAAGTAACCAGCATCGCTTTACGTTTAAAACTATTGTCTCAACGAATTTATAGAGGCAATAACATAATTGCGGTAGAATCCTTTTGTCTAACCGAGACAGACCCTGGCACTACTTTTATTACGGGTCATAACTTTCAAAGGCTTTTTTGCTTCGGATCCGAGTAACTAGCCATATTGTTAATTTGTCTCTTCGGAGCTCTTTTATTTTTGACTAGTTCTTGTTCATTACTCAGTAAGGAGTAAGGACAAATACTGCTGTGAATATAATGTAAAACGTTTTGGTCACGGCTAATGAAAGTATTTCCAATAGTATGCAGAAGTAATTTTTGCCCTAAATTCTGGCTGCCGATTCTTCATTGTTAGTTCTCTTAGCTTCCCGCAGAGCTGTTTCAATTATGCTGTCCAGGCTTCCGTTGGACACAGTTTGTTTACCTTTAGATTTTTAACAAACTCACAATGGATTGCATGTTTCCAATTCTACGTAACAAAGTTTAATTCGGTCATCAATAGCTGTAATTGTAATTGACTCATTTCCGCCGTCCATTATACTATCTTTGTTATTACAGTCTAGTTCTATAATCGAATGACCGATCGTCAATAGACTGATAAATTATAACAGAACTATTAGCAAGGGCGTTGTCTCTACAATATCGATTTGTCGCATAATGCTTATGTGCTTTTTATAGAACGGTTAAATTTCAATTCTTCGGTACCTTTTATTCTCGATTCGTTTATCGGACAGATAGTATCTATTTGTTTGACGATTTATAATGAAACCCACACATGGCTTACGGTTTGAAGTATCCATTTAAAGGCAATCTGTAATAGATTGAAAAACTCATAAATATTAGTAGATAAACGAAGCCATTCTTTAACATAAAAGTCATGTTGAATTTCTATCGATATCGGGCAATGTCAACACACTCGTTGTGTTATATAACGTTTCTTAGGGAGGATCGCTGTGTAAGATGTTTTCGGAATCAGTTGTTACGAGATAAGTGGTAATATTGTGTTTGATGTCCTCTTGTAAATATTGAGCCATCACGTCATGGGCACGTGAGATATTTACTCCCAATATTTACTGAGAATATCAATAGTCGTGCCCTGATACGACCTTGGACCGACAGACCTCTTTCTCGGAAAGTATCACCAAATATTCTACTTTCTATCTTTGTATTGATCTACATAGAATAGCATCAATCTGGTCACACATCGTGCAGGATGCACTATTGTAATTTATTACATTACGTAACTGATAAGGCACTTCGTACAGTCCTCATCTTTTTAGTAAGTCCTAGCAGGCATCCGGAAAGGATAATAAATTCCACAATTGTTATGACTCATAAAAAGTTAACTGCTCAAACAAATCTACCCTATTGCAGACATCATTACCACATCCTAATGTTTCGAAGCAATTATATCATTTCCCATTAGTCAGTATTCCAACTGATTCAAGGATTAGTTTTTACTCTGTGTCTGGAGGAGGTACGTGATTTGTAGTTGTTGGCATTGATGATATTCAAAGGTCTCAAACCGTCTCCCACGGTAGACGCGATCCGACACGCACGTGTTATGGCATTCGATGGTCCACGATTAGAGTTTGCGGTGACGCACGATGCCCTCTTGAATGGACATGTTTTTGTGCCTAACTAGCACAAGTACTTACTCAGCCTTTTTCTTTAATTAGGAATTCTTCAGAAAGCCTGTATATTATGGCAGAAAAGGTTGTTTGAGCCGGCTTTGTGTTTTTAATAAATAGCAACTTGAAGCTGTATTGTTTTGGTGGTTTTATTACATTGAAATCAATAATAATTCTATCCGCTGAAAAGGTTCAAATAATTTTTTAAAATGTTGTCCATCTGATTTTGTACTTTTTAAATTTGTACATCAGAAGGAACAAAATAATATCAAATAATGATTATCGATAACAACCTCATAATTTTAAGAATCATCACTTCATTGTAGTAGAATCCCGTTATTGAACATCTGTTCTTAAATCATTTCAATAATCCATAAAGGAAATTGAAACACCACAATATCTTTTGTGTGCATTCTTTTCCGATTTTAAACTGTCAATCATTTATTTTGCATTGACGTAAAAATGTCCGCCCATCTCGTCAAAATTGCATGCATGTCTCTCAAAAGTAAATATAAAATCGTTTCCTTAATATGCGAGCCTGAAATAATCTCTGTATTATTGATTTATTATTTAACCCGTACATTTTCAATGTAGTGCACCCCAGCATAACTTTTAAAACAAAGTTCAAGTGTGTAAAAGTTCGAGTTAACTTTTTCAAGTCACGTAACTGCTACTGTTTCAGATGTCACTGCGACCTCCTTTGAGATGAAACTTAAGGAGGTGCATCCAACGAATCACGCAGGCCTAAGTCTTCGGCTGCATCACCAATATTTCGAGTACTTAAAAAACACGCGTGCCATCTGTTGTAAGCCGATGCAGTGCCGGGTCCCACCCGTCGTCATTGTTGCCTTCCCCGCGCCTGCCCCCTCCCCCAATACCCATGCGGCTTTCGTTCGTTCAAACTTCGTAGGTCAGTTACCGCCCGACCGCAGGGGAGCATGGCTGCGTCAAAATTTTTACCGCGATCTCGCACTGACTGTTTACATGCGCTATAAAACGAAGTGTACACAACAACACAGACTTCATAACATTGACTGTTTGGTGACATAAAGTTTTAACGAGTACTTTAGTGATATATAAGTGACAAATGAACTATATTACAGTGGAAAAATGACCAAGAACTTTTACGGCATGGTTTCGTTAAAAGTTTGGATGTGTTTGGTTGTCGTGGCCGGTGCGCGCGCACGGTCTGCGCCGCCCGCCCCCACCGGCTGTCAATGGGACTATTCGGACACAAAGTTGAGTGAATCAAACTTTCTCACGTGTAACATTAAAACCATCGGCTCAGTTGACTTCTTGTTTAAAAACATTACCACGGCGCAGGCGTACAACATCAACAAGTTGAAACTGACTTGCACGGATTTGTTGTTCTTCGAAAGTTCGTTACATATGAATACCGGAAGTTTTTTGGGCCAGCTGCGAAAACTTGAGAACCTGCGCGTCGAGCACTGCAAGATACGGTACGTGCCCGCTACTGTCCTGTCTCCACTACGTGATTTAACAAGTTTAACTCTACGTTCCTACAATACGGATTGGCCTGCGATGACTATGGAGTTCCACGCTGAAAGTTTTCGTGGACTAAGTGAACTTCGGACATTGGATTTAGGTGACAACAATATTTACATGTTACCTTCTGAAGTATTCTGTCCGCTTTTTAGTTTGGAAATATTGAACCTTACCAAGAATAGAATTCAAGACATATCGGAAATCGGCTTCTCGGATTGGGGTAAGGGACCCATTGCGCCAGGTAAATCATGCAATACTGGACTAAAGATGCTTGACTTATCTCACAACAATATATTACGACTTCCTGACAACGGTCTTTCTAGTCTCAGATCTTTAGAAGTGTTGAATATTCAGAACAACTTAATTAATGAAATAGGCGACAGACCCTTCGTCGGATTGAGTTCATTAAAAATTCTGAACTTGTCGGGAAATAAGTTAGTCGCTGTCCCTCCTGAACTATTTCAATCATCACGAGTTATCAAAGAAATCTCATTAGCGAATAATTCGCTTTCTGTGTTGGCTCCGGGATTACTTGAAGGACTTGATCAGCTTGAGAAATTGGATTTATCTAGAAACCGTCTTACCAACGATTGGGTTAATAGAGATACTTTTGCGGGACTTATCCGCCTAGTTATATTGAATCTGTCTTACAACTCACTTGCACGTTTGGATCCAAAGTCTTTCCACGACTTGAACAACTTACAAGTCTTGAATCTAGACAACAACGCTATTGAAACTATCAGCAATGGAGCTTTTGCTGAGCTTAAGAACTTGCATCAACTGTCGATATCAGACAACAAGATAAAAACATTGAACGAACACATTTTTTCAAACTTATTTGTTCTTAGTCAGCTGTATTTAGATAATAACCAGATAACTACAATTCACGAGCGCTGTTTTGAAAACATTACTTATTTACAAGACTTAGGCTTAAATGGTAACAGTATGAATACCATTCCTGATGGAATAAAGAAGCTAAGATTCCTCAAATCACTTGATATCGGGAAGAATAACATATCCAAAGTCGCGAATACGTCTTTTGAAGGATTAGAAGAGCTCTACGGATTGCGGCTTGTTGACAATCAGATAATAAGCGTACCAAAAGACACGTTTAGTACCCTGCCGTCCTTGCAAGTACTAAATTTGGCATCAAACAAAATAGAGACCATTGAACAAGACGCGTTTTTATCTAATCCGACTTTAAAAGCTATCCGCTTAGACGGGAACAAACTGACCGACATCAGAGGTGTCTTCAACAAAATAAATACCCTCGGTTGGCTCAACATATCTGACAATAAGCTTATTTACTTTGACTATAGTTACATGCCCGAAAACCTTGAATGGTTGGATATTCACAGTAACAATATTACGAAACTTGAAAACGAACAGAACTCACTACAAAACATCCGAATGCTTGACGTAAGCTACAATGCATTAGAAAACGTCGATGAAAGGTCGATACCTGATTCTATTGAAGTCCTTTTCTTAAATAACAACAAAATTCACACGATTCACCCAGGTACCTTCTTACAAAAACGGAACTTAGAAAAGGTTGTCGTGACGGACAATAAATTGAGAACCGTTGAACTATCAGCGTTTACGTTGCCCCATATACCGAAGCACAGAATGCTGCCAAAATTCTTTATTGGAAATAATCCGTTTGTATGCAACTGTCACATGATTTGGCTGCAAAAGATAAATCTTTGGAACCATATGAGGCAATACCCAAGATTCGTGGATTTGGATACAGTAACATGTGAAGTTGTAAATAATAAGTATGGAGGGAAAGCTAACTTAATGGATGTTCCAGAAACTCAGTTCCTTTGTTCCTATGAAACTCACTGCTCGTCTAGTTGCTTCTGTTGCGATTTCGAGGCTTGTGACTGTAAGATGACTTGTCCTGAAGGCTGTTCTTGCTTCCATGACAGCAATTGGAACTCTAATGTCATTGATTGTTCAAATGTGGGTTATACAGATATACCCGAGAAAATACCGATGGATGCCACAGAACTTTACCTCGACGGCAACGACTTCCAAGCCTTGAACAGTCATCTATTCATTGGCAAGAAAAAGTTACACAAGCTCTACTTGAACAACAGTAACATCGCTAACATCGACAATGACACCTTAAATGGGTTGCATTCATTAAACATCCTTCACCTTGAAAATAACCATCTGACCGAGCTGTCTGTTGGAGTGTTCTCGCAAACAAAACACTTGAGGGAGTTATACTTGAATGATAACCTCTTGACAAGTGTCGCCAACAAGACTTTTGAGAACCTGTCATCTTTGAGAGTTGCGCACTTCCAAGGAAACAAGATTCTCGACCTTGACAAAAAATTGGCGCATGTATCTCATTTGGAAAACGTCAACGTTCAAGGAAACTTGTTTACGTGTACATGTGACAACATCCTGGCACTTCAGAACTGGTTCAAAAAGTTCTATGAAGACCCCGTTGAAATGTTTTGTGTTAGTGAAAATGGACTCATATCGAACTATACTGTGTTTGACGCGATTGATAGGTGTCGCGATTCAAGTGTTACGGACAATACTATTCCTACGGAAAATCAACCGTATCAATACGACGAAGTGAGCCCTATTAAATTGAACTTTGTGCCACTTTTAGCTGTAGTTCTGATAAGTGTTATTCTTATTCTATTATTCGGTGCCTTAGCGTTCTCCTTTAGGCAAAATGTACGCTTGTGGGCGCATTCTAAATATGGAGTCAGATTGTTCAAAAGTGCTTCAATTCAAGAAAGTGAGCTCGATAGAGATCGATTGTACGATGGTTACGCTGTATATAGTTTATTGGATGATGATTTTGTTTCTAAAGTTGTAGCTCCAGAAATGGAACACTCCGGATATACGATGTGCTTTCATTACAGAGATTTACAACATGCGCCTGATAATTACTTGTCCGAGCAAATAACAAATGCTGCTGAATCATCAAAGCGAATGTTAGTATTTGTGTCATTTAATTTTCTACAAAACGAATGGTCAAAAGCTACTTTTAAGGCAGCTATGAAACAGGTTATTACTTCTATTCACCCTTCAATAAGGCGCCATAGAGTAGTTTTCATTTTAACAACAGATGTTAGCGCTCTAAACTTAGATCTAGATTTCCAAAGCTATTTGAAAACTTGCAACGTTTTATTGTGGGGAGAGAAGAAGTTTTGGGAGAAAATTAGGTTTGTAATGCCAGACATTTCTAATTTGCATTGGAACAAAGATACAATAAATTACAATCATGGCGTGTGTCCAAATGGTAGACGGCATCCTTCTAGATATACGGCCTCGCCTACTGCGCCGGAACATTGGTATAAGTACGATGCGATACCGCCTCAAACACCCACTACTGCTAATGTGGGTATAACTGTTGAGGATGACACGTCAATGTTAACAAATACAACGTTGACAAGTCAGATTCAGGATGGGGAGAATTTACATCATAGCTACATTTCTATTGATACACAAAATTACGAGCAGCCGTATGGTGGTAGGCTTAGGCCTCCTAATACGTTACGTAAACATCCTGGGCACCACTCCCCATCGATGTTGGACGAACAAGGTTACTTACAGCCCCGCTCATCTGTGCACGACTGCTTGCCACAAACTCATTCAGCCGTGCACAGATGATAAGATTGTTAAACTCTTCTTATCGGTAAAAGATACTTCATAATGGAACTTGACATTCCAAACGCATGTGTAGGCTAGACCGCTTTTTGAGTTGGCTATGCCTTATTGAAACATGATAGTTTAAAAATCTCGTTTTAGATAATTTGGCCAAAATGACTTCGTTCCTCATAGTTCGGACATTGTCATGTTAAAAGACTGTATTGTTAAATGTATTCTAAACGTATCTAAGTAGAATGAAGCCTTATTGTATTTCATTGTATAAAGCTATATGAATTGTTGTCCATTAAGACTGATACATAATATTGTATAAAACAAAATAATGCCAGTATCAGGAGTGAAAACTAGCATGATTATTTTGATATAGTATATCTCATTGTTACCAAATATTTTGTAGATAGACATTACTAATCATTGTATGAAAATTATTGTATAGTATTACTAGTCATTAGTTAAAATTATTGCATATAGTGTTGAAAATTGTAGATACTTAGTTACATATTCAGTGGTACTTAATACTAAAATCTTTGTCGTTAGAAGGAACTTGTATCAATTTATGTATATCTTGCTATCGCTAATATGTAACTGACTATTTTTGTGTATGTAATTATAATATCCTCGACTGTTACATAATATTAATTTAAAAATAAAACAAATATCATCAAATAGAACATGGTCGTTTTTTTCCATTCAAAACCTAATTCAGGTTTAATGATAGGAATTTGTATCATCCAAAGTTTGCTCAAGGAAATGTCCATAGTAATTTGCTATCATTAAACCATTAATTTTAAATGTTACCCATTTATTAAAACTTGTGGTTTGTTTAAAGATCTAGGAACAAACTTTTTGTCTTGTCGCAGCCACAAAAACCAATAATCTATTGAAATCAAAATGGCGGGAATACTGTTAACTTCGTTGTTTCCAAATCGAAATATTAAGTAAAAAAAAGATGAGAAACAATTTTGGTTTGCCGACAATCATCTTGGGCATAATGATGGTCCCTTTTCAGGTAGGAAACTACACCAAAGTCATATTTCAACCGTCACGGATAGCATGGTAGCTATAAAAGAGATTTATAATACGTTCTGTATTCGTCGCTAGTTATGCGACCTTCTGTCGGACACTGTCCAAAGAGAATATTCATTTTATTTTTAATAGTTTTCTAAAGCGTGAGGTTCGATACCGACATATGGTGTGACATACTTTGAAAGACCGCTGCCCGGCTGTTTTAATTTTTTCTTAATGAAAAACATTTTAAGGCCGCATTGTTGCAACAGCCAGTGTTTGTTTAGTAGTATGTAGGGTTATTAACACTTGCTTGCACAGATACTTGAAAGTTATTAATGACTTGCATATAACTTTAGGGAAACAGAATAAAATGACAGTAAATATTTCAATGGCACATGTTTATTTAATTATCAATAATAATTATGTAACATAGATTCGAATAATTACACAATCGAATCTAAAGTGTAATAAAACAAAGCGTAGTCAGAAGCACACATCGGAACTATTGTTTACATAATAAAAGACGGACGATAACAATAATGAGGCGTTGTAATTGTAAGTTACGTCACTGATGCTATTCTAAATACATAACCTATCAGGGGCGACGGCTTCATACAACCCCATTCCTACCGGCTTCCCTTCGGAACAACGACTACTTGAGTTTACTATTACCAAATAATATGGTACATACATAGTCACATTACAAGTATTTAATACATCATAAGATAAAAAAACATTACAACAACGCGTAACTATAGTCTATCCATTTAAATAAATTTATTACCTCAAAAATTAAATCATTTTTGAGGTAGTAAATTTAGATGATAACTTGTGTTTATGAGCACTTAACAATTTTTTCTTCGGCTTCCCTCAATTGGAAGTTGTAGCTTCGCTACTGTAACCTATATCTACTTTATACAAATACATGAATTATCGATCTACTACAAGGTTTTCAAAATATAGTATAGACACTAATGATTACTGTTACAAACAATTAAAAGTGGGGATTAAACAATATCATAAGGAGCTTGTGACTAAATAATAACTGCCGCACGGGTTGATCAATCAGGTTAAGCTACGCTTGCCGCGGTTGGTCCGTGGATGGGTGACCATCAGTTCATACCAAGATTCCTCCGTGCCTCGGAAAGCACGTTAAGCCGTTGGTCCGGCTGTCATTTGTAGATCTGTGACAGTTGTTACAGGTCGTCAGAAGCCCAAAAGTCTGACAACCAGTCTTACCAAGGGATATCGTGTTACCCAATAACTGGGTGGTGGAGGTCAGATAGGCAGTCGCTCCATGTAAAATACTGGTATTCAGCTGCATCCGGTTAGACTTGAAGCCGACCCCAACATAGTTGGGAAAAGGCTAGGCAGATGATGATTAAACAATATCATGATATTGTGCAAAATAACACATAAAAAACAGCTTCCTTTGATACTTCAGATCTGAAACTATTCGTTTCACTATTTGCAGTGAAGATACTAAGGTATTTCATTATCAAGCGCATCCAGAGCAATCAGCCAGCTATAGCTCACACGAAGGAACTACTTAAACTTGGAAGTATTTGGTAAGTACCTGCTTAAACGCAAGCCTACCATTTTGATATTCATCTCTACCTTAAAAAATCTCAAGTAGGTTCTTCCTGTAATAATTACATCAGAAATAATAATCGATTCGGTAAACATACAAGCAACATCAATTTGCAGTCGTTGTTTATATTTAAATGATTATCTTCGTGTTTACAACTGTGAGATAAATCGAGAGAAAGTGAACATACTGAGAATGGTTGCATCTTTGAAACGTGTGATAATTGACTTTATAACGTAAGTATTATGTTTCATTACTATAATGTTAATATACCTAATAATAAATAATGGTCATATTTCAAAGAAATTAAAGTTTCTCCTTCTACACAACTAACGCTTTGCTACAAAGTTGACGTCATCTTAGATATTAACTTTATAAAAAAGCATCAATATTTTTCATAAAAAAATAGTTTGTTTGAAAATCTGTTTCAAATTAAAATAAAAACATATTATATTCACATTGTTATATATTGTTTTAATACGGAATAATAAAGATCAAATTAAAATACATAAATGTTTTCCCTAAGCTTATTTCTTTATCTAAAATCAGCTTCTTACAAAATACATTCCTTTTCAATTACACCGCTCTATCACATGAATATAATAATATATTAATAACTGTATTCGTTTGCTCCTTCACGTCCAACAAATAGAAACGTCAGTAGCAGAATCATATTCCATTATTGTCCCCAATAAGTTACCAAAACTATTTCTCGTACCAAGATACCTGCTATCAATATCCGGGGATATCGGCCCTATCTCAGGATTTCACGGTTAAGCGCACCATTGATTCCCCCCTATCATACCCAATGCGTCCCTAAGACTAGATAAGAAATTGACCAGATATCAACCCAAACTCCTTAGCTTCCGAGTTTAGTCGCTTATTGTTTCATCGTAACGAAATTCGATTTGTACAATATCAAACACAATTCGAATTGTGAATTATCATTATAATAATTCGCCGTGTTGGATTTTGTACGATAATTATCGTGTTTGTCATAAAGTACGATATATTCCTTATTCAATGATCGTACATAAAAATACGATAATTTCTATGTTGACAAGTTATCTTACTGTCATCGTGTTATGCGATGCAATAAAACTTAGCAAAAGTGGTAATTGCATCGATTTCGAACCCCCAGAACAAATGTTAAGAAGGGCCCCAATGACCAAAATACTGACGGTATGCAGTGCATTGAACAGATTGCAGAAATCGAAATAAATAGAATTACCAATTGATAATTCTAAGTTAAAAGTGATAATTTAAAGTCTAATTGATGATTAAATTGTGTCTTCTATATTTTCTTGGTTCCTTTATTTATTCTTCCTTTAAAAGTGTTATACTGGGAGAGATTACCGTGTTTGACTCTGTTTTACCAAGACGTAGGATATTTTTTTTATAAATACTATCTTTTTGAACGAAACGTACAAATTTTTTTTTATTTGTCTGATTCTAACTGCTAATACGTGAAGCGAATCTATGTACCTATCCCTTTTACAAAAAATACGCGGACGGAGGAGTATGAAATTTGGCACAGTTAAAGTATAAATATATATATATAATCCTGTACTTATATATTTATATATATAAATATATAAGTACAGGAGTGCAGAAAAAAATATTTTTATAAAATATGCATTAGAAATTAAAAAAAAATATTAAAAAAAAACATTACACACACTACCATGCGTTTGCCACACACACATATAGTACCAGGGCCTCAACACTTGAATTGACAGACACAGACAGAAGTGAGAGCTTGAGCATGGAATAACTAAGTACTTTTTAATAGCATGGAATTAGTAAGTACTTTATAATAGCATGGAATTAGTGTACTCATAGAATTAGTAAATACTGTATAGATTGTAAGTAGAGGGGGTCGAATTTTAACCAGTGGTCGACCACTAGTTAATATTAATTTGCCGGATTTAAAGATATTGAATCCGAAGCGAATAATTTAGAACGGATTATGTTATAAATTACAGATTTGGTTACAGATAACTTCACTGGAAATAGGTGTCGACTAATTGTATCAGTGACTCATTATGAATTCTAAGCAAATTATTATATAGGTATGTCGGCGTCGATCAATCAAAACCATCACGTTTCACCTGTATCATCTTGACCGTCCTTTCAATATCAAAACTTACAATATTTTTTTCTAGAGCCACTCAAAGCATCATACACAATAAAAGCAATGACTAATCCCAGTTCTCAGGGTCACATCAAATCAGATAGATTCGTATTTTCAGTGTGACATTGATCGACGTCTGATATCCGAACGCAGGTTGTAAAGATTTTTCTGTTTTGTACTTTACATTAACGAAATTTGTTGTTCGGCTGGTCAACTCACGCCTCCCGCTGGTTAGACATGACGTTTCACACTTGAAGTTGCTTCGACTCGGTACAAAGGTCACGTCTTCTCACTCAAATCTCGACCGGGAGCGTTTCGGTCGGAATTGGATCGTGACAACCAAGAGATACTTATCGTGATTTTCTGGCCAATTCCGATGCATAGCTCCGTTGTTAGGATGGGTAATGGGAGCATGGGAACGCGGACAGAGTTGGTACTAACTAAATTATTGTAAGTCAAATAAGGCGATGTGTTTGTAGAGCGATGATTGGGGTGCGCCGGGTAGCTTTGTTTGTCTATTAAATTTTGTCACATGATTGACGTTCAACCCGACTAACATCTTATGTAAAGAAGGGTTTGACATCCAAATCCAGCTGGTATAGCTTCAAGTTTATCCATAACTTCTGATCTGACAGCCATTCTGTAATATAGATAAGGACTTTAGTGAATTTAATATTACGAAGCAGCATTAGATGTATTTTCAAGGAATCATGAATGCGATCGGAAGTAAAAGGTATTAAACTTTACCGAGTATTCACAACATGAACATCATACATGATAAGATTGACAATAAATTACTGTATAACTAACATAAAATACACATTGTTGATAAGGATGACTCAAACATTTTTACAAGACTGAATTCATTTTTTCTTCTTTTATGAGCAATATTTGAATACAAAGGTATATCTGTATTTAGTATGAGAGCAAAAACAGACGCTTCTTTGATTTCTAAAATTGTTGAATATTGTGACTTGTCTTACATGACATACTACATAAGAACGATAAGAGGACATTCATAATTCCAGTTGAGTACATACAACTTTATTGCATGATAAATCTTCTCGAGAAGCATTTGATACAATGAATGAAGAAAGGAGTGGAGCAGGAAATCCCAATGCATCATGAGTACATGAAGTAAATAAAATAGATACAGTCCATAAGAATGTAGGAAATACTTTTAATATTGTCAATGTTAGTAAAAAGCAAAAAGTACGCTATCACAATATTGCCTAGCCTACATTGCAAGTTGAAGTGTGGTTACTTCGGGAGAAAGTTTCAAATACTGAGTCAAAAAACTATAACTTCACACCGAATCCTTAACGCCAATAAACGCGTCAATAGAGGAAAAATAAATCCGGTTATGGGAATCTGAGCTCGGATAAATCACATCGAAAATACTGTCACGACAGGAGAAAAAAATGTTGGCATCGGAAAACTATGGAACGATTTCATTATCCCAATGTCCCGGATAGTGAGCATGACTGACTCTTCAGTGAATGAGAGTTACAAATCTTAAAAAAGTAAGTTCCGTTTGGTTTTTCTACAAATTCTTTCCGATCAAAGTTAATTTGAGTAATCAATTCTCGGTCTAGGATACGTTGGAAAGATAGATAGGATGGATAAGGGTAGGGAAATATTTTTGTGAGCATGTTTCTTGTAAATTTGATTGTAGAGGAAACGTGACAACTGACAATTAGAACGTCTAAAAGGAAAACGTACCATATAAAGTCAATAAAGCCATGTTCTGCATCTCAAACTCTTTCGGTTTCATTACTTCCATTGTAAAGGTGTGCGAACAGGTGGATCCGCACTTCCATATACCATCAGACGACCAGAACCCAGTAATTCTGTAAATAAAAAGGTCAACTCAAAGGAACGTAAAAAGAAAATAAATAATTCGTGGCTAAGCGAAGTCTGAGACTTGAACGACAATATTTTAATATTCAATCTTAAGCATGCATATAGGAACGCTGCTTACTTCCAAAGAGCTTATTCGCCCGTGTGCATAGTTACGTAATAATTCCCTTGGAATCGATCCTAGAATCTTAGTCTAAGTCTCAAACTTCGCGATAATGCCATTACATCGTGTCCTAGTTAAAGTAGGGCAGATGCCTAGATTATCCCGGAACATCGTATATCACAGTTATTCCATATGGATTACTGTCCGTTTCAATTTATGTATCGCTGCAACCGTTGAAATGTTTTAGTGCTTGATTCCTCACACCTCGATTTATTTCATGTTTATGGAGTAGAAATCTTAGATGTCAATTAACGGTTTACGGTTCTTTAGAGAGTTGGCAATAATTTGGAGTATGTTTCTAGACTAACATTTGACGATTCTAATAATTTTATTGGGTGTAAAGTTTTCACATTTGTTGTTCCGCGATGTGTTACTCTAGCCCTTCTGAGTATAAAAAACTTCGTTTAATATAGGTACAGTAACATTATTACATGCGATAAAATTCGGTACAAATAGCATGCAAAGTGATGAACTTATAACCAACTACAACTATTAACGTAAATTTTTAACGAGTTCAAAGTTTGACATCGGTCGTATTGTGTCGGCTCATAGCGTATATACGTGATAGCGAGTTCCACTTACGGCGTTTTAGTTAGGACATGTTTTTTAATAGTACAGTTGGTGACCAGCATTACCTGACCCGTCTTACAAAGAAAAAGAATGGAAGAGGGGTCAAATAATGCTGGTCACCGACTGTACATAGTTTTGTAAGCTTTTGTTTTTTTGCGTATTTTGTTATTAAATGATAATTATATTAATAATTTATTTTTCTGTTTTGAATATGACATGCATGCCTAAACATCAGGAAAGGATCTCTTTACTGCGTTTCGGAATTTCTATACCATATTATTTTTATGGGCTGAATATTCACTATGGTGAGAAAAACAAAAAGTTGTAATACGTTTAAACAGAATATAAGCAACTTTAGTAGGTAAGTACCTACCATGGTACCTACATAGGAACTCAAGACTTACAACTTATGAGTTATAAACTTATGACACAGCAGTAACTTTTCGGTTCAAATGCCTCATCTCTCACTATCACAGACAACATTCTTGGCAAATTAACATCTAACCCACATTTCACTAATTACATACTTCCTCCACAACAAAGTCAAATATGACCACACTTTAACCCACTTAGAAGTAAGATAACTATCTTATCAGGACAGATGTTGCAAGCTCTAAAAGGAACGGATCACCGACAGTTAACTTTGAACACGTGCGATGTAACTGTTCATTTACTATTGAATTTAGGAGATGAATGACGGAACGACTTTACACTCACACGTATTGGAGAACGCGTGTAATTAAACTATTTTTTTTTTAAACATTATATAGAACTATAGTCTGAGGAGCTCGTGGCTAAGTAATAAAAGCCGCATGGGTCGATCCATCAGGTTATGCCACGCTTGCCGGGTTTGGTCCGTGGATGGGTACCATCTTTACATACCGAGACTTCTCCGTGCCTCGGAAAGCATGTTAAGGTGTTGGTCCCGGCTGTCATTCGTGGATCTTTGACAGTCGTTACGGGTCGTCAGAGGCCCGAAAGTCTGACCAGTTTTACCACGGGCTATCGTATTACCCAGTAACTGGGTTGTGGTCGTTGTGGAGGTCAGATAAAATACAAACATGTAAAATACTGGTATGCAGCTGCATCCGGTTAGACTGGAAGCCGACCCCAACATAGTTGAGAAAAGGCTAGGCAGATTGAAATAGAACTATCGCAGTATGCGTTAGCTTTAGAAAAAGTTCAAAAGCATTTCATAGATACCTCTACAAGCACTTGTACGGATTTTATCCTCTCTTGTATCCCACTAAATTCCTGTTAGGTTGCTTAAGTTTTAATTCTCTAGAAGTAAGACGGTCGCGCGATCAGATGACTGTAATATTTAAAATTCTTAGGGGATTATAGATGTTCCTGATCTGCATAATGAAATCTGCAATCTATTTGTCCCAGACAATTACTGTCGTGGCAGAAAACACCGCGTACTGGCTGCTCCAACTTGCCGTACTGTTGCACATTCCAAGTCACCTATTTATTCCTCGGACATTAGCCGCTATTAACACTCTCCTGAACTCAAACACAGATCTTGATATGTTTGCGAATGAATGGAAGGTGATACTGTCAGAAGGTTTGAATTTCTGTGAGAAGAATGCATAACTGTGTTATATAATGTTATGTTTAAATAGTGTAATTGGCTTCGGTCGTTCTATTTAAAATAAAATAAATAAATAGCCTATTCCAAAACTATCTAAAAAAAAATTAAAATTTCGGGAAGTCGGTGGCAAAAAACTAAAATACAGACCCAAAGACACCGAATGTCGAAATTAAAGTTAGTTTTCACTTTGTAGTGTTTTTTTTTATTTTGGAAGTCGGTTGTTTTTTTTGTGCTAAAACGTGTTGTAAGAAAAACTTTTTAGTTCAAATTCAATTAAAATTCAAACAATGGATACTAATACTATATTGATAAGATTAGTTCAATACCATAGCCAGACATGACAAATAACTCACGAGTGTCCTTAACCATGGACCGCCTGTCTAATACCATTCAAGTTTTTACTAAAGCGTTCGACCTCAGCCATGTGCATTTACTGTTTGACAGACATTGACACACTGAATAGTATAGTGTTGAATATAAACATTACATCACATCACATCACGGCTGTATTCATCGAAGGGTTAAGCAGTGGTGTAATACACCCACATTTCGCCAGTTATGTTTAAGTCCCACGTAAAAGGGGCGAGCCTCCGGGCTATACAACTGAGAAATTCCAGATGGACGAAATCCAATAACACTTCATCCGTCAAATTCTCCAACTGCAAATGTAAGTTGGTTGACTATTACTCGTTAACTTGTAAAGCCTACTTAGCTGTGATAGTTTTTCTTTTAACTTCGTTTTATATGCCAGCTAAACAACCATTTAGCTGGCAGAGGCGGAATGGACACGTGAATAAAAAAAAAATTGGACTTTAAAGCTTAATATTATGCAAACGGATCCCTGAATCGAAAAATGGTTTCCACAGACCCACAATATTTTTGAACGGCCTATCCAACGGTACCCCATGCCATGATATACACTAGAAAAAAAAATATCATCCTCACTTTACTTGCAGCAGGTAGGTACCACCGTAAAAAAAAAAAAAAAAAACCACTGTTGGCGTGGTTGATATGTATACCTATGCCAAATTACAGCTTTCTAGTACTAAGAGTCTCTGAGCTAAGCCGCGCACAGACAGACAGACGGACATGGCGAAACTATAAGGGTTCCTAGTTTACTACGGAACTCTAAAAAATCTGCTGTTCCATACATTTTGACCGCCTAGGCATTGTACTTTTGTATGAAACACCGGTTTTTTTTAAATTAACCGACGAAATATTTCCAGAATCATGTATTTTAATAAGTTGTGCGTCGATGTCCCTGCCACACTGTATAAATACAACGATATAATGTATTGGTATAGTTGACCTTGTAATTGCTTGACCACTCTTGACAACACTTCCCAGTAAATTGAAACTTTACTGAGGTTGAAACTGTCGTCTATCCCTCACATAAAAAAATAGACGTTGTGGTTTTATGACGTGCATATGACATTCAACGCATTCAACCTTAGGGTGGCAACGCAATTACGCGGTCGAATATACGTATCAACCTATTCAGTGTTAAACTGGACCGCAACCTTTTAAAATTCCGTATTCAAACTACAAATTGATTTATATCATCGCATCAAAATCAATTTTGTGGTTTAAAAAAAAAACAATATAGGCTCAAATACACACTCAGTCATCTTTCCAAACAAAACAAGGTGCCATTAGCAGTTCCTTTGAATCAATGGTTCTTTAAAAAGGCAATGATTCCGCTGAGTCACACCTACCCTCGGAATTGTTCGCCAACGGTTGGTGCTCTATCTTCGGCATTTCTTGCATATACAATGACTGTATGATTTTGAAATTTTGTTTGTTTAAGCATCAATCATAAAATAAAATAATTTAATCCTCAAGGGTCAATAAAAAACTACTTACGTACTTTTTAAATTTTGTCTTCAACTTATAATATAACATCGTCCTAATATTAGAAAGTTTGTGAGTGTGTGTGTATGTTTGTTACTTCTTCACGCTCTAATGGCTGGACCAAATTTTGTATGAAGGTAGCTGACACCCTGGATTAAGACATAGGCTACTTTTTATCCCGATATTCCCACGGAATCGAGACTTACGCGGGTGAAACTGCGGGGCGCAGCTAGTAATATACAGGGTTACTGGTAACTCGACGTATTCCTTGCAGGACGTCACAGTATGGTTAAAATGCAAAAAATTTAGCCACCAAATGTTCTGCCGAAATTCAGTAGTTTTTGAGTTAATTAGGTTTTTAGTTCTTTTATGAAAAATACAATTTAAAAATGATTTACGGTGTGACTATACTGGCATTTATTATCATAGCTGATGCCGTAGCAAATCTTTTTTAATAATTAAAAAATCCAAAATGCCGAAAACTTTGACAGAGATCACTAATTAAACATTTTATTTTTCGTAATTTTTGTCATTACTTTATTTAAAAAAAAAACTCAAAAACTACTGAATTTCGGTAGAACATTTGGTGGCTTAATTTGTTGCATTTTAACCTTACTATGACGTCGTGCAAGGAATACGTCGAGTTACCAGTAACCCTGTATATAACCTTAGAAATTACTCAAAAATGTTAAGGCTCGTAATTTTATTCCTTGTCAGATAGTTAGCCAACACGTAAAATGGCTGTATTTAATTTCAAAACAGAAAGTTGTTTACATGTAATTTCTTGGTTAATCAAAATACAATAAGGAAGCTAAAGGCTAACTGGCTGGAACTGTTGAGGTTGAGAGGTCAAATCCGACCACTTAACCACAGGCACAATATTAGTAACGCATCACGCATTGCTAATATTCTTTAATGCGCAATACAAAAAGAAACAGTAATTAAATTACGTAATTAATGTTTGACCCTATTTTCTAAATTGCATGTATTTAATCGACCCCAAATACTTCCCTTTTTATTTTATAAAAAAATACTAATTGATACGCTAATATACTCACTGATCATCTTTTTGTGATTTGCCCTAGCCTAGTAACTGCGACTAAATTGGGCGAAACCTAGCCTAACCCATTTCGTCGGACTGCTCTGGCTTAAAGTTGAGTAATCTGACATGTCTGCTAGCAATCACATTGTGTAACAAAATATTTTTGTGTCATAATTATTGTATTGGTGATCACACAACTAAACACGAACCTATGCAGTTAAATCAATTTATATAAGTGTAAAATTAAAGTAAGAGGAAGATAATTGAAGTGCCCGTTCAAAAATTAAAATGTTACTCGTAAAACAAACGGGTGAAGAGTGCACGTAATTTTTAGATCGAGACCTTGCTTCTAGAAAATTCAGTACCAACATTTTTGCCAGTTTTCTGGTATAAGGAAACGAAACTGCAGCTTTATGGCTCTGAAGATACTCTGCTATTCTATTTCAGGTATTATGTTGACGAACATAAAGTCGATATTAAAGTGCATTGTTGTAAAAGGCGTACCCATCGTCAATTATTTTATTGACTGTTAAATGATTCGAAAGGTGCATTCAAAATTGTTTTCTTCCTACTTTTAAATGGAGATAATGACGCAGCCGATTATTTTATTAGGTAGATAACCATATCGTACGGGTGGGTGACTATAGTTCTCTTACTAAAACAAGTTATCATGTTTGTGAACACAATTAAACAGAAACTGAATGTGTATTATACCCTTTAAAAGTTCATATATTTTTCCTTGCATAGAAATATTTTCGAAGAGCGCCATCTAATAAAATTCCAGAGAACTTATACGGAAGTAGGAACGAGTATGGCGCCCCTTACGGCGAAGGACAGAATAAAAATTTCACCATGCGGGTACAGAAAGGGACTTTGTCTTCTTGTCGTCGGATTTAATTAATCTTTTGTATGTACTTTACAAATAGAGATAGTTTATTCGTGGTGACCAAGAAACCTATCGGATCTTTAAATGTTAGAAGCTCTATTTGAAAGACAAGCCCTGAGTGATGTGGTAAACAGTCACTACTTCACAGAGCTTCGACAAAACTCGATATAATACAAAACCAATCAAATTTTTCATCAAAAGTTAAACCCATTCTTTAAAAAATATCTTCCACCAGAACATTCTCAGCCACAATACAAAAATCAACGCACAAAAATTTACTTTCCAACTTTTCAGTGCTAACAAACGCAAACAATTACGGAGCCAAAGGCGGCAAAGTTAAAAGGGCCCGCTAATGACGTAAGGTATTCTACGTTCATTGTTAGCTTTCAATAATAAACTGTAATGCGAGGTGCTAAAAGAAACTGAACCATTTTATAGCCATCGCAGATTTTAAGAGCGAGTGTGAATGCATTCCGCGGCTTGAGTGTTTTACAAATGCACGTACAGAATTATGCAAATTATTTGCAGTGGGCTGGGGTTTTGTACTGATTGTTGTGTGTTATATTCTAGATTTTGTAAGTTTATGAATACATACAGAGAAAATTGGCTTCCTTTTTCGTGCGATTTTCCGAGTTCAAGCGCGATTTCCTGAATTGATGAAGTCTAAATCTAGTGCAAGTGTTCAATTAAACTTTTTACTTATGCTTATGCATTTTCACTCACTTCAGTACCTACAATATATTATTCTTCAAGAATCTTTCAATTAGTGAATTTTATAGCAGTGGCCCAGTAGTAACGAGCCCGACTTACGAGTTTTAAGTCATGGGTTCGAAACCCAGGCAGGCGCTTTACGTTGTGTAAATAATTTCATCACCAGTGCTCTCAAAACGGTGAAGGAAAAAATATCGTGACGAAACCGGCATGTCCTAGAACCAAAAATTCGACGACATGTGACATCCGGCGTGGTAGATTACAATGAAGTGAGGAAGCCTGAGTCCCAGCAGTGTGAAAATTAGCTCTATGTTACCAATTCATGTTCTCTTCACATTATAATGGAGAAAGCTATTTCTTGATTATTTATCAAATTTTTATAATTATTACAAATTAGAAAAATATAGACATATAGACATTTAATTTTTATTTTGACTGCAGAAGAATTGTGTTTAAATAACTATTTAAGTACTTCATAATTCAATCATAATAAAATTATAATAATATTGACATTGTCTATCTTTATTATTATGCCATCTCTATTGTATTTTTGTACTTTTGCATGCCTTCAGGGCCACAAGTCTGCTATTACAATAGTGTCAGAATGGTCGATCATTGATTTCATAATTGTTTATTTTGACAAGTTTGGTAATCTACTATTATAATGGCGTCATTATGACTTTCCAATGGTCGGCAACTGACACTACATTGAAAGAAATTGCAAAGAAAATGATCGACCATTATGAATTTACCAGATTACGAACTTTTAGCAAAATGACAATGGCATGACAATGGGATCGTGTTGGAATGACTGAATTTATAAAAATAGCAGACTTGGGCCCCTGGCTAAATACGGCTGTTGTTAATTATATTTTTTATGTCACCGTGTTTTTGTATCCATATTTGCGAAATAAATATCTTATCTTAAGATATATGATAATGTACAACTCAAATTCAAATTCAAATCTTTATTGCTTATCACTAAACTAAAACTAAAAGACAACAGTGATGAATTTCATTTTAATAGAGTAATATCCTCAAACTAATGAACGATTCCATGAAAAACGCCCGCCGCGCCGCGCCGTCCTGTTTAATATATTCGTCCTTATAACTCGTTACGTAACCGTCGGCTTAACTAACCGACACAAAACCTACACAATAAAGTATCCTTTTAATGGAGACCCCACGATAAATTGTCCTAATAACAGAAATATTTTATTAGTTAAACGGCCATCACAAAAAGTGTTCGCTTTAACAATTTTTACGGCATATTTCATTTAAAAAAATTCTTTCCTTTGGTGGATGAGATCCGATCTAACGTTTGTGTCAGAAAAAGCATAATGCGGCCATCTTCCTAGCGGGTGCTCGATATATTTTTTTTCCTTATTGCTATGATCGTCCAATATTTGGGACCAACTCGCTTGTCCAGTGCCGTCTTTTAAGCGCTCAACTAAAGTGCGTAGCAACGTTGGCTCCAATGTATGGTGAAGATTTTAGAGGTGCGTTCTAGTTATTTTATTTGAACTATTCTGAAATGACAGATGAAGATGACCGTCGTTGGTAGAGGTGCATCGCTCGAGTATAGTTTGATGCGGCATTTAAAAAGTAGATGTTTTGTTTTTAATAAAAAACTCCATCTTGTCATAAGTTGACAGTAATTAGGCCGGAATATGGATGCTTTTCTTAAAATACATAATATCTTTTTTGCTTATGAATCATAGGTATATGAAACATAAATGTAGGTTATGATTAAGAATCATAGTTTTCCATGCGTGATTTATTTATAGATTTTAAGTATTAAACACTTGTATAGGTAATAAATTATTATCTATATTTTAGTAATTAACAAACAATCACAGATAATAGGAAACAAATTCTTAGTCTGATCATTTATAACAGAAAATTGCCAACAACCTTAGCACATTTGCTACTTTCAAGAATGTTCCTTATAAAAGATGAACTCTATTAGGAATTTTGAAGATTGACCATTTTAAAAGGACAAACAAACTTTGCCACTTCAAACCTAAAAAACCGGCCAAGAGCATGTCGGACCACGCACAATGAAAGCTTCCGTAGTTGGGATGAATTTAGAACAAACTAAGATTGTAGTTGAAAAAAATGATCCTCCATACATTCCAACTGCAAATGTAAGTTTGTACGCACAATATTGAATGATTTATCATGTTATTTTAGGATCATAGACTTATTATAGATTTTCATGTAATCTATAAGTTAATAATTATTATCTGTATTATTTTGAACCCTAATACATATTAAAAGTTCATTAATTTACGTTACATGTCCGTGTTAGGTCACAGAAATTCATGTATACCAAATTTCAACTTAATCGGTCCATTAGATTTGGAGTAAATTGGTTGTGACAGACGGACAGACAAACAGACAGATAGACAGACATACGAGTGATCTTAAAAGAGTTCCGTTTTTTCATTCGGACATACGGAACCCTAAAAACAAAATAGTTCGTATACCAGCACACATAGGTAGTAACACAATAAAGCAAATCACACACAGTTCTCAAGCAAACGTATTGTTTGGAAACTATTCACTTAATTCTTATTTCATGACTTAGTGTGACCTCAGCCTAGCATAGAGGTCGTCGCGGGCGCAGCTATCTCTGATCGCTGCCCGATCATGTCTATCGATGTTACGAATAAATGCACAGCAATTTAGATCTATATTGTTCTGTTCATATTTTGAAATGGTATGATTATGTGTTTTGATTTTGTGTTCTTGTTTAGTAGTTGTTACTTTATGTTCGATATTTTAGAAGTGAGCAATTAGTTTTGTAAAATGTTGTAATTTTTTAATGTCTGTTGTAATTTCAAAGTCAAAGTCAAGTCCAAGTCAAATTATTTATTTCAAATAGACATAAGACTCACTTTTGAACGTCAAAATTTACAAAAAAATAGAATTGGTTCTAGTTGCCCCTTCCAATATTTTGTTTGAGTACATTAAATTATATGATTTTAAGTGAAGACGATGCACCTAGAATAAAATTACTATAACATAATAGGTAAAAGAATTAAACATGAAGCAATAAAAATAACTTAATTATGAGATACATATTTACAAACATTGTAAAAGTGTATATATATGTTTTCCTAAAAAAAAAAAAAAAAAAAATTCTATGTGGTCGCTAGATTATAATATAGTTTAAGTAATGTCTTGTGGGTAGGTTTAAATGAGGAGTTCTAAATATTGCCTTTTACTTAACTTCTGTAAGTTATATTCGAGTTAATCGTATGGCCGACTACATTGAACCCCATATCATATAGACCAACGGAATCATCAATAACTTTAAAAAAAACACCATTAATCTACCAACACAATCGCATCCGGAGCAGATGCTGCATCAAAAGATCAGTTTTTATCAATAAAAATACCTCAACATTATAAACAAACAAGGTGTTAATATTCGCGATAAGTATCTAAAATAACTCGCCCCTTCTTATAAAATATTGATATTTAATAGTCACATCACAGACTGAGTAACCGAGGCAGCCCTGTATTCCTTCGGCATACCAGATTACCGCATCAAATATTCCTTTTGACACTTCTCATCGCCGAAAACAGAACCTTACCTACCAAGAAATACAGTTGATTTTCTATATTCGGGTTTTTCCGTTAAATAAGTGCAGGTGCCATTGGATGGCATCGCATCAACTTTATCTTAACTATCACATCTTCAAATATTAAACTTTTACTTTTATGGCAGTTTAAAATGCAAAGTCGTGTCAACTAACGGGTAACAGATACCCTATAAATTGCAACATTTCGTTTTTATCAGACGCTGTTATAAATGTTATAATCTTTATTGCTGTGCTAATAAGGGCACTTATTCTCAGAATTGAATGTTACGCAATTTGCGTACGTAACATTTTAAGCATCAACGATCTTTGAAAATTTACCTAATAGAAATAAAATAATTAAAAAACATTAAATTAATGAAACCTTGATAAATATAAAAATGTGAATGAATAAAAACCTCTACCTACCTAAAACATGTCACAAAACGACTAGACATTGTTAGTTTAAAATAAAATAAATTCGATTATTAAATTGATTAAATATTATACAGATTAGAACTGACAGGTTCCATAAACAAGTTTTTTTTAAAATTTTATAAACATGTTTCTAGATCAGTTATCATAACTTAGCCTTTGTTTATGTTCAATAAACTAGACTTATACTAATAGGATATAAAATCGTAGGTGTGAAATTAGGTAATTTTATTCAAAAAATTATCTAGATTATTTTGACTGTCCAAAGACTAATTTAATTTTATCGTTTTCGTTTATCGTTTTTCACATTTTTACATTTTTCTTTTACATCTATTTAAAGTAATAATAAAGCTGAAGAATTTTTTGTTCTCTTTTGGTATTTGAACGCGCGAATCTCTAGAACTACCAGTCGAATTTGAATATTTTAACACTTGATATACCCAATTAATGAAGAACTTTATAAGCTATTTAATACTAAGCTACGGCCCTTGGGAGCCGCAGCAAAAAGAACGCTTAATGAAAACGAAGTAATAGCGCGGGCGGGCGATGCGATGCGATGGGGTGGGACGGCGGCCAAAACTACACGCGGACGAAGTCGTGGGCTTCCGGAATCAGTTACATAATCCAAGTTAGCTATGCGCTAGAGTGAGGGACCTTTGGTAATCTCTCTTCTACATGACTACACCACAGAATCTTGTTTTTAGCTTCACCTTAAATTCCAACATACTTCTTCCATTACATACGTAAACTCATGCCTTCTTCCCATGGGGATAGGTAGAAACTATAGAACGCCACCTACACTACGGTCCTTACATACCTACTCCTTTTGTTTCGCTTACGTTCATTCATCTGGTCATACACGCACGCCGGTTGCAAGTACTACGCACCTGACCTTTCTGAAGAACATCACCAATTAGGTCACTATTATGTCCATCTAGGGCGTTTCTACCCACCTCTGCTTTATAAATTTTGTTAGTCGCCTTCCACTCATCCTCTCAACATGACCAAACCATCTAAGCATACTCTACTAAATTGTTGTCACTAAATCTTCTTTTAAACTGCACCGTTGCCTTATCACATCATTTTTCAGCCTATAATTCATAGTCACATCGCAAGGATCGAAAAAAAAAACATCTTCCTTCATTAAAAATAAGTTAATAAAAACCTACAACAGTTTTTCCAAACGATTTTCGTAGGTAACATTATAATATGTCCTTATAAAAAGAACAATCTAAAAAATCAAGCACAATAATGACCCTCTAAGAAATATTTTATCTCGCGTCAGTTGTGAAATAAAAATCCGGTCATTCGGACAGCTTATAAACTTAGATAAACGAATGAGATATGTAATTAGTAGTTGATAATTGCTTGTTCGGTGTCAAATGACTTCATTAATACAGAAAACAAGTAAATAAATCCTGGTGTTTATTAAATTGAAATTCTTGCAAGTTGCAACATTATAATAACGGTGAATACATATTAGTTATTTTTTTTAACGAAACGGAGATTTTTATAAAATAATACTTACATAATACTAGATAGATACTTGATCCTAATGGTCATCTTACCAAAACGGGCAAAGCACCTACCTCTGAGCCTCAATGTCCAAACAATTGACTTTGCTTTTTGGGAACCTGCAATAATAATAAGAATAAAGTTAAAATTGTGAGAATCAGGATAAAAAAACCGTTTTCACGCATAAGTAGGTACCTAGAAAAAAAAACAAATAATGAAATTTGTACCATCCCACGCTTTTTATGGTAGTCGATTAATTAGATAATTACTATGTATGCTTTTTAGGATTCCGTACCCAAAGGGTAAAACGGGAACCCTTTTACTAAGGCTCCGCCGTCTGTCTGTCTGTCCGCCTGTCACCAGGGCCTCAAGTCTGCTATTACAATAGTGTCAGAATGGTCGATCATTGATTTCATAATTGTTGATTTTGACAGGTTTGGTAATCTACTATTATAATGGCGTCATTATGACTTTCCAATGGTCTGCCACTGACACTACATTGAAAGAAATTGCAAAGAAAATGATCGACCATTATGAATTTACCAGATTACGAACTTTTAGCAAAATGACAATGGCATGACAATGGGATCGTGTTGGAATGACTGAATTTATAAAAATAGCAGACTTGGGGCCCAGGCTGTATGTCATGAACCGTGCTAGTTAGACAGTTGAAATTTTCACAGATGATGTATTTCTGTTGCCGCTATAACAAGAAATACTAAAAAATAAATAATAAAATAAATATTTAAGGGGGCTCCCATAAAACTAACGTGATTTTGTTGCTCGTTTTTGCTCGATATTGATAACAGCAACATATTTAGTTGTATATTCACTTTAAAAATAAATAATTAAATTAAAATAAGACAAGTATTTAAGGGGGCCTCCTATACATCAAACGTGATTTTTTTTGCTATTTTTATAGATAATGGTACGTAACCCTTCGTGCGCCAGTCCGACTCGCACTTGGCCGGTTTTTATGTGTAGTGTAGGCGACACTACACAGAAATCCATAGTAGCCGAGGGCTATCATATGACTTAGCTGCCTACCATCTTAAGGGCCTTATCATACTAGCGGATTGCGAGCGTCCTCAAAGCGGAGCGGGTGCGCAACGAATAGGTTACGGGCGCGCAACGAACACGCCGCGCATGCGCAGCGAATTTGTTGCGGGCGCGCAACAAGATCGCCGCGAATAGTAGCGTGGACGCCATTTGTACTTGCTACAAACACCCGACGAAAACGTTACGTATTTGCCACGCATCCACGACGTCCTCGCTGTGCAGCCGCGCCGTGTTCGCGACGCATTCGCTGCGCGCCCGCCCCGCCCCGCAGCCGTTCGCAAACCGCTAGTATGATAAGGCCCTAACATTGCGTATATTTATTACGCAACTATCTTGACTGTAATCCCAAGAGTAAAGCAACAGGAACAATAAAAATATGCAGCTCCTAATTCATCGATGATGATTTGAGTTTTATGAATTTTAAAATAAAAAAACTGCCTCGTTGGTCTAGTGGTTGCAAGCACGACTGCTGAGCTTGAGGTCCTGGGTTCGATTCCCAGGTCGGGCAAAGTGATATTGGGATTTTCTATTAGGAATTTCTCAGAAGCAGTGTCTGGATTTGTGCCCGGTTGATGGCAATAGGCTCGCCCCCTATTACATGTGACTTAAACATAACTGGTGAAATGTGGGTGTACTATTAGGTACACCTCTGCCTAACCCTTCGGGGATTATAGGCGTGATGTTATGTTATGTTAAAATAAAAAATATTTTTTATTACCTTCAGTTGTACATAAACACTATGTAAAGTTACAACTAAGGGAAAGAGTGTTTTCGATGAACTCTGGCACCCAGAGTAAGATTTAACTTGTGTTTAGGGTGCCAGCGTCCTCGTCTATAATTTGAACATATATCAGTAGTTGTAGGACGAGCACAGTATATTATTATTAAGATAACTACTTGCTAGTAAATGAATATTATGAAATATGATATGATAAAATAGGTGAGGCATATCAAAAGTAAAGATGGCGGAAAGTCTAACGGCCACACTCAGAGACGTCTAATGGTTACTTAAGGGGTTCCTTAGTAAAAAAATTTAAAAGTTAGCCCTCAGAGTCAGTTAACGGTTCATTAGCGTCCCTTAATGATAATTAAAGTTATGTACAGCAAAACCTTTACTTAACTTTTTAATGATTGATTTTGACATTTACGTTTGGGGTTATATTTTTACTTTTACCAGTGAATTCGTTTTCGCATATAATTAAAAGCAATAATGTCTGATTTGGCAGACTTCATTGAGTTTGTGGACTATGGCAGAAGAAACACAAATAACACAAACAAAAATATACGTAAATAAAACATCCGCTATTATTCTTGATTTGACATTGACAGTTAGTAGCAGTGATGCCATAGAAAAAAAGTCGCAATAGCTTGATTTTATTTAAATGAAAACAGCTATTTCACTTTGCATTTTAGTAAATACTTACAGTAAAAGAACTGATTGTCATATAAATTACTATGAATAATAGTTTTCAACGTGTTTAAATATACATTTTTGTTATTTAATATTAACCCTTTTTAAATGCAATCGATAAGATAATTTGATGATGCTTCGCCCTACGGATACTTAAAACTGTTACTAGCTAATGAACCCTTAAATTATGTCTCTGGGATGTACCATTCATTAACGGATTTAATGCTAATTAGTTAAGTAGTAATTAGGACTAATTTAATGGACCTTTCTGAGTGCGGCTGTTAGAAGCCTTCTTAACAGACTGGGTAGGAAAAGCAACACAGAGAATTGTGGAAGGCTCTACTAGGGGAGACCTTGGAAAGGTGTGGGCCAGTACCAACAGGTTGGAATACGAGTATATGAGACAACTCTGTTTTAGCTAATCAGCAAAATCTAAAGCTTACAAATCACTTAACTCAATAAGACCTAAACTGGAACCCAGATTTTACGGCTTTTGATCACTGGAGGCCTGTATTAGATTCAAAGTTAATTTATGACATCTAACATTTAGCAAAAGACGAATTCCTTGAATATCTATGCATGCATAGTTAATGTTTATAAACAACTGAATGCATAACGTTGTGAACCAGTTTATTGATTTATTACCGAAGCCCCAGGAAACGGTCGTCAAATGTTACGAGCTGATATATTTAAAATTGTATCGTGTCGTAAAATCAACATAAAAGTAATATTTGTTGTGTGTTATAAGGATTATGTTTCACTGATAGCGTTTTTGCAGAAACTCTATCAACTACACCATTTAATTTGGGACAGTCGTTTTAATGTTAGTAATGATCCAATTTTGCGACCTGCTCAAGATTTGTATTTGATTAGGTACACACGGCTACACATCAAACTATACATTTCCAGTATAAGTTGATCTCGCATTGTGTAGGATTTTCGTACAATGATAGGTCAGTGTATACTGGAAATGTATAGCTTGACGTGTAGCCGTGTGTATACCTCGTTCCAATGAGCCTTTTGCTACTATTAAACTGTATTAATAATTGATAAAGTTATAGTCTAGCTCCCGTGCTGTGATGTAATGATCTACTTAGTTTATTAGAAATAGATTTGGTACTAAAACGCTAACAAACACTGCAGTTGTTGTGGCTACGAAGTAATGAGCTACTTCGCGTACCTACTACTAGATACTAAGATGAACAGGAATACAATGGATTACGAGAAGTGTAAGAAAATGAGTAAGTAGAAACGCCAGAAGGGGACGTCCTAGGAGGACATACATACTGACCTTATTCTTCAGAAAGATTACGTACGTAGTACTCGCAACCGGCGGCCGTGCGTGTATTACTAGATGTAGATATGAACGTAAACGAAGCAAAAGGAGTATGTTAAGATCATAGCAGTTGGCATTGTGTATTCTCTGCCTTAGGAAGAAGGCATGAGTTTATGTTAATATTTATGTCTAGGAAAAAAATCGTATTTTGACCAGAATCACCAACCTCTTACTTTGAAACCAAAGCCTTATACTAAAACGATTTTAAAATTACTTGTTAATCAGTTACTGTTAACATTGAACTAAAGCCGGCGGCTAAAAATCGATCCACATAACGAACTAGTTTCATAACATTGTAAAATGTTGAAACATGTAACGTGCTTTAACAATGTTAAAAATCAAAATATTATAAAGCTCACCCAAGTGAGCTAAAGTTTTGTCTAGACCAATAAATAGTCAATGCCACTGTGCTTTGTATTTTCAAGGACTTTTGCTTTTTATTGTTATACCAGTATTATTGGTAGCATTCTAAAGTCACATGCTAGTTCTTATAAAAGTGCAGTTTAGCTACAAAAATTTGCTATACTTCTATTTTCTCACAAGGGATTATAGCACCAACTTTTTAACTAATAGTGACCATAATCGCAGAATATTAAGGTCGGTCTGTGGTTAGACACATGTACAGAAATCTGGTACTTTGCAGATTATGTCTTTTATTGTTAACAAAGTCTATTGTGGAATTATTATGTTCAACGAAGGACAAACAAACTAATTACAGTACGAAACTGATTTGAAATACATGAAGTAGATTATAAATATGCAGTTTACGAACAGAGATGATACAATTAAACACTTGCGTTTCGATAATAAAGAACTCGTTACGATTTTAAACAGAGCTAACAACTTTGTTTATCATATAAAAATGAAGTAAAGTTAATATATATAATAATGGCGATACTGCACTCATTAGAAAGTGCAAGAGCAATTTCTTCCACAATATTTGACGACTTTCTGGTACTACTTACAAATGTGCAGAACAAATCAGATAATAGTCAAAAGTCGTCTCTTTCTCAAACGAATCCATTGATGTTATTAAAGTGACGTAATGTATTTCGTAATATGGAATCACATCGTCGCGTCGGTGACCAGTTTTTGGGAACGCAACGTGTAATTTATTTCACTAGTCACGGAAGGAACGAATCTTTTCTGCTTATTTATACTTACTTTCTATTGGGTAAGTTGCTTAGCGATACTAGCAATATTTGGGAAACTTTGTCTAGTTAGTAGCGACAATTTAATGACTTTTCTTTTTTAGTTGCTTGAGTTTATTTACGCTTCATGTTGCGTTGTTGGTTAAATGGTTTATGACGTTTCTCTCTTTTATTAACAGCATTAATGTAATCATGATGAAGTGTATAAAAGCTCCTGTTTTATTGAGATTTTTATCGAAGCTTCATTTATTACTGATAATATTCTCTGTTTACATTCAATTTAAAATAAAGTGCTAAACCACCTCTCATTTAACGGGATACAAAATAAAAACAAAACTATTGTTTTTCAGACAGAATTCAATTACGTTGAGAATACACATAAAATGAACATTAAAAAAAGAGTATGATAACCGAATATAAAATTGCTCGTACCAGAAATTTGATCGCGAATAGATTTGTGAGTTCTAACGGAACGTAAATCGAGTGAAAATCATCTAACAGAAAAAGTATTATCACGTAACTATATCGAGCCAGTTATATCTGTTATTAAGGTTCCCCGTTACGGACACGTAATGGGAAGGTCAACTTACTATGAGTCAAAAAAATACGCAGAAGTTCAATCGATCTTTATCATTGAATGCATAATGATTGGTCGTGTACTGGTAAAGGCTGGTACAGACTCGCGCGATATCGCGGTAGCGACAGGTACCGACAAAAAAAATTGTGCTACTAGTGTCGCGTCGCGCGCGCGATATCGCACAAGTCTGTACTACCGTTTAAGCAGTTTAAAATCATTTATTGTAGTAAGCTTGGAACACTGCCAAAACAGGCAGTTTGGAGACTGATGGTTGATGCAGAGATATCTGGAATAAGGCAGTTTGTTATTCAAACAAAAGCGTCAAATAAGGTTAAAGTAAAAATGAAGAACGTAACGAATAAAAATTCTTTGTAAACCCTGAACTTCATTAACAATTCGGATAATTATAAACTTTCCACCAAACAAGGAGGGACTGGTCGCAATCAGTGAGTTTTTAATCGTCTCGAAATGAAGGGTTGTGAACGTGAATAAAGCAAAAAGTTGGAAAAAGGTAAAAGGCGGGTTTCGTTCCAACGGCCACCAACACTGTGGCCACTGTAGGTGAGTCCATAGTTCCATACTTGTCAATCATTGTATCTTCTGCCTCACACGTTATAATCTCCATAATAGACTCCCAGGTTCTATAGTTACCGCTTTTTATTGCGTATATTGATTGTCTGCTGTTTTTACTATGTGTTTCTTGTTTGTAATTTAATAAATAATCTTGTCTAAAGGTAGAGCAGGTGGTCGTAATTGATTTTAAGATGACATGTTTTATGAACTACTTTGTTGCTATGGAAATAAATATGATTAGCCTTAGTTTTATTTCTATTTGATGCAGATATTCCTAGCAGGGCTTAAAACTGGTTATTTTTAAATTCCGAAGATACATTTTTTTTTATATACAATTGGTACTAGCTTCAAAGATTGCTTCATCACATTAAGTTCAGCATTCATTTTGTAACAAAATATGAAATAATTAATGAAATATGTTTTTAAAACCTTTTTAAGAACGGTTAAGGTTACATAGAAAATTAACCGGTTTCCGAGCCCTGATTCCTAGAGCTGGTTTTAGTAAGTACTTTTAAATGTTTCTATTAGCCCAGTTCTAATTGATCTTCTAGGAACATCCATTACCGTAATTTTAGTTAATATCAAACCTCGAAAAGTTGCTCAAACTTGAAACGGACTTGATTTTATGAAGTCATCGTAACGTAATTATAGTTTTTCTGGTTTTATGATTAATGTTGATTTATGATGAGCATCTTAAATCAAAACACATCAAGAACCCCCATTTTTAGCCTCAGAGCGTCAGTTTTTATTGTATAACCGAGGGTCGTGGCCCGATAGCCCGATAGTTAAGAGGTTGTGGAACAATCGAGTAGCGTTCGTGAGAACAGTATGCGCCCACTTCAAGCTAATGCACCTAAACTATAGGACGCTTTCAACAAATAGAGTAAGAGCCGTGTCACGATGTCGTTTAAAACTCCACAAGTCTACAATATATACACTTCTATACAAGACCGTATGGCTTTTTACTACCTTATGGCTTTATACTAACCTCTTAGTTAAAAAAAATGATATTCTACTTAGTAAAAACCTTTAATTAATTCCAAGCCACGGTTCTAGAAGCATGAAATTGTGCACTGGAGTTCCTTAGCGAGAGTGAGTACAGTGGAAGGATTTTTAAACATTTCCCCTCTAAAGGGGATGACAGTTTATATGGAATTTCGCAATTTCTGCCATTGGGAAATCCCATCGGGCTCACGGCCTGTAAGAAGAGCAGTCCAGTGAAGAATAGTGGTGGCCCAGTGAAGAACAGTGCTAGCCCAGTGAAGAGCAGTTGTGGCCCAGTAAAGAGCCCTGGTGGCTCAGTGGCAGGCACTTTACTTTGTGCAAACTATTTCATTACCACTGCTTTCAAAACGGTGAAAGAAAATATCATGAGGAAACCGGCCTAGATGTCCTAGAACCAAAAATTCGAAGAAATGTGACATCCGCCAATCCGCACTAGTCTTGCGTGGTCCACCACCATTCCATATGGCCCATTCCCTCTCACAGAGAAAAGACCTGTGTCCTAGCAGTGGCTGATTATGCCACACGGGGTGTTATAACTATAAGTTATTGTAATGAAAGAGCAGTCTAAAATAAACTTGAGTTTGAATACACAACTAAAGAGTACGCGTGCGGACGTAGAAGGAATGAGTATAATGTGTGCTCCATTTATAGAACTGGGAAGTGAAGCTCGGACTATATACTTGTACGGAGTTTCAGTGCTAACAAGCTTCTTTTGTACGTTCGTTCATTACGTCATGTCAGCCACGGTTGAATATTGATTGTGCAATTAAAGACGATCGAAGATAATATACCTAACGTTAAAATTGACAAATGAGCTGTGGCCACAACTAAGCAAAAGTGCTGCTCCTCATTTTAAGTTTATTTTATCGTAATGCCTGGGGGTTTACTCCGATGATAAATGCGAAGTATCGGCCCAATGTTCTGCTGTTTCCTGACTACGGTTGACTGTGGCTGACTACGGCAATAGAAAAAAGAAAAAACAACGGTGAAAGAGATAAGTCAAAGTCAAAAACGTGACTTGAAGTCGGGTAAGGATTCAAAGTCAAATAAGGAATCTTTGGAAGTCATGAAACGGCCGATACTTCGGATTATCGCTTTGGAGTAGGCCCCCTATTTTCACTATCACTGGGCGGTACCTAAATGCCTTAGAAGATAACAGCAGGCGCGGCGCGGCGCTCGACTTGCGCCAAATATCAAATGTTCCAACAGCGCGCAATGATTTTGGTGGTTTTGACAGCTAAGTGTCACCTAACAAGTGCTAGTAACAATAACGATATCCACGGATGGAATGAAGGTAGGGGTCCTACGATGCGCAAATATAATCAAGAAAAGAATAATGTTAGAAATTGGTTCGGCTCGGTTTCAGTAACATATTAAATATATAAGCTTCGCTGTCAATTTAAGTTTTTGTATAATACTTTGACAAGTTTTTAATACCTGCACCAATTCGTGAAAGTAAAATAGTACTCTAAAATCATAATAAAAAGGATTTATTGGCAGTTTGTTATTTTTCTTATCCAAGCTAAAAGTTACTCCACTTTCTTACAGCCTCACGACATTTAAAACCTAGGTATTCAGCTAACTTTTTGTCAGTAAGTATTTCAGACAGATTTGAGGAAACTTCTATAGAAAGTTTTTTATTAGAAAAAACATGCTTTTGGTCGCGACTGCTCTGCTATTTTCAGATAATTTTACTAATTCATATTGGTCATGCTTGATTTATTTTATGCGAATATTATTGTTAGGCTGACATTTAACACTAAGTCGGTAAAAGAAAGCAATTAAATAACAAATAATGTTAATAACAAATCAATTAGTACCTATAAATAATTCAATTAGTCACACACACAAAAGTTATCACGCAAAGGTAATAATAATTTGTTTATATAAACACGGTCACTGTCTTCAGTGAAGTTAATGGTAATGAATATTTGTTGTAAATTACGAAATATACACAGCGGTATTAGCCAACTTTATTTATTTGCCTGAACGGGCAACAATCAAAATGGACACACAAAAACCAAAAATGTTTTGCACTCAGTAAGTGTAAGTGCAGACACCAAAATACGTTAAATTCCCCTATTTTGTGAAGACCAGCAAAAACTTACCTAAACTAATTTTCAAGTTCCCATTGCATTACAACAAAACTGTGTATTCAACATTTTTTGTCACCATTATTTATTTTTAGAAACTTGGCCATCATTATCTGTTGTGATGTTGCAGTTTACAGTGAGAATCAATTTTCGAATGTTAGTAACTTCGTTTTACTTGTGGGCGGTCAGTGACGTGTATTATTTAATTAAGTTTTGTGCTCTAGTGCAATTTCTTTATTTTATTCTTTACTATTGAACAAGATCTAGAATGTGCGAAAATTCGCTTTTGTACTTGGAGAATCGTCAAAACATAGCTCAACAGAAAATCTTAAACAAGATACCTAGGTACAATCACGTGCATAAATAAAAAATCTTAAGATAAAAATTTTATCTTTGAGAAAAAGCCTATTTCATAATAGTATGGTTTTGACAATATCTACAATAAATAATATAATATATCATAATCTTAAGTATACCTCATCTTGCATAATTCTTAAGTATACCTACTACCAAAAATATGGATCACTTGTCTGATTTAAATAAATAAATAAATAAAATTATATATAAGTGAAAGGTATTTAAGCTCGTGACTGTATGTGTTGAGTAGTTTAACCAAAGTAATTTAGTAATCAGTGGCTAAAGTAATTAGAAGTTCAACAGCTTCTTAATTAGAATTTGTTGGACTGTCAGCACTTACACAAGTACCTACTTATCTCCTTAAAAACTAACTCTGGATATTTTCTAAAGATTTTTTGCTGCCTCTTGGGCATTTAAAGGTGCTTTACCTAGCAAAACATACCAAAAGTTTCCAAATATTTTCATCCCAACGAATTACGTAACACTTGTCTTTGGTCCATCCGATTTATAACTTCAAAGTAGACGCTGTACGTCAAGTACGACTCTCAAAGCGAGTAACCTTCGAGATCTCGTAGTACGAAGGTCATGTATGCAGCGATATCATTTGAACTTGAATGTCAGCGCGATTTGATACGACGCATCACTGTGACGGCTCGCTTCCTTTGTTGCTGTTATTAAATTATCTAATAATACATTCGGTTGAACAATATTAACTTTGTTTCGAGCGACTGTCGGAACGTTTACAAAAGGATGTGTAGAGAGATATTGAATTAATGCGTGGAACTGATAACTTGTAATGAGAACAATGTATAGTAAATTTAATACAAAATAAATCTGCCTAGATTTTTCCCAACTATGTTGGGGTCAGCTTCCAGTGCTGAGTACTAGTATTTTAGATGGAGCGACTGCCTATCAAACCTCTACAACCTAACTGGGTTGTAGAGGTTTGATAGGCAGTCGCTGGGTAACACAATACACCTTGGTAAGACTGGTTGTCAGACTTTTGGACTTCTGACTACCCGTAACGATTGTCAAAGATCTACGTATGACAGCCGGGACCAACGGCTTAACGTACTTTTCGAGGCACGGAGGAGTCTTGATATGTAATGGGTGGTCACCCATCCACGAACCGACTACAGCAACTACCCGTGCGGCTGTCTTTATTTGCTACGAGCCCAAAGTTAACACAATACGTTGATAATGATAAAATTGTGCACCAGCATTTATAATTTCCGGATAGATAGGTACACATATACATATACATAGGCTAACAAGGAAGCAAGAAGGAATTATTGTTGCATGACATGCCCAAAGGAAGCATCGGATGAGTATTTGTGAAAGCTACTAAAGGTCACTACGTGAACTTAAGGATTCACAATGTAGGAGTTGAGAAAGTTACAATGTTAAGCGTGACATTCTCTACTATGATCAGGTATATTTTTGTAGAAAAACAGAAGTTGTGAAGTAGCAAGCATCATGATAAAGCAGAAGCAGTTAGAGAAACCGGTACGACATTTTAATGTAAATTGAAACCATAATTATATTTATTGCCAGTAAAATAAACACCCAAGTCATCACATCAGTCACTAATCTTCTTTATTATAATGTTTAAAGAAAACTCCTTCATCGTATTACCCGTATTAACAGCCAATAAACAAAAATGTACATTAATAAAATCCGTGACTAATTTATGCGAAAACACTTTAATGCAGATGCGATTCGAGATAATTTCAAAGACTGTTCAATATATTCTTTAAAACAGACATTCAGATGTCCGAATATTATTGATGGACGTCGCGGAAAAAAGGCTTAAAGGCACAATGAGAGAACCTGCATTAAAATTATTAATACCCATTCAGACGAAATGTGAGGGGGATTAAAATGATGTAAAGTGTGCTTACGCGCATCGGAATACAAGCTAAAGTTGTTGGTTCCATTTTTAAATAAAGACTTCGTAGCGGTGGAATTTAATATTCGTATTCGAGTCCGCGGGCCGAGTGGGTGTGGTCGACTTGTTCGTGCTTCACCGGAAAGATTTATATTACATGCATTTTCGTATGCGAGTGATCTGAAATTGTCGAGCGCGGTCCCCGACATGAGCAGAGAATATCGCGACGGGCCGCATTGTGACCCACGCCCATTGCTCTCTTAACGACTATTCAATACACTCTTGAATGAACGATTGCTCTTTGCTATATAATTCGAGCAAGCGGACAACGATCGCGAAGGTTTTGCTTGATACGAAAAAAAATCTGTAAAGCGATATGGCTCGGTGTTGAGTTCTAAAGAGGTCGCTGTGCGCACACAATAAGAAACTTCTGTATGGGAATTATTAGTCGCTGTACTAGAACTATGTAGTACTAATTATTTTTAAAGTCGGTACAATACAACTACCTTCCAGCGTTTAATTGAAGGTTTACATGCTATATATAAAGTTACTTCTTGAGTTGACAATTTCAAAACACACAGGAACACTGAACATCGAACAATACCTTTTCTTCGTCTCTAATCATATCTTGCTCAGTACCTACTTTTCTAACATCAAAGATTACTTCCAGCCGATTTGTTTATCTAACAAAAAATCGTATAAGAGAACGAGTTATGTAAATAACACTTCGATGTCATAGATAAGTAAACAAAGCAAGAATAGTAAAAAGCGATGAAACGATAGTTTTGGTTCGCCTCGAAAAAAGTAAAACCAACCCTTTCGTTGTCGGCCGGTTTGAATCTTAACTCAGTTGACGGCACAAAAAACGGACATGTGGATTGAGGCTATTGTGTAATTTTAAAATAAGGTCAGATGTGAGGAGGTTTCTGCTTGAACAATAACGAATTTTAATATATTTCATTAAGATTGACAAGACTGATTAGAGATTACTAACCCTTCCATTTCCTTGATATTGTGCCGAGCTTACCTAATTACTAAGTGAATAAGATGTTCAAGTTCACCTTGCCAGGAAGAGAGTGACATAATAAATGATAATTTGGCTTCTTGTAGAAAATTAATCAGCTTTATAACAATTAAGAATTAGTTCACTGTTCATAGATTAGACTACACGCAAGTCTAATTTAGTTTGCCATCGTAATATTTTCCTCTACACTCGTTTTTAGGGTTCCGTAGTCAACAAGGAACCCTTATAGTTTCGCCATGTCCGTCCATCCGTCTGTCCCCGGCTTATCTCAGAGACTTTTACTACTAGAAAGCTGTAATTTGGCATGGGTGTACATATTAGTCACGCCGACAAAATCGTAAAATAAAATCTTGATTTTTTTTTTGTGTAACCTCCCTTACACGTAAAGTGAGGATGTTTTTTTTTCTCGTCGATCCCATGGTGAGGAGTATCGTTGGATAGGCCGTTTAAAAATATTGTAAGTCTGTAAAAAACATTTTTCGATTCAGGGATCAGTTTGCGTATTATTAAGCATTAAAGTGTAAAATTTTGTTAGAGTCAAGTGTCCCCCCCAGGAGGAGGGGACACTTGACTTGAGACCAGCTAAATGGTTGACCGGGGATATGTGAAAAAATTCATGGCAGTAGTATATATAACGAAATTTAAAGGAAAACTATCAGAGCTAAGTAGACCTTACAAGTTAACGAGTAATAGTCGACCAACTTAAATTTACAGTTCAAGAATTGACCGTGACGTATATCGATGTATGGAAGAACATGTTTTTCAACTAAAATGTTAAGTTTGTTTTTGGGATAAATTCATCCCAACTCCGGAACCCTTCATTGTGTGTGGTCCGACGCGCACTTGACCGGTTTTATTTTATCCTATTGAAATTACATGGACTATCGCCCAGCAAACTAATTGCGAACCATTGTTAATTTTGAGTTAAAAGAAAAAAAACTATTAACGAATTAAACACTGCTCAAAAAGGATTAAAACCGCGAACAGTGGCCGTTTTCTTTTGTTACAAGCAAATTACGTCTTCAGCAACTTATATCCAAACAAATTTTCTTTGTGGCAATTGTTTATAAAAGCCCGAAGGAGGATTACATCAGCTCGGTGAATAACAAAAGAGTGTTGCGGTGCTACAAAAGCGGTTTAAACAAGGAGGTAGCCGTATCATCCACGGTAAGAGCTTACTTAAGTTTATGGAAAGTGTGTCGGGTTTGAGATGTTTAAGCCATGACTTCCCATTAAAGGGTTGCACTTTTTGTAAGATCACGCTACGCAGTCCATAGTCGATCGCACGCCGAATGATACTTACGTGGGTATGGTTTTTTATGTTGCCTATTCGGACCGGCTTAAAACATGGCGTCGTGGGGGTTCTAAAAGGTTTTATGAAGGACTCTGTTTTGTTTCTTTGTTCTACAGTTTAATTAGTGGGTTTCTGCCATATTGTTTTAGTTGAACGCGCGCTATTCCTTGGCGGTACAGTCGTACCTGACGTAGGTGTCTAATTAATACCTCCGTTGTTACGAATTATTGGTATCGGAGTTTGTTTGGTTCAGTAATGGGTACAGATGGAATCCTTCCGTTTATTGTGTTGCCTTCTATGGTATATGAGATATTAATATCATTGTAGAGGTTCATTATAACAAATGTATTATTGTCATGTTGCATTTATATTAAGAAACATTTTTGTAATTTCTTGTTTACAGATTGTGTGTTACAGGCGAATATTACCATAGTAGTATTTCTTGATAAGACGTCACATAAAATCTTCCAACTGACTCTTGGATAAATAACACTTCTTTACTTGAAAATTAATAAATTCTCAAGCGACATGTGCGTATCCAGAATCACAATATTATCCTCATTCACCGAATTGATTAACGAATATACGCTATCAGACAACTGTTCCATTTAATGGAGCCGAAAAATCTTTTTTTAAGTATCACAATAAAATATTAACCATCGGCTCCTTCTCCCGATAGACACATTTATCATTTTTGCTATTAAAACGGAACAACAAAACGAACCCCGAAGGAGCCAATGAGCTCATCACAATAGCAAATGATACCTCGGGGCCGAACCGTCTGAATGCGCCTTAATTAACCCTCAACTGCTTATTATAGGAATAATGATCGCTTGTTTATTTTATAACTAATATGTGTACAGAAAAATTCGACAATTTAAATGCATAGTAATTTCTTAGTTATTAATTTTAAATGTAATTTTGTATGCTTATTATTTTCATTAAATGGGTCGTAAATAATAACAGAATAAAGTAACATTGCAAAAAAAAATACCAATACCAAGGGGTAATCTGAAAATAATAGGTACTCAGTTTTAATAAGAAGTACTAAATCTTTACAGTAACATCTGGTGCTCAGGGTACAGGCTCTCTTTTAATATCAATGACTAATTTCATAATTAAAATTAAAACATCTTGTTCTAAGATGTTTGCCATAAAAAATAATATTTAACAAGAAGATATCAATTATTGCCGATGAATGATATGATAATATTAGAAGTTAGAGTCAACATAAGAGTTACTTAAAAAAGTACTTACATAATTATCTATAATACGATGCTACATATTTAGCTCAGCTTATAATGTTCCCAATGTTGGGACACAGGCCTCCTCTCTGTGAGAGGAAGTGGGCCGTAATCCACCACGCGGGCCCAGTGCGGGTTGGTAGATGTCACATGTCTTCGAATTTTTGGTTCTAGGACATGCCGGTTTCCTCACGATGTTTTCCTTCCCCGTTCTAAGAGCAGTAGTGATGAAATAATTTACGCAAACTAAAGCTTCTTGTTACTAACAACCTTGGGTTGCCTATGGACTTTTTTGTCTGAAATAAATGATTTTTTTTTATTTAAAGCGCCTGTCAGAGTTCGAACCTGAAACTCGTGAGTCACAGCCGTTAAAACTCGACCACCACTGCTTGTTACATATTTATGATACCAAAAACATAACTCTATTGTTGGCAAGGACGAGTTCCGAATACGAATTTATGTATTTTTTACTTTTTAATAGTCGGTCAGTAAGGCAGGTGGTGCACAGGTGTAAGAGGCGATTTTTTTAAGACGTTCCTTTCTTAAAATGGGGCAAAGGTATCGTCATTAGTCCAAAAGTTTGTTTTAAGTCCGTCACGCTATTGTTGTGTAAATAACGTGAAACGTTTTTGGTTTGCGGCAATTTTGCTGACGTCATTTTATAGGCCGATTTTAGATTAGTTATTTTTTTTTACGAAAGGTCGGTTTCTTTGAGGGAGGATTCGTATATTTTGTGTACCTTCGTTTAAGTTCGGGTCGGTCCGGATAAAAGCGTTAATTATTTTATCGTGAGGGTGTTCCTTGTTTGTTTCTCTAATAGCTACTTTAATGGAAGTCGGTTAGTACGAAGGATATAATGTATAAATTAAAAGCGCTATCTGTTTTCGACATCGGATGTTAGGTTGTGTTAATTGTTTCGAACGTTGTGAAAATTTGTATTGAAACAAAGTCTTGTGTTTTTCAAGTTATAGACTTAGGGCTTGTTAGCCGTATACTTTTAAGGGCCATCCAAACTCTAGCTAATGGCCGCAGATTATTACTACAGGATGTGTGAAAATATTTCCTTAACAAAAGACTGTTACAATGTTACGGTTACAATTACGGTTAGATAACACTTGATTCATCATCATCTGCCTAGCCTGTTTACGACTATGTGGGGGCTATGTCAGCTTTCAGTTTAACCGGATGCAGCTGAATACCAGTATTTTACATGAAGCGACTGACTATCTGACTTCCACGACCCATTTACTGGGTAATACGATACCCTGTAAGACTAGTTAAAGGCTCTTGTAGATTGGCGCGATATCGCGGGTGCGACAGGCAGCTCGACGCGTGATGCGCACACGATATTGCCAGTCTGAACGAGCCACTTGATTGGAGTTTACAATTTATTTGTGTGTCCTTCTGTCTCAGCCTAATTACACAGCAGCGATAGGATTCGTACACAAAAGATAAGTCAGGATAATAGTACATTTGCATGCAGCACTTCCTATAAGGTATCCATGTTAAAGTGGCATGACATGTAAACTGTTTTGCATTCAAGTACATGTCACTGTTATTGTCCAGCATTGTACACATTGACCAAAATAGTTGTGCTGTCGCGAGGGGTAATTTTTCACCTAGGAATGCCTTCCTACTTTTACCCTAAGGTTGATTTCAGATTTATGCGTATCGTTGGTGTTGGTAAAGTTAACTTGGTTGTTATAGGCCGCTATTCGCATTGTGCCGCATCGATATTTTGTATGCACATTTAAATGCGGTCATCTATGTCCGTGTTCGCGTTGGTCCCGACATGTTAATACGTAACTAAAATCTCGCGAATCGGAAAATTTTCAATGGTTTTACACTGACCCATTGTTTTGTCCGCGCACCGTGTTAAAATTAAATAGATACAGACATCTTATGGGATTAGCATGTTGTTCCAAGTATAGAAGACAACGCATTCTTGGGGTATACCAATACCTATAAGTTATGGAATAAAAGATAAGACCGTAGGAATACTTATGCCTGTTTCCATATGGAGTAATCTTGGTACCGTTTATGCGTCTCCAGCTTATTCCAGTCCAACAAAGGGTTGAGACCTAACCAACCAGCATTTGTTGGCAAACTCAAACTGAACAGCTTGCTTAGCTTAAGGCGCAGATATAATTATGATTTTAGTGACTTTTAAATCTGTAATTACGCCTTTATATAATGCGAGTGAGTTATGCAAAAAAAAATATGTTAAACTAGAACGCTTACACATCAATTCTGTATGTGAATATTTAAGTATTTTAGTGAAATACTTACTTTATGAAATAAATTCAGGAAGTAATGTCTACCTAAATCATAATAAACGATATTACTTTCAAACTATTTAAGATATTTTCATGACTTTTTTTTATATGAGCAGCAGATGTTGAGGTCGGCTTCCAGTCTAACCGGATGCAGCTGAATACCAGTATTTAACATGGAGTGACTGCCTATCTGACCTGCACAACTCAGTTACTGGGTAACACGATACACCTTGGTAAGACTGGTTAGCAGTCTGGGGTTTCTGACTACCCGTAACGACTGTCAAAGATCTACAAATGACAGCCGGGACCAACGGCTTAAAGTGCTTTCCGAAGCACGAAGGGGTCTCGATACGTAATGGATAGTCACCCAACCACTGTTATTACTTAGCCATGAGCCCCCGTCAATTTTACCTCTCTTTGGAATATTTACGAGGGAAGGACATCTGCTTCTCTGTTTTCCTTAAGGCGCTGACAAGAAGCAAATGATAAAAGTTGGCTTGTCATAAACTAAAAAATTGACAAATCTATATAGTTTGTGGTAGCAGAAAAAATATATGTTATTCTTGAACATATTCCTCAGAACTTGGTTGTTACCAAAACACGTTTAGAAAAAAAAATCTCGATACAAATTAACGATGAACTAACCCTTTACTTTGAGTTTCAATCCAAAATATCTGTATTAAATATCAACGTACGGTTGGTATTTAATTAATAACAAGAACGTCTTATTTGTATTCAGAACTTGGTTATTTTTTATTTTCGATAACTCAACTCATTTTTGAGTAAATAGATAATTGCTTCATATTTTGCAATATATTACAAGCATTGTGTCATCGCGCTTCTCTTTCTTTTGTATGCAGTCTGGCAGTGACCGCGGTTTAGCAGTTGTCAGCGTCTTAATCGCCGGAACTATTCTGTAGGACTTCATAAGTAGTTTTGTTTTGATACGTCCACTCCATGTCCATTACTGTGTTATTTTTAAAAACAATGCAGTGTGTCCCCAAAATCCATTTAACTGTTGTAAACATCTGCCAAATCCTGTTCTTCCTGGGTTAGCAAAATTCTTTGCAAGAAATTTGAGTGGTCTTGAACTTAATTCTAAAGACAACATTGTCTTCTTACTTAACATTGACGATCCTGTGGACTATGTGTCTTTTCCGGTTAATGTGAGGAACTAAGATTCGTTAAGTACCAAAATATGCGAATTGTAGATCGTTTTCAGATTAATATCTGAAAACAAAATCAAAAATCAACAAATCTTCCTATTGTAGGTACAATATTTTGACCCACTGAAATTTTGATTATTTTTATGTCTAGATAGTGTCGCGCTGCAAAAGAACTAAAACAAACGTCATGATTTCCAAATATGAGTAAGATTTGTAGAGTTTTTAAATACTAAATATGAAATTGAAATTATGGTAGGTATTTGTCTCAAATGATTTTTCTATCAGGCTCAGTCATGAAGTTTAAAAAGTATCTCATTTGACAGTTACGGTGTATGTTCTAGTTTTTGAATAGAATGGAATGAAAAACATGATATTTGGGACGTTATGTAGTTGATAAGTAAATACTCTTCGACCTCGGAACCTACAGGTTTTCTTCAAGAAGTCTGTAGTCTATACTAATATTATATTGATTAAGTACCTAATTAAATACAACAAACAAGCCAACTTTGATAGGCTGGTGTGCATGACAGCTCCGTCTGACACTCGCGTCACGTCATTATTCTAGAGTGCGCGCATTTTGCGGCCAACTGCCGGTCGAATTTATTTTCGACGAATTCTTAGCTTTGACTATCTAGACATATTTATATCTTTGCACTGAACCTTTTACAACTTTTTCCACAAACTTATTTTAGTGTATGATACTACTATACAAAGTAATACAATTTTGGTAATAACCAAAATTGTGTTTCATAATCGAGTTAGAATTATGTTTCTATCTTAACATTAATTCAACGGTAGCTTCTACACGAACAGTCATGACGGACAGTCGGATACATAAATACTCTCAATTTAATGAGGTCATAAACTCCTCAGTACAGTCTATCTATTAAGGTTGCGTGCTTCCTTTATTAGCTTAGTCGCACGCGGTTGTTCCGATCGATAAATGAAGCGTAGGTAATTTGTTTTTATGGGCGATGCAAAAACTAAGTGGATTGACCCGCAGTCGCTTCTGCTCGCATCGCGTGTGACTTCGTGGTGAGGGCTTAGGGACTGTCGTTTGGCGGGTGATTGAGCGGGATAGGCGTGAATTGACAGGGGTAAGTATTTTATTTCAAACAAAATCAGAATATCACGCCTTGTTTCCCCGAAGGGTTGGGCAGAGGTGTATCTGTAGTACACCCACATTTTGCCAGGTATGTTTAAGTCCCATGTAATATGGGGCTTATTGCTCCGGCTCCGGTTAAATCTAGACTCCGGGCTGTTACTGATAAATTCCAGATAGAAATACCCCATATCACTTTGCCCGACCCGGGACTCGAACCCAGGACTTCATGGTCAGCAGTAGAGCTTACGATTACTAGACCAATGAGGCAGATTTGTTATTATGTAGTTTAACACTCGATTTGGTAGATAGATCAGCAAAATGCTGTGATTTGTGTGATGTATGAGAACAGCAGTTAGATGATCTGGGATTAGGTTAGATTAAGTACTGACTTATTTATTATGTAGATGGTAGATGTGTATATAGTCTTCTGGTACCTATTGAGCGGATGAAACATCTGCTTACACAGTAGTAATCATAACAGATTTAAGGCTTCGGCTCTTACTGGTTCCATAATCAAGACAGCCTTTATAAACTGACAAAGTCTCTTCTTCTTCTTCCTCATGTCGATGATTTCTGAGCCTTCAAACGCAGTACAGAAATTGTCCAGTACGGTATTGTCAGAAGCTTTGCATGGAGCTTAGATTCCAAGTATAAATGCCCGGCAAGAAGGACAAAGAAATAGCGTCAGTACGTGTTGGACCACGCACAATGAAGGGTTCCGTAGTTGAGATGAACAAATAATAGAAAGAATTATCCCCAGAAAAACATAACATTGTAGTTGAAAAACATGTTCTTCCATACGTCCCAACTGCAAATGTAAGTTTATACGTACACTATTGAGAGATTAACCATGTTATTTTAAAACCATAGACTTCCTATCGATTTTCCTGTAATATAATTATAGGTCATCATCATCATCATCTGCCTAGCCTTTTCCCAACTTCGTTGGGGTCGGCTTCCAGTCTAACCGGATGCAGCTGAATACCAATATAGTATAGGACTATATTCTTTATTTTTTTTTTAATTATAGGCTCAGCAGTTTCTGAGATACACATACATAGATGGGTGGTCAAATTTCGTCTATTTCCTTATAACACTTTAAAACTATTTATTTTTAATTTATAAAAAAACCATGTTAGACCCCCAGTAAGCCCTTTCATTTGATATGTCTCTGGTACAGTTTGCAAAACTTTTCTTTTTTATTTTCTTTTTGGCCTCCCGTAAGTGAAAAAAATCATTTATTTACATTAAACTTCCGTGTTTGCGTCACAGAAATTCATATGTGTACCAAATTTCAAATTAATCAGAGCAAATTGGCTATAACAGACGAACAGACACGGGTGATCCTATAAAGGTAACGTTTTTTCCTTTTGAGGTACGGAACCTTAAAAAGTCCTTATAATTAATTAAAATCAGCTACCACATTTCCCACTAAGCGAGATCCCTTAGCCGCCCAGTCATGTGCACTGATGCACGCAGTCAGATGGACAAGTGAAGATCTACCCACCTACATAGCGTCTCACCTTCCTCACTATAATGATTATTACTTTAAAACTACGTCATATAAACTAGCGGCGCCTTTTGATGTAAGCGATAGTCCAAACTGGATTTAGAAATTGTCGTGTGAATGTATTTGAATAGGAGTTGGTGTGGATTTTCTTGCATAATCGTTTTTTTGTTCTTCTTTGTCATTTTGAGTGTCTGCTGCTTTGCATATCCCTGAAAAGTAAATATTATTTTTAATCGTTGCTGTATAATTATCGTTTGGGATGGAGAAACTTCAATATCAAAATCGGTGTTACCTATTTGAAATGTGGCGTAGAGTTGGATGGATTTATATTTATTGTTTTAATGAATTTGACCTGCGGGGTAATTACCCACTATCAGTAGCAATGGGTGTTATTTTGACAGTTCAACAACATTCATTGCGTTTTTACGTTGTTGAGCAGACAATTTTTTCTAGCATAGAAAAAAAATCATGATGATGATTTCAATGGTAGCAATATACTTCAAAATCATTCAGATTATGATTCAAACTGTGTTTTGCAATTAGGGCGCTGGTTGAAAAACACAATATTTTCTTAAATAAAAAATTAGTCAATACTTATTTTTTATTTAATAGACACCTTAATAAAAACATGGTAACATTAAAATAAAATATATATAGTATGTACTACAAGTTTTAAATAAAACAAATAAAAAAGGGGGGAAGAGCTCATTGGGCATCAAAAAATTCGTCCGCATCGCTGTCAATGGGAAAAGTGCCCTAAAGGCTGGCAGCATTGCCACGTTGGATGGCAATGCTGATTCTTTGGGCTAAAAATAGGCCAGCCCTCTGGTCGCGTGAAGAGTCGACCAACCGCTTGGCGATGTCCTGAAATACTCGATGAGCACTCGGAACCTAGCGTTTCAACCCCAAACGGCTCAAACATAGAACTCCCAATAAGGTTCCTATCGTCGCGTGCCAAGCCATTGAGATCTAAATCAGGTGACAAGAGCTCGACGGATGATGTCATTAATGCTAGCATGTCGTGTCATCCGACCAGCGCTCATGCTGCAGGATAGGCCGTGGTGTCCTAGGCAGTCGACTCCTTCACCGCATTGACAGCGATGTGGAGCCCCGCAAGGAGCGCCCAGACGCAAACACGTAGCGAGCCGGAATGTGGACGGTAGCGCCTGAAGCCAGAGGCCAAATACTGAAATTAAAATTGAATTTAATAGGTATAATTAATGAAATAACTGATCAAAATTAAATGGTATTGTATACATATTTGTACGCCGTTAAGGTAAAAAATGACTGTGATCCTTTCTGCAATGTACTTAACATCTTGCATGCTTTGTGTGTGCATACTCATGTTTCGGACAATTAAATGATCTATCTTTTAAAAAATAATAAGGAATAAGGTAAGACCTACAATTTTCTACAAATGATTATCTGAATTTTCAAGCGCCGAATTAATTCCATCAGACAATTTAACGACGGCATTTATTACACGTACGACTGTTAATCATAATATCAAAAGAAGACCCTACATAATATCTATAAAATCCATAGCTCTGATGAATAACATAAATTCATTGAATTCTAATCACGATGCTAACACTTAACTGAGCTTGCTCTATCAAATGAACTTGCTGTAATAAAGAACATTAAACCAATGGGACGATCAAGACATCAGCTGACATTGCACATTCATTTATCACATGACTTGACATCACGCCTATATTCAGAGGTGTCAACATGTACATTATACCAATTATTTTTAAATCCCCTGTAATTTGGGGCAAGCCTATTACTATCAACCAGGCATACATACAGACTTCTGGCGGCTCCCCTGGTCAAGCAAGGTGTACTTGGATGTTACCATTAGGATTTTCTAAGTAATTCCTACGGAAGCATCCACGTACACTTTGGGGATTGAAACCAAGACCCCATACTCAGAAGTCGCACCATGGGGCGCTGGGACCATGGACCAACGGCAGACATCATAATAACAATATTATGATCAGCACAAAATACTTTGTAAGCGTCACACATGGTACAATCGTGCCCAAAAACGTTTTTCACACACTTTATTAATTTCACACGACGACGTTCGCGTCAGGAATGTACATCTATGTACGTGACGGGACATTTTAAAAGGAATATTACACGAGTAAGCGCGAAATGTATTTATTTATATCCGTGTTGAATACGAAATGTGGCTTCAATTAATGGCTTAGGTGCGATTAAACCTGTCCTATCCAGTTTGTTTAAGAGCACTTAATAATTATGTTCAGTGCTTCATACGCTGAATGTATATTCTCGTACCTAATTATTGTCGCTGTTTAGCCATAGAAAGATATTAATAACTGCAATGGGAGAAGTGCTATTAAACGTAGAAATATTAATACAAAATTTATAATGATTGAGTGCCTATTGAATAATTTCCTGGTAAAGTTTATTGGCATACTGAATTGCGTAGGCGTCATAATACTTACGAGGTTCAAAAGGACTGGTATAACTAATTTCTAAGTAAATATGAAGTAGGTAGTACATTGATACAGCATTCAGTAGGAGTCTTTAAAACATGATCTTTCATCTTACGAATAAAATGATATTAATGGCAATTATATCCTCGACTACAGAGAATATCATAATAATCTCACATCTCAGTCTATTTATATGAAGTCCCATATTTAGCTAACTTCTGCTTCTCCACGTAAACCAATTAGTTGACACAGAGATTCCTCGGTAGCAGGACTCCTTTGATCGTTATAAAATCAAAGCACACATCTAGCAAGGCCTATGACAGATTTATTGCATTTACTAAGAATTCCTTTCTCGTACAATGTTTTTTAAAGGAAATGATTAAAAATAATTAAGTCGTGACCATGTTTTAGATGCTTTATTTGGGCAATGTTTAGAAAGAAGACGGGATGTAGAGGACTAAGATATTTCTGGTGTTTTGAATCGATATTATCTACACGATCTGTTTCGAATTGAATTTTCAGGTTCGGAATTCCATAGCAATAATAATATTTCACATTTGTTGTAACATCTAAGTGTGCCAACGGTGTCGATACTAAAATAAAGATGACTAGTTTGTATGCTCGGGAATAAGTTCAGAGACAACAGGGAATATTATCGATTTATTCCTTGTTCGACCCACTGAGTTTTGTCCTATATAAAAAAACCCTGGGTCGTCCCAAACAATATGCTTCGTTCGTCCCAAAATATAATTTTAATTATTTTATTCTCGCTTCGTCCTATTTTTAACCGACTTCCAAAAAGGAGGAGGTTATATGTTCGGCTGTATGTTTGTTTGTTTTTTTAGTTTTTTTTTTTTTTTTTTTATGTATGTTCACCGATTACTCCGTCAATTGTGGACGGATTTTGAAAATTCTTTTTTTGTATGAAAGGGTATGCTTCCGAGGTGGTCCCATTGCCACCAAATCAGAATCTGATGAGGGGATCCCATGTAAATCGAGGGAAATCCTCAAATTTTATAGGCATACCAATAGCGATTTGAGTATTTTTTATAGTAACTCGTGCATTTGCACTCGAAAAGCACCATTTTGTGAAGTGGAACCGATGATGAAGACCACAGATGGTCACCGGAACTACTTAATAATAAGTATTTCACCGTTGTGATCCGATTAGGCCCTTTAATATGGTTGCTAAGCAATTTATTCTCGTCAAAATGCATATGGTGAAGTCGCCATCAGTTCTCCTGGTTCTTACCAGCAGAACTCCTCAACAATTAACGCCCCTGCATCGGGAAAAGCAATATTTTGTAAAAGGTGATGAGCATTTGACATTAGGCTACTGTAAATTAGATATATTACAAACCGACCCACAAAAAAGTGAAAAATAAAAAACTTTTTACAAAAAAAAAACAACCGACTTCCAAAAAAACACTACAAAGTGAAAAATAACTTTAATTTCGGAAGTCGGTGGCAAAAAACTAAAATACAGATCCAAAGACACCGACGTCCGACACACACCGCCACCGCGCGCGCTGCCATTTCAGCTTTATTTCATCCTTGTTACTATAATTTCTTTGTAGGTTAAAATATATTAATACGGAAAGGTTAAAAACATTTTTTTTTGTGATTTTGAACTACTTTACAATTATACTTTCGACGTTACATTCAAGTACCTAAATTGCACTCAAAATATTGTGATTTTAAATTAGGTTTTTACTCTGACTGAAAATCATTCATTCGTAGTCTTCAACTCAACTTTTAATGTTTTGTGATTGTAAAGTGCTTGCAACGTTGCAATTTACCATTACTTGCGAAGTTATTAATGAACGTCTTCGTTCTTGCATATACAACATAATGACACAATATTGATTCACTGACTGATGCATTATTACAGATTATTCCTAACGAACGGTTATCAGTAAAATATTATATCAGTAGATTGGAAACACACCAGATTTCTCATTAATAGTCACATAACCATAGTTTTTAGTTTCTTTTATAACCCTACATAACAGAGAAGAGGCCTAAACTTCATGTTTTTCTTTACGTTATTTAATTATTTATTTATCCCCCTTATATCTATTATTACAGGTTTCATTACTTAAAATTACTTACAATTTAAAATTGAGTATTACGAATTTTATTAACCTTTTCGTAATCTAGTGCAACGGTGCCCTCTAGCGGGAGAAATTGGCAGTAAGGTTCCCTGTTTTCCAAATCAATACTGAATAAATTATTCTCAGCTTCAAACAATGTCAATTGTCCACGCGACGCATACCAATAAGACTCATCGTAGGACAGTTCCCCATCATTTAGCAAGTGCGGTCATTGTACCCGATGCTCATTGCCGTTTGATTGAGACAATGCATCGGTCCGTTACGGTCTATGATGGAAACCATGATTTTATTGCTCCAGTACCATCAACCATAACAAGAATAGCCTCCAATTCAAACCATGAACGAACTCCAATGATTACCCAAAGTTCATTAACACTTTCGCAATTGTTTTTACGCTTCTTTAATTGTGACCAATGGCTAAACCTGTTTCCAGTTGTGTTGCTTCAGAATGTCGGAGAAGCACAAATATAAAGACAGGAAAGGCCGAAACTAAACTCGGTGAATTTAAAATTGATTCAGAAAAGATGACAAACGCAGAAGTGTCAAGATCCTTGCGATTTAACACAATGCCATTGGGTGGACCTTTAAAATACCGCATGAATACTTTTTAATGCGCCAACGATACGACCAACGTATATTGTGTAGGACATTTGACAATAGACGAATATTTTTTTCGTGAGACTTAGCTCTTGAGAGGTTCATTCTTTTTTGTGTATTTCACATAAACTACATTTATATGAAGTCGTATCTGTGCGAGGACAAAGGCTAGCTGTCGCGGTCCGATATATAGTTGACAGCTGCAGAATTTCTGAGCGAGCGTTCGTAACCTACCGTGAAACTTGCTCGCTATCCAACAAAGCGTCCGTTAGAAATGTTAACAATTCGATTTTCATTTAAATCGTCGTATCTTGACGATGCATGTTGACGCCACACCTACCGTTAAAATGAAAGGGAAGCGCCGTCGATCAAAGTGCATTTTGACGTTCTATTTCAATGGTAATGTTTTCTGCAGCCTCAAGAGGTTTTTAATAGTCTCCTGCGATTTATGCGGTCACGCTTGATCGATCACACCTTCAAGTTCAATACGTTTTGCGGACATGGTATCATTTATGATTATCTCAATTGTCGAAGTCCTTGAAATTGATTCGCGAACGATACCTTGTCTGCGGCCTTGCCGATTTCACGATGCGCTAGCCTTGTTTGCTTGATTATTTTCTATTATGTTTGACCATTCTTGACCCACAGCAGGCACGAGCTTTAAAAAAATCACGCCTGGAATATATTCTATCATTGTGTTATATAAAAACTCTTCTCACAGATTTTTCTGTAAAGTTTACCCGAATATATTGTTACCAATAATGTTATTTGAAAAAGAAATATAAATATATATCATTTTTTTCAATTATATAAATACAATTTACAAATATTATTTTCTATTTCTATTATAGTCATTACGAGTCGTCAGAAGCCCGATAGTCTGACAACCTATCTTACCAAGCCTATTGTATTACCCAGATAATGGGTTGGGGAGGTCAGATAGGCTGTCGCTCGATGTAAAATAGTGGTATTCAGCTGCATCCGGTTAGACTGGAAGCCGACCCCAACATAGTTGGGAAAAGGCTACGCAGATTGATTGATATAAATTTTTTCAAATAACTTTATTTATTTAAAATTCTATTCAGATGAGTTTAGCCCATAAATACATACGATACGGTCGGCAACATCATTTTATAAACGAAGTTATTATAAAATATCTGTCTACTGTGGAGTCTCGTGAATATTTTCTTAGGATCACGTTTTATTATTATGATACTATTGTGCAACCATCTGTGATCTATCTGTCAATGTCGGGGACCTTACGAGACATTCCAATTTATTTAACAAAAAATATCCTTGATAAGTCAGTACAGTAAGACAACTTCAATGTTTATTTAAAATGGATTTTGAAGTCTATCTTTGAATGAAACAGAGTCATTATGAGAACAATGAACCACTTGGTATAATTTAGATAGGCCCAAAAAAATGTATCCCCTAATAATAATATTTATTTATTTATCAGGAACAATTATTTTGGGTTTGATACATTACATACATCATAATTAATAATATTAATATAAATTCTAAAAGTATACATGCAGCAATAATAAAAATAAAAACATAAAAAAGTAAAAAAGCATGCTTACAAAAACAATAATATTATGCAGCATTTTTTTTTTTTTTTAATAGAAAATTGGAATTATAATTAAATTACAGTTCGTCCATTGAGTATAAGTTTTGGCTAACAGTAATGCTTTGAGCTTAGCCTTAAAAGTGCCAGTGTATAAATAACAACATTTGCAAATCCGCTGGCAGTCTATTAAATATTTGTACAGCTTGGTAATGAGGGCTATGCTTGACTATGTTAAAATTAGGTACAACTTTATTTTTAAATTCCTTTCTACGAGTATTTTCCCTGGCTAATCTTTCTTAAATAATAATAATCCTCTATACCATAATAGTTATCCAATCAATACATACTTCTCTATGTTTGAAGTCCAATATTCACTTCCCATCATTCATTTGTTTCAACAACTTCGTTTAAGCAAGACTGATTTTATCGTCAAGTCGGAAAATTGCATTGATCAAGACAAAGGTGTTCGATAGCGACATTGTCTTCTGTCTTCAAATACTCCTAATGCCACCATGAATACTAATTCCATAACTACATAAACACTATCTCTGTGTGTTGAAATCTAACCAGTTATTGAACTGTACGTGCTTCTAACCAATGCCAAGGTTTCCGTGGCAATGTAACCTTTGTGATTTATGATTGTTGTTTAGGATTCTGCTCATCTGTTTGCAAACATACAGGATCTTAGCAGATTGGTTAGATGATGCTAGACAACAGAGTTGACATGTGAACAAAATTAAGTGTGGTTGTGTTGATCCCCAATTTTGGACATAATGAGTGCTTTTATAATTTACTAGCTACACCCCGCGGTTTCAGCCGCGTAAGTCTCGATCCCGAGGGAATATCGGGATAAAAAGTATAGCCTATGTCTTAATCCAGGGTATCAGCTACCTCAATAGAAAATTTTATCAAAATTGGCCCCGCCGTTTGAGCGTGAAGAAGTAACAAACATACACACACACTCACAAACTTTCGTCTTTATAATATTAGTGTGATGAAGTGTCATAACGTGACGAGATGATCGTGGACGTCTACGTCCAAGTCCATAAAATGTATGGAAATAGCACGTATTTCCATACGTTGTAATGTTATCGTGTATGGAAATTTAAAACCGTCTTCATTATACAGGGTGTTAAAGAAATTGCGTGCCATAGCTTAGGGATAGGTTCAGTGTCGATAAAGGAACCCAGGAAAAATAAAAAATAAATCCTAAAAGTAAAATAATAATAAAAACATTTAAAAAAATGATTGCAAGTTCAACCTATTTTAGTACCTACTAACTTAAAATAGCAATCGTTTAGAATTAAAATTATTTTATTTGTTTAATTGGTTTAATTACTTACCTACTATCGAAGGCGTTGGTAAATAGGCAGTACTAAATTAGGTTGATCTTGCAATATTTTTTTTATTTTTTTATCATTTTTAATTTTTCCTGGGTTCCTTTATCGATACTGAACCCCCCCCCCCCCCTACCCCTAAGCTATGGCACGCAATTACTTTAACATCCTGTATATATTTCCATACATTTTACTTTCCTGTGATATCGTGATGCCATGACGTGGACGACCCACGAGAATATTGCCACGTTAGAAATCATAAAAGCTCACAATGATCTAGTTTAACTTATGTGCACCACACATAGAGCAATCATTAATTGCTTCATAATTGAATTTGCATTTAATGAATAAAACACACGCACTTTCTTCATCAATAAAACGTTTACTCTGTACAATAACATGGAAATAATCTAAGCCCTTTCTACCGTATTGAATATTCAATTTTACTCACAGTCTACTTACTGTGTAATTGAGAGGAAACTTATTAGGTAGTTGTATAATCACAGATTAGTATGCGATCGGCTCTTCTGCGACACAGATAAGCTGTTGGAGCTCCGATAACGATCAGTATTCGAGTTACAAAGGCAATTGTCCGGGATTTTTTATCCAAGGACCATTGTATATGAAAATATTCGATTGCGTTTTGAATGCAATTTCTATGTTGTCCTGACAGTAATAGATACTACGTCGCATTTCGTCCCCACAAAAGATAAATTGCGCATTGATACTCGATATACCTGATGTTTTTCTGCCATGTTATTCCTTTGTGATGAGTTGTGAACACAATGGACATTTGTGATTAGCTGTCGAATTCAGAAAAATATATCGAGTCTATAATTAGGTGCTATAGGAATCACTGTGTCGTTTGTGGAATATTATCGTTTTATGATATCGACGAATGAATTGTCTAAATTGCATTGGAATGTGAAAACAAAATCATGTAACCAGGAACTGACTGACTGCCTCTTTGGTCTAGTGGTCACAGGCGTTACCGCTGAGCATGAGGCCCTGGGTTTGATTCCCGGATTGGGAAAAGTGTTATTTTGTTTTTCCTTAAGGCATTTCTCAGTAGCAGCCCGGAGTCTGAACTTTTTCCCAGTTAGATAGCAAAAGGCTCGCGCCCTATTTTAAGGGACTTACAACATAACTGGCGAAATGTGGTTGTACTATTATAGGTACACCTCTGCCTAACCCTTCGGGGATTACAGGCGTGATGTTATGTTTTATGTTCGTAACTAGTAACTCAATATTATTAAGTTCGTGAAATTGTTTTAGAGAACTTATCATACCACGAGCCAACCTCGCAATAAACTGTTTAATAAATAATCCAGTATTGATACAAACAAAATATAACGTCAACTGAAAGGAACTCCACACGCATAAACCACTTCCTATGGTTTGTGTCGTGAGAGAGGATACAGCTATGACAGATTATAGAAGATGGTAGGAATGAAATGGATGAATTTCACGACAAAGGCGAACCCTGTTCCACGCTAGAAATAGCAAAATTAGACAGATTAAGACGTTACAGGACAATAAGTGAGCTAAAAATAAAACGTCTGCCATGCAATAACAAAATTTCATGCCATTTTGTGCTCATCAACGAAAATAAATATTATATTAAAGTAAGACTTTTACGTTTCTGTCTATACAACCAAAACAGAACAGGCCAAAAATAAGGAAGACACAAAAGCAAAATGAAATGTGAACACAACATTCTTGGAATCTACATCGCAGTGGGCAATCACTTCAAGTAAAGCTCAACGGGGCTCAAAAGGACGACAATACACAAACAGTAGCCCCAGTAGCCCCTTATTATTTTATTCTACGGAAACCGGACAACAGCTACCAAAACTTATTGTTATATTCATGTTTTTACTCCACCATTTGTTTTCTCCCAAAAACATAATAGGGTTACGAAACCTAAGGATCTATTGTTCCCATCTGTTACTTACCTTCAATTATAAAAGACGGTAGCAAAATATTGTTTATTTTACAGTTGGAAGGGCTTTTAACTGTGACATATGGACTCTTTCTGTTTGAGTGCATTCAAATTTATGGGCCCATGACCACTGAAGAATTGGGTTATTGTTTAAATTTAGAAAGTGTGTTCTGAAGAATTGTTTCTGTTCTAGCCACACACCGTCGCTAAATTATGTTAAGTTGGTTTTATTTACAGCTTTTTAGAATTAGGATGATGACGGTTCAATGCTTCTTGTGAAGTCGTTTGAAGCTTCATGTGATGGTTTTGGTATATTTAATTATTTATGCACGTAATAATCATTTTTGAAGGTTTCTATCCAATACTATTCTGTGCACCAGCCTCACCTGCTTTGTAAGGACTATCGACATGGTTAGATTGATTAAGTAGTCATGATTGATTAGATTTCCTTGCACGCTGAGTAAGGTAGAGAGTTAGTAGGGAAACGACAGAGAAAGTAGACAAAATAATTACTTCTAAGTATTTTGCTTTGATTTCCAGATTAGACACTAAATATGTCATCAATTTTAATGTGCTCGCAGGGTAAATGATTTATGTGTAAAATAATACAATTCTCCAATAGCTTTATGCCTTCAAAGAATCATGTAACTAGAGGTATTCTAATACATAATTGTTATTGCATTTGACTCGTCTTGGCAATGCTCCTGTTCAATGCTTCCATTTTGTATTTGGTGAGTAAATTAGTTCTTTTTTATTCGTTTCACCATCATCACCACTTCAGCCGAAAGACGTCTACTGCTGGACATGGGTCTCCTCCAAGCATCGCCACGACCGGTTCTGTGCTTTCCGCATGCAGCGAATTCCTGCGGTCTTCACAAGGTAATCGGTCCATCATATGGGTGGCCTTCCAACGCTACGTCTTTCGGTGCGCGTTTGCTTCTCCAGAACCTATCGGCCCCATCGACCATCTGTTCTGCAAGCAATAGTATGTCCAGCCCACTACCACTAAAGTTTTGCAATTTTTCGGGCTATGTTGGTAGGTTTTCCTGCGGAACTCTTCATTTCTGATTTGATCACGTAGGGAAACTCCAAGCATAGCCCTCTCCATTGACCTTTGGGTGACTTTCAGCCTTCTAATGAAGCCCATTGTGAGTTGGTCACTCACAATGGGCTTCAGTGCCATAAGCCATCACTGGCAACACGTACTGGTCAAAGACTTTCGTCTTGAGACACTGCGGTGTTTGTTTCATTGCAAACTCTACATTCGTACACAAACTCACGCCTTCTTCCCATGGGGGTAAGCAGAAACTATAGATCGCCATCTGCTACGCTCCTTACATACTCGTACTCCTTTCGTTTTGTTAACGTTCATACATCTAGTGATACACGTTTTGTTTGTTTTCAAATTCAAACATTAATTTTAATTTCAGAATAAACTAAGGAAGCTTAGGCATAAGCATAATCAGCCTATAATGTTCCCACTGCTGGGACACAGGCCTCCTCTCAGTGAAAGGGAGTGGATCGTAATCGACCACGCGGGCCCAGTGCGGGTTCGTAGATGTCACATGACTTCAAATTTTTAGTTCTAAACCGGCACGGTTTTCTCACGATGTTTTCCTTTACCGTTTTGAGAGCAGTGGTGATGAAATAATTTACACAAAGTAAAGCACCCGGCTGGGTTCGAAAATACGACGTACAACTCGTAAGTCGCGGCCATTACCACTGAGCCACCACTGCTCTCAAAGGAAGGAAGAATCTGACATTATTCGAGAGAAAAAGATATATAATAATATCTCAATCAGAATTTGATTTCAAAATCAAAACTGTTTCGTTTTTCTATCAATAAGTATCTTTTTAACGAATTGTTCTCCCTAGAAAGCCTTAGCCAATATACTAAAATAACAAATGAAGACATTTCAGATCATCTACATACGAGTACCTAGACATATCTGTTCGCTAGTTCCTATGAAGTGAGCGCAATCGAAACTGGATACATAATAATGTCTCCAATTTCTACGTGCAGGTGTTAGTGCTAGTGTTACTGAGAAAGTAAAAAAGTGCCTAATTAGCAAAAGTCATTATAACTATGAGGTTCTTATAATATCTTTAAAAGTACTAAACACTACGCTATAATTGAAACATTATATTGAGCTTAGTAATGTTTTCTTTCAAGAAATTGTGTTGTAGTTTGAAGCCTGATCAAAAAAAATTTTTAGTAGTTTCTGTTTCATACCAAACAAAAAAATTTAAAATATTTTTTTTTGCACATCAGTTTTAGAGAAAGACTTGTAATGACAATAATTCATCGAAATGACGAGATCTTTCGACAAGTATTTAAAAAAAATGAAATTTGTAAAAAAAAAACGATTGTCCCTCATAAAGCAGTTTCGATCCACTGTGCTGTGGAGCCCGCTTTTCAAACAATATACATTTTATGTTGACCGAACAATCATCACATCTAGGTTGTGTAAGGTATAAGTATAGGTACCTATTAATGCAAGCAACTATAGTAAGCGATTATGATGATTTTAAAATCGTGACGACAGAATGATTTGAATAAAGCCTAGAGGATTAAACGATTTAAATAATACATAATTAACTAGTGAAAAGTTCCCACTATATTGCTTATGAATATCATTATAAAATACAGCTTACATTGTATTTAACCCGATCAAAATTATTCACAAACCAAGTACAACAACACAAATAAATATTTACATTCGCATAATGACTTAAGGGTTGGTTTTACAACCAACAGTAACAATTACAACTCATCAACAACAGAACATTGTAAACAATACAATAATATCACCAATAAAAATAAATAGCATTACACTAAGTTTTTGTTAAAGAACCAACAAACCGGTCCAAATAACGGTGTAAAAACCAGTATTAAAAACCGGCCAAGTGCGTGTCGGACCACGCACAGTGAAGGGTTCTCGTAGTTCAGATGAATTTATCCCGAAAACTAACTTATCATTGTGGTTGAAAAACATGTTCTCCCACGAAATTAAAAGGAAAACTATCACAGCTAAGTAGGCTTTACAAGTCACCGAGTAATAGACCCCAAGACACGACCAACTTACATTTGCAGTTGAAAAATATTACTCGGTGACTTGTAAAGCCTACTTAGCTGTGATAGTTTTCCTTTTAATTTCGTTAAATGTACTACTGTCATGAATTTTTTCACATATCCAAAACCAACCATTTAGCGGGCAGGAGGAACACACTTGACTCTAACAAAAATATTACAGCTTTCTAGTACTAAGAGTCTCTGAGCTAAGCCAGACAGACAGACGGACATGACGAAACTATAAGGGTTCCTCGCTGACTACGGAACCCAAAAAAGGGCCGTAAAAGGCTTATTATTTAATTGCCAAATTAGATATAAAAAAATAAATCTCATTAAACTTTGGAAGCTAGTTAAATAATTGTTTAGTGAAATTAGAAGGTACACATAATCTTTATTGGACACATTAGAATCGACAGGCTTTCAATGTGAAAGTTTAAAATCGAATAAAGCAATTATATGGATGGGTTCAATTAAATTGAATGAAGTGCCACATGGAATTGTGACTGAACATTGAACGGCTTTTATTGCTGTGAGAAACAATAATTTTGATACTTAATAAAATTGACGATTTATATAGCATTGATGATAATAGCACTTAGTTAATGAATGCTGTGGATATGTTCAGAGAAGTGATGTACACACGCATGTGGTTTACTTAATGTTAATGAATAAATATAGGTTTGGTTGTTTGTTTTAATATTTTAAGTGATGCTAATTAATTTATTTATTAAGTTCGGACAACAATATGGTCCAATTTGTTAGTAAAATACCTTATCCTAGTGATATATACCTTATATACACTAAACCAAACAAAATAAAAATAGCTGATGACTGCGGCAGGATGTTCAGAGAACGATAAAGCAAGGAATATGCTACCTGACCATTCTCCCCACATAGTGCCTCAGAAATAAAGGGCTCTCCACCACACGCCCCGGGCGTCGGGAGTCGGGGCCGATTCCTGGCCACCGTAGGCGCGGGCTTGCGGACGGTGAGCGATGGGTGTGTTTTCCCACCCAACAAAATAAATTAAAAAAAGGGCTTTCCACCACTGTTTTCAGGATGCAAGCTAAGCTTTCGATTTTTTATTTAATACCGTTGCCGAAGATTACGGTAAACAAAAACTAATAAGACTATTTATTTTGATGGTAATTCTATTTTTGTATTTATTTACTTAACAAGTACTCACATACACCAACAGCGTATATACAATATTAGCTTTAAACAGTATTTGTATTTAGGTCTTACTTGCATTTAGGGCAGATTACAAGATAAGGTTGAGCGTCGCGTCGTAGATTCCTATGCACAAGACATAAATCTACTAAAAACATATTCCCAGAATAGGGAATATGCATTTTTTTTTTCAGTAAATCAATAATAGACAGTAATATAAACCTAAGGAAAGTATTAAAAGTTAAATTGAACTACTGATTGATGCTCAAAAAAATTATGAAACTCCAAAAAATTTCTACTACAGTTCAAACGTCCGTTTCTGTTGCGGTCATGATGTGACGTCATTGTTCACGAAACTGCTTTGTTTACATCTGTTTTTTAACCCCAAATCTTATATATTAAATTATTGTTTATTCTTTATTCAAGTAGAAATAGCACTTACATATTAACCTTAGTGAGATTTCAATCATTTATTAAAGAATAGATTTTATGCACATGTTTTGTTTCGTCACTTCCGGCATTTTGGAAGAGGACGCGTTTTGAGTTTGCGTTCCGTCCCACCAAAAAAACGCAACATAAATTAATTAATTGTAAAATAAGTAAAGCACTAAAAAATGTAAAAAAATATTGGAATTTGTTCAAAATCTCTAATAATCAAAACATGTACCTAAGCACTAATTTAAAGCGTTTTTAAATACACATATGTACAGAAAAAAACTTCAAACTTTTTACCACCCCACCACAAGCAACGATTTCTCAACATCATTAAATTCATTACGTTAGTTCTAAACATTACAACTTGTTTGTTTTTATTCGCTAAAATTACATGCTTGGACAACGTTTAGACCATGATTGTGCAATTCCACTTATGATTATGACTCATAATAGTACACTTTGTATCGATAAACATACAAATAAGGCATCGTTCAGGTTTACATCTACAATTAGGCACTAAAGCAATGATGTGAAGATTGTATGGATTAAAAAAGTTGCAGGTACTTATGTATGGAGGTATGTTTGCATTAAAAGTAACGGCAGTTTTTTGTTGCGGACGTTATTGGTTTTCGTTTTAAATATACAGCATTATGTTATAGTTTTTGCTGCTATTTACGACCAAAAAATTCAGGCATACCTACTTAAAATATTTGCATGTAAAATAAAAAATCGGCCAAGTGCGTGTCGGACCACGCACAATGAAGGGTTCCGTAGTTCAGATGAATTTATCCCAAGAACAAAGTTAACATTGTAGTTGTAAAACATGTGCTCTGACAAACATTCCAACTGCAAAAACACAATATTGGGAGATTTACCATGTTATTTGAGAGTTTATTTGTTAATGGAGATTGACCATAGACTTGTTATAGGTTTTCCTGTATTCTCTAAGTAAATAACTGTTTTCTGTATTTTTTTTCAAAATTTTTGCCTCAGAAGTTTCGGAGATAATGGGAGGGAATGGTAAATTTTCATCTATTTTGTTAAGTAACTTTAATACTAAAAATTTTTGATTAAAAAAAATATAAACTTGAACTCTCACCGTTCATTTGACATGGCACACGGTACAGTGTGCCAATTTTTTTTTTAATTTTCTCATTTGTCTCCAAAAAATCATTTATTTACATAACACGTCCGTGTCCATATTCAAAATTCATTTATTTACGTAATCGGTATATTACAGACAGACAGACACACGAGTGATCGTATAAGGGTTCGGGGGGGTTAGGGGTTAGGGGGCTTAAAAAGTGTATATAGAACTACATAGTACATACATCTCCTTAACTCGTATTTAAATCTAAAGTGATATTTAAGTAGGTACAGTAAGCCGCATGTCAGTGGTAACACCTTGACCTTGAGTTGGCCTAACATAGTACGGAGTTTCAATAGAACAAGAGGCCAGCTACATTTTTTTATAAGCTTATATTTAGTTTCACCTGGTGTCTGTCTATAACGAAATCTTGCAAGTTAAATTTGACCCACTTCCCGGTTTTCGATTGAGCTGAAATTTTGCAAAAATATGTTAATCGGATGACAATGCAATATTATTATGACATGGAGCTGATCTGATAATGGAGCCGGAATGTGCCCACGGGAGCTCTGTAATAAAACGACGCAACCCCATCGAGTTTAGGCTCGTTTGATTCATCTTGAGTCCTAGATAAGACAGGGAATGATGATGGAGCCTGAAGCATTCATCAACTAAACAAGATCGCCCTGTTGTGTTTCGGCCATTTAGATTTATCTCGACAAGTACTTTACAAGTGATGGTGATAGACCAGATATTTAACACAAATTATAATGCTAAAAAGTACAAAATAAAATTTACGTTAACAAGAACCAATATTTTCTTAAAAGCTGGCGTGACCGTCCTTTTTACATTTAAAGGTAAAGACGCTACGCTTTTAAGAAAGTATTAAAGTTCTTGTTTTATCATCATTATTTCAGCCGAAAGACGTCAACTGCTGGACATAGGCCTCCCCCAAAGAGGCCATAATCGCCACGCTTGTCAGGCGGGTTGGCTATCGCAGTATGGTGTTAAAATGCATAGTAAACGCTGCTGCCCATTCTCCAGTAAGTTCTTGGTTACGTAAGTTTTATATAGTAGGTACTTTTTATTAGTTCATTAAAAGCTTGTTTTAAAAAGATTTTTTTCTTAGTTTACCACTGACGTGCGGCCTTCCGTACATCTGGTCGGCATAAGGAATTCTAATAAAAAATAAACTTAACCATTTTCTTAGTTCCTTTTTTTAAATCATTTGTAGGCTTCCTTAATAGCTAGCTTGTGATCAACTTGATCTTTGGAATTGAGGGAATTTATATAATAAAAAACGTAGGCTATTTTTTATCGTCCTGGCAAGCAGTCCCTAGAGTTCTGTGATGAAATATTATTTCTTTTTGTTACTCAATCATGTCGTTTGAGATCAATCATGTTAAAATTGCGAATCCACATGAGACATCCCTTGGGTAGCTGCTTTTGTATTAGGTTCCTAGTAACTAGAAGTTTTTTTTTGAAAAATACTCTGTCAGCTGGAGATATGACAGCTGATGAATAGTCTTATCAACTGTTTGATAGTTTGTTATTTATTAAGAGTTTGCGCTACAGGAGTACCCACTGCATATAATGGGCACGTCCCTACTTTTAAAAACCTTACAATAAGCTTTATTTAGGTATTTACGGTTGCGTACCTCAAAAGGTAAAAACGGAACCCATATAGGATCACTCGTGTGTCTGTCTGTCTGTCACAGCTAATTTTCTCCGAATCTACTGGACTGGACATTTAGTACACTTTTAAATTAGTTTGACCCAAACACGGACATTTAACGTAAATAAATGAATTTTGAATATGGGGTCACAATTGGGGGACAAATGAGAAAATGTAAAAAACAGTTCTGCAAACTGTTACCGCGTGACATATCAAATGAATTGTTTGGGTCTCAAGTAATTAGTAACTGGTATGTAATGATTTCAGATAATCACTTCTAAAGTTATTTAAGAAAATAGATAAAAATTTACCAAAATTTCGGCTCAGTAGTTTCGGAGATACTCCCCCCCCCTTTTGCTCCGAAACTACTGAGCCGAAATTTAGAAAAAAATACAGAAAATATTTCTTTACAAATAGATTACAGGAAAACCTAAAATAAGTCTATGGTCTTAAAATAACATGGTAAATCTCTCAACTACTACAACTACTACTATTGTGCGTACAAACTTACATTTGCAGTTAGAATGTATGAGGGAACATGTTTTTCAATTACAATGTTATGTTTGTTCTTGGGATAGATTCATCCCAACTACGAAACCCTTCATTGTGCGTGGTCCAACATGCACTTTGCTGGTTTTTAGATAATATGTAGGTAGGGACTTATTTCAATATCAAAAACATTAAAACCCAAGGGATAAGAGTCACACAGAACTCCCAACCTAACATCAAAGTTTAAAGGCAGCTCCTCAAAATCCTTTTGCGAAGCTATGCGTAAGTGAATTCTTGAATTTGAACCATGTCCACGGATGACTAACCCAAGTATGAGAGGGTAACAGCTCACCATTGATTTTTCAAGCCTCACGTGGCAAAGGGTGAGAAAAGGAAATCCAATAACGTATAGTCACCCCTGAATTTGGACAAATCGAATTCCAATTAACGTGAAAACAGTTTTGGTAAGTTGGTTTACGCAGAAAAGTTAGGGTTAGGATGTTTTCCGATTAGATGAGCAACACCAGAAAAGGTTTAAAAGGGTTGAGTCACTTGCCGTGCATGTTACAGATGGGCTCACGGTTCCTGTGCCAGCATAGAGGATAATGATGACGAGATTTGTGACGAACCCTTTATATTTGCTGCTTTTTAGGGTTCCGTACCCAAAGGGTAAAACGGGAACGCTATTACTAAGGCTCCGCCGTCTGTCTGTCTGTCTGTCCGTCTGTCACCAGGCTGTATCTCCTGAACCGTGATAGTTAGACAGTTGAAAATTTCACAGAGGATGTATTTCTGTTGCCGCTATAACAACAAATGGCAACAGGTCAACGCTTGAAATATTCACAGAATATTTAGTTATATATTCACTTTGAAAATAAATAATTAAATTAAAATAAAACAAATATTTAAGCGGGGCAAAAATTGCAAAAATAAACTTTTTTTGCAATTTTTATAGATTGTACGGAACCCTTCGTGCGCGAGCCCAACTTTTTTTTGCTCAGTTTTAGATTTACATAAGAGTGTATGCATATTATGCGCCTATGACCGTTTTGCCTTGGACACGGGGCAAAACAAGCAATTTCTCTTTTGATTTAAAGTTCATATAATCTAGACTGAGATAATTATTTTACGTTAATTTAAAAGAACATTAATAAGACTAATAAATGGCTTTTATTTTTTTTCAGTATCTTGTTTTTCTAACGTTATTCAAGATTTGTCTGGGGGTATTGGGGCTTCCCCTACTAGATATGATTTGTGATTGTAATTCAATGGCCTAAAATATGAATTTCTGATGGTCAGTAAAATTCTATAAATTCTGACCAGAAACCAGTTCATAGTTTGGGTAATTCTACATAATTTACAAACTTAACTTAATTCCATGTTGAGTTTTGATCCTTTGATGCACCGCATTGCAGCGATGCAAAAAGCTAACAAAAACAAAGCAGCAATAAATAATTTGATAATTTTTCATAACTTATCATTGGAATCCATTGATTCGTATTCAATCGTTTTCATTGTTTTGGGTCAACACAAATTATATACTGACAGACATTCGGACACATAATTGATACCTCTACTAATGTATGCATTTATTCCTCGAATTCTTTGAAACAAAAAGTTAGACTGACTCATAACTTAGGACCTATCCAACGAAACCCATTTCGTTCATGACATCAGTATATTAATTGATTCTTAGTAAGTCTGAAGTCTATAATTTATTTTAAAATACCATTTAGAAGTAAGACAGCAACCTATTAAAATTTCGTTAAGCGTTATGTTTGTTTAACTACTCAAAGACTATAATTATCGACTCTGGTGGTTTCGTCTCTGATGTTGTTAGTGATGAGAGTTGTAATATATTTTTGAATCGAATAATCTACTAGAAAATAAAATCGATAGTCGAATTCAGTCAGTGAACTTGGCGCGAAGATAAAACATTAATCGAAGGTAGTCACGCGAATATCGTTAGCATGCTATTGCAATTGGAATATGAAAAACATTGGAATCGCTAACTTTACCTAAGGATTGATGGTTGCATTTGTTATTTATTTTATTTGACAACATTTATGTAAAACTATGAATTTTATTTCAATTTTAACTTCAAAGTCTATTGACGTGAACTTAAAGTTAACATGAAAGCTTGTGAACTTACGACAACCTTTTCAAAAAGTAAATCTTTAATCGACTTCCAAAACTAACTTAGGTACAGCCAGCACCACGTACCTATACATGTAAAAAATCGTATAAAAAAAGAAAAAACTATAACGTTATAAAAAAATCGAGTTTGTAACACTACTTTGTTCTTTTGAGTTCTCTTTATACAATAATTAGATTCGAATGGATTAATATAACGGAAATGTTAATTCTTGAACGATTCTGAATAGACAGTGATTGCATACTTGCCGCTTAGACTGGGAGGCTGATTGAATGCAATAGTATTTAGACTAAATAACCAATTAGTATCGGTTTGGTCATTACCCGTAACTAGTGATTTCAAGTCAGGCACTTTAGCTTTTGGATAAAATAAGTACCTTCTTTTTTTGTAGTAGAAATGTTAGGACACAAATCATTTGGACGAGTCATCATCAATTCATCGTTAGCTAATCATTAATCTTTTCAAAGCGTGGAAAAATAGTTTTAAAGGAACTTCGAAAATAATTTTCTTTAAAAAACACTTCTTTGGTTTCATCCAAAGTTAACAAATGATAAATGTTTTCATTTCTGTAAGTAGGTCGGAACAAACAATTTTAGCCATCAGTCATAATTATTTAAAAAACTAGATTAGGTCGGCGTTTCCTATCTGACTACTCTGAAAAAAAAAGGCCGAAACAAACTCAGAGGTCACAATCTCTTTTAAAATCCAGACATAATCTTGGTCAGATCGCGTGAAGACCATGTTGATTGTTTTCTGAAATGGTCTTTTGAGTAAAGAACCACACAGACTGAGTAGTCCTATCCAGTCAGTGCACGCATTTGTCAGTAATCGTGCAGTTCAACTCTCAGAACTTAAGGAGCTCAACGATTCGAACAAAAGTAACACTTAAAAACTGTACTAACTTCGAACTCTTAATAACTGCGTTATTTATCTCAATGTGTAGCCCTATGCTTGTGGGTGTTTTAATTAAATAAATTGCTTTATCTGCCGAGAGACAATAGCGTCGGTTATGGGGGAAATGTTATTAACACCGTCCTATCTACGTCATTCGTACGGTTATACGGGTGACCACTCATTTACTTAACAAATAGGATTGATTTGCTTGATCCTAATCTTATTTCGCTCTATATTAGATTAGTTTTGTAAGTGGCGTGTTTGTTTATTAGTGGGCTTATGGGAAAACAAAAGAGCAATGTAAAATAGTTGAGTTTTCGGGACTTATCCTACTGCGAAAATAAGTTACTGTCTAGAACTTGTTTTTTTTTCATGGAATAACAAAGTAACATAATAATAATGTTATGTATACTTACGTACCTAATAATTACAATACAAAAGTTCAATATGAAACCAGCAACTCCTTCCACACGAGAGCTTTGACGTGTTCGAAGAATTCCTCCGCATTTCCAAAATACATCCCTCTGAATTTATGTGTACAACCTTCGACTTTAACATGGTGTAGTTTTGTAGACTTATTAACGATGTGAAACTTTTCATCAAAGATATAATTATGTCTTGTGAACTCGTCGAAAAAAATTGTTGTCAGCAAAATTCACACTGGGATAACACAATGATAGCACAATGACGAGACGCGAGTGTAAGACGTAGCTATCACGCACACCAGCCTATCGAAGTTGGCGTGATTGTTTTAGTTCTTTTGCAGCGTGTCACTCTATCAAGACATATAAATAATTAATCAGAGCTTTTCATATTTGTTACTCTATCACGCATTAGTAACGAAACCATTAGTGAATGTTCACTAGCTGATGCTCAGTTGTTCAGACAATATTACACTTTGTGGGTATGAACCTACAAAATGTAATTCAAATGACTGAAAACCTTATAAGTGGTCATCATGAACAACTTTTACCGTGTGACCATACCTGAAAATTGTTCAAAATGATAAGTAGAAAATTAAGAGGCTTTCATTAATTTCAATTACCTACACCTTGTTCAACATAAGTACAAGTAAGTTGTCCTTTTTAATGTAATTTTTAACCGATTTCCAAAAAGGAGAAGGTTATATGTTCGGCTGTGCAAGTTTTTTTTTTCTCCGATTACTGCGGCTTTGTGGACGGATTTTGAAAATTCTTTTTTTTTATGGAAGGTTATGCTCCCGGGGTAGAGAATACAATCCCGGGATCCCGAATCTCGAGATCCCGGGATCCCGACCGTTTTCTGGCCCTGAAAATCCCGGGACTTTACTTGGCTAATCTCGGGATTTTCGGGATTGCCACAAACAAGTCTAGTTTGTATTTCGTAGTCCGTTGCCCCTTGAAAATAACCTTGCCTAGATTATTTTAACACATTACGACAAAAAGCAACTCGTACAATACGTAGGTACCCACTATTTACTACACAGGTACAGTCCTAATAATATGTTTGTCGTAGAACTTAGAAGGGACTTCCCCACTCGGAATACTTTAATACAATACTCTTAAGGTAATTCCCCAACGAACCAACAGGGGAATCACCCGATCATCTCATATCATAATATTGTTGCGGGTATTTCCCGTCGGTCGGGGATTCCCTGTACGAAAGTAAAAATATGCAAATCAGGTTTTATTTTTATCATTTATTCTACTGTCAGTGACGGGTTACGTAGGCTACGTCAGTGAGTCGTCACTGACGTAGCCCTTCGTTACGTAGGCTACGTCATTAAAATTTAAAAGTCAATTATCTGAAATTAAGTATTTCAAATGGCGGGAGCAAAGGCTAGACCTACTTTGACCCGATCTTTGTCATCGCCACCTGATATTGCAAAATCTTATACATGTAGAAAAAACTGCTTATTTCATATCTCCACATTGCTTATTAGGTTAGTACTAAAAGAAACTTAATCAACCATTCTTGGTTCCATAGGCTTAGCATGAGAACCGTAGAGAAGTGTTTTAAAGTAGATAAAAATTACGCTTCTGTGTAGACAGCTGACAGTTTTCTACGAAGAAAGATAGACAAGCGATTTCTATTCTACAATAGAGTAGAAATAGAAAGCATCATGCTAAGCCTGCTTTTAGAGTTTTAATTTTGTGTAATAAATGAAAATCACCAGTTTTTCAAAGAGCATGGGAGATGGGCTTCAAGTTAATCTTTGAGGATAATATTGATGAAATTATTGTTGCTCTGCTATTATTACTAATATTCAGTTTGAAAAGCCTTATCAAATCCCCCTTAAAGTTTAAACTTTAAGTTAGCAATTAAATATTTATGGGTCTTGAGATACTTAGCTCAAGACACCGTCTTGAGATACTTAGCTCAAGACACCATCTTGAGATACTTAGCTCAAGACACCATCTTGAGATACTTAACTCAAGATACCATTTATTATTTTATGCCTATACTAGGCATAAAATAATTGTGATAATGCTTGTGAAGCATTGATGTCCCAATCACCCGTACAAAGGTAATGGGTAAAACTGTGACATTAGAAGGTCACTAGGCAACTTAGAGATATTAGATAATAACTTATTGAAGACTTACTGGACTTACTTATTGTCTGGAGTCTTAACTGGGGTCATTGCATTATAAACATCACTGATCGTAAATGCTGTAAAGCTCCAGACCATAATCATGTAAAATATATGGAGTAGGTGCCGATATTAACTATTTGCTGTCAATCAATTACCCATAGTTATGGGTCTTGAGATACTTAGCTCAAAACACCATCTTGAGATACTTATCTCAAGATACCGTCTTGAGATACTTAGCTCAAGACACCGTCTTGAGATACTTAGCTCAAGACACCGTCTTGAGATACTTAGCTCAAGACACCATCTTGAGATACTTAGCTCAAGACACCGTCTTGAGATACTTAGCTCAAGACACCATCTTGAGATACTTAACTCAAGATACCATTTATTATTTTATGCCTAGTATCTTGAGATAATGCTTGTGAAGCATTGATGTCCCAATCACCCGTACAAAGGTAATGGGTAAAACTGTGACATTAGAAGGTCACTAGGCAACTTAGAGAGATTAGATAATAACTTATTGAAGACTTACTGGACTTACTTATTGTCTGGAGTCTTGACTGGGACCAACATGCCATTGCATTATAAACATCACTGATCATGCTGTAGAGCTCCAGACCATAATCATGTAAAATATTTGGAGTAGGTGCCGATATTAACTATTTGCTGTCAACCCATATTTATGGGTCTTGAGATACTTAGCTCAAGATACCATCTTGAGATACTTAGCTCAAGACACCATCTTGAGATACTTAACTTAAGACACCATCTTGAGATACTTAACTCAAGATACCATTTATTATTTTATGCCTAGTATCTTGAGATAATGCTTGTGAAGCATTGATGTCCCAATCACCCGTACAAAGGATTACCTTTGGCCTTCTAATTTCTTTGGCCAAAAGTACTAGGCAACTTAGAGAGATTAGATAATAACTTATTGAAGACTTACTGGACTTACTTATTGTCTGGAGTCTTGACTGGGACCAACAGGCCATTGCATTATAAACATCACTATGGAGTAGGTGCCGATATTAACTATTTGCTGTCAACCCATATTTATGGGTCTTGAGATACTTAACTCAAGATACCATCTTGAGATACTTAGCTTAAGATAGTTAACTCAAGATACAATTTATTATTTTATGCCTAGTATCTTGAGATAATGCTTGTGAAGCATTGATGTCCCAATCACCCGTACAAAGGTAATGGGTAAAACTGTGACATTAGAAGGCCACTAGGCAACTTAGAGAGATTAGATAATAACTTATTGAAGACTTACTGGACTTACTTATTGTCTTGACTGGGACCAACAGGCCATTGCATTATAAACATCACTGGTCATGCTGTAGAGCTCCAGACCGTAATCATGTAAAATATATGGAGTAGGTGCCGATATTAAATATTTGCTGTCAACCCATATTTATGGGTCTTGAGATACTTAGCTCAAGATACCATCTTGAGATACTTAGCTCAAGACACCATCTTGAGATACTTAGCTTAAGACACCATCTTGAGATACTTAGCTCAAGACACCATCTTGTGATACTTAACTCAAGATACCATTTATTATTTTATGCCTAGTATCTTGAGATAATGCTTGTGAAGCATTGATGTCCCAATCACCCGTACAAAGGTAATGGGTAAAACTGTGACATTAGAAGGTCACTAGGCAACTTAGAGAGATTAGATAATAACTTATTGAAGACTTACTGGACTTACTTATTGTCTGGAGTCTTAACTGGGGTCATTGCATTATAAACATCACTGATCGTAAATGCTGTAGAGCTCCAGACCATAATCATGTAAAATATATGGAATAGGTGCCGATATTAACTATTTGCTGTCAATCAATTACCCATAGTTATGGGTCTTGAGATACTTAGCTCAAGACACCGTCTTGAGATACTTAGCTCAAGACACCGTCTTGAGATACTTAGCTCAAGACACCATCTTGAGATACTAAGCTCAAGACACCGTCTTGAGATACTTAACTCAAGATACCATTTATTATTTTATGCATAGTATCTTGAGATAATGCTTGTGAAGCATTGATGTCCCAATCACCCGTACAAAGGTAATGGGTAAAACTGTGACATTAGAAGGTCACTAGGCAACTTAGAGAGATTAGATAATAACTTATTGAAGACTTACTGGACTTACTTATTGTCTGGAGTCTTGACTGGGACCAACAGGCCATTGCATTATAAACATCACTGATCATGCTGTAGAGCTCCAGACCGTAATCATGTAAAATATTTGGAGTAGGTGCCGATATTAACTATTTGCTGTCAACCCATATTTATGGGTCTTGAGATACTTAGCTCAAGATACCATCTTGAGATACTTAGCTCAAGACACCATCTTGAGATACTTAGCTTAAGACACCATCTTGAGATACTTAACTCAAGATACCATTTATTATTTTATGCCTAGTATCTTGAGATAATGCTTGTGAAGCATTGATGTCCCAATCACCCGTACAAAGGTAATGGGTAAAACTGTGACATTAGAAGGCCACTAGGCAACTTAGAGAGATTAGATAATAACTTATTGAAGGCTTACGGGACTTACTTATTGTCTGGAGTCTTGACTGGGACCAACAGGCCATTGCATTATAAACATCACTGATCATGCTGTAGAGCTCCAGACCGTAATCATGTAAAATATATGGAGTAGGTGCCGATATTAACTATTTGCTGTCAACCCATATTTATGGGTCTTGAGATACTTAGCTCAAGATACCATCTTGAGATACTTAGCTCAAGACACCATCTTGAGATACTTAGCTTAAGACACCATCTTGAGATACTTAGCTCAAGACACCATCTTGATATACTTAACTCAAGATACCATTTATTATTTTATGCCTAGTATCTTGAGATAATGCTTGTGAAGCATTGATGTCCCAATCACCCGCACAAAGGTAATGGGTAAAACTGTGACATTAGAAGGCCACTAGGCAACTTAGAGAGATTAGATAATAACTTATTGAAGACTTACTGGACTTACTTATTGTCTGGAGTCTTGACTGGGACCAACAGGCCATTGCATTATAAACATCACTGATATGCTGTAGAGCTCCAGACCGTAATCATGTAAAATATATGGAGTAGGTGCCGATATTAACTATTTGCTGTCAACCCATATTTATGGGTCTTGAGATACTTAGCTCAAGATACCATCTTGAGATACTTAGCTCAAGACACCATCTTGAGATACTTAACTTAAGACACTATCTTGAGATACTTAACTCAAGATACCATTTATTATTTTATGCCTAGTATCTTGAGATAATGCTTGTGAAGCATTGATGTCCCAATCACCCGTACAAAGGTATAAAAAGGTATATGGAGTAGGTGCCGATATTAACTATTTGCTGACAATCAATTACCCATATTTATAGGTCTTGAGTAGAGAATACAATCCCGGGATCCCGACCGTTTTCTGGCCCCGAAAATCCCGGGACTGTACTTGGCTAATCTCGGGATTTTCGGGATTGCCACAAACAAGTTTAGTTTGTATTCTGTAGTCCGTTGCGCCTTGAAAATAACCTTGCCTAGATTATTTTAATACATTACGACAAAAAGCAACTCGTACAATACGTAGGTACCCACCACACAGGTACAGTCCTAATAATATGTTTGTCGTAGAACTTAGAAGGGACTTTCCCACTCGGAATACTTTAATACAATACTCTTTAAGGTAATTCTCCAACGAACCAACAGGGGAATCATCCGATCATCTCATATCATAATATTGTTGCGGGTATTTCCCGTCGGTCGGGGATTCCCTGTACGAAAGTATAAATATGCAAATCAGGTTTTATTTTTTTCATTTATTGTTCTGTCAGTGACGGGTTACGTAGGCTACGTCAGTGACGACGGATTACGTAGGCTACGTCATTAAAATTTAAAAGTCAATTATCTGAAATTAAGTATTTCAAATGGCGGGAGACTTTGTTAGACATAAAAAAGACAGTGATACGACGTCAGTGTGGAGTTATTATTTAGTTGAGAAGGACGGGAATAGTGCTAAATGTAAGCGATGCCCAGCCATCCTCAAGACTTTGGGTGGATCAAATAAGGGATTACATACACATTTGTTATCAAAACATAACATCAAGGTTATATCAGCTTCAACAAGTCAAGATTCTGAAAATCTGAACACAGCACCGCCGCCAGCCAAGCGAAAGTTAGATAATTATTTTAATAAAAGTGCCGCCGATAGCCTGGATGATATTTTGGCAAGAATGATTGCATTAGATGGATTTCCATTCAGTGTATTCATAACCTCAGATGATTTGAGAAAATTGCTCTTAGCAAAATACACGGATTTACCAAAGTCAGCCGTCACTAATCGAAAACGTATTATGAATTACAGTGAAAAAATCAGAAAGCAAGTAACTGCAGAATTAAAACATTTGAAAAGTGCAGGTGAAAGATTTAGTCTTTCTTTCGACGAGTGGACTTCAACTTCCAATAAACGATACATGGCGGTCAACGTTCATTCATATAAAAAAATTTGGAACTTAGGACTTGTTCCTATTTACGATAGCATGACAGCTGAAAATTGTCTTCGTATATTGCAAGAGCGTCTAAGTAAATTTGACATTTCCCTAGAAACTGACATCGTGGCTATTGTAACCGATGGACCGAATGTTATGATAAAGGTGGGGCGGCTTATTTGCACTGAACAACAACTGTGTCTCGCACATGGTATCAATTTGGCGGTCTGTGATGTGCTTTATGAAAAACATAATAATTTGCAAGATAGCCCTACCTCAGATGATACTATAAATGAAACAGCTGTGACTGTTGATTATATGGACGACAGCGATGATGAACACCATTTAGAAGACTTAGACTGTCCAGAATCAGGTTTAATCGTAATGTCACAAAATGATCTTGCGCCAGAACACGTACCAGAGTTAACACAATATGAAAATATTAATGAGCTGATAAAGAAAATCCGCAAAGTTGTAGTGTATTTCAAAAGATCTCCATTGAAAAATGAAACAGTACTTCAAAAATATGTGAAAATTGGACATGGAAAAGAGTTGTCACTTCTTTTGGACTTTTGGAATAGTCTTTTAACAATGCTGGAGCGATTTTATCTTTTAAAAGCATGCATTCAAAAAGCTCTTATAGATCTCAATCATCCAATTCGTTTAGAAGATGTTGATTTTGAATTGGTAAATAAAATTGTTGATGTGCTGACCCCAATTAAATTGACAGTAGAAGCAATCTGTCGGCGAGATGCTAATTTATGCACAGCTGATGCCGCTTTGAAATTTCTTATAAAACAACTGTCTAGCAAAAACTCAGCACTTGCCAAAAAAATTAAAACATCCTTAGTGGAACGTATAAAGCAACGACGAAGTGATGATTTAACTGGCGTGTTAAATTATTTACAAAATCCACGAATGGATGTTGAAAATCAGTTATTATCGGATTTGGAATGGCACGACTTATTTCCAGTTCCGACACAGGCTTTAGTGAGGAAGCAAATAAAGAGTATTGTTAAAAGACTTAATAGTCGAGATTACACGGAAGAAGAAGCAAGGTCAGGATAACAAACAGATAATGAGCTAAGGTCAGAAACCTCCACACCCCAATTGACATTAAAGGAAAAGTTACAGCTGGAAATTAACAAGAGTATGAAATCCCCAGATCCTGAAGTACAATTAGAAAATGAATTGGGGTTGGCAAATAGTATTAGACGTGAAATGAGCCTGTTCGAAAATGGAGGTGTTCGTGGATATCACTTAGAAACAGCATATAAGTATCTATTGTCTATTCCTCCAACCAGCGTAGAAGCTGAACGAGCGTTTTCAGCTGCTGCTTATGTTGGCAATAAACTACGAAGCAGGCTCGGAAGTCAAACATTGGATGCTTTGATATTTCTGCGATTATATTTTCGAAATTCTAAATAGTTATTTTGTGCTGTTTTTTAATTTCTTGCAAAAGTATAGTATTTTTTGGTTTGTGTTTTTTCTTTTCTTATTATTATTCTAATTTGTGTTGTGCAGACATTAAAGACATTTTTTTTAATTACTCGTGTTTTTTTTTATTTTAGCCCAATTAGAAACCACATAGTCTAATCCCGGGATGAGCCCGGGATCCCGGGAAAAGGCTTCAAAAATCCCGTAAGCCTGGGATTGAAAAACATGCTCGAGATTGTATTCTCTATCCCGGGGTCGTCCCATTGCTACCAAATCAGAATCTGATGTGGAGATCCCATAGAAATCGAGGGAAATCCTCAAATTTTATTGGCATACCTATAGCGATTTGAGTATTTTTTATAGTAACTCGTGCATTTGCACTCTAAAAGCACCATTTGGTGCAGTGGAACTGATAATGAAGACCACAGATGGCCACCGGAACTACTTAATAATAAGTATTTCACCGTTGCGATTCGATTAGTCACTTTAATATGGTTGCTAAGCAATTTATGCTCGTCAAAATGCATATGATGAAGTCACCATCAGTTCTCCTGGTTCTGACCAGGAGAACTCTTAAACAATTAACGCCCCTGCATCGGGAAAAGCAATATTTTGTAAAAGGTGATGAGGATTTGACATTAGGCTATTGTAAATTAGATAAATTACAAACTGACCTACTAAAAAGTGAAGAATAAAAACTTTTTACAAAAAAAAACAACCGACTTCCAAAAAAAAACACTACTAAGTGAAAAATAACTTTAATTTCGGAAGTCGGTAGCAAAAAACTAAAATACAGATCCAAAGACACCGACTTTCACTGTGTAGTGTTTTTTTCATTACGTTGTTTTTTTTTTGTAAAAAGTTATTTTCATTAAGCAATTAATATTTTGGTACCAAAACCTCTACTTGTTCCTAATTTCGTACATACAAATGAGGCTACAAACACTTGGTAATAAGAGTGCGCAACACGTGGTTTCAAACGGACCGCCATCGCCACACTGACATTGTTATCACAGTGTACTACTTACTTTGTAACTATAGTACCGTGAGAAATATAAGTTGTAACGTTTTCTTATATTTGTTAACACTATTTGCATACGGTACTGTTTTAATGTCTTACAACACTTTTTCCTCTCATAGTCATGTATGGTGAAAAAGAAAGCCAGGTATGTTTGGTAGCAGATCTGAATCTGGGCTAAAGGTGCTCCGGAAATTCCTAACTCGTTCAACATGATAATAAGTTAACATAGTCTTATGTTGAACCAATTAACATGTTATTAGGAGAAGTGAGGAACCGCCGTTCTCACAACGAAAAATCTCACCGTGAAAACTTGTGTCAAACGAGCTTGGGGTCACTTAACAAAGTTATTGATCATCATCATCATTTCATCCGGCATTAAATGGAGGGGGGGGGGGGGGTTGCCATAATCGCCACGCTTAGCTGGCGGGTTGGCGATCGCAGTATGGTGTCAATTTTGACACCGAAGTTATTATGGTGAGATTTTTATCACTCCAAAGTGAGCTGTTAATAGTGTCAGTTTCTAGAATCAGATGGAATGGCAGCTTATTTTAAAGTCACTTCAACTAAGTTTTCACGGTGAGATGATTACTGAAAAGACCGGCTGATCCCCAGTTTATTTATTTTTCTTATAACAATCGTTTTCAGGTTAAGCTACCCTTGCCGAGGTTGGTCCATGGATGGGTGACCATCTTTACATACCGAGACTCCTCCGTGCCTCGGAAAGCACGTTAAGCCGTTGGTCCCGGCTGTCATTCGTGGATCTTTGACAGTCGTTATGGGTCATCAGAAGTCCGAAATTCTGACAACCAGTCTTACCAAGGGGTATCGTATTACCCAGAAAAATGCTTTTAATTAGGACGACATAAAATACTGGGTTGTGGAGGTCAGCAGTCACTCCATGTAAAATACTGGTATTCAGTTGCATCAGGTTAGACTGGAAGCCGACCCCAAAACAGTTGGGAAAAGGCTAGGCATTGATTGGGTCGTTTTAAAATCATACAAAATCTAAAAAGCCTACTGAATTCCCGGCATGTAACGGAGGCATTTCAATTCAATATGTTAATAAAATAAACGACGATAGTTTCTAAATTATACATTAGAACTCGAATTATACAATTATGTAATTAGAAGCAATTTTGGTGTATCAGAAGTTTACCAACAATTTTGAATTAAGAACTATCAGATGCTTTGGTTAAGCGGACGCTTTAACTAAGAGGAAGACCTGCCGATCTATGAACATTTCACCGTAAAAACTTAGGATAATTAACAAAAAAATTAGGACGAGTAGGAATAGACCTGCTGGGTTCGAATTCCTAGTTAAGTTACGGTGTTGGCTATTTGAAAATTATCAATAGCAGTTCAAAAGATTAATCGCCTTCTACTTTGTGGAACAAAAGCCTAACGAAATAAGAACAATGGAAACCTTCTTTCAAAACAAGAGTTCACTTAAGTTCATTTGTTTTGTGCATTGTTATCTCACTCACGGTTTTACCGCGAATGGATATCAATGTAACAACACATGGTGACTTTGTAATGATTCTCTTTGGTTTACTTTGTCTGGTAAGACACTCGCGATGATTTAATTAGACTACATACAGTAGTCAGCAGTGTCTTACGTACAATAAAAATAGTACGTATCTCATTGGATACACCTTCAAAATGGATTTCCCATCTGATTGCAGAGTTGGCTTCAATTGGAAGAACTAGCCTAGCCTGCCCCTGTGCCGTTATTGGCTAAGATTTTCAAGAGTTATGTTTTTGATGGTAAAAACCTTCATGATTATGATCCATTGGTTTAGGTTAGTAACTAAAGGTAAACAAATTGTAATAAGGTTTTTTTTTATAGACGACACTTTCTTGTTTAAAAATACGTTACAACCAAATAAAATTTATTTTCAATTTTTACGATAGTTTCCTCTTTTATTAATGTAAGTATGTTAAAATTTATCATTTATTCTTAAATTATACACTTCGTAGATGTAACTGCTTGAAAAAAATATTTTAATTAGATTTATAATAATAATACAATATATTGTAGTCTGTGTATTCTAAAGAGCCCAAAAAGACAGGTTCTGTAAACCTTAACGAATTATAACGTTGCTAAATTGGAGAGTACAACTGTTATGAACCATGACAACTGAAGTGACAGGTATTATTTTTAGTCGGTTAACCAGACGCCTTTGACAGCTCTCTCGTCACGTGGTTTTTTTTTGTTTACCTTTAGTTAACTACCTAAACCAACGGAGTTTAATTATGTAGGTAGACAAATCTTATTTCCATCAAAGCGGAATGCGCGGAATCGACTATTAGTCAAATAAAATCTTAATAGGTACCCTTAGTTCAACGCAACAGAAAATTATTAAGTACGTCTGAAAAATAATTGACAGTTGGGTAAAACCGCGAAAAATTGTACAGTAATATTCACAGTAAAAATGACAAAAACAAGCTTAGCTTATGGTTATGAGATAGCTTAAATTTTGTGGAAATGATATCATACCATTCAGTACAATAAACAAAAAATCTCATTGATCAAATAACGTTGATATTATAAGATAAATAAAATGTGGATAAGCAAGACATAACGAATGTACAATTTTTCGCGGTTTTACCCAATTGCCAAATTACGAACCACCCAGTAACGATCAAGCTAACCGTTGTGCGCTTTTATAATTTCTAACGTGACGATAATATTATCGTGCATCCACGTCTACGTTATGTCATCACGAACACAGGAAAATAAAATTAATAGAAATATATTATGAAGACGCTTTTAAATTTATTTCCACGATAACGTTACAATGCACGTGATACATTTTATGGACGTAGACGTCCACGATTATATTGTGACGTTAGAAATTATAGGTAAACGCGCACATAGTCTCATATTAGAACTAATACCTACTGTATTAAAATTAGGCGACTGTTTGATTTATTTATGTTGTTGGTTCTATATGTACTTGTATGACACTCAATACCAGTTGTATGCCATCATGTCTGGAGGAACATTGGCTCCTAAAACACAGGCTTGTGGCCTAGTTTAGGAGCCATCAGTTCGCCCACAAATGTGACTGTATTGTACAATTTTTATTTAATCCTTGTGTACCTATGTATGTTTTTCAAAGTGTACAAATAAACATTTTATTATTATTGTGTTTCCAATAACTTATTCTATCTTTCTCCGTAATTCCGTTTCCATAAAAAACATCATAATAATATACAATAATTGAGAGATTACAAAAGCAGCTGAAAAACACTCGCAAAACTTATTTCCCATTTATAAACATCTATCAAACCTCGTAAAAACGTGACCCTGAAATGCTGACCTTTATCAAAACATCATCAATCAAATATGTTTGTCTACATTATGTCGGATATTACTCTCCTAAGAGATTGTTTTTGTCAGCTAATACCGAATTTTTATTTTTTACGAAAACAATGTTTCATAAATATTATTTCGGGAATTCTGCAACGTAACATAACATCACGCCTGTAATCGCCGAAGGGTTAATCAGAGGTGTACCTATAATACATCCACGTTTCGCCGTTTAGGTCCCATGTAATAGGGGGCGAGCCTATTGCCATCAGCCGGGCACAAATCCAGACTCCGGGCTGCTACTGAGAAATTCCTGGTGGAAAAACCCAAGAATAACACTTTGCCCGACCTGGGAATTGAACCCCGGACCTCGTGCTCAGCAGTAGCGCTTGCGACCACTCGTCCAACTTGGCAGTCTCTGGTCTCTAGTCTGGGAGGTTCTGTAACGTATCTTCAAATTAAACGCGTTAATATGGACCGAAGTTGATAAATTAATGTGTCTTTTATGTTCATTTATTTATCTTTAGTAGACAAACCTGGTTACGTGTGGTGCCGGACGGAAAGAATAGCACCATCCTCTATCTTCCCGTGGATATCGTAAAAGGCAACTAAGAGACAAGAGACTTACTGTAGAATGGGCAGCAGCGTTCTCTATGCATTTTAACACCACACTACGATCGCCAACCCGCCTGTTAAGCGTGGCGATTATGGCAAACACCCCCTTTGGGGGAGGCTTAAGTCCAGCAGTGGACGTCTTTCGGCTGAAATGATGATGATAATGAGGCAAACCTGCTCAGGTGGAAATTCACAGATGACTCCGCCTTGGAGTGGAAATGTGGTGCTGTTCCACAAACAATGGGATATTTTATATGGTGTCCAGCATGTCTTGATGCCTACACGTTACAGGAACTGATGGACGCTACTGAAGCTGCCAAACTCGTAGCCAAATTCTGGGCTGACTCTATTTACATTGCCATCAACACACTAAGGCCCGTATTAATAAACGTTACTCAGCCCAAGAGCTCGCACTTGATAACAGTCTTGAGGTTATGATCGTATTAATAAACATAATAATTGATGTACTCAAGTTACGGCTTGGGTTTACGTTATCAGCCGAGTGATGGACTGATTAATAAACGAAAATCGACACTTAAGTATACAATAGGTCACACTCAGATTTAAGCATCTCGAGTACACAAACCTATTGTATACTCGAGATGCTTAAATCTGAATGTAGGCAGTCCGTGACTTGGGGTCGTGATTAGTAGCGCGAAATATGGAGTTTTAAAATAATTTGGGTGAAAATAATTATTACGATGAATAAGAGTAACTTGTACTATGACGATATTTTTGCCAAAAATCTATACTTATATGGGATGCCTCGAATCCTTTTGAGTTACCAAGTGAACATTTTAAAAAACATCCAAGTGCATGTCGGACAACGCACAATGAAGAGTTCCGTAGTTGGGATGGATTTATCCCAAAAACAAACTTAATATTGTAGTTGAAAAACATGTTCTCCTATACATCGATATACGTCACGGTCAATTTTCCAACTGCAAATGTAAGTTGGTCGACTATTACTAGTTAACTTGTAGAGGCTACATAGCTGTGATAGCTTTCCTTTTATTTTTTAATAAGTTTTAAAATAATTTAAGTTTTCACAGATCTGCAATAGTGTTGAAAGACCTGGCCAACGATAACACACCATGGGATAAACGAGAAAAAAAACATCATCCCCACTTAACGAGCAAGGGAGTTACCTACCCAAAAAAAAATTTCGAGCTTTTATTTTACCACTTTGTCGACGTGATTAATAAGAGTCGTAAGGAAAGAAAGACAGACGGACATAGCGTAACTATAAGGTTCCTTGTTGACTTCGGAACCCTAAAAATGATCCAGATTTGTTCAAAAGTCATCACATTAATAAAAAGACTCTTTGGTGAAATACAGTAACAGAGGTCTTCCAATTTCCCTAGAAATATTTATAACGTGATACAGCGCTATACATAAAAGTTATAACAAAATACAAGTATTTCAATAAATCCTACGACTTATCAAGAACCAAATGTCATGAATGTCATTCAAAACTTCGGTCAATGTGATGTAATCGTTCAACAAGTACAGCTCCTTGAGGAGCTGATCTTGGTAACTGAGATACTGTTTTCATGTGTTTATTAATTAGTAACGTTCTTGAGATGCTGATATCGTAATAATGACGTATCAAATAATTACGCACTTGAGTACGTCATTGGGGAACGTTTATTAATACGGGCCTAAGAAGAAGAAGTAGGGAAGTTTATACACAAGTAGGTAGTGGATGCTTTAACTGCAGTAGATTCCGTAATTATGTTCAAAATGTGCAAAAACAAGATCACTTTAACAGAGATTTGTCCAGAATAAATAATTTTTCTTTTTTTTAGGGTTCCGTACCTACCTCAAAAGTAAAAATGGAACCCTTATAGGATCTATGTTAGAGGGTTTGGTTTCCGCACTTAGTCCTTCATGTGGACCATTGTGCCACCCTTATAGGATCACTCGTGTGTCTGTCTGTCCTTCTGTCTTAGCCGATTTGCTCCAAATCTAATAGACCTAATAATAAGTTGAAATTTAGGTACCTACACATATGCATTTCTGTGACCCAAACATGAACGTGTAACGCAAATGAGGTTCACTTTTGGGGAAAAAATTTGAAAATTAAAAAAAAATTGCAAACAGTACTGTGTGACATATTATATCTATCAAAATATGAAAGGATTCGTTACGAGGATTCCTATTTTTTTAAATGATTTTAAAATAATTAGTTTTAAAGTTATTAATGATAATTGGCCATTGCTCCCACCTTATTTCTGAAACTGCTGACCCTAAAATGTTGACAAAAATACAGAAAATAGGTCTGTACTTATAGATAACAGGAAAACCTATAATAACTCTGTGGTCTTAAAATAACATGGTAAATCACTCAATGTTGTGCGTATATAGTTGGAATGTATGGAGGAACATAGTTTTCAACTACAATGTTAAGTTTGACCCTTCCTTGTGCGTGGTCCGACACGCACTTCACCAGTGTTTAGGGTTCCGTACCCAAAGGGCAAAACGGGAACCCTATTACTAAGGCTCCGCCGTCTGTCTGTCCGTCTGTCACCAGGCTGTATCTCATGAACCGTGATAGTTAGACAGTTGAAATTTTCACAGACGATGTATTTTTATTGCCGCTTTAACAACAAATACAAAAAAATAGAATAAAATAAATATTTAAGGGGGCTCCCATACAACAAACGTGATTTTTGTGCTCGTTTTCGCTCGATATTGATAACGGCAACAGGTAGACGCTTGAAATATTCAAAGAATATTTAGATAAATATTTACTTCAAAAATAAATAATTAAATTAAAATAAAACAAATATTTAAGGGGGGCTCCCATACAACAAACGTGATTTTTTTGCCATTTTTATAGATAATGGTACGGAACCCTTCGTGCGCGAGTCCCACTTATATTTGGCCGGTTTTTTTATTTGATGCCTCCCCGTTATTGAAGACGCTCTTAAGCTTTCTAACATTTCTGATAATTTTCTTATCAGGGTTTAATATTCGAGGCATTCCACTAAGAGCACTGATTTCAACAGCACTTTACCGAACCGCACCTGAGCACTTCCACTACCGGCACTGAAACAAAATTTTGATGAGTGCGGTTCGGAGGAACAGTTTATTAATATTATTTTCAGTCCCCGAACGGCACCTATGTAAAATATTTTTTTAGTGATGGGGTGTATTTTTTTGTTCAAGACATAAGCAAACAAAACATATCGATTCAAATCAGCAGAAGTTAAGTCTTCCGGATAATTCCACCTTGTTCACCTGGAGCAAAGAGTAATGTTTTATTTGTGTCGCTGTCAGTCAACAAAAAATGAGAGACGTAGTCACTTTTCTTAGCGATTTCGTTTGTTCAAAATTATTCTGAGGTTCAAATCATACATTATTTCAACTAGGAACAAAATGGTCGAATGAATACACACACATATAGACCGCTACATGAAATTTAGGTATGATTCAGTATGCAGTGAGTCGGGGCTGTCACCTCGAGGCAAGTTTAGTAATTGCGTGTTATCATGTAGATAGGATGTCTAATTTATAATAATAATTATGTCGTTTGTTTTTTGTTTTCTTACCAGAATACATTTTTAAATATTTTACTACAATCAAAAATAAAAAACAAAACATTTAAAAATAAAAATAAAATGAGTCCGGCCGGTGTTGGGAGCAGGGTTCGAGCTACCAGTTGTTAGGGCTGCAGGAGATAGGAACTTCCTCACAATACGAGCCGTATCAAGGAATACTGCCTTTTGAATCACGCCCTTGATCTAACCGCCTAATGAGAGCCTCGAGAGATGTTGATCGAGGCTTTCAGGCATCAGGCTTTTGGCCGTAACGACAATCGGCACAATGACAGCCAAGCTCACATTCCACATGTCAACAAGCTCGTGCCGAGATATTATTTTTCTCTTTCTCAGCTTTCACGAGGTTCTCGTCATGTGGAATGGCAAACATCTACAATCATTGCGCGGCGCGCTAATCGATCTATCACCACTATATCAGGCAAATTGGCGACAATAGTCCGGTCAGTAATGATAGACCGATCCCAGTACAACGTGACATGGTAATTTTCGAGAACTAGGTCAGGCATATTAATTATTATTATTTTCCGCCATTTTGGACTTGTTAGTAACTTAAACTTACTACTTGTTACTTTTTTACTCCTCGAAGAGAGGAGGCCTGTGTCCCAGCAGTGGGAACATTATAGGATAATTATGTATGTGTGTTATGTAGTAACTTAAACGATTGGTTTCAAAATTGATTTTAGTTTAGATTTTTTTAAATTATTACGTATGTATCTAAGTACGAGTATGTGTGAATGGAATCAAATCAACTCCTCATAATATGTAACTATTATATCGTCAACGTGATCTATCAACTCAGCCTTGCGCTGACCAGTGCAGGAAATAGGCTTCTCCCAGACTGCGCCACAACACCCTGTCCTCCGCCTTCCGCATCCAGTCTGTCTCAGCTACCTTTTTAAGGTGGTCGGTCCATCTCGCCGATACGCGGTCTCCACTCCAAGACTCGTCTGTCTATGGGCCATCGGTCCTTCAACAAACATAGGTCGCCCACTGCCACTTCAGCTTGCTTATTCTGCAAGATATGTCGGTAAATCCGGATCTTTTCCGGATAGTTTCATTCTTGATCTTAGCCTAAAAAAGAAACTCCGAGCATAGCCCGCTCCATAGTACGCTCAGCAACCTTGAATTTGTGGACCAGCCCGACTGTATGTGTCTGTGTGTATCAGGCAGGACGCACTAGTTCAAGACCTTGGTCTTTAAACATTGCGGGATAGGTGACGACGAGACTTGACGAAGTTTGCCGAACACTGCCCAACCCAACTGGATCCTTCTGTCCGCTTCATTCTCAAAGTTGTGTTTACCGAGCTGGATGACTTCCCCTAGGTAGACATACTCCTTCACAACTTCAAAAAGCGACCTTTTGATGTAGATTGGTCTCGGCAAGGCGTGTGAATAGTACATGACTTTCGTCTTGTCCAAATTGATACCGAGGACAACCTGTCGAAAGGCTCTATTTAAGCTGTGCAGCTTCTGGTCTAACCTTTTCAGCGTCTCTGCTATTATGCTATGTTGAAAAAGTTTAGTGATTTGAATCCAACGCTAAACAAATTGTATACGTAAAAATTTACCCGCATTCATTATGTACGATATCGGAGCCCTTTACTGTACGTGGTTCGATTGCACTTACTACTCGTTATGTTATAGTTGGTAATGTCCTGAACACAGAATATAATATACGTCCCATCACTACAAACTGTATACAGATGCCGTTAGGAGACTTAAAGTAATATTAGAAAACTGTTCCACCGAACCGCACTCATCAAAATTTTGTTTCAGTGCCGTTAGTGGAAGTGCTCAGGTGCGGTTCGGTCAAGTGCTGATGGAATCAGTGCTCTTAGTGGAATGCCTCTAATATTCTACCTAAAATTATTATACGCATCTGATTTATAATTTATATCGTACTTGAGGGAAATAAATATTTACGCTTACAATTTCTCCATAATTACATCGAATAATCTGAAGGCAAATATGTATTTTGTTACACTTGTATATAATCAATGTTTACTGTTACAGAGTTCATTATAGCGTCTTAATAATATTGTATTATCTCATGTTTAGAGTCGGCACTATTTGCTTTTTGTCTAATAATATGCCCTATTAATTTAATAGATAACCGCTGTCTCTAATGACATTTGAATCTTTCCACTAATCAATATTACCAAAGACTAAAATGCTTCTAGAAAATATCACCTGAAACCAATAGTTTGACAACAGTGATGACTTGAACCAAACGAAACCGTTTTATAGATTTTTTTTAAGCTGGGAATTATTTTTAGCATCTATAGACTTGACAAGCTACATACGTATAAAAGCTCTAATGATAAAATTGTATTCATCTTCTACTTAATCTATTTTCACTTTGCTTACAATTCTTTATACCTACCCTTTCTTATCCAATAGAGAACTTGCAACCAGGAACTTACTGTAACCAGCCACTGTTAACAATATCTTCACCTTGCGTAAGCATCCACTGCAACCTGTTTGACAGTCCGAACTGAAGGGTCGATTTGCATCATAAGCAAACCAAGAGAAAATATATTTTACCAGTTAAATCCCATACAGAGAGACGCTACAGAGATAAATTTATAAACTCCGGTTGCAATAAAACATCACAAAAGAAACAAATTACCTATGATTAACGACATTGGAAAAAAATCATTTATATATACTCTACACGAGACTTTCTACAATTCGACAATGTAACAAAAGAGTTTACTTCATATTAGACGCGTAAATATCCACTCGGTATGCGGCATTCATATTTATACAGTCAGTAAATTGCTATCGGGCGTAATGTAATAATATGAATTTACATAAATTTTCTATAACATTTACATTAGGAATAAATGAATTGCTGGTTGAATGGTGCCTTTGGCCGGAAAGGCGCTTGGTTCACGCCCGGAGACGGCCAGAAATGTGTAAAACTAATAAGTAAAACAGCTCGTTTTATTTATTCTGTTCACCATATATTTCCTGGTGCAGGAGTAAATGTAATAAAGTAGTGGCGGAGTGGTAATCAAAATGTTTTCTCTTAATAGCTGTTAATTATGTTTTTAGTTTTATGGCTGGTTTAAATTATACGACACGAACGTCTGCGGTTGGAGATGCACAAACAGTCAAGAGCAAATAATGCATACTTCATCATCACCATCATTTCAGCCGAGAGACGTCCACTGCTAGAAATAGGCCTCCCCTTAAATGGAGGGGGGTTGCCATAATCGCCACGCTTGGCAGACGGGTTGGCGATTGCAGTATGGTGTTAAAGTGCATAGAGAACACTGCTGCCCATTCTCTAGTAAGTCCCTTAGTCGCCTTTTATGACACCCACGGGAAGATATAGGATGGTGCTATTCTTTACGTGCGGCATCACTCGGAACACTGGGGTTACATACTTAGATGTTCTCTATGCAGTCGTTCAGTGAGATAATCAAGACCAAATGACCTAAAAAAACCATAAACCAACCATTTTATTAGGTTGAAATGGTTAAGATTACACCCATTCAAAAATTAAGAAATGAAACGAAACACTAGTAGGTATCTACAGAATTTATCTCACGAAGGGACGTGCATTTTATTTAAAAATACTATAACTAATGTGCAACCCAACTTACATAGCAGCAAACTCCACTTCAAACAACCTATTAAGCTTCACGACATTCTTGTATCTAAAACCACAGGTCCGCCCACAATCTTGGAAGCTCACAGAAAAGTTAAATATTATAAAATTTAAATATTATAATGGCCGGTCCACGACTCACGAGACACAGCAGTCATAACTGTGATTTGCATCGCGGCACAAAATACTGAATGTGAATTTTACTTAATCTAACTTTACGTTTTCGTGATGGTTTGCCGTGAGCCCGTGACTATATTTTTACAAGCGAAATGGTTGGTGCAGTACCTCTGCATGCAAAAGATAAGCAGAACTTTCAGTACAGTTTCATAGTCATCCACCTGGTGATTGTCTTTATTTTTTGTTTCCGGCTTGGAAAATACTCAGGGATGTCCTCCGCCCTGGGGCGGGAAAAGGGGTCTGTCAGACTCTTACTGACTAAAAACCACCCCAGTGTTCTCTTTCCACACTTACACCAGGGATCTTGGGATCTAGTGCGACTTCCGCGATCCCCGGCTGTTGCCGGCCCGCCTCTTAGGGCCACCTCAAGTCTGGGGGGGTCCCCGCGACGTCTGCAAGGGGCGCGCGTGGAACACTACGCGCCGCCGTCTCCAAGTCCGCCGTCCCTGGACCCATTTAGGGGGACTGGAAGAGGGCGTTGTCTGCCCTCTGCCGACGCCCGGTGCGCCTGCTGCGGGCTGGGTGAGCGGAAGAGATCTCTCGCTCCCTTTCCGCAGTCTGCTTCTGCGACACGACTGTTTTGCAGAAGGATACCACCGCGTCCCAGGACTCCTCGCTGCCGATAATGGACTCGACCACGGCCGGCCGATTGTTAAGCCAACCTCCGCTATTCGTCCAGGGAATTCAGCCTTGTAATCTTATGACGAATATCCAGCCCGAATGGTTTTTGTAATGAATGGCAGTAGTGTTTTATCGATTAGCGTATAGGTATCCAATTAGGTTAGGTTGACATTTAGACATAATAGATACGATTGTCGTTTCCCATTAGCTGTAGTCACTGGAATTGTGGAATTCATAGATCAACCATAGCGATCACTTACATTATTAAATTACTTACCTGGATATAAAACTTTTTGAACAAAACTCTTGACTTTGTATACCTAATAAACGTGAATTCCTTCATTGTTCCCAACTCATACTTGGCGACTTTTAATTTCCAGATCAACAGAACTAATTAACTAGGTACATGAGCGCCGTAAAACATTGTACCTTGTTGATTAAAAGCTAGTTGAACTAGTCACGGTACAAATATTACTAGGCTATAAAGTTATGGTTTCAATAGTGATTCAGGTACTTAGGCTATGATTTATGAGTTCCTCAAAACTTTAGCACTCATTTCCGTTGAACTTGGCAACTTACCATGTTTTTCTTTATGAATAAATTAATGAAATGCACCGATCCATCGTGGTTTGACCAGACTCGATTACTCGAATGAATCAAGAGATTCGCACTAACCCCTGGAGCCTCATGTTTATGGGGCTACAGAGACCATTGCGGGCAAGGAGTAAACAGGGAGGCGCGATAATGGGAAATTAAAAGAGAATAATTTGAGCCTGCCTAACCCTTTGGGGAATAAAGGCGTGATATTATCTTATGTTATGTGTATAATAATATTAATATGTGTAAACGGTGAAGGAAAACATCGTGAGGAAACCGGCATGTCCTAGAACCAAAAATTCAAAGACCTGTGACATCTACCACTCCGCACTGGGCCCGCGTGGTAGATTTACAGCCCACTCCCTCTCGAAGAGAGAAGGCCTGTGTCCCAGCAGTGGGAACATTATAGGCTGATTATGATGTGTATAATAATTTTAGATTTTTTGTTAAGAATGCCTAAGATTTAGTCGTGCGTTTACAAAATATGCTCAAATGCTTAGAGCAGCATATTTTGTTTACATTTTCTGGTTCTGCATTTTACGAAAAAATGTCTCTTTCGCGTAATACCAGGTGTATGTTTACTTCAAATACTACCAAAACATCAGCTATTACTGTAAATAGAAATTCCTACGTAATTGCAGTCTCGAACGAATCGATGTAATTGTTAACAGTTTGAAGTAACTATCCCAAAATTTGTAATAGTATTTTTGAATATGGTGGAATCGAAGTTATTCATCAACGTAGAAAGTTATACTCTTGTCAAAACTGTCTAAAATTCTTTTTGAAAAGAAACATGATGTGAGTAAAATGATGAAAGGAAGAAAAAGACTACATAATCTGCCTATAATGTTCCCACTGCTGGGACACAGGCCTCCTCTTTCTGTGAGAGGGAGTGGGCCGTAATCCACCACTCGGGCCCAGTGCGGGTTGGTGGATGTTACTTTACAAAAAGTAAAGCGCCTGTCTGGGTTCGAACCTACGACCAGTACTCGTAAGTCGAGGCCGTTAACCACTGGGCCACCACTGCTCCCCAAAAAAAAGAAAAAGACTAACGAGACATTAACTCAGTTCAAAATATAATCTCGAAAAATAAAAAGTAATTGAGACACCCTAATAAACCCTAATTCCGTAAAACACGATCAATCACAATCTGAATGATTATGAAGGATATTGCTAATCCATTGCTTCATATGTTCGAAAAATATCTGCTCGACAGAGTAAATACCGCATTGAATGTTGATGAACTGTCAAAAATTAAACCCATTGCTCGGTGTGTTACGCAGTTACCATGCAGTAAGCAGAAAAATATAGATTTAACAGGAATAAGACTGTGAGCACAACTAACATTTAAATCTTCGGCCAGCCATCAATAAAACCTGACATTTTACATTACTGATAACCAGTGACAGGATACAGCCATGAATGCTTACATTGTTTTACTACAATCCAGTCATAAAACCTACATCGGAAACTCCAATATCAATGCGTACACCAGTTGCGCAAACGCAGTCCAGTTAGACGTAAAAACGCATTAAAATTCGTGTTAAATGAGCGGAAATAAGAGTTGAGTCGGAGAATGAAGCCGTCATTGACTTAGCTTATAACTATCATCGACATGTACTAACAGCACACTGAAATTTATGTGTTTGAGTTCCACTGTTGCACGATACGGCAAAAGGGACTTTGCTTTTGCCTTTTTTGCGTATCGTGCGACATTGGATTGCATTGAAGACGGAGTGACATGTAAGTAGAGTTCAAAGTATTAACTTTGCTGCTTTTAAATCGTCTTCCTTTCAAGATAGACCATACGTGAAGTTCTTTTTTAGGTTTCCGTACCCAAATGGTAAAACGGGACCCTATTTCTAGGATTCCGCTGTCCGTCCGTCTGTCTGTCTGTCACCAGGCTGTATCTCATGAACCGTGATAGATAGACTGTTGAAATTTCCACAGATGATATGTTTCTTTTGCCGCTATAACAACAAATACAAAAAAACAGAATAAAATTAATATTTAAGGGGTCTCCCATACAACAGACATTTTTTAGCCGTTTTTATAGATGATGGTACGGAACCAATGGCCGGTTTTTTAGTTATTGGCTCGCGTCACCTTTATCCTAAAATCCACTATTTAATTTTAAAAAATTGTGTGCAATTTCACATGTTCTAATAAGTATAGGTACTTACTGCTAAAGTCAAAAGCATTATTCCGATGGTGCACTGTAGCAAACTCCAATCTTAGAGAAGTTTGATATCGATATTAATTTATTTTATTCGTCATCCCCAACTGATCTACAATATTTGTACAGGTAAGGAAGAAGAAAATAAAGATAACACATTATTTTATTTTTCATTATCCAAATAATCTACAAAAAGTATCCTGTACCTACCCTAATTGCGTAACGCAGTTTGAATCGGAATGATTTTGAAGTATATTGCTAATCCATTCTTTCATAATGTTCGAAAAAATTGTCTGCTCAACAACGTAAATAACGCAATGAATGTTGTTGGACTGTCAAACTGAAACCGATTCCTACTGATAGTGTGTTACACAAGCGTGTAATATAAGCAATTACTTTAATCGAGAAAAATATCGTCTCGTCTAACAAAGTTCAATGGAAACCTGCCATCGTAAACCAGTACGCGACAAGCTCCAGCGACAACAGCTCCAATACTCGCATAAAGTACATAAACGTGTGTAATTCACCGATTAATTAAAAGTTATACAGGCGTGACCGGTGTAATTGCCAAGAGACTTGTGTTACGTTTAGTGCATTCACTTTTATTGGCCCGCCTTTATGCCTAGCTAAGAAAGTGGGTGAATTACCCAGTGCGATCGTTAAGTTTCTTTATTTCAAATTGCAGTACAGAAATTAATCGCGGTTTATGTTGAATGTGAGGTCATCTTTGGTACTTCTAAATGCGTAATTTTAGAAATTAATTTCGGAAGATTTGATTTGATTGCCGAAAGACGTCCACTGCCGGACATAGGCCTCCCCCAACAGGGGTTGCCATAATCGCCACGCTTGGCAGGCGGGTTGGCGATCGCAGTATGGTGTTAAATGCGTAGAGAACGCTGCTGCCCATTCTCTAGTAAGTCCCTTTGTCGCCTTTTATAACACCCACGGGAAGAAATAGGTTGTTGCTATTCTTTACGTCCGGCACCATACAGAGCAATTATACACTTAAAGACTTAAATTGACCACAAGTTTTATAATCACGACCTCCTAAAATCAGGAACATGAGAAATTGTTCAATGAGTTTTTGGTTACACATGTGTTGCTCCAATTACGGAGATATCCATCGATATCACCAGATTAACTGTGTTCGCACTACTGATGCGTTAACTAACATGCCCTGAATGGCCAATACGCCGGAATGTTCAGAAGTTATCAGTACTTAACACAGTAGGTATACCACAGTGCGCTTATAATGTCCAAATGAATAAAAGAACGATACAGAAAATTGTCTTAATACCTTTGAAGAATTTGACAAAAGAAAACATTGCAAGAATGATTCTGTATGAGGTGTAGAAATCGTTCTATTAATTTCAACAGTCAAAAGTAATGCTTACATATGTAGTAAAATTAGAATGCTGGATAGATCTGGTCGTTCTGGAGTTCTCTTAACAATTAACTTGATGGTATTTTCCGTCTGCCCAGAAGCATATTCAGCCCAGAAAATTACCAAGCTTAACAGTATAGGTCGCAAAAGCATCATAAAAGCGACAGAAAGTTATTATGGTTCTAATTTTAGGTGAAGTTAAACTAATATGACCAACAGAGAAACATTCCGAAATAGAATGCCATAACACTTAACTGAGAAGGATAAAGAAAGTAAAGCGAACGAAAATGTTCACGCTTGTGAACATGTTGGTACTAACTTTTCAATATAGGGAATAGATATTAGCCATAAAATGCACACCACGAATCACAATCTGGTAAAAATGATGGGTCGCGTGAAAATTTGCCACGAATCTAAAGATATTGAAATTGTTTATTGAAATAATTGATTGAAGTACATAAAATATTTACAAAATAGGGCCTTAGACTAGAGGTTAAGGTAAATAATAAATTGGATTCTACCTGAACTAGGAATAAATCTCAGGTATCTCACTCAAGAGCTTATATACATAAGTGTTATCTAAGATTCCAAAAAATTGTAACTAATTTAATATTATCTACCTACTATAAATTATGGTTTTATTCAAATTTGGGGAAAAAAATGAAATATGCTACTTTTTTGCATCATCGTAAGACATTTTTTTACAACCATGACTTATTATGATTTTAGCAATGTAACATTTTTAAATAGGTCGCCTGTACTTTATCATACAGAAAATTTTACCGTGTCAGCAAAAAGGTACGGTATATTGGTGATACGATGTGGTATTAACGCCCAGAAGAAATTAAAATACACAGAAAGATTCTGCTAATCCTTTTAATCTAATCTTATAAAATCATTGTGCTACCCATGTCAAGAGGTAAGGTGGATACATCACGGTGGCTCAACTCATGGGTAGCATAGACCTTTCACACCGGAGTAACATTTAGCGTAGGCGCAATGTATGACTTCGCCCATCCAAGTAAACACTACAGCTACATCTCATAAGTCCTCAGAAACGAGACAATTTGAGTATCACAGCAATGAGTCACGTCCGGCTAATTGTTAATAAACAGTAGCATTTGCAGAGGCAAGCAGTCGAGGTGGTCTTTGTTTAACAAGTTAACACCTACTCCCGCCGAATGAGCTTGATAAATGTTTTTATTACCGTGCACCACAAGTGCAACAATTCAACCAGAGAAAATTACTTTGTGCATAACGAAGCACAAACAATGGTTAATAATGTTACGGTGTGTGACGAATCCAGGAGGCCAGTGGTTGTGCTATGCCACACAATATCTACAAAATGGCACCCGCTGTGAACAAGGACACAAGTCTAGAATGCGTAGTTTCTGAGAATTAAACTGTGGCAACGTGGTCGGTTGAACGTTTTGTTATGACCGTGCTTTCATTCATCATTCAATTCTACCATGTCATCGAAAGCTTTTTGTGCATTACTCACGGAGTAGCAAAAATATTATTAAAAAATTTAAGGTCTTATTTTAAACATGTATTTGCAGATTTTTATTATGCAAAGTTTACCTAATCAAAATAATGAGTTCTTATTAGTTTCAGTTTTTTGACTAAAATTGTATGCTAAATATTTCATTAACATTCACAAAACTAACAATGTATTTAAATTTTAAATAAGGCTTTGAGTACTAATTAATCAAATAACAAAAGTAGCCAGACTGTAGCATATTATTTTCCCTTTATGAATAAGTCAAATGCAGATCACCTTTAGAAACCAAAGACGAAAAGTATTAAAATGTTTCAAAATAAAATGAGTTAAACTTAAAACATTTTTGGTTTCAAGCTCTAAACAGCTACCTACGCATAACAATGCAACTGCGTGAGCTGCTGACTTCAACACAAATATGTCCACGATTCGCGACGCTACCCCATAAATTAAAGAGATAAATGGTTCACCAACAATGGCTAAATAAACCGTCCCGTTTCTTATAACACTCGAAAATAAGCTTTGTTTGGTAGCACCGTAAAAAGTTGAAATGTCCATACGCGAGGACTTACAATGGATCAGAATATTTAAGGGGAGTTTAATAAACGCGTGGGCACGACGATTGCTGCAAAAAATTAAGCGCAGCATTCGATACACTATTTTATGGACACTTTTGGTCTATTAAATATCTTATGCGACATAATAGCATTGTATTCTGATTTCTATATTGCAAGTTATTGGAATAAAGTTTTACCAGTCTTTATTTGGGTTAACATAACTTTTATATGTAGTTTTCATTTCCACGTATTAACAGTGCATATAAAAAAAATATCTTTATCAGTTTTATGTTATTTGTTCACACACACTCAATAACAGTGTGGTTATTTGATGGTACTTTACTTTCATAAGCTTATTTTACGATTGAAAATCCAATTTCATAGACACGACTAAAGATGACAAAATAAATGAAATATAACGTTGCGGTACATAATTGTTTAGTTTATTAATTATTTATGTACACACAATAAAATACACAGAGATACGACATAAGTACCTACTTATATTTTTTTTATAGACAGTTATTTTATTTTACAGTTTCTTTTGCCAGCGGCTTCACCCACGTGAATGTCGGAAATTATCCCACGAGAACGTAACATAAAAAGTATCCTATGTGTTAATCCAGATCCATAATAACTATCTGTAGGCTACATTTTTCATCCAAATGCGCTCGCCATATTTTCGTGATTGAGTAACAAACATTTATAATATCAGTAAGTAGGATTTAAACATGAAGCTGCTGCAGTTTGAGAAAACAAAACCACATAAACCAATTAGTGAAAATCAGGTAACCCAAAGTACTAGGAAACCATATCTTCAAGGAGGTCACTCTTAAAATTAACTCAAATAGATCTGTATTCAATGATTCCACCTAAACATTGGCATCGTTTCATAAACTCTTATAGAGATCACAAAGCCGAGTTCTCATAAAAACGGCCATGTATAAAATAAGTGTTTACTTTGTCGGTGGGAGTGCTTTGAAGTGGCTTCCATTTCTGTTCATAGCAACCCTTCTAACATGTGCGGAGATAAAGATGAAATGTAACTACTTGTATATTCTTTCCCTTTCAAGATTTTAATCGAATATTTTATTTGGTTACGTCTTAGAAAGGTACGTTCGACCGGTAAGATATTCATAAAAGTATGCAAAAGGCCAGCTAGCCCTGTGCTAAAATTGGTGAGCAACGAAAAGTTTGTTGACACTCTGCTACTCAACTCAGCAAATGTCATAAATGCAACTACTCAAGTACCGTTGGATTCTTAGTTTCTTACAAAAACAAGGAAACGAGAGGTGTGACAGTTGTAAAATTTTCGACGGAAATGACTTTAAGTTTTTTTCGGAAGGTTAACGGTCTATCAGACAGTATACATAGCATCATAACGCATGATCATATAGTCATTATGATTTCTAAAGTATCAAAAAAGATTTATCTAGAACTAGCTGTGCCCCACGGTTTCACCCGCGTAAGTCTTGATTCCATGGGAATATCGAGATTAAAAGTATCCTGTCTTAATCCAAGTCATGATATACCCATATGCCAAATGTCATCCAAATCCGTTCTGCCGGTTTAGCGTGAAAGCGAAAAAAACAAACAAACAACAACAAACAAACAACTACAAAACAACAAACAAATTCAATTAACATTTATTACAAATTAGCATTTATAATATTAGTAAGGATATACATAGGATTATATAATTGAGTGACGTGTTTTTTAGGAAAAGTCTAAATACAACGATGGAAAAAGCTTTACGTACAATTCCTTTACTAAAAATCGATTTAAACCTTGAGGTCAACTCTAAAACAAAAGAGGAAACTTTCACCAAATTCCTTCGATCGCTAAATGCCAATGGTTTTCCAGCCAATTACCTCAAATCCCTAGAACCTAACTTATTAACGAAAGCACGATCCCCTGCACCTTGCACCCTGACATCACAAGATGGATCTGCCGAACCCCCCGTCCACAAATTACATGAAGCAATTTCACCCACAACCTTAGCAATGACATTACTGCAGCGGAATCTCACCCATGATGTTTGGTTGTAAACTGTTGTGGAGCTACGAAACTATGCAATTGACAATTTATGACATACAGCTGCGCCCCGCGGTTTCACTCGCGTAAGTCTCTATCCCGTAGGAATATCGGGATAAAAAGTAGCCTATGTCTTAATCCAGGGTGTCAGCTATCTCCTTACAAAATTTTATCAAAATTGGTCCAGCCGTTTGAACGTGAAGAAGTAACAAACATACACACACACACACTCACAAACTTTCGCTTTTATAATATTAGTGTAATGTGATGATCATTATTTTAGGTAGGATGAAAACGAGATATTGGCAAGTTCAAGAACTAAGTTTCTTCATGAATCAATGTGTGTTCGATGCGTTACTTTGTTAACAGTAGCTTCTTTAATAATTATGAAAAATTACAAAAATCTATAATGATTTTTTGCCTAGAAACTTTACCTAAAGCCGTTTCGTGATTCGTTTTGCCTTTGCCTAAAGCTTGCTTTTCTTAGGGCTGCGCAAGCAGCGTTATTTGACTCACGTGTAAACTTATATTCATTGTTAACTTCGTAATATTGCAACATCAACGTTCTAACTTTAGCAGTTTTATTAACGCTATATTTTATAGACTTCTAATATTTTAAAAGTTCAGCCAAAACGAATCTCTGTGCGAAAGTTGCAAAAATTTATGATGAATCTTGCAATAAAGAATAAGATGCATGTCCTACATGATCTAATGTTGCATCAGTGTTTCTTTTCATTGATACAAATAAAACGTTTCCAAGGTTAGATTTTATTGTTGTAAACATTTTGAAATGCACTTCAGATTTTGTAATTTTTTCTTACTATGATTATTCTTTTACTATTCGCCGCTGATTGAAATGTTATCTTCGTCAGTTTTGTATATTATTTTGCATTCTTTAGACTATGAAACTATTCGCGTATTTCTTAGCTCCAGGGTACCTTTCCTAAAAGAATTCGTCCACGCATCGCATCCTACCCTCCGCTATACATCCCCTTGAAATTTTAGGGGAACGTAATCATTCCCTTTGATTCCTGTTCCGTCCTATTCAATTAGAAGGCGTCTACAACTGACTTTTATAAAAAATAGTTTCCTAGTTACATTTAGATTCTGCAGTACGGAAAAATCACGGCCATTATCATTACTAACGGCCTCATGATTAAAATATTTATTACATGGTTTGTCAAATTAATGTTCATTGTATTCTTAAGGAAAATAAAAATGAATGTAATTATTTAAATTGATGTTTGATTTGATTGTCAATTATCTACTACATCACTTTTATTAAAAATATAATATAACAAGGAATTAATTAAGTGTTAATACACAAACTAATCTGTGCTATACCAAACTGATACTAAAATCACTCTCATTATCAACGAATTAAGGATTCGTTGCCCATTATCCTATGATATGAGAGATTAATTGCCTTATTATTTTGCCACGATTACGATCTTGTTTCACTGAAGACGGCAACAATCACAATAAGGCTTATCGATCGTTTAACGATGTCAGGCCCTTACGCATAAAAGGGTTAATAATTACGGTAAAAGCCCTTTCAAATCCTGAGAGCGTTCGAAGAACAACGATAATTTTCCAAATTTTCCCAAATCGTACACGCTTTTAGACTAAAACAAATTGATGTGCATTATTACTCAAGATTTGCTTCCTTCCTGGCTGGAGTCTGTCAAATGTGCCAACAAAACGGGAACAATGGAATCTCTACTGTAGCATTTTCACAAATCCCGTACTGACATAGTCACTTCCTGTATCTCTGAGCCGTATTATCTGGGTATACCGAATCGGGTCACTGCAGTGAGAATGGTACCTATGACTACGAAAACTACGAATTTGAACGCTATTGTTTCTTGCTGTCTTGTGAATAGAGTTTCAATAATAATATTTCTTAGATTATTCTTTTATATTCTGTGCCTCAGTTATTATTTAAAAAAATACGTTATTGGTAATTGGTGCTTCTAACATCATTCTTTATTGACTTCTCTATTTTATTCACTCAGGTTTTATTGGTTTAGTTCCAATGCAACTTAGACCACCCAATTCCGTGTGATTATACACCATTTTGTTCCATCATCACTTACGCCAACAGACTCATAGATTATGACCATTCACTTGACCATCACAAGCACGTTTCATTATGGAAGTTTACTAAGAAACAGCGGTGATAAAATTCACACTTCGTACACCTAAAAAGAGGCTAAGTTCACACTTATGGGCAAACGGTCGCATGAGTTTGTTCCGGCCTAATGAGGCGGCGTCATTCATTGCGCAAGCGCAGAGACCAGAGACTGAGCGCCGGCGCATTCGCCATGCTCCGGAACAAATCGCACCCGAATACGGGCGTGTGTGGATGATGGTGTGATTTTTAGTCGTAATTGAAATAGATTGGTCGCTTTCGACTAGGTTTTGTGTGAAAGTTGGTATTGATTTGAATAAGTAAAGAATACTTAGTTGAAAAAAGGTTATAATATGACATAACAAAATAATAAAGGCCCTGGGTGAAGTCGTGCTGTGGTTAATGAGATGATACCTGTGAATAAGGGACTACTACATTACTCATCTAATTATGACCAGTAATTATATTGAAAGATACAATTATTGATTCAATTTATGAAACCAACTCAGTTTTCTTTAGTCCAGAAAATTAACTATAATTATTTTACGCAGCGTACCTGTCTTCGCCACAAGGAACGTAATTAGCTTAACATAATTTCTTCCTTATTATATTTAAAGTATAGAAAATTGTATCAAACCAGTTATTGTTCTCGATTCATAGTATTTTTCTTATCTGTACCAGTTGAAGTGATTAGAAGCACTCCACTGATTTTTGGATACGAAGCATGTTTATCGTATCTTTGAATAACTGTCTCATCCAGGCCTACTTAAGGCGCTGACAAGAGGCAAATGATAAAATTAGGTTTGTCTTAAACAAAAAAATTGGCAAATCTATATAGTTTGTGGTAGCGGAAAAATATATAATAATCTTGAACATATTTATCAGAACTTGGTTGTTACCAAAACACGTTTAGAAAAAAAAATCTCGACACTAATTAACGGTAAACTAACCCTTTACTTTAAGTTTAAATCAAAAAATATCTGTATTAAACATCGACGTACTGATATTTAATTAATAACAAGAACGTCTTATTTGTATGCAGAACTTGGTTGTTTTGTATTTTCGACTCATTTTTGAGTAAATAAAAAATTGCTTCATATTTTTCAATAAATTACAAGCGTTGTGTCATCGCACTTCACTTTCTTTTGTACGTAGTCTGACAGTGGCAGCGGTTTACCTGTTGTCAGCGTCTTAAATCACAAAATCAATAGTCTTTAATGCACACATTTGAATTCATTACCTATGAATAACTTCCTTTTACCGTTAATATTTACACAATACTCAGTTGGAAGTATTTAACCAATACGTCGTCATGCATAATAAGTATTAAGTACTTACTATAGGTACGCATTGAAAGGTTCTAATTGAGCATTTATAATGGCTGATTAGCAGTTAATGGGTCTTAAATTAGTTAGTATTTATACAGTCATATTTATTTTATTACTGTTTATGACACTTATAAGTATGCGCATAAGGATTACCGATATCCGTTAAAATTAGGCGTGTCAGACTTTTACTGAATAAAACCCGTGTTCCTTCAGTTGCCTGTGTGCCAGGGCCACGATATCCTTTTCTAACAGACCCCGTCAGTTCGTGGTGATATCTTTTTGAGGCGCGCGTGGTACAGAACGCGCCGTTGCCGTCTACCCGGGCCTCGTCCTTACCGGACGGCGAGCTACCCATCGTTCACCGTCCGCAAGCCCGCGCCTACGGTGGCCGGGAATCGGCCTGCGACTCCCGACGCCCGGAGCGTCTACAGCGGCGAAACTCTTTTTGCCTGACATGGTAATTTGAGACCAGCGGGGTAATAACGTAACACACTATCAGTAGCAATGGGTTTCATTTTGACAGTTCAACAACATTCATTGCGTTATTTACGTTGTTAAGCAGACAAATTTTTCGAACATATGAAGCAAATTGGATTAGCAATATATATCAAAATCATTCAGATTGATGGTATGTTACGCAATTAGGGTGCTGTTGCCCAAGACTACTGGCGGCTGTCGCAAAAAACCAGCGCTGGGGCTATATCTCGCAAAGGGTCACATACAGCATTATGCTGAGCGGTGGCCCTTTTGCGTGGATGTGACGCATATTTTGCCCCCAACTTGTTCTTTTTTTGTATTTGTGTTCTTTCTTTGCGTCATGTTTACCGCAAATAAACGTTTTTTTTTTTTCTTTAGCTATTATAGAGGTCTCCACGGAAGCCCTTATTCGTCAGTGACATTCGAGACCATTTCAGACACGGATCTACATGGTCCTCACATGATCTGACCAAAATTATGTCTGCACTTTAAAAGAGACTTTGACCATAGAGTTTGTTTTGCCATTTCTTCTCGGGGGTAGTAAGATAGGATATGTCAACTACATCAAAGCTTATTTTTTATTTTTTAATATCACGTGTAAAAGTGATTCCAATATCCTATTTAAAGAATAAACGATTTCATTTCATTTCAGTGGATTTCTGCAAGCTGAGCGACATATGCACATTTTAATAGACTGATAGAGAAACAGACTAAAGACCCACTGATAAAGCCGAGCCTTAATTGAGAAATGGAATAACCAAGCCATCGATAAAACCACCAAGATTTATGGTAACAACTCTTTAACTACAGATAAAAATAGTGGACGTCAAGTCAATCAAGGTACGTTTTAACACGTAAACGGCAGTAGTATATCGATTTTAAATGCAAATGCGAACAGCTGTTTATCGTCTGAACGATTGCATTAAGCTCACTTCGAGCTTAATTACGTCGTGTGGGCGAGCGTTCAGTTTCGTCTTGAGACGAACGCCAATCTAGGAATGACAGACTTACGACTGTTACGGATTGTAGGACAAAAACCGGTATTAATTAATTAGATGATGTGATAGTGGAAAAAAAGGGTTAGTCGCTAATGGTTGGAAGGCTAGTGATGTGACTAGGATTAGCGCGTCGACTTAATTGTATTGAGGTATGACATGGAAACCTGACAGCGTTTGCTCGCAGTGGATGAGATTTAAGGGTTAACGGATAGAAATAGAAGTTAATGCAACTGTGGAATTGGAGAATGGTCCTTCGTGTCTATTTAGTATTTACCACAATGAGGGTGAGGCAACAGTAAATATGGAATTACTTTTGTTTCCTGTTAACTTTCAAACTTACACAAAATTGCAGAGTCAGCTTTTGAGTTTTTGCTGCTTTAAGATTTACATACATATAACACTAAGATGTAGGCTTAGCTTTAAGTCGATAAACTGACATATTTTTATATTAGTCATCATTGAATGAATTTCCCAGTCCTATTTAAATATAAAATTGAATTGAATAACACCTTCAATTGAATACACTCGTATATTTTTTACAGCATGAGGGTACTTTATTCTACTAACAGTAGTTTATAGTGCATTAAAAAAAAATGTTTTTTATCAATAAGTCACATCATCATTTGCTAGGGGCCGCCGACGGTTAATAAATAACGCTCAAGTCAATTCGTCACACTTTTTACATCTATTATTATCAATTATTAAAAAAAAAATAAGTATAGGCAGCGTGATTTTTTTACAACAAAAGGATGGGTTAAATTCAATGAACTTTCTTTAAAAAATAAAAGCCATTACGGATTTTATTTAGTTTGGGAACAACAATAGTTTGATTTGTTGAACGTTATGGCATGTTGTTCATGGCAATTTTATTGCATGATGTGCTTTCGATGTAATGTAAAAGCGCATCAGTTACATACGAGCCTATCTTAAATGCAAAGGTATTCCACTTTATTTTGTTCTTTTAGAACTATTCTATGCGGTGCTGGATGTAAAGAATAGCACCATTCTTCTGTCCGTGGCTGTCGTAAAAGGTGACTAAGGGACTTACTAGAGAATGGGCGATCGCCAACCCCTGCCAAGCGTGGCGATTGCGGCAAACCCCCCTTTTGGGGGAGGCCTATGTCCAGCAGTGGACGTCTTTCGGCTGAAATGTTGATGTGTGTCTTGTGTCTGTCTAAGCATGGTGTCAATAGGTGAATTGGTAATATAAAAGTTTGGATTTTTGCAATGTTGTTTTTTGTTTTTCATTTGCTCCAATAATGGTATCTTTCTCCACAAATATACTACGACTACCTACATCCAAAGTTGGCTCCAACATTTGCTGCCACAGTAAGCAGTGTTTGACCTATCACGCTAAGAAAATGAAAAACACTTCAAATGCCAAACGTTTGTTTGTTTGATACCTCGTGAAGATTGAATGGTATCTTATGTGAGCATTGGAATCTAAAACAATAAAGATAAGAACTCTTTGATCAGTTTTTGCTTTTAGCTTTGGAAAGTATGCCAAACAAAACCACATGATTGTATTGACTTAGATCATCATAATAATGGTTGAACGTGAACCACTCTTTACTATAAGAGGCTCTTCGGCTTCTTATGCAAATCATGGAATAAATTATAAGATACCTATAAAGTGTATCATCATCTTGTTTTGCTCTGGGTTTCTGTGGCTTGTGGAACTTTCTGACAAATCATAAGAAATTCAAACTTTCTACCGGCTTTTAGACCCTAATTGTATTAAAAAAAAACGTCCCATACTCCATTTTTTTGTCTAACTTAAGAAATATCAGATTCATTTCAGAATTACCCAAAACGAAAGTGTTTTTTTCTAAAGAAAAAAAGTTTCAGAACTTTTCAGCTAATAATTGTCATTTAAAAAAACTTTACTTATTTGAAAATAAATTGCACCTAACGTAAGTAAATTGAAGATAGGTTTGTAGATAACGGTCCACACCGGGTGCCACCTGATTTGGGGTGACACCCAACCGTAAAAATAATAATTAAGTACACAAACTATCACGTTTTTCAATGATAAACCACTTAGGCTTAAAGCCATTTTAACCAAGTTATCCAAACGAAATAATTTAAATATAGTATAAAAGCGAAGGAAAAAATCACGGCATAACGAAATTAAAAGGAAAACTAAGCTTTACAAGTTAAGAAGTAATAGTCAACCAACTTACATTTGCAGTTGGAATGTATGGGAGAACATGTTTTTCAACTACAATGTTAAGTTTGTTCTTTGGATAAATCCATCCCAACTACGGAACCCTTCACTATGCGTGGCTCGACACGCACTTGGCCGGTTTTTATTCTTGGGTGACACCACAATAATGCGCTCCGGGTGTCACCCATGCTAGCTACGCCACTGGGTTGCAGTTCTATCTGTTTAGTTCTATTTTCATTTTGCATACCTAGTAATATCAATTTACACTCCCACGCGGGACATCCCCCAACAACAGTACCACATCGCGAATTACGCTTATTCTACCCAAAACATAGGGCCAAATGTTTGTTATAACTTTACACCGAAGGGCGCTAAAAGGTTTGCAAATAGACGTTAAGTAACGCGTCAACTGAGACAACGACGTCTGTTTTACCGACGCATCTGACCTCTGTTTGTGGACGTGTGGTTCCCAGGAAAACTGGGTTATAATGTAATTTGAGGCGATAAGAACGGTTTGGTTTCGATCTAGTTTGTTACTTTTTTTACGGACTGCCTCGTTGGTCTAGTGGTTACAAGCGCTACTGCTGAACATGAGGCCATGGGTTCGATTCCCAGGTTGGGCAAAGTGATATTGGGTTTTTCTATCTGGAATTTCTCAGTAGCAGCTCGGAGTTTGGATTTGTGCCCGGTTGATGGCAATAGGTTTGCCCCCTATTACATGGGACTTAAACATGACTGGTGAAATGTGGGTGTACTAAAGGTACACCTGTGCCCAACCCATCGAAGAAACAAGGCGTGATGTTATGTTGTGTGGAGTATGTCAGGGAATATTAAGAAATAAATTGGTGAAAATGCAGCTGCAGCGGTCGGACGTATCGTCAGTAGCTTGAAGTCAGTGCCTAATAGGATTAGCTTTGTTGACCCAAGTGAATGAGATCACAATGATACACAAAAGCATCACCAACTCAGTGCAGTTTGCACAAGTTTTAGACGATGACAATATTAGAATTGTTTATTTTGCTTGCAAACAATCAAGGTTTCTTATTGGTAAGTAGAAAGCCCTATCTTGTATGCAAGCACACCGCCTAACTTATAAACTCCCGGTGATTAGTTATTGAACAAACACCCAACAAATCATAGAACAAAACAAACTCTATGAACTCATTACTTTATTAATAACCCATACAGACGACAAAGTTAGTAACAGTATGACATATCAATTAATTAACAAAAACTCGAACAATAAGCTGTCGTAAAACTAATTTAATATCAGTGAGCAAACAGTTTATTTGCCGATCTGCCTGTGGCGCCAGCTGTTGCGACGAGGGTAGCGGCAAAGACGAAATGCGTAAATAGTACAGAAGTGATATTGAGGTTGCTTTTTCCTCTTTGGTTTCTCAGTTGTGTGTTTATGTATAAGTATAATTTATTAGTTCAAAAATAATTATACCAAAGTACAGTTTTTGACCAGTGCGTGTTGCCAGTGATGACCTATGGCACTGAAACGTGGTCGCTCACAATGGGCCTTAATAGAAGGCTAAAGACACTCAAAGGGCAATGGAGAGGGCTATGCTTGAAATTTCCCTACGTGATCGAATCAGAAATGAAGAGATCCGCAGGTGAACCAAGGTAATCGACATATCCCGAAGAATTGCTAAACTTAAGTGGGAGTGGGAAGGGCAATTTGCTCGCAGAACAGATGGGCGATGGGGTCGAAAGGTTCTGGAGTGGCGACCGCGTACTGGAAGAGTACGTAGCATTGGAAGACCTGGTATAAGATGGACCGATGATCTTGTGAAAGCCGCAGGTATCCGCTGGATGCGGGAAGCACAGAACCGGTCGATGTAGCGGTGCTTGAGAGACGCCTATGTCCAGCAGTGGACGTCTTTCGGCTCAAATGATGATGATAAATTACTTATCAGGACGTTATTGTGCAAATACCTCAGGTATTTTTTCTTATTAAGACATGTTTATAAAATAAAGAAACTCGCAGAAATATTGATATTACGCGATGATTCTTGAAAATTTTCAGAAGAATTAAAAAAAAACCCCTGGTTTATTAAGTAGATACATTTGTTAAAAATAGCACTTTTTGAGCCTTTTTAAAATTATGAGTACAGTTAAACTGGTATTAAAGTCCAAGTAATGACATTTTGGTCTCTTCTGTGATTTATCGCGTCTTCATCTTTGCATTATATTGCAGATACAAGTTTTTGTTTCGCCATCGATCGTCTCCTGAATGGAAGTCGTTTAATGGATGCAGAAAATAGAAGAATAAGTAACTGAACTGTTATAATATCTTGAACTTGACCCTGAGTCACAATTTACTGATACCTCTTATTGAAGAAAAAAATTTGGGACAGTAAAAAATGAGCCTTGAATTCCTAATATTTTGCAAAGAAACATTTCTGAATTCTTATTAAGCCGGGTATTTACCTAGGTTTTCTTATATGAATTAATCAATTATTTATCTGATTAGTTATTCACTAAGAATATCTAATTAAATCTTGAGGCGCCAGGCGCTATCGTTGCAAATTCGCCGCAATAACATGTCCAAGCTTTCAGATTACCATAAAACTAGTAATTTTATCAGCTGCTGTAAACACATTGTCAGTTAGTTCTTTTAATTTTGTTGCATATTAGCTATCATAAACACGTCAGAATCAAAAGGTGGGTAGATTAATGTAAAACAAATGATGATATTCGTCTGATTTTAGGAGCAATCTTCTGATTTCAACAACGTTTTTCTACGACTAATTAAAGACTTACTAAAGTCATTAATAACGTAAAAAATTTTAATGATATGTCAAAATTCTAAACACCGCACATCACAAAACAATTTCGATACTCGACAACCAAATTGAACCCAAAGTAATTTTCATTCATCCAACTAAGTACAAACTTTTAACGAATGAATTCCTCCAAGACGACCTGCTTGGTCCCTCGACTATAAATATAAGATCATCTAATGCCATCATTCGGTGCGAGTCAAAGTGATCTCTAACGGAGATTTGGTCCGATGTCACTGATCGTATATTGTCGCCCGAGATGACTGCGATAACGTATGATAATGTTGGGGTGAGATTTCGTTATGGGCGGAGCGGGAAGCGTTTAGCGATGAACAATTTAATTACGATATTAAAATAATATATTTTTTCAAGAGCAGTTTTGATCTGCAGAAAAATACAGTTTCTCTCTGTATACTTCCGTGTAGGTACAGTGTAAGACTGTTTATTACCGTAGAAAGTTATAGGTGTTTTAACTAACTGTAAAAATATGTAGCTTAATGTTTTATAAAGTTTGTGCAACTGGATGAAGAAGTTAGAAAAATATGACCTCAATAAATAAATCCGAAAGCAAAGGTAAGCAGCTAAACAAATAATAACAAAGGTGACTTTCTAGCAATCATAAATTCTGTAATAGACCATAAATATTATCTAAAACCAACAAATAATATTCCATTCAATTCAATCAATAATGCTAATAACCAAGATAAATCAGTAGACAATGATATTATATTACCAGCGAAGCGGAACATCATAAATTGATATTGGTTATTTGAAAGACAATTAAACAAATAAGCTAACGATTTGTATAATAAAGATAAGGTCAATCGAGTATGTTGATTAAATTAGTTTCTATTGTAGTATTATGTAACCTGACAATTGAATATTAATTTATGTAACTCTAGCACCACTATCTTTGATACCATAAATTAATTTGCCATGTAATCTTCAGAAACAATTGGTATTATGTACCATTGTACGCGACTGGTACGGATTTCACCAATGAAACTGAACGAGCTGACAGTGTCAAAATTTTTATGGAATAAAACACTGACAGCTCTTGATCGCGGTTTAGAATTGGTGATCACCCTCAGTTTCATTGGTGAAATCCGTACTTAAGAGTCAAGCTCGCGTAATCATCTTACAGTAATCCTTAATCATTAATATACCGTAAGATTATTTCATTTTAGGTGGCTCCACTTTTCTCTATAACTTTTCAAAACTTGTTTGTTCGAACATAACATAAAATCACGCCTGTAATCCCCGAAAGGTTAGGCAGAGATACCTATAGTACCCCTGAATTTTGACAGTTATGTTTAAGTCCCATGTAATAGGGGGCGAGCCTATTGCTCTTAACCGGGCACAAATCTAGTCTCCGGGCTGCTACTGAAAAATTCTTAATGGAAAATACCAATAACATTTTGCCCAACCTGGGAATCGAACCCAGAAACAAACATGAACATAGGAAACGTTATCATTAGTTGTCGTTGCCAAACAATACCTAAGTTTCATATGTGCCCATGAAGGTTTATGTAGAATAAAATATTTATTTGGTATAATTTTATTTGATCAGTAGAAAAAGTAACAGTAATTATATTGCAAACACTAACACAATAAAGTGCGAATTCCCTTTATCAATATCTCTATCTCAGTATTTAACTGACGGTTCCTAATCAACTTAATAGAATCGATACGAAACAGAGATGTCGATTTTATATCTAAATTGAAACGCGAGATACATTAATTCATGCTTTTAATTTACTACATAAAATACACTGGCGCAGCATGTTCTCTATCTTATCTGATGTCATTTATGGGATTAGGGCTAGATGAGACAGATATCGAATAGATGGGTGGTTGAACACCAAGGAATGTTTGAGAGAAATCGTTCAATGAGTTTCTAGCTTTGTTTTTATGATAATTAGTAGAAACCAGTCAAACGGGATTCGTGAACAAACTTCCGTTGGAAATGTTTGATGTATCATCACGGTACGTGGGTTCCTGTGACGTCTTTGTCTTTTTAAGTTAGATAGAAAGAAAAAAGGTGATGTCTAAAAGTTTACCAAATTGAGTGAGAACTAAAAGATCATTTTAACAAACAAATGTAGTGCGGTCGTCGATGGTTCGTTATTACCGATCATAATGGAATGATTAAGAGCACAAGATTGAAGATTGTGTTAATGTATGAAGTCAACATCTCGACTTATTAAGTAGTTACATAGGATATGTGCGTTACCTACCACAGCCTTGTATCTCCTTTAGAAATATAATTTCTGGGACGACAAATAACATGCTCTATTTATGAAGATATCGAAATTAGATTACCATATTCATGAGAACATGAAACCTCCATTAAACAGTTTGCTCTATGTGTTATTTCCACTTTACTAACTTCTCATTTTGATAAATAATTCAAAGTAAATGAACTTGACAATCTTACATAAACTTATCTGGTAAAATTATGCAACAAATCCATGTTGAAGTAATTTGGAACCGCTTTTCAAACATGGTGGTCTCGGCGACCGCAAACTCGATAGCCAATGACTGGAAACAAAAACCGCTAGTCCACAGAAATGAGGATGTTCTTGTCCCATGATTGGTCGTTTTGATTAGGAAAACAATTTCAAACGTAGAATTAACATAAAAAGAAATAAAAGCTAACAATGAAAACAAAAAATTATTTCAGCCGGATTTAAGTCACATTTTGCTGTTTCACGAAGCTACTTTAAATGTAAAACTTATAAAAACTAGATTTGTTTTTAAGGCAAAGGCTATGAGCGGAACATATGGCATTGCGCAAATTGTAGACTTGCTCTTGCCATAACAGAATATAGTCTTGCAGTCGTAAAACCTGTCTAAATGCAAAAAGTAAACGATGGACACCGGCTCTACAGCGAAAGATAGTAACAAATGGGCTTTTTTGCAGACCAAGGGCCATATAGGAAATTATAGGTGACTACCAACTTGTCCTCGTATTTGCTGAGGAGCCTTGAACTTATTTGTATTCACAATGTTGCATTCAAAAGTCGAATAATGAGAGGAATTAATTAGAAGAAAATCTCGAGGTCTTATTATTTATTGAGATAAGCATTTGGAGGTGACACACCAAATTAAATACCTATCGAGTTCAAAGACACATTAGAGAGGACCAATCAGCATTTCTGCATCTCTAGCCTGATGAATTTGCTCTCTACTCGGATGTTATATCTGAAGCATAATTATTTTTCAACATTTTCTCCTTTATTCCTTTTAAATCGGTATCCTCGTCATTTATTCCTCAAGTAAAATTTCATCTTGTATATTCCGGGGAGTATGAACGATCGTTCAGCCGCAGAGGCGCGTGTCAATCGACAACGGACACCACTTTTGTTTTTTGTCTCCCGATGCGGTTTATACCGGATTTGGGTCGTCACATTATCTGTTAATGGTACTTGTTACATCCTTTGTGACGGAATTATCAGTAAATTTAGAGAAATGGTGTTCAGAATTATCTGCATTTTATTTAGTCCCCGCTGTATAGATACTATCCTCAAAAGTGCTTCGCTATTGTATACATATATCATGACGGAAATATGTATTCTGTTTGAGCAACAAACAAGGTTTCCGGTGAATCACTCTTAACAATATTCCCTAACAAATTTCGACGTTCGAACAAGATCCCAAACAGCTTCGAAATGTTTTATACCAAGTGGGAGTGTCAGTCATCATTCACTCCGAAGTACATGTCTTGTCTATACACGGCAATAAACTGACCAACGCCTACATTTGTGACCACTTTACAGACGGACGGAACATCTTACACAATGTTACCTCTGTTCTTTAACAATCAACGCAACGAATCTTTAGTTTGTCCTTTCAACATGTCCACTTTATTCATGTGTTGAGGTCATTGTTGCATGAATGACAGCAATACGCTGTTATTAGCTTCACCTAATGTTAATTTTAATTAATATGATTAGATGTTTCCGTATAAAAACATGCTATGTATGTTTAATCACTGCCAATTACTTTGGACATATCCAATCTGTAAACTCCCCTTGTAAACTATCCCTAGAATATCATGATTGTTATAATTATAATGAGTTTTTAATTTCGTCGAATTCGAAGACTCTTGAAAATACAATAAATTAAAGCGTGAGAATGTTCAAAATATTTCGTGCATTAAAGCCAAGTGATGATATGTGTGAACTGCACAGCTATAAAATGAATTTAAACTGCGTTGCATTGTTATAACAAATGACGAATACTACTCGCGGTACCACGGATGAATGGGCGAAAGTTGGGCGAGTCCATCACGATCCACGGTTTATCATGCAAACGCACGACGTTTGTGTGGTTTTTTAGAATATATTATCATTATTCATTCCCTGTTTTCCTTTTCGGCCTTGATTCACTGTGTCAATCATGGCGTTCATGAGCATGTTAGATCTGAATATAATGGACCGGAAAATGTCACATTTTTAGTCAATTAACGTCATACCTACGAAACGAAATTTAATAAATATAATTATGAAATAGGTAACTGAAAGGTAACCGACAATTAAATTATTCGTCTTTGCGTTCATTTCCAGTAGGCAAAAAATTTGAAGGCTAGTCAAAGTTGTTTAAAACTGTGAAACAGAGTTTCGAAAGGAAAAGAAACAAGTCAAAACAAAACGTACAAATTCCGGAAAAGGTTTTTATCACTTTTTTGCGGTGCATTTCAAAGCTACGAATCTCATGTTTTTCCTTGAACAACAAGAGGCATTAAACAGCATATTTCTCGAAATGATAATCTTCCATCGATAATATCTTTAGCACTGTCATTTAGCGATCCGTTTTCGCTGAAGAGGAGTGACTGACAAATGAACCGGTGGGAACAAAGTGTGTGTGAATCATTAGCCATGATTTGCCTTATCGCATTTAGGTCCTGAATACCAAGTAGGCTTATAGCAATGATGATTCAGTAAACCGGGCTTTAGTCATCAGTATGTGGATTTGTAAACGTGAGCTGGAAAATTTTACGATCGACATTATGTGCATTTCACAAACGACCGCTTACAAACGCTTCGCCTTCTCTTCCAAAAATACAAAATGACAAAAAGAAGCAGCTTCCAGAAAGTCAGTAACAGCCTGCAATAAAATATTGTGAATCCCAAAGATTTATCGAAATTTGTTGTTGTGTTTATTTTTGTCGAGAAACAACAATAAACACAACAACAAAATTTCGATTTCCGTCTAAAATTGTGGTTTCATTGTTTGTACATAAACATTATCGCTAAGTTTGCTAAACAGAGCCTCTTGAGCCCCTTCCCTCTTAGATCAACTTGCCACTCACTAAACTGTCTTAAGATAATAAGTATTGAAACCCTTTAGAAGGGTGCGGGCAAGAGTCAATATTTGCAAATATAAGACGTTATTTAGATGCAAGACACGATCTTCTGCCCCCAGACTCGGCCGTCCAGCCTTCTTATGCAAATCTCGCCATATCTCCGACTATTCACTAAGAGGTTTATTTGACGAGGTCCTTTGGAACTCTTCAGAGTGGGTGTATTAAATTTTTCATAACTACCCACTTCACTTGGAAGTGCGTTTATTATACTTTCCGTACGAGTATTCGGCGCTCGTTATTTGATATTTTAACATTTCCGCACAGAAAGTTACACTCTGAAATTTCGGTCATGTACGTGAATTTTTGCTTTGTTGTTAGTTTTAATTTGTAAAACGTTAAGCTAAAAGCGCTTTCGCTCTGTATTGCTCAAGTATTATTTCAATCCCATCTACTGTTTTCAGTTTTAAATGTTTGAGAATAAAGGCAGGTTTTGCGAAAAGAATATGGTTACGTGTGTTTGTAATTGGCCGTATTACAGGAAAAACACGCACGCTTTTGGTTATCAACGTATCTTGTCAGCACCTTTCAATTAATGCCGAGGATAGCGGTTTGAATTGAAAAAGTAAAAATTCTAGCTTTTAAAATTTTATAACAAGCTGTTGGTTCTGTAAGTGGGAATATCTTTGGTAGACCACGATCTTGTTGTTTATAGTTGTAACAGCTTGGTTAAACAAAATATGTTATGGTTTTTTTTCTTCGTTATGATATAAATATTGTTTATTTGCGTAACAGTATTGCTGACTAACATTTATACATTATCTTATTCTTTATAATTATGTAATATTGTGAGAGTAGTGGTGGCTCAGTGGTAATAGCCCCGACTTATGAGTTGTAGGTCGTGGGTTCGAACCCAGGCAGGCGATTTATTTTGTGTGTAAATAATTTCATCACCACTGCATGCTCTCAAAACTGTGAAGGAAAACATCGTAAGGAAACACAACAGCCATGTCCTAGAATCAAAAATTCGAAGACATGGGACATCTACCAACTCGCACTGGGCCCACGAGGTGGATTACAGCCCACTCCCTCTCGAAGAGAAGAGGCCTGTGTCCCAGCAGTGGGAATATTATAGGCTGATTATGCTACGCTGTATGTGAATTTAAGTGAGTTTTATTAAGCAAATTGAATTAAATCTGTAAGTCTTTCAAACTTTCCACAAATTAAAGCTTACATAAAACTGCAATGTCTCAGAACATCCTGGATCTCACAAGCAACTCGTGACACAATGGTATCTTGCCATCAGCGATGCATCAGCTTTGCAAACCTACGGGTACCTACTTGCGAAATGAATAATATAAAAATACTTGGTCACGTCATGGCAATCTAAAAAGATAATCTATCTCACGCTTCTAAGGAAATAACTGTATATCCTGTTAGAATCATTTGACCCAGCACCCCCCACCTGTTCACGAATTGAATTAAACCTTTGCATGTCTAAACGCAGTAAAATCTATAGCAGCCGAAATAACGACATCAAAATATTTCAACAGCCATTGTTGTTGTCAAGGGTGAGAAGATAAGTTAATAATATAATGACATATTATTGCTCCCTCTATGCTTATTCGGCTATTTCAACGATCTTAGCCTCATAATTTATAATTTTATCATTGCTGTCAGCTTCATCTTTATTTACTGTCTCACAAAGATTAAATTCCTCTGGCTCTTCTGTCTTTGTAACATTGTTGACAAGAAACAATCGTGTTGTTATTATGTTTATGGTGTAATGTCAAAATAAAATGTTTTCTCTAGTTGTGAGCGCGGCATTAATTCGAATTTTATTCACATTATGGTCCGTGACTGCATTATGTATTTGAGTTTCAAACTGTTTCGATAACACATCTAAATAGGTTATTTCTGTTAAAAATGATTGTCTTCCTACTCATTTTAAGTCAATTCTAAAACGTGGTTGGTGTAGAACTACCTATGTGGTGGATCTGTTTAGGAATTAATTAGGGTTCCGTACGCCCGACTGATAAAACGGAACCCTTACAGGATCACTCGTGTGTCTGTCTGTCTGTCTGTATGTCCGTCTGTCATAGCTAATTTGTTCCGAATCTACTGGACCGATTAAGTTGACATTATTATGAATTTCTATGACCCGAACACGTAACGTAAAGAAATACATTTTGAATATCACTTTTGGGGGAAAATTAGACACATTAAACTTTCATTTAATGTGTCTAATTTTGTGTGGCTTGTTATTAGGATTTCAGATATATTGTTTTTATAATATTAAAATAAATACTTTTAAAGTTCTTTAAGAAAATTGACCATTTCCATTCTTTCTGATTCATTATCTCCGAAACTACTGAGCCTAAATTTTTGAACTTATACAGAATATCACACGAATATTATAAAGGCGAAAGTTTGTGAGTGTGTGTGTGTAGGTATGTTTGTTACTTCTTCACGCTCAAACGGCTGGACCAATTTTGATAAAAATTTGCATGGAGGTAGCTGACACCCTGGATTAAGACATAGGTTTTTACTTTTTTTTTACTTTTTATCCCGATATTTCCACGGGATCGAGACTTACGCGGGTGAAACCGCGGGGCGCAGCTAGTAGTTCTATACTTAAAGATTACAGAAACAGTATATGGTCTTAAAATAACATGATAATCTCTCAATAGTGTGTGTACAATCTTACATTTGCAGTTGGAATGTATCGGAGAACTTGTTTTTCAACTACAATGTTAAGTTTGTTCTTGGAATAAATTCATCCCAACTACGAAGCCCTTCATTACGCGTAGTTCGAACTTGCACTTGGCCGGTTTTAGTATGTTAGCTATAACTGCTAACGCCGTAACAGTATCTAATATAAATTGTCATGACACTCTCGGGTAGATTATTAGGTATGCAACCCAAGTAGGTATGATATCGTGTACTGGTGGAGTAATTAATGTCTCATCATCCTAATTAATATATTTGCGAAATTAAGTTTGTTTGTTTGTTACCTTTTCACGCCTAAACCACTGAACCGATCATTCTCAAATTTTGCATATACGTTTTCAGGTGTACAGAAACGGACATAGAGTACCTTTCATCCCAAAAAAAAGTACTGTTCCCGAAGAAAACAACAATAACGTTCTTATGGCGATAGATGGCGCCACGTGTCTTTCGAATCATGATTGAATTGCGAAAGTGAGTTTGTTTGTTACGCTTTCACGCTAAAACGGCTATCCCAGTAGTACATTCCCTTAGGATCATTCACGCGAGCGAAGCCGCGGGCTAAAGCTAGTCTCTAAAATTACCAACAAGTTCAACTTTAGTCCATAAAATATATCGGCAATCTATCATCACACTAATATTATAACGGAGAAAGTTTGTGAGTGTGTGTGTGTGTATGTTTGTTACTTCTTCACGCTCAAACGGCTGGACCAATTTTGATAAAAAACAATTCTGGAGGTAGCTGACACCCTCGATAAAGACATAGGCTACTTTTATCCCAATATTCCCCGAGATCGAGACTTACGCGGGTGAAACCGCGGGGCGCAGCTAGTTGTTTTATAAGACTAAGGTTGTTTTATTGTTTTCTAGAATTTTATTTTTAGTTGCATATACACTACATTACATATACTACATTCGTTATATATAGTACATTATATTATAATTATATATATTATTTTAGTGATATTTATTTCAGAAGTATCTATGTAAGTCTATTCTCTTATTGTATGTTTATATTTAAATTAGTGAACAGTTTTTTTGATTTTATGTATTTTGTTTTCATTTCTACTCTTACACACGTTGTCTACATCTCTGCCTACTTTCCTATCGCAGGTATGCTGGATGAGATTTCTTTAGAAATAAGCATCACCTTTGGACGTATTTTTCTGTTCCTTTCTTCTTGTCTTTTTATAAACACACACATAAACATACACTAACATGTTACGTACCCTGCCTACACCAAATAACCAGAATAGCGACATGATAGCCTAATTACGTTAATCGGATGATTCCACATAACATCGCAATACACCATCTTGGTGAATCAACGAATTGACGCCTCGTGTCGCCTCACGCTCCCCTACTTCCAAATCTGCTGATGCCGCATCGACGTCTAGCAATCGTCATAGTTAATTGTAATGTTAGAGATAACTAATTTTCGGCACTTCGGTACTAGCATCGTCCGAATCTAGACTTAGGAATTAGCTTTAAGTTTATACTATTGTAATTTTTTACATAATTAAACCTTTATTTAAATAACTTCGGTTTTCTTTAAGTCCTCCGGCTGCCACCTTCGTAATTAACACACAAACATTAACATAAACTATTAAATAAATAAATAAGTGGAATTTATTATTTGTCATCAACAGAATCTTCAACTTACCAACAGAATAATACCACGATCAATATCAACCAAGAGTAACTATAAATTGTCTAATTATGCCGTCAACATCCTCAAAGTTAGTCTCTCAGTTAGTTAGTTAGTTACAAGACTATTGAGTGTCTGTAACTAAGTATTTATTTGTTCAGGAAACTAATAACAAAGTGGAATGGCTTGGAGGGATGAGGAAGCACAAACCGGTCGCAACACTGTTTCTTTGTAGAACTTGCGAATGTGGTTTTTATTTTTATAATTGCTAGTGATGAGGATCTTGAGAATTGAAAGATGGTTGATTAGATGGCTTTAATAAAAGTGGTGTATGAGTGACATCATTTGTGTGAAAGGTTAAAAATCTTGGCGTAAACGGATTGGATATATGGATTAATGGCTTTTCATCATCATAAGAGCCTTGGACTGCGTCGTTGGTCTAGTGCTCGCAAGCTCTACTGTTGAGCATAAGGTCCTGCGTTCGATTCCCGAGTCAGGCAAAGTGATATTGGGTTTTTCTATCTGGAATGCCAGGTTGATGGCAATAGGGTCGCCCCCTATTACATGGGACTTAAACATAACTGGCGAAATGTGGGTGTACTACAGGTTCACATTTGCCCAATCCTTTGGGGAAACAATAAGACGTCATGTTATGTAAGAGCCTTGTAGGTATGCTCTTTGGCTTACTTATTTCTTTTATAAGAATAATTATGAACAAGTATTCAATTAACTCGTGCCTTCTCTATTTTAGAAGAGTCCCATTATTAAAATACTTGTTTTTTTTTAATAATATATTTATCATCTTAATAATTTTAAAATCCTAAATCTGCTCATTTATTGCCTCTTAGGCGGAATGAAGTTTGCCGGGTCAGCTAGTATTTATTCAATTAACTCCACCAATCAAATTATGATAGGAAATATCATAATTTTATTGAGAATAAAAAACCATATAATTTGAAATCCAGCATCACAGTGCGACATTCACAATGCGTAGATCGGGTCAGAAAATTTTGCGAAACAGTTATGAAAAGAGAAGCCTGAAAAACTACCATGTCAGTAAAGTTGCTAATAGTCGAACAAAGTGGATAGTCTGAATTTTAGTGTGTCATCGTTTTTTTAACGTAGTAGTGCGATACAGTCATACGAGTAAGTTTCCCACGTAATATTGTAGGTACAAATTATCAGGGCTATGTTCTATGTGAACTGTAACTGATAATTTTGTATGTATGTGTATTATAAGTTTATAACCTATTTATGTACTTGTGCATCCGTTTTATTTATAATTAATTATGTTATAATTTAATATTTTTTAATATTATTATTTCTCTCAATTAGAGCACCCGCCATCTTATCTCTTCACCACCCTTGGTTGTCTGGTAGAGAATGCCTAAGGCATTAAGTCCGCCTTTGTACCTAATTGTGTGCGAGAAGTTTAAATAATAAACTGACATGTATAACATTTAATAAAGCTGTGATAGGTTAATGATTCATAATTCAGTGGAGTTTATGATGTCTAACATGTTTCCTCTTGCTTTCTGTGGAAGTGATTTCGTGAAAAGGGACGGAAGTGTATAACAGGAAGTGACAGCTTGAGCATGGAATAAAAAGTACTTTTTAATAGCATGAAACTAGTAAGTACTTTATAACAGCATGAAATTAGTAAGTACTTTATAATAGCATGGTTCCGTGTGGTACCGGACGTAAAGAATAGCACCGTCCTATTTCTTCCCGTGGGTGTCGTAAAAGGTGACTAAGGGACTTACTAGAGAATGGGCAGCAGCGTTCTCTATGCATTTTAACACCATACTGTGATCGCCAACCCGCCTGCCAAGCATGCCGATTATGGCAACCACCCCCTGCTTTGGGTGAGGCCTATGTCCAGAAGTGGACGTCTCTCGGCTGAAAAGATGATGATGATGAATAACTAGCATGGAAAAGTAGAGGGGGTCAAATTTCGACCAAAAAAAAAAGTCAAACCATTTATTTCAAATAGGCACATAAGAGGCACTTTTGACCAGTGGGTGACCACTAGTAATGAATAATTATTCGAATAAATATTTCAGTATTCTGTCGCTGCTCAGTTGCTTATTACCAAGGTGAGATGTCAGATGTGGGCACATCTGATCATAGTGCAACTACTGTCAAATCAAATCAAAATTTATTTGTAAAGACAACAGAGATCCATATTGTTAATAATATCTTATAGCTAGTGTTAGTAAGCAAAAAAATTATAATATTATTAATATAGGAGTTTGAAGTACCTTGCGCAGAAGATGACCAAGCAGGGTACGAGTTTCTCACCTGGCCATCCTCTCTGTAAGGCACCTCGTTTTTTATAGCAGAACATTTTCATTCATTCACATAATGAGTCATACGAAGTATTGTCAATTCGTCACAGTCACTCAGCAGAAGAATTTTTTTCACGAAACTGTACTGTAGATCACAAATTAACCTGGAAACCACACCTAGACGAAATATGCAAGAGATTGAGTAAATCTACATATCTTCTATTCCAACTGTCCAAGAGAGTTAATACTGAGACTCTACTAACAGCTTATCACGGACTTGTAGTCTCTGTTCTACGGTATGGTGTTATCTTTTGGGGGCATTCAACAAATAGGGAACTTATATTTAGGATGCAAAAAAGATGCATATGATCCATGTATAATCTAAAACCAACAGACAGCTGCATTCCCTATTTTAAGAAATTTAAGATTTTACCATTACCAGCTATATATATATTAGAAGTTGCTTTGTTTGTAAAATCAAATCCAAATTTATTTACTAAATTGTCAGCAGTTAAGAAAACTCCAATCCGTAGTCAATATGAAAACCAATTGTGTACGGCTAAATGCAATACAGCATTGATGAAAAAGAGCTTTTTTGGTATTGCTCCAAAAATCTATAATAAAATACCCAATGTTATTAGAAGCATGCCATTACAAAAATTCAAAAAGTGTTTTCATAAATTATTATTAGATAAATGTTACTATGCCCTTGATGATTATTTAAATGATAAAACACTAGGTACCACTTTAAAATAAGTTAATTGATTGCATGCATAAATATTTTTTTTTTAGTTTTTTGTTTTTTTTTGTGTACTTATGTAAAATAACTTTCACTGATATTTGTATGTCATCAATGACAAAACATAGTGCGACATGTATAGTAATTATTAGACCTTGACCTTAACCTACCTATGTTTTACAAATAAAAAATTCAGATTCTGAAACACATATTTAATATTGCACAACAGTGTGCCCAGTATAAATGCTCCCGCAGACAGGCGCGACGCAACAGCGCGACGCGACACTAGTAGCACAATTTCTATGAAAACTTCATGGCAAGTGTCGCGCAACGCGTCGCTCTGCCTGTCGCACCCGCGATATCGTGCCAATCTGCACGAGCCTTAAAAGCGGCAGTGAACATATCAGAACGTAGAACGAAATGAATAAATAAATATCATCATCATCTGCCTAGCCTTTTCCCAACTATGTTGGGGTCGGCTTCCAGTCTAACCGGATGCAGCTGAATACCAGTATTTTAAATGAATAAATAAATATTTTTTATTTTCAGAAAAAACACATTAACGGCTCACAAAACAATTTTCAAAGTAAAAATGGAACATTTGGGTGTTGTTGGTGTCTGTACTAATGAAAAAAATCATTGTATCACAAACACCAGCGCCTTCCAAACAAGGTTACATTAAAAAAAACAAAATTTCGGACTACTAACAACTATTGTCCACTATCCCAACATTATTTTCTAAGAAACTATCAATCATGGTTCACTTCACCGCACCATTTTTTATATGTTATCTGTAAACACAGCAACGCACGGGCAATATAGCATCCACAAAATCCCTAATGGATATTGGATATGGACGTTAGATGCTCCGTACAACATATGCATTGCTCGCTGAGTTCACTTTACAGTTTGGCAAGTCCAAACTTTAACAGCAATGGATGGCCATACGTCCAAAGATTTAGCACAGTGCATTTGTCAAAAGATAGACGCTCCCAAAGCGAATCTACTGAACATTATCCGCGCCCTCGTTTGAAGAAACTTTTTTAATTTTCTTCATAAAATCTATCCTTTTTGAGCGGTCAAGCGGGCGGGAAAGTTTTAAAAGCATTTATTCTTTGTATAACGGTTTAAACAAACATAAGATTGGCTTTAAAATTGCTGAAACCTATTTAAACATTGACTTTAAAGTTTCTGCCATTGTTATTCAGTTTTAATACTCTGAGGATGGACTGTTACAGACCAAAATTGAGTAACTTATTCTTTTTGTTGACAGTGAGACAATTGATTTTTTAAAGTGTCCACGTTGATACATACATTTATATTCTACTCACGTTATCAATTTAAGTCGCATGTTTTATTGCAATGCAACTAAAAAAGTTTCGTTAAAGAAATTGCTCGTTCAGAACGGTCTTATTGATCTTCAAAATTGTGTTAAATGTTAAGAGCTGTCATTTTGTGCCAAATCCTGATTTGACATCCGTAAACTAGTAATTTATATTCCAGACCATACAAGGGTGACCAACAACGTACAAATAGTCGGACCGTTGCTCAATTTCTCACAATTTATTGCATCACAATGACGACACAACTCACAACTGCAAATTGCACATCGCTTTAAGAATGTACAGTCAACAAAAGAGATAAGTATTCAGCGGGATAATCATCCAGCTGAACACTTATCTCTTCGTCGTATAAAGTTATTCTCGTCGTATAATTACAATACCATTATACGACTACTGAGTTGTCAAATCCTAGACATCGCTAATTTGACTGAATCCTGCGTTAAAAAAGTTATTCTGCACGCAATAACAATGAATTCTTCCCACGTAGTGCCAAGATGTTTATGTCTTAACTGCATACCCAACTCTTTCGCCGTCTGTACATTCATTTGTATGAAGACAACGCCTGCGGGCGGCTCACAGTCTGTAATATCGGCGGGTCATATTAGCACTGAATGACACACGTACTGAACCTGCGAACTGAATTACGAATGAGAAGTATGGTGGGTGTCATTTTGTTTTATCGCCTCTGGGACTTAAACTGGAATAAAATTGGAAAATTGAGAGTAGAGTAAGAACTATCGTATGAAGCAAGTATATTAAAAAGAAAAGAGCTATGTCAAAAAGAACGTCAGTTTTTCAATATTTTTCAGTTGACCTAGAAACTTGATATTACTTCTTCAGCATTTATTAACTCGTATCCTACTTATTTTTGGTAGAAACTTTGAAAATACTATGATAAAAGTAGGTAAATATCACGCGAACTGCTTTTTAGGGTTCCGTACCACAAAAGGAAAAAACGGAACCCTTATAGGATCACTTTGTTGTCCGTCTGTCCGTCTGTCTGTCTGTCTGTCAGTCTGTCAGTCTGTCAAGACCCTTTTTCTCAGGAACGCGTGAAGGTATCAAGTTGAAATTAATATCAAATACGAAGGTCTATGGTCCCTTGAAGCTCTAAAAAAATCAAGCTTCCAAGTTAACGCAATAAGAAAATACGGCGATATAAGCGACATTATTGCTTCATATTTCGATACTCGCAAATAAATCACTTACTTACTTACTCACTTAGGTACTTCCCGTTGATCTAGAATCATGAAATTTGGCAAGTTGCAAGGTTTTACAGCACAAGTATAGGAAAAAGTCCTAAAATTGTAAATTTGTAGTTTTATCACATAAAAAAAATTACAAATATCTCGCACATAAATCAAAACCTATAGGGTACTTCCCGTTGACCTAGAATCATGAAATTTGGCGAAAAGCAAGGTGCTGTGAGACCTTGCTTTTCGCCAAATTTCATGATTCTATGACAAGTAAAGGAAAAAGTTCAAAAATTGTTAATTTGCAGTTTTATCACATAAAAAATACTTTTTGGCGATTAAAAACTTACATATTTTCAGTCGGAAAATTGACCGTGGCGTATATCGATGTGTGGAGAACATGTTTTTCAACTACAATGTAATAAATTCATCCCAATTAAGGAACCCTTCATTGTGCGTGGTCCGACACGCACTTGGCCGGTTTTTTCGTTTTGTTTCATTCTGTATCGAGTCAAAAAAAATAAGTTTTTTTTTTTTTTGCAAAACTAACGTTACTCTTAGTATCATACTAGCTGACCCGAGAAACCTTATCCTGTCCAAATTTTATAAAAAAATCACAAAGAAAATAGTATGTTGAGGTTTTTCCGAATTTGAAATTATGCCGAGAAGCTTTTTAATTTTTTCCATATTTATTTTTTGTTTTGTGGTAGCCCGAATTAAGTATTTAATTCGGGCTACCACAAAACAAAAATTTACTAAATAGGTCTAGCAGTTCTGAAGTGCGCTTACCTACGAACAGCACTTTTTTTTAAAATAAAGATTATTTAAACAGTAGGTAATATGACTGTTTCTTATCAAACATTATACATACTAGGTACATATTCGACACCTGTCCGGCAAAAATCTCACGCTTTGTAACCCTACACCATCGGTACCTGAAGAATACAGCTCATGACTGTGCAATTGCCATCGCTATTACTTCTCAAAAGTTAATCGCTATCGGCTCGTATTACATGTCATAGGAACTGAGACGTTTGACAACTTCTAATGATATAGAACTTGACCGTAATTTGACAGTTTGATCGGTGTTTTGGTTAATATGAATGAGGATGTTCAATGGTGTGGAAGGAAGGATTAATTTGTTAGTGGTTTTTAATGAATATTGTCGCTGTGTTACATAGTTAGAACACTTTCGTTTACGACTTTATCTCGATAAACCCCATTTGGAGTCCTATTACTTAGTTGTGTTGTCAGGTTTTAAGGTATTTTTTTGTTGTTCGGTATGATGCGTTGATTATTTTACCTTAGTAAATATAGAACATTATTAATAACGATAAAAATCCTAATAAAATGAAATGCAGTGCAGTTATTAAGCGTGTCAGGTTTGAAAACAATTACTGCACACGTTCGTACAAATTTAAAAAATCCAAAGTTCGTCCAAATCAGAAGTATTCCTAAAGAAAGGATGTGAAACTGCAGTAAAGGTAGCTCTACAACTAAAACTTTTCAAACTGGATATTTCACAGGGTTATGCAAATAAGACCCTAAAGTATACTTCTAAAGTGAAGTTACTTTTAATAAGTTCAAATGCAGTCGGATCGTAGGTAAGTAGGTGCGAAAGTGCTAACTTTGCAAAAATTTTCGTTTTACGTGAACTGCCTCGAATTTAAATATGAAGCAAATCCCGTGCGATATTCACTTTGAGTACTACTGAGATATTAAACTAGCAGTATTATGACTTTACTAGCTTTCGCCCGTGAATTTGTTCGAGGCAATTTAATTTTTAAACCGTTTTCCATTTTATGAGGTAAGGCATTCTGATTTCAAATTGATTCTAGCTAGCGCTTGCAAGACATAAAATTCTCACAACGGGATCTCTTTTTTGAAGTATCCCTAATAAAAATATAAGGTTCGCAGAAATGGCTAAAAGGCACTATTACATAAGCATTAAAATCCCGCAACAAACTCACATATGAACATAGGTAGGTACTTAAAAGTAGAAAGTTTATCAATGCACGTTGTTTAACAGCCAACGGACGATCCCTAATAGTTGATCAGAGTCACATTCAGACAAACATCGAAGCACCTTAACAGTCCATAAGCACACCGTCTTTAAAACCCATTAGTTGGAAAAACAAGCAGCTAATATTCTATTTTCCAGTGAACTCTACATAAGCATAGAAATTGGCTTACTTCACACATAATTCCAACAAGTTTCCAAGACCTTTGCATGCAAGTATGTACATAATAACGTTAGCCACAGGTCAGTCTCATGTTTGAATTTGTAATGTTTATAAATTACCCGATTCACAAAGGCTATTCTTATGGTAAATACGGAGCACAATTACAATACAACAATACGATTTTAAATTAAACAATTGACGTTATGTGGGGTATGACAAAGACAAAGAAACTAAGGGAAACTGGAATCGTGTTTCCGCGAGAGTTCGTTTTATTTTAGGAAAAAAACGCACGCACATGCGTTTTTTTTTTAAACAGCAATCCTCCTTTCCAAACGCCAGGCATGATGTTAATACCAATACTGAATATGAATTTACAGTACACCAATAGATATAACTGGACCCTAATTAAAATACAATATGTACAGTGAAACTCTTTCAATAATTCTGCACCTCAAAAATAGACTCTGTAAAATAAATGAAGTTAGAAATTGTGGAAGAAAATGTTTATATCCCCTTCTTCGGTTTTGTATGAACAAAATGAGCTAGCAGAAACTGTTTTAATATTCTACAAACTTGACTGTCTGCCAACAACATCTTCATACCATAGTTCATTTTCATTGCTGGCTCTCGACTTTAGAAATAAGCCCGAGAAACGTGTGTTTTTAAATTGAACAAGAAAATAAACATACTTCCAGATCATTGATCTTAATTTAAACTAATTATAAAGAGGTAAAATTATTTGTGTGTTTTTAAGAGGTTGGTAATCTCTGGACTTACATCTGATTGCAAAAAAATATTTCACAGATGGAAAGCTATTATTTGCCGAGTGCCATACAATGCGACAAAAAATATTCTACACGGACATGACGAGGACAAAATCGCGGATAAAAGCCAGTTCCTAATAAGAACTTGCAAAATCAGCTTCAATATTCTTCAAACTTGCTGTTAACCAGCCACATCCCTATCAGATATGAGTACATAGTTCGGCATCCACACAACACACTAGGTGGCATTCCCCACATCACCACACTAAGAGTGTATTGATGTTGTTGGTTATAGCACTTACCACGTCTCAGTACCGTTATGCAGTTTGACTTACAAATAAACGATCGATATCGAGATGTTTCACTTTAGAGCCTTGTGTACTTAGGCATGGGCCCAAGACGATTCTATTATGATAGCTTTTAAAATTGGATCAAATATTGGTAGGGTTTTAAGTTTTATGTGTAAAATTGCTGGGATGTTTTGATTTTCGCACAGCGCTGGATTATTCTGTTGTATAATATGTTTCTGATTACTTATAATATTATAGGTGAAGTGTGTAAAATCAAACTAAAAACGTAGAGCAACAATAAAATAAGTTTGTTAATAAAAAAAAACATCTCTGAGAAATAATTTTACTCGCCCTATGAAAACTTTTGTAAAAAATAAAAATTCTAAGTCTAAAAGATCGACTTCAGTATAATTAAATTCCATTCAAGTGTTAAACTATGGTTATCTAGAGCCTCTTTTATCCTAGCTCTTGAAAGGAAATGTAATATTTACAAGGGGACATATTATCGGCTCCCCAAAAAGGCTTTTCATAAATTTCCCACAACACCTCTGCAAGGGCCTATCCTTCAAGATAGGATAGTAATAAAATTGCCCCCGTACATATTATAGGTGCAAGGACACCTCGAGGGATCCATCTATTCTGTTTAAGCATTAATACTGTAGTACATAATCATAGGACACCCTAAATGTTGTTGTTTTTGGGTAATATTAATATATCTTGGTTATTTTTGCGTTAGTTTTGTTGACCAGAATAACTTTGAGTAAGTAAATAAAATATGCGGTAAAAGAAAAAACTATCTTGGCACGTTTTTATATCCCTACGAGCTAATGACCAAGTAGTGTCTTTTTTGAAATCACTATCACTGATTTCTTTAGTAACAATTTGTTCTTCATCCTGAACAATATTTTCTTTTGTTTTTTTGTTAGTTACTTGTCGAAACAAAAATAGAAGTTGATATCACTTTGTTTTGCTTCTTCGTCTTTAAAAAATTTCACACTATTTTGAAAGTCTTAAAATTGGTATATCTTTTTTCCAACTTGTTGACCAGGAGTAATTACTTGACTTTAGGTAATAAATGGTCGACTAAACGGAGTCCCATAAAATATAGCGATTAACTGAGCCCATGAGAGCTCATTCAATATTTTGGATTAGAGGTAAGCCTTTAAAACTGTAAGTAGCCTGAATCGAATACGACCTATAAAAGTCAACCGACGATTTTATTAGCGAGAGCTGAGAAACTTTTTAGTTCCTTTAAATTTTGTAGTAGTTTTAAAATTGGTTGTAGTTTGTAGTAGTAGTTAAATTGGAGTAACTTGAGTAACGGGCTAATTCCAAAGAAAATTTTATTGATTTCATAAAGCTATGTTTACTTTAAAAAAACCGGCCAAGTGCGAGTCGGACTCGCGCACGAAGTGTTCCGTACCATTATCTATAAAAACCGGCCAAGTGCGAGTCGGACTCACGCACGCAGGGTTCCGTACCATTATCTATAAAAACGGCAAAAAAATCACGTTTGTTGTATGAGAAAATTTAAATATTTGTTTTATTTTAATTTAATTATTTATTTTTAAAGTGAATATATAACTAAATATTCTGTGAATATTTCAAGCGTCTACCAGTTGCCGTTATCAATATCGAGCAAAAACGAGCTCAAAAATCAGGTTTTTTTTATGGGAGGCCTCTTAAATATCTATTTTATTGTGTTTTTTAGTATTTGTTATTATAGCGGCAACAGAAATACGTCATCTGTGAAACTTTCATCTGTCTAACTATCACGGTTCATGAGATACAGCCTGGTGACAGACGGACAGACAGACAGACAGACAGACGGTGGAGCCTAGTAGTAATAGGGTTCCCGTTTTACTCTCTGGGTACGGAACCCTAAAAATATATAAAATGCATGGCAGAAAATCGGATTGTATCACTGTTAAAGTGGGAAACGAAACCAAATACCCAAACACAAACGAACTCACACTCGAATTAAGATGCAGACCGGAATTCTGGTACTAAGCAAAGGACGCATAAATATTAATAAAATTGCAAACTTTCTAAACAAGCTTTTGAAACAACAAAATATTAAATAAACAATCCGTCTTATAAAAATATAATTATTAAGCTAATACATTAATGAAATATGCAGATCCAACGCTAAATAATAATAACGAAGATGCTCATGAAAGCGTAAATAAAAAGCGCAAAGATAAAGAGCGGACACTTAAAAATTTACATTTTAAAGGACTCCAAAACAGGGGTGGTAAATTGCATCTTAAAAATACACAGGTTTTACAAGATTAGCTTGGCATAGCCCTCGGGGTTGCTTTGATATCAGTAACAGAGGAGATCAAACAGATGAATTAAACAGACTGCGAAGTTTAAGAGCACATCCTCTTCGGTAAGTATCTTAATTGCGCGGTTACGGAAGCACAGACCGTACTTTTCTATTCAGTTTTTGATGTTTTAAGTGTAGGTATGGGTTTTGCCTTTGAATTTTCTACAGGTGGAATGGTTTTTTGATGGTTATTGAAAAAGTTTGTACTTATTTGAATGATGTTACGCAATCTTCAAAACTTAAACTTCATTTTACTTTGATTAATATTTATATGTAACTAGCATTACCCGGCCCGCTATGTATCTACCCTACCCTACCTACCTACCTACCTACCCTACCTACCTACCTACCCTACCTACCTACCCTACCTACCTACCCTTCCTACCTACCCTACTTACCTACCCTAACTAACCTACCAACTTTTATTTATCTCACCTTTTAAACTTTCCCTGAACTTCCACAAATATTTCAAAACAAAAATTAGCCAAATCGGTCCAGCCGTTCTCGAGTTTTAGCGAGACAAACGAACAGCAATTCATTTTTAGGGTTCCGTACCCAAAGGGTAAAACGGGAACCCTATTACTCGTCTAGTCTGTCCATCTGTCACCAGTCTATATCTCATGCACCGTGATAGTTAGACAGTTGAAATTTCCACAGATAATGTATTTCTGTTGCCGCTATAACAACAAGTACTAAAAAACAGAATAAAATAAATATTTAAGGCTGTTCCCATACAACAAAAATGATTTTTTTCCGTTTTTATATATAATGGTACGGAACCCTTCGTGCGCGAGTCCGAGTCGCACTTGGCTGGTTTTTATATAGGTTACTTTAAAACACTGGCACTTCAAGTGATGATTACATAATTCCCAGAAATTCATTTAGTGCCAAAGTACTGCCCAGAATTCATTTTAGCTCCAATGTAAACTCCCTTATCCCTTCATCATTATGTGTACAGATATCTTATTTCAGAAGGGGTCCTGCCCGAGTTTATTGCGTAGGTACGCATCCATCATTCAATTTAACACGACTTCACGAAAAGGTCAACAGTTTTGTTGTGATTTTGTCCTGGGAAAGTAAAGGTCTAAGTATGTATGGGTTTTTGAGCGCACAGAATGGTCTGTTCAGAGTTCTGTAAAATTTAGGAACTTAGTTAGGAAGCTAGTGCGGTCAAAACGGGCTTCGTAAAGTGCATTAATTTTAAGGTCCAATTGTTTTGACCTAAAATAGACCTTGCATATTTTCACAATGGCCGTCGTTATCTATAAAGAGTGCATGAATTGTAGATGAAAGAAAGAAAATACGTTCATTGCTTGCGTTTCTTTTTTGGTGCTCAGAAGCTCATTTTTCACAATTTTTATAAGAATATTCCTTTCAATTTATTGTTTTATAAACAAATGCTCGCCCTAAGTAAATAGACCGCCGAAGTAAATTTATCACGAAGAATGCTGTGTCATCGCAACTAAGAGCTTTGTTTAAATCATTGGGCCCCGTCACGCCTCCTACAATGACTTTATAGAAAGGGTTCCAGTTAAACAATTTGAAATAAGTGTTGTCTGTTAAGCATTAGAGGAATTTTAATTGAATAATTCGAATGAAGCTCGATTAATCTGTAACTGCTGTTTTTATAGCCATCGTATTAAGTAAACTTTAAGGCTCGTGCAGACTGGTGCGACAGGCAGCGCGACACTCAGTGTGACCAAGAAGTTTGCATAGACTACTGGTGTCGTGTCGCACTATCTCGTCACGCCTGTCTGCGGGAGCTTTCACTTTTAACAACTTTGTTTCAAAATTTTAAGTAAGACACTTTTTCCAAAATGACAGATGAGTTTATCCAAAAAAAAAAAACTGTGGAGCAGCTGCGTTAGACAACGAACATTTTTTTTTTCTGATTTGTTAATAACGCCTTTTTTTATTAAGCGACCGTAAAATAGATGTGGATGATCATTAATTATTACAGGGCCGCAGTTTGTTTTAGCTCGGTCACGGCCTACAAATTTATGTATGAGCGAAACCATTAAGGGATTGTCGCTTCGGGTCATTTTGTTTGTAACATATTAAAAAAAAATCTTCGGTGTGCATAAATTAAGAGAGGGGTTCGAATTAACCCACCTTTGCAGGGAAAATTTACGCTCACGTAAACACATTGTGCCCATGTTCGGTTAATTGCTGAGTTAGCAGAGCAAATAAATGGTATAAAACTCTCCAGGTTCCTACGCACAAATGTGAAAGATATAGAGACTTCAGTTTTCTTATACATCCACACTTGTCTCTGTCCGAGTTGTATCTTTCAATAAACTTAATGGTGACTCAGAATCAGGAATCCAAGCCTTTTATTAGTTGTATTTAGAGTTTTGTCCTGATTTAGAGTCTCAACAAGCAAGCAAGCAAGCGTAAAACTGTAAAATGTAAATTAATTGAAAGCCCAAATTGTTGTTTAATAAGAACAGATTATCAATACGCAATCTGCTCAAACATACACTTGTTCACATGTGTAGCAGTATCGAGTATCTCAAGATGTAACAGGTGAATGTTTGTTTTTGTCTCCCCTGCATATCATCTGGTCGATGAATATAAATCCGAGCATTGTCACCTGCGCAACACATTGCATGGGACCCACCTCGCAAGGACATTACTTTTAACCTAATTAGTCTAATGTGAGAAGTTGAATTAACTTGCTAATAGACCAACTTCGGCACTTCCCACGGTAATGATTGACATGAGAATGTTTTAGGTAGTGAATAATAGTAACCTGCTTTGAATAGATAGTGAAAAAAATACACTTTCACCTAACATGTCGATTTCACGCGAATATTGAACCTTTGCCATCAATGGTTTTTGTATGACGCAATTCAAAGCGATGCTCTTTTGTTTTTTTTTTGTAAGGATCCACAAGGGTCACACCTACACGTGTGCGGAATCCTCTGACAAAGGTATAAAGTCTAACAATTGATTGCGGTGTATCGCCAATATCTCCAGAATCCATTCTGGTGCATTCTGGTTACCTAATGACTTGTTTTGCACAAGCCCATATCAGGTAACTGCGACAGATGTACGAAGCCAGATAGTGGGAAAGTATGAGATGCAAACTAAGACAGACGTGACTTTGTTAGACTTTCTACTATAATAACGTTCGGGATGCACTTAAGTTGTCATTCGTGGGAATATAAATAATGGTTATGACAATCTTTGGTGTCATCAAAGAAACAATGAGAAAGTTTTTGTTCTAGTTGTTGTTAAGTGTAGCGAAGTCTAAGTTTAATAGTAATTTGTAGAAGTAGGATACTTAGTTGTGTTTAGGCGTCGACCCGGGGTGTACGTCGAACTGTCTTAGAGTAGTCGTAGTCAGAGCAACACTGCGGGAGACGAGAGAAATGTTGGCAGGGTGTTCAGAAAACAGATATGAGGGCTGACAGTTTGAACGTTGCGAAATGAAATGTATGTATTCTGGCTTACATTATATTTTCCCTTATATTGCACCTGCCATGTATGTCTCTGTTCTTGAAAAAATAAAATTATTCTTATTCTAATGTCTCTGAGTCACCCTAGGATCGACTGGTAGAAAATGCTTCAGGCATTAAGTCCACCGCTATACAGTATATTTTACATGAGCATAAAGTTAAAATAAATAAAAAATAACTAAAATTGATAAATTATTATAAATTTAAGTAGGTACTAAAATTAGAAGTAAATTTCTAAAGTAGTTGTAGTGTGCACTATTTGCAGGCAAGCGATAACGCTGCAGAAATCTTAGAATAAGGAAATTTGTCCTATAGGACCTTTAAGAGAAATTGGACCCTTCCTCATAATCATTCTCCTGCTTTTATCCAATTTTATTTGGGGTCGGCGCAACATGCCCCTTTCTTCCATACTTCTCTATTAGTCGTCTTCAGAACCTTATGCCCCGACGATCTTAAGAAGGTGGCTGGGTCAGACTGGATGCGGAAGGCGGAGGACAGGGTGTTGTGGCGCAGCCTGGGAGAGGCCTATGTCCAGCAGTGGACTGCGATAGGCTGAGTTGATTGATTGATTGAGAACCTTATGCCTAAATAAATAGTTTTATATGTAGTTTCAGTGGTCTGAAACTACATAATTATTATTTTCATTCTTGCATTTGACTTATCAGTGATTTTTAAACATCTATAAGCTTTACAGTTCCACCTAACACACTATTGTATTTCTTTGATTGTATGTCAGTCTGGTGTAGTCAATCCATTATTTGCCTGCTCAATAGATCAACATTATGCTCATAAACCACCGACTCAAGACCTAATTCGTGCACTGCTGTAGACAATAGTCTATTATTTGAAGCGATCATACACCACAGTGAAAGCGACACACATACCCATTAGATTAGGGATAATTCCAGGGCAGTTACTATATCAATATTACCGTGTATAATGTGGAGTCTGAACTGTCAGAAGACCTATGGGTTTAGGTTTATGTAAACTTATGTACGAATTTAGAACATACAACGTATATCACACAGAAGGGAGTAATAGATTAGTATTTAGAAGAAATAAAGAAGAAAGAAAATGCGTTTATTTGCGGTAAACATAACGCAAAGAAATAAAAACACAAACACGAAAGCACAAGCTGAGAGAAAATATGCGTCACAATCACGCAAAACGGCCATCGCTTAGCATAATGCTGCGACCCTATGCGAGACAGAGCCCCAGCGCTGGTTTTCAGCGACAGCTACTACAGCAGCGACTAATTGCAGCTTCCAGTGTAATCAAACCAGGCAAAATAAAGCAGGATTTGATTAACCCTCTTTTTAATCAACCTCTGATTATGCCTTGTAAAGATCTGCAAGTTTTCATTATAATATCAACATATTCAAAACTGATCCTACCATAACATCACGCAAACGTATTCCTAAAAGGGTTAGGCAGACGTGTACCTATACACCCACATTTCGCCAGTTATGTTTAAGTCCGATGTAACAGGGAGCGAGCCTATTGCCATCAACCGGCAAAAAAGGACCTCTCTGATCTCATCGGTAACAACTGATCTTGTCTTGTAAAATTTTTCATTTTGAATCAAGTCCCAAAACGAATGAAATACCCTAAGGTTTCAGTAACCCATTTAGCACTGCGTATAACAACGCCAATGGAAAATCAGCACAAAATCTCATCCAGTTGAAGTACGAATTAATTGGTTAAATTCACAATGCTATGACTGAAGAGGTGATTAGAGAAGTGCTTAAACCCATCTCTAAACCCTATCCAAGCCCCTATTAATTTGAACGTACGAGTCCTATATAATTGAAACACAGTAATGGACAAAGTACGGTTAACACGCTCTGTGGACAATTATGGCCGTCAAATTGCATCGGACACAGGCATTTTAAATTGTCGTCACATGGAATACCTAAATTGCCAAATTGTACCAATTCTCCTGTAGTTTGCAGGCTTTTAATTTAATCTCGTTCACTAGTTGCGGTCAAATGATCAATCAATTTTTGAAATGTTGCTACGTGGTTTATTAACCGCGAATGTTGAATAACTACTTGTGTTTGGCTAGTAAAGTGTGACAGGAGTACCTACAGTCTAGTGGATGTTGATGTCTGACATTATGCAATGCAAACACATTTTCCTTTCTTTCTTTCTTTTGGGTACTCTGATAATAACTTGATTTTGTTGATGAAGTTTCGTCTGGGTTTTTACGGTCTCGAACCATAAAAGGAAAAAACGGAACCCTTAAAGGTTCACTCATGTGTCTGCCTGTATGTCCGTCTGTCACAGCAGATTTGCTCCGAATCTACTGGACCGACGTAGTTGAAATTTTGGACACATATGATTTTTTGTGACCCAAACACGGACACTTTAAAACGTCAAATATGAAAATTTTAAAAAAAGCTTTGTAAATCGTGTAACATATACAATGAAAGGTCTTGTTGTGAGTGACTCAAATGTTCTTTTTTATTCCAGTTTTTTTTCTAGCCTGCTCTGTCCCACTCCGGGGCAAAGGCCTCCATCCACTCCTTCCATATTTCTCAAGCCCGCGCGTCCTCCTTTCAATTAGGATGGAACTTATCCAGCACAGAACACATATATCTACTACTGACTGGACAGGTCCACTCAATCTGAGCGGTTCTGTCCTCAAAAAACCATTTCAGTCCAATCTACATGGCCTTTACATGATCTGACCAAGATTATGTCTGGACTTTAAAAGAGACTGTGATCTCCGAATTTGTTTCGGCTTTTCTTCTCAGAGTAGTCAGATAGAAACGCCGACCCCATCTAGTTTAAAAAAAAATATGATTAACGTGTAGAAGTGTTTACCTATACAAACCTACTTATTATAATTTATCATTTATACTCGTACCGGAGCTATCCAGTTCGTCCCGCCATCTCATACGTGGCCTGCGTTTAGTTCATTTTTAACATGTTTGTATTAGTTTTCAATTAGTGTTATTTACAATTAACTTCATACACCGGTCACTTTAAAAAAAATCACAAGATTTACTTCATGCATTTGAAATAGATAATTAAAGTATTACATTTCTGTAAATACATTTTTGCTGAGTATTTCCTATTTGAACCCCTGTTACCCCTTATTTCAAACAATCACAAAATCATACTTCCTTATTATAAAAACAGTTATACGAACCAGTATTATATTCGCATTCATATCTAAGATTTTATCTTTTCAATCTGTTACTGTACATATACATTTCCCCTTTCCTGTATCATTAAGCCATACCTAATTTAAATGAACAAATTTAACTTCAATTATTTTGAAGTGATCCGCCGCACCGTATCCTTTTCACGTGCACCCTTCCCTTCATTACAATCCACAGTCCTCCGTTTCTACATCTAGATAAGGGCACCCATCTTTATTTTTCTACCCTCCTGTTTCCTAGGGGCACCGTTCATTTAATTCCGATTCAATCCCTGGCAAACGAAATCATTTTTTAGTAGGAAGAGATGAACTTGCTGATAAAATGTATAATCTCTTGTTTGTGACTGCGGGATGTGCTTTCATGAACTCTTTTGATACCGATTGTAATGGTGGGTTGATATTTGTGAATTGTGTTGAACAGTAGAGGTAGATATTAATCTTATGTGAACTTTATTTCAATTGCTGTTATATACTTTACCTGGTTCTCATATAAAGGATGGCAGTTTGTACGTAATTTTGTGGAAAGATTATTTCACTCTTTCATTCATCATCTGCCTAGCCTTTTCCCAACTATGTTGGGGTCGGCTTCCAGTCTAACCGGATGCAGCTGAATACCAGAGAATTTTACATGGAGTGACTGCCTATCTGACCTCCACAACCCAGTTACTGGGTAACACGATATCCCTTGGTAAGACTGGTTGTCAGACTTTTGGGCTTCCGGCGACCCGTAACAACTGTCAAAGATCTACAAATGACAGCCGGGACCAACGGCTTAACGTGCTTTCCGAGGCACGGAGAAATCTTGGTATGAACAGATGGCCCCATCCACGGACCAACCGCGGATTTTTCACCGGTAGCAACAGCAACAGCATACCAACTTGTATGTATCATACACTTGTCCACATTCACCACAATTAATTACGTCGTGACGTACAACGAACGTATCAGTGGCGCCATCTCACGATCCAGTTTGATAATACATAGATTTTGACAATCAAGTGCAACTGCACCCACGTGGCCGGCAGCCATTATAACCGCAAATTGGCTCCATTAGCCTCTTTTCGCGAGGAATCGCATTCATCAGCAGTCGATTACACTACTTTGTTGCCCGCTTCTTTTGTATACCGTTGAATGAGACTAGATTGCATATAGGGCACGGTTTGAATAAGTAGGTTTTTATGGCTTCGACGAACCTGATTTAAGTACCTATACTCCATTGGCTTAGGTAGTTAAATAAAGGTAAAAAAATCATAAAAAGGGTATTTGAGGACAATTTCTTGTTCAAAAATATGTTGTAACTTATAAATTTTTGAATATTAAGTTAGTGAGTGCAGCAAAATAATTGAATAAAAAATGATTTTCATAACTTTTTGCTGACTGTTTTTTCATGGGTGTCTAAATAAAAAGTAATCCTTTTTAATTAAACTATTCAGCTACGTAGGTCTCGTCAGTGGTGGATATTTGGACTATTTTTGCCCATTGTCTTTTATCAACATACAGTAAAGAAAACTATGTCAAGTAACAAAGAAAGTCTCAACTGTTATTATCAAATTGACAAAAATATCAAATAACAAAATTAGCCTGGGGGACAACACTAAATTGTTTTGGAAAGTGAAATAACTCTCTTGTCTACACAATAGCTATGTAAAGATTATAGCTCATTTGGCGCCATCAAAACGTTTGTTTTGAGTACAAAACGACATAGTTCCGTTTTTAGTACAATAGTAGTTCTCACGATGTTAGTCACTCCGCTATTTTGAGTAGAACATTAATTTCAAAGAAATGGCCGCTCTTTTGCTTCCGTGCTTTTATGGGCACAAGAAAAATAGAATGTGTCTGATGGTTTATCATATCATTCTGGTTGAAATGTTGATGGGTTACTGTTGCTGCTTCCCGTCTGTGTCATCTAACTAATTAATTAGGTCGGAGGCCTTGTAGCCCCATTTTCCCTTGAACAAACGTAAAAATATACTGCGATTACCAAATCGAAGTTAAAGTGCGATGACTGTTGTCTTAATACAGCCGTCTATTAAGAAACTAAAATAGGCCAGTTCTCAGAAATCAACGCAATAAAGCAGACTGATAATATTGTATGATATTATGACAATTTCAAAAGCCTACTAAAATATTGGATTACTGTCGGTAGTCCGCTGGCAGCCTGTAACTATAAAGGACAACATTGCATTTAACACGACGTATTTATACCAAACTTGGTACCAAACAGTGCTTTGGCCTCTGAATATTGCTCTGCATGGTTACTCCATAATGGTTCATTTTCTTCTGATGTTTTCTATAAAGGACTTTCCAGAAATCATAACGAAGTATACGACGAAATGTCGCCCTAATAGCAATTTCATTTTTCTCAAATGGTACGTGGAGGGCTTCGTCACCGATCTATTTTGTGAGTGTTGTGTATGAAATGAAATGACATATCGACTGCAAACTTTACTTACCTTTCAAAATCTTCATCTTGCACTTTATGTTCGTGTTCATAAAGGTAGATTTCGTGTTTGTCGTGCGTAAGTTTATCGTGGTCTAGGTTACTTGCACCGTCAGTTCTCTCCCCAGTATTGCACCCTAATCGAATTGCTCCACGGATGGTGCGTCCCGTCTTGTGGGTCGGACCCCTGTTCCGGACATCAGAGGTCGTGCTGCGAAAAATAAATAAGCACCGAAATCAAAAGGCGACGCTTTAATTGGACCCTCTCGTTCTTTGAGGATTACTTAATTTGATATTGTCATTGGCTTTCACATAAATAAATGTAACGACGTAATGTGTCAGGGTATGATATGGATGCTTTGTGATATTTGTTCTGAGGTAGGCTGGATAGGGAAGAAATTTTTCTTATTTGATTATTACGTTATTTCTAGTTTGGGGTATACCTGCCCTAAGTAGATCTCATAAGACACCATTCTTACAATCAATCAATCAATCAACTCAGCCTATCGCAGTCAACTGCTGGATAAAGGCCTCTCCCAGGCTACGCCTCAACACCTTGTCCTCCGCCTCGCGCATCCAGTCTGTCCCAATCTAGGGCTCGTCTGCTCCACCGGCCATTAGTCCTTCGACACACATGGCTAGTCCACTGCTACTTCAGCTTTCTTACTCTGCAAGCTACGTCGGTTACTCCAGTTCTTTTCCGGATAACTTCGTTTCAGATTTTATCCTTCAAATAAACTCCGTGCATAGCCCGTTCTATAGCGCGCTGAGCACTGAAATTCTTACAAGACTAAGCAGAAATTAAAATGACAGCAATCGAATTAGTATTCTACTACTTGGGTATAAAAACCTTACCTGAAACCTTGCATTATTATGTGGCCTCACACGATGATTGCTGTATCATATTACCAAATAGCAATCTAATTTCTCACAAATTGTTTTAAGAAGTGAAGATACACATGCAAGCAAATTCTCACTGTCGTATTTACATTACCCAATCCATTATTCTGTCATAAATCTTTACACACGTGCCTAAATCCGTAGTTGGTCTCATTTATGACAAAAATCCTCAAAATTATGCAAACATTGTTCTACACTTCCTGTAACTCTTAAAGCGTTGTGATTGGGTTGATTTTTGGATGAGTAAAGGGTCGTTATAAAGTGGTGTTTGTGCTAATTTGTAGTAGAGTTTTGTATTACGCGTGGCTGGGACTTGACAGCGCACGGCCTTGTTTCGTCATGCTTGGCCGGAACGAATTGTCTAGCCGAGGGAGAGTGAATGTATGTGTACCTATTTATATTGGCGGGAATTTGTTTTGTTCCAAAGTTGAAATATTAAATTGAAAAAAAAAGGAATAGCTTCTTTTCATATTGGAATTCGTATATAACTGCATCGGCCATTTCTGTGGTGTTCCCTTTCTGTATTCCTTTTAACTTTACTTGTACTTTTAATAATATCTATCTTTAGCCAATGCTAAAAATAGATATTGAATAAATCTAATTATTTTTTTCGCCCATTACTAATCACAATCACGTAATCCAGATCTGATGAATCTAATAAGATTGGAAGTCATCTCTAACATATGTTAGTCAAAGCAAATAAGAAAACTACCCTTTTATCTAAATTATTTTTATCAAATGCCCCTTTGGGATATGTACTGCCAGCATCACGCACACACCAACAATTACAACAAATGCAACATCCGGAAGATATGAAGGACCCCTTTCATACATTTGCCCCCAAAAATCACTTCCATTAAGTGAACTTAGTCACATGTCCGAAACAATGAACGCTGTCTGATGTCATTCTGCTGTCGTCAGCGTTCAATTCGTTTCACTTTTATTGGGAATGACGGGAGCTGGGAGACAAATATTTCATAATAATTCATAGTAATATTGAAGTTGAACATAGTATAATCAGCATGTCTTCGATTTTTTGGTTCTAGAACATGGTTTCCTCACCATGTTTTCGTTCACCGTTTTGAGAGCAGTGGTGATGAAATAATTTACACAAAGTAAAGTGCCTATCAGGATTCAAACGTACGATGAACAACTCAGAAGTCACGGTCGATATCACTGAGCCACCACTGCTCGAAGTTGAGCATATTTCTATACTAATCTTAAAAGACATTAAGGATATGTGCCGACTGGAAATGAAGATTGTCTATCGGCAGACTTGCCCTATGAAAACAACGATTGCTTGCTAGCAATAAAGCAGCTAAATGAACTTGCCAAAAATCTACTCACAAAAAAAATTGAATTTATGGTACAAGGCAAAACCGTTTGGGCCTTCGGTTTAGGCTGGCTTCAATGAACGAAATAATCTATCGATCAATGAAGTCAATGAAATGACTCACCTGTTTTGTTTGCATTATTTTGCGATAAGGCTCCGTGGCCGAAAAAAATACTCTTTTGTGAATTTCATAACTAATTGTGAAATAGCTTAAAATAATTGAAACATTAAGTCTGTGTGACTACCTGACTATAAAAGCTCGTACAGACTCGCGCAATACGAGTATCGCGGGCACGACAGGCACCGATAAAGAAATTGTTCTACTAGTGTCGCGTCGCGCCCGCGATATCTCACTAGTCTGTACGATCCTTAAAAGTACCTACAGTTTTCGTTTCGCAAAACTATTCATGTCAAACATTAGCGCTCTCGAAAAAATTGTTAATTTCGCCTTATATTTAATCAAGATAATGTATTTTCGTAAAATAAAATTTTGTTTTTAATTCAAGGATAGCTAAAGTGTGATTTCTAAACTTGAGAGTTTTGCTAAATCTAAAGGAAAAAGTACATTACTGGGTTTCTTAAAAAAAAAATGGTTTTTACAAAATTATTGTTCTGCTATATTTTGCATCGAAGTACAAAAAAGTGGTCCTGCCATGTGCAAGTAAGTAGATCAGAATATAATGATGTTGATGATATTTTTCATGTTCAAAATCGTAAGTAGTTTCTTGTAAGACGATGTTCAAACATCAATGAGAAAACTATTATTGATTTATGATTTTCCATGAATACTTAAATTATTTGAACAATCCGTTTCAGCCACATAAAAAACTAAGAACCCGACTTCAAATCACAACAGTTTTGTTTACATTATTTTACCTTTCTCACAAAAAGTAAACAAAATCAATCCAAAAAACTATTTACAAAAAAAAACCGACTTCCAAAGAAACACTACAAAGTGAAAAATAACTTTAATTTCTGAAGTCGGTGTCTTTGAATCTGTATTTTATAGTTTTATGCCACCGACTTCCGAAATTAAAGTTATTTTTCACCTTGTAGTGTTTTTTTGGAAGTCGTTTTTTTTTTGTAAACATTTTTTTATTTTTCACTTTTTAGTGCCGAAAAAGAATTTTCCAAATCGGTTCGTAAATGACGGAGTTATGCGCGAACAAAACACGGAATGCAGAGTAAACGAAAATATCGTTAATGTAGACAATCTATATAAATTTTTAGATGTTAGTTGATTTTTCAAAAACCGCTTGTCCGATTTCGATAAAATTCTTTTTTTGTTGGAAAGGGTATACTTCCCAAATGGTCCCACCATTTGGGAAGTATACCCGTTCCAACAAAAAAAGAATTTTTCAAATCGGTTGGTAAACGACGGAGTTATGCGCGAACAAACATAAAGAAAAAAAATACAAACATCCGAATTGAGAACCTCCTCCTTTTTTAGAAGTCGGTTAAAAATCAGTCGACTTCATGCACGTTAAGGAAAACGGATTCCAAATCGACGTATGATGCTTCCTATTGGAATCAAAACTTTAATTGGAACTAGAATATCATATTAAATATCAGTCAATCATAGTTAATTTCGTCGTTTCTAACCCTCTATGACTGCATTAAACGTTTATTCAAATCGTTTTAACGCAATCGATAACGCTTAACCAGCTTTGAATGGAAAGTAAGAAGCCGCATCTTGATTTATGAAACTCTGAACCAGCATATTGGAATAAATACTGTTTTTGAATAGTCAAATCTTAGATAATACATTACATAACGTAACATCACGCCTTATTCCCCGAAGGGTTAAGCAGAGGTGCACAAATGTAGAGTACACTCACATTTCGCCAGTTCTGTTTAAGTCTCATGTAATAGGGGCGAGCCTATTGCCATCAACCGGGCATGAATCCATAATGCGGGCCGCTACTGAGAAATTCCAGAAGGAAAAAACCAAATAACACTTTACCCGACCCGGGAATCGATCATGCTCAGCAGTAGCGCTGGCGACCAATAAAACAGGCTTATTAATTGATTCGCACGAATTTACTCGCCCGAAACGGGCGAATCGATCCGTTTAAATAATAAAAAAAAAATCTGTAAGCTATTCGCACTAAGTTAATTTATTACGGGGCGAATCTACAACTCCAAAAATACTTATTAGGCAATTGGCATATTTTAAATTGTATGCCATAAGATTAAAGGCTTTTCTTCATAGACAGTTCAAGGCAAGCGGGTCGAGGGTCGATTACGAAGCGTTTGCTCGGTGTAGAACCAACATTAAAAATATGTTAGCAGTGGCACAGGAACAATATCGGAACCGTGTTCAAAGTCAAATGCTGAGTGATCCTAAATCTTTTTGGAATTATGCCAAGTCTAAGAGAGGTGGGAGAAGTCCGAAAGCGATTTTGAAAGACGGGGTGGCATTGTCTGGTCAACGGTCCGCGGAAGAGTTTGCGGAGTATTTCTATTCTGTGTACAGGCCAGAGCGACCGGTATTGGATGTAAACGCGGCTATAGCTAAATATAATATCGGCGGCGGCGATCTCTCGCGTCCGGGCCTGGTTCAGGCCATGGTTCGGAGCGAAAGTGCATGGGAGGCCGTCACCTCCTTCTGCGAAGCAGTTATGCTAGTGAAGGAGGAGGCGGAACGCGTGAGGGTGAGACAAGGTTCACGCCCTCGCGCCCCTAGTCGCCGCAGGAGCCCCCCCCCCCGCGGCGCCCCGGGCGTCGGGAGTCGCAAGCCGATTTCCGGCCACCGTAGTCGCGGGCCTGCGGACGGTGAGCGATGGGTAGCTCGCCGTCCGATAAGGACCAGGCCCGGGTCGACGGCGCGTTGTGTTCCACGCGTGCCCCAAAGAGATGTCAGCACAAACTGACGGGGTCCGTTACAACCAATGCCTGCCGGGGTTGCGAGTTTGTCCGAAAGGGATATCCTGGGTGGCCCTGGCACACAGGCAACGGAAGGAACACGGGTGGGTTTTAGTCAGTAAAAGTCTGACACGCCCTCCCGCTCCGCCCAGAGCGGGAGAAGTTATTTGATGTACTCCCACCCAAAAAAAAAATAAAAAAAAGGGCCTGACGGCATTCCGCCTTACATATTCAAGGATTGTCAATTAGTGCTAGCTAAGCCGCTACTTTATATTTATAACCAGTGTCTCAAAGCTGCCGTGTTTCCGGAAAGGTGGAAAGTGACCCGCGTTGTTCCGTTTCCGAAAGGAGGTTCAGCAGAATCGGTGGATGGGTACAGACCAGTAGCAGTATTGTCGACGCCGGCAAAGGTATTGGAAACAGCCATTCACAAGAGCATATACCTTCAGGTTAGCGCACAGCTATCAGACGCTCAGCATGGATTTAGACCTGGAAGAAGTACCACCAGTAATCTTCTCTGCCACATGGCTTATCTGGTGCCGACGGTAGATAGTGGGGGACAAACTGATGCTGCTTACTTTGATTTCAGAAAAGCATTCGACCTAGTCGAAAATGACATGTTGCTTAAAAAGTTAGCAGGTGTTGGTTTCACCCCACACTCACTTCAGTTTTTTTGCCAGTTATTTGAGGGATAGGCAGCAATATGTGGAATATGCGGGACACGTGTCAGATCGATATTTCACGAGGTCCGGAGTAAGTCAAGGTAGTAACCTTGGCCCTTTGGGCTTCCTTCTGATGGTAAACGATCTGCCAGAAGTAGTCCAAGACGCAAATTGTTTGTTGTTTGCCGACGACCTCAAATTGTCCCTCGCGGTAAAAAGCGGTGATGACTGTGTCAGGCTACAAAGGGACATTGATAGGGTGGTGAGCTGGCGCAAAGAAAATCTCTTGCAGTTTAATAGCTCGAAGTGTGTAACCATCACTTTTTCTCGCGCACACAATCCCATCCTACATACCTACCATATTGACCTGACATATTGGGTTACCTATGGTACGGGTCACAGAAGTCAAGGACTTGGGAGTGGGTTTTAACACTGGTTTGAATTTTCGTGATCACATCATGCGTAGCTGCAAAAGAGCGTATAGAAATTTAGGTTTTATGCTCCGTACGGTCCGAGGGTTCACGAATGTGAAAGCTATTACAGCATTATATAATGCATTGGTAAGGAGCCAGCTAGAATGTAATGCAGTCATCTGGTCTCCGCATGAAGCTAAATATAGTCTTATGCTGGAGAGGGTACAAAATAAATTTATAAGATATTTATATAAGTATTATTACGGAGTATATCCCTTTTACCCGCTAATGTATCCAACCTTATTTATTTTAGGTGATACAATGAGCTGAGGGTTAGGAGGGACCTTGCACTCACCTCATATATATTTAAATTAATAAGAGGGAAGGTGCATAATGCAGTTATTTTAGCGCAGGTGAGCATGTGTGTTCCGGACAGGTACGTGTGGCGACGACGGCAGCCGCCACTGCTAGTGGAACCGCGCGCTCGGACCAAACTTGTAAGGGAGGCGCCGCTGACGCGTGCGCTTCGCACGCTCAACCTCATAGCGATTTAGACAGACTTATTCTGTTGTTCTCTGAGTGAATTCACAAGGAATGCATTGTATGTAATTTGTTATAGATAGGTACCATGAATGTTAGTACTTACCTGTTTAGAATAATTAAGTTAGGATAAGCGCATTTACCGCATTGGGTTACTCTGTAATGGTAGATGTAAGAAGAAAAATAAATAAATAAATTTATGAAAAAGTTACACTAAATACTACATTTAACAATTATTTTTGTGCTAGTTTTAAATATTGTTAATATAAAATTTTATTTTATTCAGCAGATATTTATGAGTAAATATAAAAGAAAATATTTTGTGTGACAATTACCTAATACGTATATCTAGAGTTGTCGATTGGCCCACAAATTAAATAACTTTGAGCGAATAGCCTAAAGAAAAAAAACATATCTGAAAGTATCGATTCGCCCGTTTCGGGCGAGTTAATTCGTGCGAATCGACCAGCCACGAGGCAGTCTTTAAATCTTAGATAATACATTTATTATATTCTTACCGATCAATAGATTATACAACATCAGCTTAACAGAATCTAATTCACTACTTCCAAAAAGGTGGCAATAAAAATCGTATTACGCCCATTTTAATTTAATATATTACTGATGTTTTAGAAAATGCTTAATAAATCCGATTTCTGTTTTCCCTTATTCTGTTCAATACGCCATAAATTATGATAAGCGTCTACCTCGAGTTAGGGAATGAAATACTTTTATTTTACATTGTCCCATTTGGATTTTGCTATTGGTTTTCGAAACTGTTGAATCGACTTTCTTCTTGATGATAAAATATTTTATATAAATAGAGAAGGAATGGAAAATAAATACTACGGCAAAATGGTTTTCTTTTAACATTTATTTATTTATTTGAGGTGAGTCTCGTCAATGAGTCTGAATCTTAATAAACATTTATGTTATATACTATATAATGCGATTTATTTTATCATCATCAGTGAACAATTTTAAAATATTTAAAACTTTGATATAAGTTTTCTTCATAATAATCATGTTTCCTACAAAAATACGGAACAAACGCCTAAAAAGAAAAAATCATCATTTAAAAATTCACGTTTCAAGGAAAGCAGTGCAGACATACTAAATACCTAATAACACTTACTCAGAACAAATCGCTTAGATTTCATAAACTTCCATTTGACTTCCGTGTTTTGAGAAAAATCTAGCAATCATATTTCATCTTTTTCTGTTAAAATAAGCAGACAATTGTAATTTGCCGCGTCACTGCATCGCAAGGAGAAAAATGGTCCAGTTTTTCTGGCTTACGGGGATCTAAGCGACGAGTTTTATTTTTTATGACGTCATTAACTGGAGGAAGCTGGGGTAAATAGAGCCTGCGGTCGGGCCCTCTATTTTAAACTGTTGATTGCGAACATAACGGCAGGGCAGTGATTTACATGCGGCTTTAGACGGGTTCTTGTTGATTTTAGTAGGAGTACAGTGGTTACTTAGTAGGCGGAAGATAAAAAGTGGGAGATAGTGTGGTTTGTAAGACAACCAAGTAAATTATGCAGTGGGAAGTGCGTAACTACGGTGATTATTATGTTGTACCGTCATTATTATATAAAATCGAGATGCTGCAGCGCAAAAATGTAGATGATATTTTTATTACGAACTTGTTAAAATTGGAATTCAGCTATCGAAGCGAGCGAGGTGTCAAAAATTTAAGGGTTCGTTTAACTTTATCAACACGTCAGTTTGCAACTAAATACTCACACTTCGACGTCACACCTAAAATAGAGGTCTCCCGCTGATTTCAAAAATATTTATATCATAAAAACATTTCACACCATCGAAATCTGGGAAAATGTAATTTTAATATCGAGAAAACAAATCGGGTACTCGACGGGGGGCGCTTCGGTCACTTGATCCCTACTGCTACCGTTTACTCCGTCGGATCCCATAAGTCGGTCATTCGAGAAGGTAAACTATCGAGTTTCATACTCGATAGATTTAACATGACTCGACAGCGACTCGAATCGGGTGACAGTTCGAGCGCCACACTATGTTCGGTGTTCATTAAAATAATAGAGTGAAGTTTCAAACAAGCTTTCTTGATAACTGCATGATAAGTATTATTTGGGCACGCCACAATTGTGGCGATAAGTCCCCTCTTTGAGGAGTGGCTGGAGAGGCGCCACGGCGTCCTTACCTTCCGCCTGACGCAGGTCCTCACCGGACATGGATGTTTCGGGAGGTTCCTGTTTAGGATTAAGCGGGAGGAAACGCCCGGGTGTCACCACTGTGTGGATCGCCCGGAGGACACGGTGGAGCATACGGTGGAGGTCTGCCCAGCTTGGGCGGAGCACCGCCGTGTCCTCACGGAGGCGATCGGCGGCGGCGATCTCTCGCGTCCGGGCCTGGTTCAGGCCATGGTTCGGAGCGAGAGTGCATGGGAGGCCGTCACCTCCTTCTGCGAAGCAGTTATGCTAGCGAAGGAGGAGGCGGAACGCGTGAGGGTGAGACAAGGTTCGCGCCCTCATGCCCCTAGTCGCCGCAGGAGACGCCCCGGGCGTCGGGAGTCGCAAGCCGATTTCCGGCCACCGTAGGCGCGGGCCTGCGGACGGTGAGCGATGGGTAGCTCGCCATCCGATAAGGACCAAGCCCGGGTCGACGGCGCGTTGTGTTCCACGCGCGCCTCAAAGAGATGTCAGCACAAACTGACGGGGTCCGTCAGGACCAATGCCTGCCGGGGTTGCGAGTTTGTCCGAAAGGGATATCGTGGCCCTGGACACAGGCAACGGAAGGAACACGGGTGGGTTTTAGTCAGTAAAAGTCTGACACGCCCTCCCGCTCCGCCCAGAGCGGGAGAAGTTATTTGATGATTTCCCACCCAAAAAAAAAAAAAAAAAAAAAATGATAAGTATTATTGACCATAATATCGTGAAAAACAACAGCCAAATAAATATTGTTACTACCTACTACTCTTATTTACGGAAGGAATCTAAGTTAATCACAAATTTCCCGGGTTAAACAAAACATCAAAAAAACATATCACGGTGACTCAGTAAGAGCATTCACAATTTTAATGATAAACCCGCAAAAACAAGGCTGCGGGCATCCGTTAGTCGCAATTTGCAATAATCACTGTATAAAGAAAGCTGCACCCTTCTCAGTTGATTCCGTAACTCATTTGCGGTATATGTTTTTGATCTACACGGTTTCTCTGCGAGCAGTCACTAGGGACACCATGCTTCCGTGTTGACTGGGAAAAATATGATGTTTTTATTATAAACACTGCAGTTTTTGATGCAATGTTCACAGGCTTCAACCCCCAGAGTGTGGAAAAATTTTGTTGAAGTCAATTGGTGTTTACGTTACATAAGCAGTTCGTTTACAGGTGACATTCGATTGACATCATATAAAACAAAATAAAAATGCAATAAATCATCATAAGGCTGGTAAAAACAAAATGCCATCGAACAATAAATTACTTAGCATAATCAGCCAATAATGTTCTTATGCCACTGCTGGGATACAAGCCTCCTCTCGGTGAGAGCGAGTGGGTCGTAATCTACCACGCGTGCCCAGTGCTGGCTAGTAGATGTCACATGTGTTCGAATTTTTGGTTATAGGATATGCTGGTTTCAAGATGTTTTCCTTCACCGTTTTGAGAACAGTGGTGATGAAACAATTTACACAAAGTAAAGCGCCTGTCAGGGTTCCTACGACTTACAACTCGTAAGTAGCAGCCATTATACCACTGGGCCATCACTGCTCTTAAAATACTTGGTCCTCCGAAACTAGATTCAGTATGAAACCGAGAACCAACAATCAAATACAGAAAAAATGAGGATCAAAACAATCAAATACAGAATAAATCTGTAGAACGAAATGACAAATCGAATTTTTAAGTCATCATTGTCACTCTAGGTCTCATTACAAGGCGCTCAAGCGCATAATTTTGTGGTAACCAAACGAGAGAAGGTCGCAGGCTGTGGCCGCCAGCCACGCGCCTTTGACGTACACAAAGTGTATTTTGAAAAAATATATGTATTTTTAATGAGACTATTATTTTAATAATTATTTTGCTGGCAGTTCGTAAGAATTTTTTAATCAAATTTTTTGGTGATGCAAAATAAAAGTGAATGTGGTTTCGTTTGCAGTTACCGAAAAAACAAATGAAAGAAACTAAAGGACATTATTCTTCTCCGTCGTGTCGATGGCACGACAGTGTATTTTTTGTTAGACCAAAACTTCGCCACTTCCACGGCATCGTCGGTGGTAGAGAGGTCTTCAGGAAATTATTTTGATTGAAGTAAAGAGGTGTCGATAAAAATCAATTACCAAGTTCATAAACGATAAATTAATGTTAAGCACAACCAAAAATGTGATTACCGAACACATTCCTACTTCCTTCTTTCCCATATAGACACGACCATTAAAATAACAAATTAAACATAAAGACGACGAAAACCACTTACGATGCATTTCTATGCATACATTTCAAACGGATGAGCCCGGCTCGGGCTTAATCTTTTGTAACACCAATCTGACCGATTATACACGGTTCCGTTTTAAGCGATGAATTCAATTGTTACAGATAAAACTCATTGATTCAAAAGTCAAAACCCGCGCGAGAGACGTCGCATTGAACATTATATACTTGGTTTTATTACTTATAAATGAGATGATTAAATTTATAGTTCTTATGATTAGCTTTACGATGTACCGGTTAGTATTACGTCACATCATTGCATCAATGATTGGCCACATCGCCGCCGCTACAATAAATGAGACGAAAAAAAGTAAACATTAATTAAGCAGTAAAATGTTAGGTAATCATCAGATATCATCTTTGTTTTATATCTACCATCGCTTTCATAAGCGAAATGTTGAGTGTTGCCCAAATTGAGTAGGTACTTGTTCACGTTAAGGTCAATGGCCTAATGAAATTGTATGCAGACGACGATTCAGTTAAGGTTGACTACATGATAATGGAGACAGACTTATGTGTACATTGCTTATCTACAGTATCTGTGATATCTATCCGTTAGATATGAATACGCGACGTATGCAGATATTGTTTTTAATCAGTACATATCGCAGATGTATGTAATTTTCTTAACGAACATTTATTGTTATTGTGCCCTTTGTCCTTCCTATATTCATGTGATATTCAATGCTGAATACTAATTAAAATGTGCTACAAATAATAAGGTTCTGGTGGCACATCAGCAGTCTGCTTTTAATAGCTGGATTATTGAACGATGCAAGCTGACATTATCATCTACGTAGCCTTTTCCCAACCATGTTGGGGTCGGCTTCCAGTCTAACCAGATGCAGATGAATGCCAGTATTTTATATGGAGCGACTGCCTATCGGAACTCCACAACCTATAGTAACTGGGTAACACGATACCCCTTGGTAAGACTGGTTGTCAGACTTTCGGGCTTCTGACTACCCGTAATGACTGTCAACGATCTACAAATGACAGCCAGGAACAACGGCTTAACGTACTTTCTAAAGCATGGAGGTCCCAGTATGTAATGGATGGTCACCCATCCATGGACTGACCTTGGCAAGCGTTGCTTAACCTTGAAGTTCGACCCGTGCGGCTGTTGTTATTTAGCCACAAAGCAAGCAGATATAAATTCAACATCATTGCATAATGATCACCAATCGCATTGAATAATAAAGTTTTATTGACCTCATTTCTTCAATCAACTTCAATAAATGGCACAACGAAAGCCAATTGATTCCTATTACGATTTATTTCATCGTCACCATTATTTTCCAGATGTGTGTCATTTTTATCAGCTTCATCTACACACATTATAAATGCACCAACTTTCAAGCAACCCGGTGCAGTATTTTGAACAGTTCCTTAAACAACTTTTGCTAGTTAAACAAGTAGATAAGGAACGGTTACAACTGTTTGTCTTACAGTTCATTCATATGCATGAACGTAAATACTTATCTTTATATTCGTTTTCCCTTGTGATATCTACGCAACTTCTGTCAGAATAGTTCCGTCACTGTATGACTAGTTTTTAATATTTATTCAATTGCAATATGATGCAACTGCTCGGAAAAATGTAACGGCTAGAAATAAACAAGTTGTTGCTGTTTACAACCGAGCGACTTAGTTCGGAGGGAGCCTGCAAAGTTTGTTGGTAGAATTGAACAAATGAACTTGGTTAACGTAAATTGGTAACGTTAACTCATCAAATGTATAAAAAAATAGATAACCTAGGTTGGTTACTTTTAAGCTATTTACTCTGTAAACTTATCAAATCCAATTGTATTACTAACCGAGCGACTTGGTTAACTATAACCAAGCAAATGTGTTGTATGTAGCAAAGTAACTCAGTAGCTACAACCAGTCTAGTCTGCTATTATAAATCAATTTAATAAAAAATAACTGTAACGAATTATTTGTTTATTAGGGACATAAGCACAAATGTCACTACAGCCATTGTGCTTTGTTGGATTTATTCAAGTAGCTCGGAAGCTACAACTATTTAAATTAGTATCCTGAGCCATGTTACTTGGTATTCTTAGGTGGGAGAACTGGATAACTACACCTAAATAGCCTTAGCAAGTACCAATTCTAGACAACATATTATGTCAAGCTAAACATTTTCAGTAGAATGTGACTCGCATTTTAAGGGAAGCCTACAATTCGAGGTCAGCATGTGTCATCTTGAATTGGTACTAGCTCAAAGTATTTAACTGTAGTTTCTCAATTCTCCCACTTAAGAATACCAAGTATCATGTCTAAGACCAGCATTTGTATATGTATATGTTACGGCTAATACCCGAAGTGCGGCTACACCTAGTTTTAGCCGGTTAGAACTAGGTGTTCGCTGCAAAGTCATCTACTGTTATTGAATCATTTGGGTTAGGTTAGGTTAGAACAGTAACCATTAACAAGCGAAGGCGAGCGAGCGAAGCGAGCGTTCCGCGGAAGCGGCCGCCGAGCGCCAGATCCCCTCTATTGTTGGTCGAAAACAATCGGCTCGTACTAGGTTTAACCAAGAGTAAGTGGCTACACCTAGTTCTAACCGGCTAAAACTTGGTGTAGCCGCACTTCGGGTATTAGCCGTAACATATACACGACTCACGACTGTGGTTACCTGTAGCGAGGAAAAAGATGGCATATCGGGATATGAAATAAAAGGACGTTCATCTATCAGGAACAGATATTTCATTGGTGAAAGTTGATAACAACAGAACGATATTGTGGTTCATTTGCCAACGTGCCAAACTTGAACAATATTAAATGTAAGTCTATGTAAATAGAAAATATACCTTTATTCACTTCAATAAATAATAGTACTGATCAAAGTTTATTCACGTACTAACGTACAGACAAACGAAAAGGGTGAGCCATATTTTAGGACGTCACTAACGTTCAGACAAACGAAAAGGGCGAGCCATATTTTATGACGTCACGTCATGCTCTCTGGTAAAACCATCATAGCTTTGAAAAATATAATCAAATAGGAAATATGTATAAAATGTTAGTACTATTTAAAAAGAAAACCTATAACACAGATAATACAACACTACAAAACAATTTAACAATTATAACCTTGCGCTTTGCTTGGTATTGTGACGCGTCCGTCCCTTCTAAGTATTTAACAAAAAAATGGCCGAGGTGCAGAGCTTACTTGTGCGCCCTGTAGACCACAGCTAATTTTATGTTTAATTCTAAATAAGCTACTCGTTCAGAAATAGTTGCAATACTCTGTTAACTGCTGAGCTGCGTTTATTTACCGATACATAGTTTGGTTATTTGTTTTTAATATGGTACACGGTTATAAACATCATGTTGACATATCTAATTTTAATCAAGTAATGAAGGTCTAAAATTAAATAATATACTAGTCAGCTATTATACGTGTAAACTTGTCTATGATTAACCAAATTCGATTACTATTGAAATTACTTATACCTACATTCATTTGGAAATATATAAGAAGTGTGTTAATCATACCCGATAACATTTAGCAATACTTGCTTGTTTGATAGTAACAAAGCTTTATAGGACGTTTTAAATAAGTCTTGGTTATTTGTAAGTAGCTGAATAATTTTAAGCATAGCCAAATCGGTACTTTGCTAAAGCTTGATTTGTTCCATGTGCATGTAGAGACTATTTCAAAGACCCCAATTCAAGAGTTCGATATATAACTTGCCCCGTTGGTCTCGTAGTCGCAAGCGTGACTGCTTAGCGTTGGGTTTTTGGGTGAGAAATAATCAAATAACTTCTCCCGCTCTGGGCGGAGCGAGCGGGCGTGTCAGACTTTTACTGACTAAAACCCACCCGTGTTCCTTCCGTTGCCTGTGTGCCAGGGCCACGATATCCCTTTTGGACAAACTCGCAACCCTGGCAGGCATTGGTCCTAACGGACCCCGTCAGTTGGTGCTGACATCTCTTTGAGGCGCACGTGGAACACAACGCGCCGTCGACCCGGGCCTGGTCCTTATCGGATGGCGAGCTGCCCATCGCTCACCGTCCGCAGGCCCGCGCCTACGGTGGCCGGAAAATGGCTTGTGACTCCCGCCGCCCGGGGCGTCTCGTGCGGCGACTAAGGGCGCGAGGGCGCGAACTTTACCTCACCCTCACGCGTTCCGCCTCCTCCTTCGCTAGCATTACTGTTTCGCAGAAGGAGGTGACGGCCTCCCATGCGCTCTCGCTCCGAACCATTCATCGCTATGAACCAGGGCCGGACGCGAGAGATCGCCGCCGCCGATCGCCTCCGTGAGGACACGGCGGTGCTCCGCGCAAGCCGGGCAGACCTCCACCGTATGCTCCACCGTGTCCTCCGGGCGATCCACACAGTAGTGATACTCGGGCGTTTCCTCCCGCTTTATCCTGAACAGGAACGTCTCGAAACAACCGTGTCCGGTGAGGACCTGCGTCAGGCGGAAGGTGAGGACGCCGTGGCGCCTTTCTAGCCACTACTCAAAGGGGGACTTATCGCCACAATCGTGGCGTGCCCGGCTAATTTCCGTAGAGATTGACCACCGTGACCGAAATCGGTCGCAAGGATATTATTATAACTTGCATAATTTGAAGGCTTGCCTATTTTTTGGATTTAGTTCTATTCTTGGATATTTACGTCATCCATCTGATGCAATGATGTCGCCCAATTAGCCTAAGAAAGCAAATCAAGACCTTATTTGCTTATCACTTTGCCAGTGATTTCGACCGCCCAAAATCCGGTATTAATCCTTGTCTACATCATAAAGGGAACGTCTGTGAAAAATTTCAGCTTTGTAAGTCCAAGGGTTTGGGCTAGGAATTGATGAGTCAATCAGTGAGTGAGTAAGTGTGTCAGGAATTTTCATACTAAATCATATTAGGCCGTTGGTCTAGTGATCGGAAGCACTACTGCTGAGTATGAGGTCTTGAGTTCGATTCCCAGTCATGTCAAGGTCAAAGTCAAATTATTTATTTCAAATAGGCACATATATGGGCACTTTTGAACGTCAAAATTTACAAAAAAATTGAATTGTTTCTAGTCGCCCCTTCCAAATGGTAGCTTCATATGGAGAAGAATGGGCAAGAAACTCCACCGTTACTCTTTTAAAATGTTTTCCTAAACCTACTACCTACCTAATTTGTCAGTGGAAAGGTGAAAATGCTAAAGTGCCATTTGGTCCAAAATGAGTTATAAATATATATCGTTGGATTCGTTTTTTTTTTCTGCGTCGATCCATCTAAGTTTCAAGATAATCTGAGCCAATTTTTGGCGCTTTAGCATTTGTAAAAATGTACGTATGTTCCAGATTCTAAGATCTAAACTAAAGCGACGGATTTCCGATGTTTTTTGAACAAACGTCGCTTTAACAACACATTTTTTAGGACAGAGGCCTCTTCACAACAGCAACATAAGCATTTTATCTTTTTTTGTAATTTGGATGACATTGTTAAATTAACAATTTTTTTTTTTTTGTATTTTATTGTTGAACAGTCTGTTATCTATTATTCATTACTGTTATTTTTAACTGTTTGTTATGTGAAGACGATGCACATACAATAAAATTACTATACCACAATAGGTATAAATAATTGAGAATGAAGCAATGACAGATAAATTAATTGTGTGATAGATAAATGGTCCTCACATTATTTACAAACATTGTAAAAAAAAAACGTTTTCCTAAAAAAAATAATATCAGTGTGTGAGTTAAGGTAATCACAGAATGAAAAATAAATGTCATAAAAAAATAACAAAATATACAATTAAAGTAGCAACCAGTTTGATTTTGTCTAGACTCTAGATTGTCCTATGAAGTTGGACCAGCATGTTTCAAAGCATTCTTATCTTGGATATAATCCTCTTATTTGTAATATGCTTGTTGCATGCAGGGAAATTGTAATTGGGTTTTTCTATCTGGAATTTCTCAGTAGCAGTCCGGAGTCTGGATTTGTACCCGTTTGATGGCAATAGGCTCGCCCCCTGTTACATGGGATTTATAAACATAACTGCCGCATACCGGAAGACGTAGCGTTGGCAGGCCTTCAACAAGGTGGACCGATGACTCGAATGCCGCAGGAATTCGTTGGATACGAGAAGCACAGAGCCGGTTGAAGTGGTGGTGCCTGGGGAGGTCTAACTCTAGCAGTGGACGTCCTTCGGCTGAAATTATGAAACATAACTGGCAAAATGTGGGTTTACTATACGTACACCTCTGCCTTACCCTTCGAAGAATACAGGCATGATGTTATATTATTAGGATTTGATTCAAAACTTTTACAAGACTCCAATCAGTAGTGGACGTAGAAAATTATATCCAATCAAAACTTACAAACAACCATGTCAAGGCCAATCAAAATATTCCAGGGGGCCAACTCCGAAGCGATAATCCAATGTATCGGCCGAATGTTCGGCCGTTTCTTGAGGCCTAAAGTTTCCTTAATTGACTTTGAATCCTTACCCGACTTCAAGTCACGTTTTTGACTTTGACTTATCTCTCTGACCGTCGTTTTATTTTTTCTTTCGCCGTAGTCCGCCATGGTCAGCCGTAAAAAGGAAACGACCGAACATTCGGCCTATCGGCCGAATGTTCGGTCGTTTCCTTTTTACGGCTATCGGAATAACGCTTCGGAGTAGGCCCCCAGTACTGCTTTTAACACGACAGAATATTTAGTAATCAAACACTACCAATTTAGATCTCTTGACATCTATTACGGCTAACGAGTTTAATAATAGCAAATCAGTTAAATTGAGCATGTTTAGACAAGATCGTTCCGTTTCAATGTGGGCAAATAAACTGAATTGTAACGATATGATGCCAAGGCTACAACAATAGAAAATGTTGGTCTAACACTTCAAAGATCGTATGTGATACGTTTAGAAACGCTTGGGTAGAAAATTCCATCTCGTAATGCTTCAAGAAACTTGTGAAAATAAATACTTGAACGTATAAATAAATAGATTTTGTACAAGGTGAAATCTTATGGCTGTAGTAAAAATATGATGTTCTTATAGTAGTTTCTCAACGTAAAATTAGAAATCTTGTAATCCGTGACTTCACCATAATATTATTTCTTCATCTTTTAACAAAATTACTGGTAAGTATACCTTACTTTTTTTTTGGTTGGAAATTATCAAATATCTTCTCCCGCTCTGGGCGGAGGGCGTGTCAGACTTTTACTGACTAAATCCCACCCGTGTTCCTTCAGATGCCTGTGTGCCAGTGCCACGATATCCCTTTCGGACAGACTCGTAACCCTGGTAGGAAGTATACCTTCCTAAGGGGGGCCATTCAAGTATTACGTAAACATAATTTTAATAACTTTTAGCCTGTTTACTTGGGCCTAGCTTACTTTTGCTGACAAGGGGAGGGGCCTTGTCAGCAAAAGTAAGCTAGGCCCAAGTAAACAGGCTAGCAAAAGTAATATTGGTATATATATTTATTTAATAACGCGCGCGGTTATTTCCCTACTTCGATTCTTTCTATCTTAACCATAAAACACCGTGTGAGAGCGAGTAAACAATATCAATTATTTTGCGGAATCCCTGAACATGCTTTTCATTTTCGAGCATAGAGAAGTATGGTTGCCATATTTGTTCAAAACAGAATCTACAAAATTTTGCAGAAAATCTGAAAAAGTAAATATTGCCAACATAATCACCTTCCCGACCCCTCGTCCTCCATGTCATCAAAAATAAGCAAAGCAAAGACCCCCCCCCACCCGCCTTTGGTGCTTACGTAATACTTGAATGGCCCTAAATACCCTTTGCTATGACACACCAGTAGCTGATAGACCAATAAACCCAATTTCTTTTTAAATAGAAACAGTACTTTTCTAGAAAGTTTTGTAAAATAGAGTCCTTCAATCATTCCGATTTAAAAGCTAAGCACTAAGCAGGCTATATTTAGAAGAATGATTTATTGAACTTTTTCTCTAGGGTTACAAGAGCGTAAGAATGTTTGAAATTTGACAGCTTGAACAAGGAAGGTAGTGCGCTCAAGTAATCTATACAAATAAAGAAAATAAAGTGTCTGTTTGTGTTGTTGTGAATGTCAAAATAACAGCTTTTTACTAAATGCATATGAAAGTATATACTTATACACGGGACTTATAATAATTATAACATAACTTTTGTTTTACATTTATTAGTCTGTTTGTTCCGGATAATCTCCGAAAACGGCTAGACCGATTTTGACGGGACTTTCACTGGCAGATAGCTAATGTTATAAATAAGGAGTAACGGAGATTACTTTTATTTTATAACAAAACACGCGGGCGAAGCCGCGGTCAGCATCTAGTAAACAATAACAATAACCTCTTTACAAGCTAATAACAGCGATTTTCATGAGACAACGTTACTTTATCGGAACCCTTCAGACATTTTCAACTCGTAAAACGAGTAATTTAATACAAGATTTGCATATGAATGCTTACGTAAGCTACAACCGTTTGCAATCACATAAATATTGAAACAAATGGTCATCTGCGACAGAAATATCTGAATCAAGTAGGTGTAAAAGAGAAAGGAGATAGGAGTCAAATGAGTTGACCCAAGATTCCTTTCCACAGTCAGCGTGCGAAGTGAAGTCTTGTTAAATGTGAAATTCAAGCCATATTCAATTAAGCATACCTTACTTCAATGAGCAATGAGCCTGCTCAACTATGTGGTATGTTACCATACCTCAAGCCTACCTACCGTAAGTACTCTCATCATCTGCTTAGCTTTTCCCAACTATGTAGGGGTCGGCTTCTAGTCTAACCGGATGCAGCTGAACACCAGTATTTTACATGAAGCGACTGCCTATCTGACCTCCACAACCCCGTTACTAGGTAATACGAGAATACCCCTTGGTAACTCAACTCAATGTATTTATTTCAAACTAGTTGCGCCCCGCGGTTTCACCCGCGTAAGTACCGATCCCGTTAGAATATCGGGATAAAAAGTAACCTATGTCTTAATCTAGGGTGTGAGCTACCTCCATACGAAATTTTATCAAAATTAGTCCAGCCGTTTGAGCGTGAAGAAGTAACAAACATACACACACACACACACACTCACGAACTTTCGCCTTTATAATATTAGTGTGATGTGATGTGAAGTGTGATAGTGTGATGTGATGTGAAGTGTGATAGTGTGATGTGATGTGATAAACCAATTACAGGCACTTTTGAATTGTCGATGGGTCGGTCAGTCAGAGAGATGAAGTTAGTTGCCCATTCCAAAGCGTAGTAGGTTCCTATGGAGAAGAACGGGCAAGAAACTCCACGGTCACTCTTTTAAAACAAAATATTGTTACAAAGTATTGGTTACATCATTCATGTTGAAATTGTACATGTGGTAAGACTGGTAGTCAGACTTTCGGGCTTCTGACGGCCCATAACGACTGCCAAAGATCCACGAATAACAGCCGGGACCAACGGCTTAACGTGCTTTCCGAATCACGGAGGGGTCTTGGTTTGTAAAGTTGGTCACCCATCCATGGAGCAACTGCGGGAAGCGTAGCTTAACCTGATCGACCGACCCATGCGGCTGTTATTACTTAGCCACAAGCCCCTCCAGCCCTCAAGGTACGGTAAATAAGTACTCTATACGTATAAATATACTAGTACAGTATAATGTTATAGCAAGTCTCGATTGTCGTACGATTTGTATTTTATATTAATTTACCCCCGACGAAAAAGTGGGGTGTTATAAGTTTGTTTTGTGTATCTGTCTGTGTATGTCATATATCTTAAACGGATGAACCGACTTTGATTTAAAAAAAATATTTGAAAGGAGTCTTAATCGAGAGTGTTCTTGGCTATGTTTCAAGAAAATCTGCTCAGCCGTTTGAATATCATAACCTCTTTTCTAGTTGATGAAAGATATAAACAACTTCCGCAGGCCTGATCGATTCGAAATTTGATATCCTGGTAATGGGACAGGTTGTCAATGATCAGCACGATCCTGCAGGATACCCAACCCTCTTGAAGAACTCCACAACGGTGTACGGCATGTACCTTGTGTTTGCATACGATGCGTTTTGATGAGCACATGCTAATACAAGCTAAGCGGTTATGTTAGGTTCTTTGTCTTGGCCTTTAGGGTCATAACCCAAGTAGCATTATAAGCTGTGTACAAGCTGAATTTAAATTCGTTTTTATACTAGAAGCTGTATAAAGGCCGTATAAGCACTCATGCAGTCCTTATAAGTAAAAAGGGCCCAAATTATACAGCTCTTTGCGTTCGTAGAGCTGTATAGTAGCTATATATAGAATCAATAGAGAAGCTATAAAAACATTAATTCATGCAATCGAGAGACTGTGTCAGTAATACAGACTAAAGCTGTACTATAGCTGTTATGATTTTTTTTAGTTTGAAACACGCTCATAGACAGAAGTTATAAAACCACTAAATTTACAAGAGTGTACTATTACGCCATAAAAATAAGTTTGAGAACGGAGTTTTCATATACCATTGTACAGAAACAAGTATCAAGTGATACTATAATAACACTTAAAGCTGTAATAAGTAAGTGATCACATGCAAAATACAATTTGTATATATATTTAACGATAAAACCAGATTGAAGTGTCACTAAATACTTAAAGTTGTATAGTAGAGTTTTAATATTCTGTTTAGGCACCCTTTTTTTTGGGTCAAAAATTATCAAATAACTTCTCCGAGGGCGTGTTAGACTTTTACTGACTAAAACCCACCTTCATTTGCCTGTGTGCCAGGGCCACGATATCCCTTTCGGACAAACTTGCAACCCTGGCAGGCATTGGCCCTAATGGATCCCATAAATTCGTGCTGACATCTCGTTGAGGCGCGCGTGAAACACAACGCACTGTCGATCCGGGCCTGGTCCTTATCAGACGGCGAGCTATCCATCGCTCACCGCCCGCAGGCCCCCGCGTACGGTGGCCGAAAATCGGCTTGCAACTCCCGACGCCCAGGGCGTCTCCTGTGGTGCCTAGGGGCGTGAGGGCATGAACCCTGCCTCTCGCTTACGCGTTCCGACTCCTCCTTCGCGAGCATTACTGCTTCGCAGAAAGTGGTGACGGCCTCCCATGCACTCTCATTCCGAACCATGGCCTGAACCAGGACCGGACGCAAGACATCGCCGCTGCCGATCGCCTCCGTGAAGACACGGCGGTGCACCTCCCAAGGCGGGCAGACCTCCATCGTATGCTCCACCGTGTCTTCGGGGTGATCCACACAGTGGTGACACTCGGGCGTTTCCTCCCGCTTTATCCTGAACAGAAACTTCCCGAAACAACCGTGTCCGGTGAGGACCTGCGTCAGGTGGAAGTTCAGGAGGCCGTGGAGCCTCTCTAGCCACTCCACAAAGAGGGGACTTTTCGCCACAATTGTGGCGTGCCCAGCGCTAGGTTGCGACAATCGCAATTTCCATGTCGCAATGAGATCCCGCCCGAGCTCTGTCCGCTATGCCGTGATTTCTCACGGCAGCGGAGTTTCCCCTCGAGGTTTCGTCTCCTCGCGCCACTCCCAGATGTGCGCGAGGACTTTTGTCTCCAGATCCCATGGCGGTAGTTCGGCAAGGAGGTTCGCCGCCTCATGGGAGACCGTGTGGTAACCCCGAAGCAGCCTGATGGCCATGACCCTTTGGGACGCTTTCAACCACTGGGCTGGTCGCAGCCTCAGAGAACGCGCACACAAGCTTACGCGGATCCCTAAAAAAACATTTCATACAGTTCGAACTGTATAATAACTCATAAATTACTCTTACAAAGACAAAATTATATTTTTACACTCTTGTACGCCTCTAAAAGAACTCTAAGTTCTAAATAGGCCGGTTTATTGATGTTATAAACGCTTGCGTGCTGCTTGGGAATAATCTACAGGTTACTCTAAATGTTAACATTTTTATTAAATATTGAAGTTCGACAATCGATAAAATTTGTTGTAAAATTCATTTTCGGTTATCTACAAGTAATATAATTGAAAAAACAGGACATAAAAGTTAAAAATTTTAATTAAACATTTTTGGTTTTTATTTTCTGTTTGTCTTATTTATATATAGATCAACTTTTTGTGATGTCTAAGAAAGAAACAATGACATTTTATTAATATTCAATTCCATTTTATTATTTAGTTTCCAAGATTTACATCTGTTAACACCTGGAAATAATAGTTTTAACCTTATCAGAAAACGATTACATTCAGTATCAAATGAAGCCCATGTATAACGGGCAAAGGTCAAAGTATGTAAAATCCAGTATATTGGTTATCTTTCTCATTTCATCAAGAAAATTAAGTAACTGTGATTTTATTGGTTGGAAATGGTTTCAAAAATTGTCAGTGCGACATTTTATGATTAAAATCATATTACACGCCTACGCGTCTGATTTTATTGCACTGTTATACAATAAACAGATGGTTATTTTAATAACGTAATTAACTGTGTGGGGAAAACGGTACTAAAATTATTTAAGGGAAATATATTTTCATGTAGGTAGGTGTAATGATAAAATAATTTTAAAAACTTGATCATTTAGTGTTCCGTACGTCTGAATGAAAAAATGGAAACCTTATGGAGGGTCACTCGTATGTCTGTCTGCTTGTCCGTCTGTCACAGCCAATTTGCTCCGAATCAACTCGTCCGATTAAGTTGAAATTTGGTACACAAATATGAATTTCCGGTAGACAGACTTCCGGGAGAGGTAGACTGTAGCCGATCTCATTAATTTATGTACAACATCTTATACCTGTACTTTCATTCATAGCAAATAAAGTCCTGATTCTGATTTATGTGATCCAATCACGCACGTGAACCGTAAACAAATGAATTTTGAATATGGGGGTCACTTTTGAGTGGCAAATTAGAAAATTAAAATAAAAAGTTTTGCAGACTGTACTGTGTGTCTTATGAAATGAAAGGGCTAGTTGTAAGGATTTCAAACACTTCCCTATATCCCAAATAGGTAATAGGTATACACACATAACATAATCAGCCTATAATGTTTCCACTGCTGGGACACAGGCCTCCTCTCTTCGAGAGCGGGCTGTAAATCTACCACGCGGGCCCAGTGCGGGTAGGTAGATGTCACATGTCTTTGAATTTTTGGTTCTAGGACATGCCGGTTCCCCCACGATGTTTTCCTTCACCGTTTTGACAGCTGTGGTGATGAAATTATTTACACAAAGTAAAGTGCCTGCCTGGGTTCGAATCCACGACCGACTCGTAAGTCGTAAGTCACTGGGCCTAGGTATAAATCACCATAATAATAAGATTCCTTAAGAACTACAAATAGAACCTATTGCATCGTACCGACATACCAAAATAAACCAGCAGAGATGACGTCATAAAACAAAATGTCTCCGTTTATCATCGCGAAGAAATGTTAATTAAATCACTGTAAACATTGGGTGGGTAGGCAGAAATCGTCATTAATACACGACAACTAACGCTAATGGGTGTTGGTGGCTGACTGTTCAAACGCGAACCGATTGGGTTGATGACAAAAATGTTAGGTTATATTTAGAAGTTGCTCATTAAGATATAATAGGTTTATTATAAATGTATTTGATGCTGAAATAGTAACTTTTAAACTTAATACAAATGTTATTAATATTCCAGAAAACGTGCAAAAGCGCTTTTCTTGGAACTTGACTAGGCTGACAGATTTGAACGTGATTCTTGTAAAATACTATTATACAGGGTGGAAACTTTCAGCGGGGCAGTAAGGGGAAGTACCTTATCCGTTGCAGCTACGCGAAAATGGTCTTAAGAGACTATCCATAATTTTTTATGCAATTTTGATCTCCTTTCACAGATTTTGAAAAAAATGTACAGGTAGCAGAAAATGGGCAATTTTCACAAAAACTTTTTTTTATGCCAATCGATCCTCTTTCTTATAAGGATCATAAACTTCTACTGGATCAATTGAGGTTTGAGTACTAGAAAAGTCATAAAACGCAAAAAACTTTTCCCATACATTTCGTAGGAAATGAGAAGTTCCAACTTACATTTTTTACCTGGCCATCGATAAACTGGCCGCTACAAATAAGACTGATCGAAAAACAAATCAAAAACTATAACTTCTACTTTGGGTATTTTTTTAATTAAAAACTTTTTAGTACTCAAACCTCAATTGGTCCAATAGAGGTTTTTGATCCTTATAAGAAAGAGGATCGATTGGCATAAAAAAAAGTTTTTGTGAAAATTGCCCATTTTCCTGCTGACTGTACATTTTTTTCAAAATCTGCGAATGGGGATCAAAATTCCATAAAAAATATGGATAGTCTCTAAAGACCATTTTCGCGTAGCTGCAACGGATAAGGTACTTCCCCTTACTGCCCCGCTGAAAGTTTCCAGTCTGTATATTTAGTTAGAACATTGTTTTTCGTATTGCCTACACATTTGTTTATGTCCTACTAAGGCACTGTCCATCCCAACTAAATTAAGGTTCTGAAAATTAAGCTTCAGAAAAAGACGTCAAAGAGTCTTACCGGGTTTTTAAATCTACCTTGAACTAACAACTAATTGAATTCGCAATCACGTTTGAATCACAACAAAAAAAATCGTCGTCACAATTTAATTAAACAGTGTCAAGATAATCATTTCCTGTGACATAAAAAAAACGGATCACCTTTTTGTACCCAGAGTCAAAGTCACAAGAAAACTGACTCCAAAAATAGGCATTTGTCGCCAGAAGTAACATTTTTAGCCGCTCGGTCAGATATGATTTAATGGAGTGGCGAGAGGTTCGTTAACATTAATAAATTCTATGCCCCTACTATGGAACTAATTTTTAAACACAAATTCGTTTGAATATTTTCTTTACATACTACATTAGGTCATGTGCTTTATATTGGGTTCGACTCCTAGACTGTCCGTTGTTTCTAAAAGTAGGTTACGACTAATTGCCAGGTTTTTTTTTACATAAAGGCTAATTAATTAAGAGTAGGAAGTCTAAATCAAATTTCGAACGCAAGCTCCGCCCCTCGCTCCCAGCCACTCCGTTATGTGCTAAACGCTAATACATCAGTAATAAAGTTGAATATCACGTGCGCTCTTTGATCGTGTTCGAGCCCGAAACTAAATAGCGTAAGTCTCAATTCTTATTTCGTTTATAACTAAATTAATAATTGATCTAGAGAAAAAATCTTGTGTCAGGATAATAAACTATATTTTCTTACTGTGAATATTTATTTTAGACATAAAAGCCAAACAATCTTGTTTGTTTTTTATAATTATCCTTAAAAAAGACTCGATTTTCGAATAAAAAATTATTGAGAGAAATATAACAATTACGTAACTGTCTTCAACATGGAAAGAAAAAGATCCAATAAATCATATACTAAAGTTTCATTTTCCTTGTATGTGTGACTGTATCAGAATATTCATGCAAATTAACATAAAAATAGGGAGCCTCCTCTTAACGATAGATTTCCTAACTGGTTATCCAGCTGAAAGTAGGTTTAGGTAGATGTTTCCAAAAAGCCAAACACTGTGTCATTCAAACAAAACAAAACTCGCAAAATCTCTGATTGGACAATCTGACAAACCTCATATCAAAATTCATTCATTCTCTATATTATAATTAAAACTGTTAAGCTTGGTCTGCTGCGCCATGTTTTCGTGTTTTAGAATAGCTAAACGATTTGGGGCACGGTCTAAATAAAAAACACAAACATTTAACATAACATGTTTGCTGCGACAAACAGATAACATCACCTGCGTTCACCTGCGGGGGGGTGAAGTCACTCATTTCATATTTTGTGCTCTCCAGACGAAGACGTTTCATGACATTTTTTGAGTTTTAAATGCATGATAAGTATCATAACAGCACTTTAAAATCGCTTTCTGAACATGGTTTTTTTTTTATATTCTGAACTTATCATCAATTTTCAGTGCTTGATATAACTACTTAAATAATAAACGAACGTATTCGGACACGGAATCTATTTTAATTTCCGCATGGTAGAACTAAATCTACAATTCAACTAATTTTTTAAAAAAGATTGTCTAATTAAAACACTGTTTACTGAAAAGCCGCAGCGGACTGGCTGTTTAGCTAACATGTTTGGGTAACAAAATTGGCGCAACAGATCGGGCTTTACTAATCTCTATTTCAACACAAAACATTCTTCAAAAACTCCATGCTCTCTTGAAGAATCCAATTAGAACTAGGAAATCGATTCACAACAAACAACCGCCAACCGTATACAAAACCAGTAGTAGGGAACAAACTCCTTCCTTACCAGACGCTTTTAACTTTCCTTCGGCACTTCGTTAGACTTGTTTGTATTTATTTAAAGCGTGATAACTTATCCGGCGACTGAGAACAGGATATGTGCCTAACAAAGTCCTGGGATTCTGGGATTCATTTGCCATTTCCATGCCTAATCTGTAAATACTTTATGTGATCATTTTACCTTCGTTTGGTCCTTCGAGGAATAAGTTTTGAAATAATGGTCCTTGGAAATTGTTGTTCTTAAATATTTATAAAGCGTGGTAACAACACAGATTTAAATGAGCATCATTATTCGTTGGTTCTGATGTAGCGTTGTACCTTAAATGGCTAAAAAAATGTTTTGATAAGTCACGAAACGCCATTTTCATTATTAAAATAAAAGTGAATGTCACATTTATAACCGACTTTAGAAAAAGAAGGAGGTTCACAGGAGGAGCAGAAGCAGGACGAAAGGTGAAGGAGAGCAGTTCGTCGAAATCTTTTTTATTAGTTTATTTTTTATTTATGTGTTTTCCCCGATTACTCAAAGACGGCTGGACCGATTTGGAAAATTCTTGTTTTGTTTGAAAATGTATTATATTATTACACTTCCTAGAATCCTAGATGGTCCCATATAAATTTTATTAACTTTGCTTGGGTAGTTTTTGAATTAGCTTCAATAATACGTATTTTTGCCACTTAGTCTATGTGGATAATGTTATAATAACTTTCTGTCACTGTTATTTACATAGCCGGTATTGGTATTCGAAGTCGTGTGGGGTTCCAAATTAATTCTATTTTTTTACTTTTTAGTTGTGGTACACACAGCTCCATTAAGTGGTTACCCCCAAAAGACATGTGCGTTCAAATCCGTGATAGGCCCAAGCTGGTTTTTATATTTTGCAACAATATTTTATTATAATAAAATTAATGTATTGTTTAGTGAATATATAAGTTTAAGTTAGTATTTATTTATTTAATGTCTGTTTAATGTTGTTTTTTTCAATAAAACGTTAGTATTTTTATTATTGCGAACGACAAGCAATAATAGGGTTAACATTTACGAAGAGTTAATCAACGTCAAAGTAGACCGTAGGTTTCAAGACCGCTTGCCGTGCGTAAGATTGGAGGTTCAAATCCTAGGCACGAAGTGTGCTTTCCATCAAGCATTAAATATTCTCAATTTATAGTATTTTCCTATTTTGTTTTAGTAATATTTATAAAGAATTTAAAACCAAGAATAATAAAATATTTTAATAATCATTTAATAATATTTATTATTGCCGTTATTTAACAAAACTGATCTTATTTTACTACAAAGATTTATATTTTACAAATTGATTTGATAATATGCAGATAGCATAATAGATGATAGATGATATTTTATCAACTGACACAAACGGGTCCCATCAACAAGTGACATCCTTTATGGCAACGTATACATATACGTTGTAGTTATAACTTGAGGGTATGGGTTAAATTTTTAAAGAAAACGTAAGTAAATACCCTCAATTTATAACATCTACATCATCATAGATTAGACAGAGACCTAAAGATAAAGTGACTCGGACGATAGTAGATAACAATTACATCATTTATAAATGGGCTCGCTGGCTAGTTCGTCAAACTGCCGGTATGAGTATGACGATGATCGGTGATGCGATGGTTCGAACCTTGAACTCTTTTTGAAGTATTCTTTAGATTATTCGTAACGAATTCAATGTTGTAGCTGAGTAAGATTTTAAAACTTGAGGGGTTAGCACATACTGACGCTGTGTGTACCTACACCACAACTACAAAGTGAAAAATAACTTTAATTTCGTTATTCTTCACTCTGTAGTCCTTTTTTTAAGTCAGATGTTTGTATTTTTTTTAAGGAGTTAGTCTGCAATTTGGAGCTTCTTGATTCAAGTTAGGTAAGGCACAAACCGACTGTCACCTAAGATTATTTACCGTTATTCTCTCAAAATTAATACGTTATTGTGAAATATGACAGTCATGTGACATTTTCACTTTACAAGACAAAGTACATACAATTAAGAGCAGGCACTCTAAATCAAATTTCGAAGCAAGCTCCCCGCCACTCCGTTATGTGCTGAACAATATACTATAATAATAATACATCCGAAATAAAGTTGAATATCGCATGCGCTCTTTGATCGTATTCGAGCACGGAAATAAATAGCGTAAGCCTCAATTCTTATTTCGTTTATAACTAAAGTAGTAATTGATCGAGAGAAAAAATATCTTGTGAGTGGATAATAAACTATATTTTCTTGCTGAGAATATTTATTTTAGACTCAAAAGCCAAACAATCTTGTTTGTTTTTTATAATTATCCTTAAAAAAGACATGATTTTCAAATAAAAAAAACGAGTGTGCTTTAGACCACACGACTGAAGTAAAACTTACAAATAGTAATACTAATTATACTTACTTACAACAATAGGCCTGCACTGTGTCTTAGATATACGAAACGCAACTGGCTATGAGATAAAGAGAGAAAAAAATGTGTGGTCGCACCTCTCTCTGTTGCCCCTACAGTAATATACGAAACGTAACTAACTCTCTCTTTCTATCTTCACTAACTTATATCTCCCTCTCAACTTCCGTTCGCTCGCTTCCGTAACGCTCTCGTCACGCATTCACCAGCTTACTCCCCAAGTCAAGCGTGCCTAAAGAAGTTTTACTTCAAAAAATGTATTGAGAGAAAATATTAGAATTACGTAACTGTCTTCCACATGGAAAGAAAAAGATCCAATAAAGCATATACTAAACTTTACTTTTGCTTGTATGTGTTGCTGTTGTGTGTGTTTCAGAATATTCATGCAAATTAACATAAAAATAGGGAATTAGGGAGCCTCCTCTTAAGTCGCTACTCAAGAGATTTTGAACGTAAAAGGAGAATAGCGGTTCCTTACTTAACACAATGCAAACGTTTTGTATAGCGACTTCCAGCTCCAAATTTGCAAAAGCTTTGTAACTCATTCTGATTAGCCCAGCCTTTTCCCAACTATGTTGGGGTCGGCTTCCAGTCTAACCGGATGCAGCTGAATACCAGTATTTTACATAGAGCGACTGCCTATCTGACTTCCACAACCCAGTTACTGGGTAATACGATACCTCTTGGTAAGTCTGGTTGTCAGACTATTGGGCTTCTGAATACCCATAACAACTATCAAAGATCTACCAATTTCAGCTGGGAGCAACGGTATAACGTGCTTTCTGAGGCATGGATGGTCACCCATTCACGGACCGACCTCGCCAAGAGTAGCTTAACCTTCGACTGACCCGTGCGGCTGTTATTATTTAGCTACGAACTCCTATCGTCGTTCATAATCATAATAATTATAATTATTATGTGAAAAAAGTGAACATCGTTTTTTGCATTTTGTTCCATACGCATTAAAATTGAACTCAAAATCAAAATATTTTATTTCACATAAACTTAAATGGGCACTTATGAAACGTCAGAAGCTCACGGTTCCAATAGATCGTTTCCTACGGAGAAGAGCCGGCAAGAAATTCCACGGTTACTCTTTTAAAAAATAACTGGCTTTTTAATAGTTATGGGAGGGCAGTGTAGGCCCAGTCAAAAAGTACCAGGTACGTAACAAAATAGAAAATGGTCTATAAATCTACTATCTATTAAGCAACGTTCCCAAATTTACAAAATATTTAAAAAAAAACAATTAAAAAAATATTATTAAAATAATAATAATACAACTAAATATCTACATCACAATACCATTGACAGTAGATTACAAAGTGTATTATAGCAGGACGTAAAATTTTATTTCCGTTATTACCGCCTAGCTTAAGGGCAATAAAAAATTCTAACACAACAACGCGAGCAAAGTGCCTCATGTTCAAAAATACCTCTCTTGAAATAACCTTGGTTGAATAAAACGTTTCAATTTCCTTCAAGAGTTGATGCAAACATGAAAGTTGGCGGTTATTTTAAAAGTATGCGTTAAAGTTTATATGACGCTCGGGAGAGCATGTCGCTCCTAAAGAACTAAATTGAATTTGTAACGTGAGAGGTCGGTCGTAAAGAGTTATTATTATAGGTGTTTCTTTTGTTTGTTATAATAATGCGCTCAGTCGACGCTGCGCTAATCAAATAAATCTCAAAGGACCAAGTTTACAGTTTGTGCAAATGAAAAATAAATCTGTTTTGGCTTTTTCGCGCTGTGGCAATCTATGTTATAGTGTAAGTAAAAGTATGGGCACTAAAATATTATTAACTGTGCATTAAATTGAAAATGTAATAGAAAATTAAACTGATTATTTTATTTCTCGCCCCTTTTTAATGTTGACATTCAATTGCTCTCAAAAGCTTCGAAAAATAGCAATTGGTTGGTACCTTCTTAACTCATAACTAAATCGTGCGATTTTTATTTATTTTACCAGATCTGCCATTTAGCCAAAAAAAAATTCCATGTTCATAATTATGTATAACGTAAACAATTGGCAGTCATGTAATTTGGTTTTAATTTTAATTATTTTATTTTATTAATTTTAATATTTTATTTAGTTTCCTTTATATTTTGTGAATGTGAGAACTTTGTAATATGCTGTAGATTTGTAGACCATTTTCTATTTTTTTAAGTACCTGGTACTTGTTGACAGGCCTACACTGTCCTCCCATACCTATTAACACTGTAATTTGATAACATTGCAAAAACCAATTATTTTTAAAAGAGTAACCGTTTCTTGCCGGCTTTCTTCCATAGGAAACGACAAATTGGAACCGTGCACCTAGCTTCTGACGTTTCATAAGTGCCCATGTATAATAAAATATATTGATTTTAAATTAAAATTGCAGTTAATTCAGGACTAAAATAAAACAGCGTCAATTCTTCATCCCCAAAAGTTGTCATTGCATGAATATATGATACTGTAAAGGGTAAAATTAAATTAAGCTCAAACTCTGAAGACGGGTACGATTATATCTCAATAAGCTTAAAAAAAATATATATTCACTGTTATTTTTGGGGTGAACAACTGTATTTAATTGAAACATCAGTTTCAAAATCAGTTATTTTTTTCTGTTTCAACTTCACAGAGGTATCGATATCTAAACATGATAAAAAAATAAAAAAAATCTTAACTACTAAACAATCTTTGTTTTGTCGTGTTTAGATTTCGATACTCATGATGTACGCGGAGTTGCGCTAGCTAATTTAATTTGACCCTGTATAATACACGATATTTTAATTTTATTAAACGTTATTATTTATTGACTTGTCCGGTGTGGTGCCGGAAGTATAAAATAGCACCACCCCATTTCCCGTGGGTGTCGACTAAGGGACTATATATATCGATATATGTCCAGCAGTGGACGTTTTTTGGCTGAAATTATGAATGAAATGATTTATTGACTTATTAACAATTTTTTTAAATTGCATTTTGGAGCAACCTGTACTTAAAGAACTGTGGCGCAGAGGTCATTTGCCGGGGATCGGATCATAACATCGCATCAATGAAATTAAAACGAATAACATGCAAAGAGTAGGCGAATTGAAGGAATGAGAGAGCTTTATTATTTCGTTTGGTAGAAAATTTTAATGTTTCAATGTATGTACCAATTATTTTATCTTGTCATTTTTTTATGATTACTGGTCACTAGCTCTACCCGTGTGTTAAATTAATTTCACCATTTGTAGCGGATAATAGAATAAATAATTTGATTAGTATTTCAAAATCTATAATATAATACTCAGAGGCTTTCAGCATAGGTATAAGTTTTTGCAATAGCCTTATGAATCAGTCAGGCTTCATTTGTTGTAGCTTGTTCTATGAATGCATTATACCTACATAGTTTACGACACAAATAATTAAAACAGCAAGCCAATTGTGTAATGTTGATAATATTGCTTATAATTTTCTACAGTTATGACCTCTGATAGTTAATAAAATAAACATAAAAGTTCTGCTGGTGACTTATTGGTGTTATCGGTTTTAGTATTGTGTTTACGTTGTAACTTACGATCGTTATGACTTCTACGTTCTGTGTAGAATTGTTCATATAGTTTTATCACGTCTTTTTGTAAATTTTGTACCTATGTATTCTTCAATATCGATTATTGCACATCTTCAGGGTTCGTGATTTGTCTCATGTTAAGATTTGCCTTTCATTCTTGCTTTTCTTCTTTGGTAATCCAAAGTCCTAGAGAATACTAAGTGCAAACTAAACTAGTAGGTTCATGTTATAGGCAGGGACCGTACAACCCCGGTTAAGAGATAAGCCTTAACCCATTCAATGGGTTACCTTTATCATGATGTAACCCGTTGAATGGGTCTTATATTTGAAACCCGGTGAAAGGGTTACATGATAACCCATTAAATCATGAAAAACTCGTTTTTTCATTATGTTATTTCGATATTCGCCCAGCACGCGTAGTATGACCAATTCTATTTTTATTCTATCCAGGGACCATTTTGGTTACCATTTTAGAAAAACCCTATCGAAAACCATTTCAATGGAAAGGTTTTTCAAAGCAGTTAATCAAAACCCATACGGTGTGGGTAATTTTGAATGGCTTAAATTAAGCCATTCAAAAGGGTTACCCACACCTTATAGGTTTTTATCGAAAACCCTTTCAACGGGTAACAAAAATTTAATTTAAGCCGTTCTAAATGGTTACCCATATCGTATGGGTTTTTGATTAACCGCTTAGAAAAACCCTATCGAAAACCCTTTCAATGGGTAACCAAAATGGTCCCTCGTTATAAGATGACAAATACCCTTTCTCATGTTATTTGATGTTGATAATTTAACTGCAAAAAGCTTTCTTCATTAATAACGCACTCGATGCTAAAGACTAAACAGTTAGAACCTCAAGTGCTACTTCTTCAGCTAACCCTTTAACATTCTCTCAAAAGATCACAGCACTACTTGTACAAGGCAACTAGTTCATCGTCAACTACTTCAAACATCCGTTCCCCTCGGTTGACTGTTGTCAGTAATAAGTATCTCGTTTATCTCAACTAGCTCTTTGATATTTTCTCTATCTGCAATTTGTTTTACATTTTATAAACATACTGCAGTTAAAAATTACTTTGAATTTAGAAAAATAAGTGAAAAAAATTAGTTAGTTTAACCTAAAACAACGTGAAATAAGTGTTCATCGAAATGGTTTTTGCAAAAACCCATATTACGGGGTTTGTATTAATTTGAATATGAGATATGATTAAAATAAAAGAACAACAAATAATTGCTGCTTTTTACATCTGGATCATACCTCAGAAGTCAATATCATACGCCAAAAACCGTAATCTCTGATGGATCAAATTTGACTTTAAAACCGGCCAGGTGCGTGTCGGACCATGGACAGTGAAGGGTTCCGTAGTTGGAATGAATATCCGAGAAAACGACTAATAGAGTATGGACGATTGGAGATTTCTTGTATGGCACCCTTTAATTTTAACTTTATTTTTATACTATTTTTATAGCGGCCATAGTACCTACCTACTACACACTCCGTTAGAATTTCAAGGGTCTAATACGATTCAAAAGATTAATATGGTCCCGTTGGCATCCTTTAGTACGGAACCCTAAAATTGTCCTATTATAAAACAGAACTTTTTGTTGATCGTTAATAATTCGTATAAGGCGTTTTTTGTCGAATGATTTTGTACATTTTTATACGCAACATACTGCAAAAATACGACAAACAGTAGCTGCATCGAACGGCGCCAATAATCTATACACAACAGTGTGGTCCTCCAGGAAAATACATGGCAGCAAAATGACGGACGGCATTAATTAACACGATTACCCTATTCGTGATTGGGGGCTAATCGCTGGGGCTGTTTGAACTGGCGACCTATTTGTCCAACATTTGCTTTTGTAATTAAAAGTACATATGAGTTTAATTGGTAGAATAGGATCGGTGTGTGACGTATGAGGTGATGGTTTATGTAATTGGGTTGGTGTGTTGAAATTGGATTTAAATTAAATATAAATTCTCCTTCTCGCAGATACGAGGCCTGTGTCCCCGCAGTGGGAATATTGTACGCTGACTATGCTATCTTATGTGTAGAGAGAAAACGTACCATGATTGCATGAAAAGTGAAATAAAATATAAGAGTTAATGGAGCTTAAATTCAACAGTTAACAATACAAGTGCAACAAATTTAACACTCAAAAATCCCTAAGCATTAAGTAGGTGGATCGCGCAAAACCTTGTAGCTAATACGAGAAAGCTTCATAAGTGTTTCGGGTTCTGAAGAGGATTTCGCCCAAATCTCATATCGGAAGACTACTTTACAGAAGTGTTCCTTTGATATCAAACTCTAAACAATTCGAGAATGAACAAGTGGACATTGGGGACGCAAGTGGACTCAGTGGGATGGCGTAAATTAGAACTGTAAGCTTCTTGTTACATACCGTTCCCAAATGCTATGGGATCGTGTGGACTGTGGATCCTTTTCGGGTCTTCCGTAATTGTAAACCCTGAGATCCGATCAAGGGGTGTGTTATATTAAAATAATTGCAATGTCTTTAGGGATTTTAGAGTATCCTCTCTTACGGGTTCTATTAATTTAGTATTACTTTGTAGTATTACCGTAGCTTGTCGCCAAAGCTTTAACGAAACCCGTCCATAAGAGGAAACTGTCTTTGAGCCAGTCGGCAGCTTGATTTAAAACCTTATAGTCCACGCGTAATCTTTTCGTATGTTATGATTGAGAGGGTTAAATAGAGTTGGCTTTACGATTAATGATTTAGAGGTGCGTTTGTTGGATTTACTGGGTTAGTTTACTATAGCATAATGACGAGAAAGTGGAATGAAACTATTGAGACAAAACGTATAGTAATCTTATACATGTTGATGTATAACTATTTTATTGCCTGTTCTCTGTCTAGACAAGTTGACCGATAGGGCGATTTGAGTCCGTACATAACAGTAAAGACTGTCATGTTCTTGTTTCTATTCCCCAGTGTCTAAAATATCTTGTATATTCCGAACATTGCGAAATAGGTCAGATATCTAACCAATGATTCAAACAAATGACTGTGTTTACTGTTCTCGAGTGTATTTTGATGAAGACAGATCAAGAACCCTCGTCTCAATGATCAATCAAGTATCGCATTGAGAACTTTAAATGACTTAATTAATTCATCAAGCTACTTCAAAATAAATCTAATAAACCATTTAATAATCTTTACAGTTAGACGGGCAATTTAAATAATTAGTCCATAATCGCCGGAAAATAAAACATTCAAATATTCGATAGGTACGTGCTTTATCTTTAAAGTTGGACGACAAAAAGCAGAATAATTAAGCAACTTCTAATTACTTTCTATCGTCGTCGAAAGATAACACAATTGATTTATTGATGACGAAGTAACTGTTACAGATAAAAAATTGAATTTACGATGTTTGTATGATAACCGCTTTATAATTATTTGTTTAGACATTTTAATCGAGCTTGGAAACACTTTGTTTGAATGACTTATTGCTGTTGGAAGTGGATCGTTATTTATCGTTAATACGGATTTCAATACGTCGCTGATGAGTTATTTTTTTCGGTAACTGATGACACTTCATAATTTTTAATGGCCATTGATTTTAACGGGTTGAATTAATTATTGTTATGTCCTGTTTCCCTCGTAGCGCTGGCCTATTAATTTTACATTTTCATTTATGTTGATACCGATATAATTATAGCTTTTGTAAGTATGGCTCTTAGCAATCTCTCGTATGTAATAATGATGAATTTTGTATGACACGGAGTGATGTCTATCTTTTGCCATCTTTATCGTTCATCTAACTAAAGTTGGTATTTATTTTCATCTACTTTGACACAAAACAATCACACCTTCCGCCTACCACCTATACTTTTCACATATTTACATTTTTAACTCCAAAAACCATTAAAACTTAAAAAAATAAAACACCATGTAAAAGCAGCAACACATCTCCATTACGTACTTTTTATTTTCCACCAAACTCCTTAACATTAGGAGCATTATAAACAGTTATCAAGGTTATAATATCTTAATGGCTCAAGTTTAGTACAATAGTCGTCGAGAGGGTACTATTCTTCATTAGCAAGGAGACCCTGTAAATTATTCTTTGGGTCACTTCGGTGCTATTAAAGTTAATTCAATAGTAACTTTGCACACTGCTCACGTTCTTGCGACGTTCCGGCTAATATTAATTTGGTGTTCATGTAGTAAGTGACTTGGTTTTCATTTTGTTTTATGTTTTGTAGTCATTTTGTGGTTTTTGTCTTTGGCGGAGAAAACCTCTTAGTTTCTGATGGTAGTTTGTTTTATGCAGTTAGCATTATTGTGGTAGAGTTTTTGATTCTAATTAGAAAATTACAGTACAACTTCTAATTAGATTTAAAGTAGTTCATTATTTATCGATTGGTTATTGAATGCCTGACTAAAAATTTTATACACTCCCAACTTAGTAGGTAATGAAATTATTAAAAAAAAATCAGAAATGTATACAACAATGGCCGCTCGAAATTGGTTGTGGTTTAAGGCTCTTACAAACACACGCGATATCGCGGGCGCGACATGCACCGACAAAGGAATTGTCTTTGTCGGTGTCTGTCGCGCCCGCGATATCGCGTGAGCGTGTAAGAGCCTTTAGTCATGCGAAAGTATGAATTTTATCTTTAAATGTTATCGATGCTACAATTATAATTATAAAATTTAAACGCATAGACTAGGTATAATAAATTATTTGAATTGTGATAGTTTTCCGTAGGCTTTTATTATTTTATTATGAAAAGTTTACTTAAAATTAGTAGTTTCATTGATAGACCCATAGTATGTAAAAAAATTACACTATTATATTATTTTTTGAATATATTATATCTATTAAATACTTTTTGTACATAATTTCAATAATCATTATGTCACATCACATATTTCAATGATAAAACTACATTTGGATGACAAAACGGATTTCAGTCATCCAAATGTATTATTATTGTATGGTTGTATTATTATTATTATATATTGTATGAATTCAAATATTGACACAGATTTTCGCTATTATTGATGAATAAATACCTAGTATGTGTCGTAGTTTAGTGGTGATCCACAGGATGAAAAAGTGATTGTGATAATAATATATATTACTATTATTTTATTTATTCTAGTAATTGGCGACGCGACGGCGCAGGTAACGTGTTCTATTCACAGGCAAGTTCAATATTATAGCTTTTGGTCCTTGGCCACCACCTCGGGTTTAGATATGTACCGTTCTAAAGCTTACTTTATTTCAAACTCACATTATTTTTTGTTTTTCAAACCATACAATGATGGAAATCTCGTGAAGAGCTCGGTGCTAAATAATAACAGCCGCACAGGTCGATCCATCAGGTTAAGCTACGCTTGCCGGGGTTGGTCCGTGGATGGGTGACCATCTTTAACCGAGACTCATCCGTGCCTCAGAAAGCACGTTAAACCGTTGGTCCCGGCTGTTATTCGTGGATCTTTGACAGTCGTTACGGGTCGTCAGAAGCCCGAAAGTTTGACAACCATCAGTATTACCAAGGGGTATCGTATTACCCAGGTCCTGGGTTGTGGAGGTCAGTTAAGCAGTCACTCGCTGTAAAATACTGGTATTCAGCTGCTTCCGGTTAGACTGGAAGCTGACCCCAATATAGTTGGGAAAGGGCTAGGCAGATTGATTGACAATGATGGAAATCTGAATAAGTGCCTACGTTTATGAACTTTTCAAAATCTACGATATAATAATTTTCCTGATTACCCGTCAAAACAGAGTAAACTTTACCGTTTTAAAACTTTAAAGCTTACTCGAATAGGAGTGTTACTCGTAGCTCGTGGGCGCATTCCTGTTCGAGCAACATTTTACGATACATGTTTTGTGCCCACTCTGTGGTTTTTAGTGGGTGTCCGTCGTACAGCACTCGTGCGATAGATGGCGGGACGTGTACGGGAAAATAAAAAAATGAAGTTTTATCAAATTGTTTCGAAGGAAAAAGGTTTTTTTTTTGTCGATACTTGTGATCTACTGTGATTAATCTTTAGCATGTTTTAAGTGGCAAAACAATTTATAATTTAAATAAGTTAATTCATTTGTTATCAAAATTATTTCAAGTAGGTAATGCTTCTACGTAATACCTACTTAATCAATAACAAGCAAATATTTTGCAAAGGATTTGGTATTTCCAAGAAAAAGTTTAAGTAGGACCAAACCTTTTTGAGAAAGAAAGCCTTCTCAACTTGAAACAGGTTAAGCCCTTCAAGATGAATATATACACAAATAAATTACAAGTTTATACTGAACCTAAACTGACATAAAGCGGCGGGTGGGCACACGAGGCAAAAAAAAATAGCCTGTATAATTATTTTGGTACCTAAGTATATAGACTTTGAAACATTAAAAAACAAGACACGAACTGGAAAGACTTGCAAAAAGTATGTGCCAGGCAATGTAGAAACTTGCTCTGAGTTACATACTTACCCAATTGTATCTTTCTTGCACTTGGAACTATTAAGCTTTGCATGACGTGAGAATATGGTTAAGACATAATTATACACACCTACCAGTGGTCGCCCACTGGTCGAAATTCGACCCCTCTACTTACAATCTTTTAGTACTTACTAATTCCATGAGTACACTAATTCCATGCTATTAAAAATTACTTATTTATTCCATGCTCAAGCTGTCACTTTTGTCACCTATCTATCTTCAAGTCATGAGGCCCTGGTACTGTGCGAATGATAGTGTGTGTAATATTTTATTCATTCATTTAATTTATTTCTAATGCACATTATATAAAAATATTATCAGTTTGTGACCATTTTACGAACATTAATATGATTCATAATATAATATTATCACATTATGATTCTGCCAAAGCGTCCATTTTACGCCCCCTGTATTCTTCCGTGAAAGGATTGACTAAGATTATAAGAACGGCTATATGCAATACCGTGTCTATATTCTATATTCCATACACACGCCACTCATGTTAACATCGCATATTTATTATCAAACAAACACAATAAATCGAGATCGAAACCTTAATAACATACTGGTTAGCGTTTTGTTTTTTAATTTATTGGACACGTTGAAAGACGAATAAATCATACATAGACTAGTGTAATAAAGTGTAACAATATTGGGTGTGCTGGACCAAAAAAGGATACGTAAGTGGCCTGTGGTCGGTCTTGGTTAACTGGGAATTAGTGTTAAAAAAAATGAAGGTTTGTCTGTGTGTAAATATTTGTAGGGAAAGTATTCTACTTATTTATTTCTGATTAACATAATCAGCCTATGTTCCCACTGCTGGGACTCAGGCCTCCTCTAGATGAGAGGAGACGAGCCGTAATCTACCACGCAGGCCCAGTGCAAGTTGGTAGATGTCACATGACTGCGAATTTTTTGTTCTTGGACATTGTGTTGTTTGTTTCCTCACTATGTTTTCCATCACCGTTTTAAGAGTAGTGGTGATTAAATAATTTACACAAAGTCACGCCTGTCAGGGCTCCAACCTAAGACCGTATTTCTGATTGAATAGACGAATTAGTACTACTTTTCCCATTGTTTTTGTTTATTTTTCAAATTATTCTATTGTTAACTGTTGTGATTATTAAGGTCCTAAAGAAACCGAATATAAATTTTCAATTTTTACCATAGATATATCTCTTTCATAATCTGTAATACTTGTACTAACCTAAATAAATTTACTGACATAAAATAATTAAAAACAACCTTCTTAAAGAATGTAAAACACGAAAGCTTGGAAACACCATCGAAGGGCACACCTAGTCTCATCCATTTAACGGTAGTAATAAATAATTCGTCTATAGGGATAACGACGAACGATCAAAGCGGGTTTGTTATGGAATTTGATTGGCCCGTAATTACATTCAGTTTTAACTTGCTGGGCATGTGAAATTGGTCGATAATAGCCCGCCGATCGGTCTGTGGGACCTATTACAATATGCATAGAAAATAGTTTACGTAATTTGTGGAATTGACTTATTTATGGCATTTGATGAAGTTTTTTTTAAAAATTTCACTTCGCTTTTTTAAACCTGTTGACCACCAATAACCACCACCTAAGCGTGTCTGTAGATACTGGAGGTTCTTTAATTAATCACCGCTTTTGAAAGGTAGGTACCAAAGACAATGTTAAAAGTCAAAATAAATAAAATATGTTAACCGTAACAAAACAATACAAAAAAAAAAACAATAGTTCAACCCTTCTACAGTTCAAACATACAAATGCGCGACTCACAACATAACTGCAACTAAAAGCCAAAATAAATCTAAACGAATATCAAAACAATAAAAATGTATTCGCAGAAAACCGTAGCATATCAAATAACGTAAAAAATACAGGCAAATGCAATGGACAAGCAAATACCGGTCTTAATAGTAGATATTGAAATAAGAGGCGTGACTAACACCATGATACAATTTTGTGGTCGCGGTACCAAAGTAGATAACAATTTTATAGGTGATAAAAGTGATGCTGTGTGATTTTTATAATTCTGCGAATGAAAGAAATAATCAAATAAATGATATATCAACTGATTATATTGCCGCGATTATTCATCAGTTTAGCGAACTGAATACCGAAGTAGCTGAGTTCACACACTTGATTGGAGCTTTATTCTTGGAACCGTTTCTTTCTACGGGACGATTGATTAACCTGTTAGATGTTATCACAAATTAAATGTTATAACCATTCACAATCCTGAGTCTCGATAGGTCTAATATATATTTTAAATAGCTATAACTGTAGAATAGACACTATGAATGCAATTTATTACAAATCTTTAGAAACGTAAAATGATGAAAAATATTATACTTAATATCGATGACAAAACGTTCAGTATGACATAAGATTCAACAAAGGCTATCATTTATTGTAATACTTAAATCCCCACGAAAGATTACAAAGGTGACACAGTAACGAAGACACTGCAGACAAATCTAAAAAATCACCGTCATAAATTATCCATTTTCTAATAAGCTTTCGAAGAATGACTTTAACAATTCTTTACCAATATCAAATATTTGACCTCCGTTTATCGCAAACCACAGATGACTCAGTGTGAAAAAAGGCGTTGCGGTGTGTGGCTACAAGAACAGTATCAAATTTTACGACTCCCGTGTTCATGGTAATGTGACAATGTTTATTGCTATCATCGCTGTTTTATTGGCTTTCCGATTTATTATCTTAACAACAAAAACCCACGTTTTTTGCACTTCGTTGGCTCGATTTTAGTGGTTTACCATGTAATCTCGTGTTCCAATGAGTAGGTAAGCTCCAAAAGGAAATACTTAAATTCCCATTTGACTCACATGTGTATTATATTTCTTTGTTTTATGGATTCGTCATCAAGGTTTACTGTTTAATTATTATCTTAAGATGTAGGTGAACAGATAACCTAAGACAGGTGCTTACTCATGTTATCTTTATAGTTTAGTGTGGAAATTATGCAATTTGTAACACCACACGATGAAGATGATGGTCCCGGTTTGTAGACGCTTTAGAGATATCATCAGCCCATAACAGTCCACTGCTGGACATAGGCCTCTCCAATTGCACGCCATTTAGCTTGATTCTCGGCAAGTGTCATCCAACATCCAGCTGCTACCAGCCACCCTGCAAATATCATCGCTCCACTAGCCTAGGGTGGTCTTCCTTACGTTTGCCAATTCACGGCCTCTACTCAAGAACACCTGCCCAGCATTAATTGATTTGAAAGTGAACACAGAGGTTGTTTTTATTGTTGTGTAAACACGAACGCTAGTCTCTAAAACGTTATCTGTGTCATCAAAGCTATAACTAAATAAGTACTAGGTATCAACAATACAAAGAAACTAATAACTAAAACATAAAGAATATGAATTACGTACTTAAAACATACTTAAAACTAAACAAAACACTACTTAAACTGCGCAACTATACAGATCCAACGATAAACAAAAATAATCTCCCACAATAAAACGGCAACTAACCTACAATGCAGGAAAAGGAGTGTTTTGTTGCCGATAAAGATATTATTAAAACTGACCATAATTTTGTTGGCATATTACTGCATCATTAAGATTAGTCTTATCATATAATATTACCGTTTCTCTACGAAGAAAATATTTACCATACGAGGAATAAAAGGTATCCGTAAGATAAGGCAAGATTACCAACGGCCCACATTCGGTAGTGCTTTATGAATTTTAAGTGATTCATAGCGTCTAGTTCTATATGAAAAGGGTTATCTTAATTGTTCCCTGTGGTAATTTACTGTCCAAATTTGTTGGCGTTGCGCTAAACTGTAGGTGCTTAATATAAACGTGGTACATTAATGTGGTCAGATACATCATGTACCGTTGTTTTATCGTTTGACATAGTTTTAATTTCATAGTAAACTTGTTCATGAACAAGCGAGAGATTAATCTCGTGTTTTTATTCGGTATGTTTATGGCATCTTCTAACTGCTTCTCTCGTAATTAATATCTTTCAACAACTTAGTTTTAATATCACCATCATCATGCGTATACAACTATACATCTCACATTAATCTCATACATTTTAAGACTCTTTAGTTTTTATTGGCAACAAAAGATATTCGTCAAGCAAAGGTATTTCCAACGTTGGAAACTTACTTAAGAGACGAAAAAATCGCTGATACAAATAGTCAAAATGAAAACTCAATCATACTGCTTAACATGAGCTAACGCTTAAAGAGACACTTCATATCAAATATAAATAACTGGCTAAAAGCTCCCAACATAATTACATGCCCTAACATCACGTTCCACATTCTCTGAACCGTATAACTCTCATATTCCGAGTGTAAATTAAATATTTGCGGGTGTCTCGGCTTAACGTGGGTTGTTCTTAATGAGCTATCATCACAAACTTGTGTCAACTGTCGCGGCTTCTTCGACAGTCAGCTCCTGATTCATTGACACTTGCAACGTTCTCATTTAGTGCAAATATTGTTTGAAATAATAAGAGCGTCCTGGCCTGTGTTTGTGTTTGTTATAACGATTCTTAAATAAGGAAAAAGTTGGGGTTGTGAGTGAAGAATTGTGATTTTATCTTTTTGACGACTTCATTATCGCTTGCTTCTTCTTCTTTATAACCCGTCGAGCAGTCCCTGACGATGGTCGTGACCAACCTAGAATTTTTTTTAAACGTTGCAAAAAGAAACAAAGTTGACGTGCACATGCAAATAATAAGTGAATTAGGAAATATGGTATCTATCCTCTAAACCTAAAACATATTTTATGATCAGATATCAGTTATCGAGAAACTATGCAATTATCCAAAAATGTTGATTTATTCATACTTTTAACATTGGAGAAAAAGTCAGCAAGAAAATGGGCAGTTTTCAAAAAAAAAAATTGGATTCCAATCGATTCTCATATCAGTTCCTCAGATCATAAAAGGCTCAGAAGACTCTGGGATCAACTGAGGTTTGAGTATTAGAAAAGTCAGAAATCGCAAAAAACTTTTTCCATACATTACACACAGAGTTGCAACGTTCTGAGAAGAAAATGACCTCAAATCATTTAGAACTCTTAGACTTAGCATTCACAGTTTTTGAAAAAACTGTGAATGCAGATCAAAATGTCTTAAAAAGACAGTACTAAGGCCGTTTTTCTGTAGCTAGAACGGTTAAGGTACCTGCCGTTGCTGCCCCGTCCCAAAATTCCATCCTGTATAAAAATAAAATTAAACATTACATAACATTACGCCTGTAATCCCCAAAGGGTTAGGCAGCAGTGTACCTATAGTACACCTACGTTTCGCCATTCATATTTAAGTTCCATGTAATAGGGGGCGAGCCTATTTCCGTCAATCCTGCATAAATCCAGACTCCGGGCTGCTACTGAGAAGTTCCACGTGGAGAAACCCTGTTATTGGGTTTCTCCACGAGGAACTTCTCAGTTGGTTGGTTGGTTTGCCTGACCTGGTAATCGAACCCCGGAAGTCGTGCTCAGTCAAAAAAAAAGTCAAAAAAGTCAGGCAGTCTAAAACTAAAGCCTCGTTGAAATAATAAAAGAAAATAGACTTACTCAACATCAAAAAACCTCGAGTCACATTCGAACCTCCATCATGCGTTCACCCACTCGACCACAATAAAGACCTCTCAGAGGCGTTCAATAAATTTTCTAATATCGTAACAAATCGGTCTTGAGCTTGTACTACCCGATAAGGCTCTATTCAGCTTCACACTATCAATCATAGTTTAGCAAAGGTTATATCAATATCACATAGATTGCAAACTCATGCTGCCTTTATGAGAATTTTTCTTCGGCAGTTTGTACTAAGCGCTGAAGAGGGTAATGTCAATCATGATTCTAAGATGAAAGTTAGAAAGAAAACCTTCTTAGAAAAAGATGATGGTCTATTTTCTTGACGTCATATTACGTAATGCGATGTAGCTTTTGTGTCTACTTTTATTCTGAGTCATAATTTGAGTTGGCCTAAGTGAAAGGTTAGTAGACCACACGTCACTGGTAACGCGTTGACCTTGAGCTGGTCTAGTACGAAGTTTCAATAGGATGAAGCCAGCTTTATACAAGTTTTGTTACCACTGACATGCGGCCTACCGTACTTACTTTACAATAATTGTTTATTAGCATTAAAGCAGACAAGTGGAATCTAATCTACTGTGGCCATTTTAATAATAGGCTTGAAGAAAATACAGAAAGTGATAAAACATAACGTGAAGAATCTATAAATATTATAAAATCGTAGCGAAATGAAAACTGTACATTGAATATTTCTGTGAATCCTTTGTGATCCTGTTTGAACTTCAAAAAAACTCTATCGGGCCTACTGAGGTTTGAGTACTAGAAAAGTCAGAAATCGCAAAAAAAAAATCGATGGACTGGGCTGAATAGGGAACGAATATAACAGATAGGTATCTGTTATATTTGTTACATACATATCTGTTATATACCTATTCAGCCTACAGATTTAACCTTTAAAATGATAATTATCATACCTTTATGGAGCTAAGCAGTCTTTCATGAAATACACTCCTGGACTCCTCAATCGAGCCACCGTGCATTTTTATATACGAGTATATAGGCCTAAAATATTATATCCAAATAATGTATGTCAGTCAGGGACAAAGTTTTTATGCAGTTTTGAACTGGCCATCACCATTGTTCTAAATTTGAATTCATGAATTTGAAAAAGAAAAGAAAATCGGATTTTGGTCGTTTGCATAAAAAGAATATCGAAATTGGTTGGACGTCATTATAACCTATACCCGCGGAACAACATGGCGCTTCCAATGATACATCGTTTGTCGCAATACGACGAATAGTTTAGGACTTATGAGGGAACAGATGCATAGCCACTTATAATCATAACCTCCTCCTTTGGCTTTGTCGAGTCAGGTAAAAGAGAAATACTATTCGTTGGTAAGCGCATCACTTGAGAACGGCTGAACGGATCTAGCTGTTATTATTTTTAAAACGTTCGTATTAGTCTGAATCGGGTTCTTACGAAAATAAAAAAATTAAAAGTTGTTTGGAAAATGGTAAAAATCAGGAAAACTGAAACTGCATTTTCTATGGGAATGTTGTATGAATGATTCTTATTTGAACATGACAACGTCTGTCAGCTTGTTGAAAATAAAGATGACAATTTAAACGAACATTGGTGTGAATGCGTATGGCGCTCAGCTGACACCAAAGCTATGAAACCACCCGAAAAATTAAGCATAATATCTTACGTCACAGCAAATAGAAATACGTGACCATTTCATACTATACACCATCTAAATATTTGTAGAGCAATCTATATGTTTGTGTACTCAAGTACTCGCGTGCCGTCACCGTCTTATTTGACTTTCAAATTATTTAAACGTTACCCACATGAATATTGAATTTAAAAAGAAGATTTCGTAGCTTTTTAAGTTAGAACGTTGAATTTTTTCATTGAAAAATCACGAGTAGTTCCGGTTATAAGAAAAGGTAGCAAATTCCAGTGGTTAATTAAATTATTGTTCTAAATCTAAAGCACAGATTCCTTCACGCTCATTCGGGTTTACTAGTTGTATCTATAAAGAGTTGCAAACAATTTCTACAAACATCAAACTAAATTTTTAGTAAAACAACGAGAATTTTAACAAAATGGCTAGTAAGAAATTCGTATAAGTCATTGCTATCAGAACACAAAAATTGCAGGCACATATATTTAACAATGTTGCTTTTAGTTCCTGTATTGAGCAGGTGCACCCAATTATTTTAAAACAAATGAAGGCATTTAAATGGAACAAGCACAACCGACTGGTTATGTTCCATAATAACAATAAAGAAAAAGATACGCTATAAACAAAATATACAATGCAGATCCCTAAATTAGACTCAATTAAGAAACTATAAAGAAAAGTGCACTCAACTTCGTTAGCAGAAATAAATTGTAAAAGTGATCTGTTCTTGCAAAATTGCACAGAGTGCGAGTATAATGCAGTTTAATTAAGCCACACAATCAGCAGCCGTTACCAAAGGAACGCCCCAAACGTGGAATAAATTCTTGAGGGGCTAGAATCAGTTCTACTGTCTGTGGTGATATCTTGCAAACTTATATTTACATCTTCGTTCTTGTATTATAGTCCTAAAATCAATCCCAATAAAGACTATGTAGCATCAGTGCTTGTGCTTGCAAAATTTACCGTATCATGGGGTTTGACATCACTCCCTGAACGTTTAATTTTCTTTTAATCCCAAACGCTTCGATCTTTATCGTCGGGGGGTTGCCGCGTAACGAATTAAACGGATTGCATTGGTGTCACAAATGAGGCTATTTTATTCCTCCTGAGAGATGTCTCATTGGCAGGGGATAAAGTGACGTGATTGCCTGTGTTATACTCCACTGCCTTGTTATTGTGGTTAGGGGATCGATCTGTGTGTCATAATTGCCTCCCTAATAAATACAGATTTTTGGAAAACAAATAGCAAATACTTTGACAACGACGAACAAGGTTTCTTATTTAAATGATTATATGCACACGATTATTATTTTACTCATCAACTAACAAAACTACTCGTCGACAAAAATGAAAAGAATCTTTACGATTTTCTTTCCAACTTCAGATTGGCATCCTTCAATATTGATATCCTCTAAAATTCTAGAAGTAGATATTACAAAAGCATCAAATCCACTATCTTTGTGAGAAGCTCGCTAAGAAAACGTATTTTGCTTCAAACAAACAAAGATCTTTCACAACGATAGGATTCATACACCAAACTGGACCGTAACTAAAAAGAAAATTACTCGAACGACGTACTACAAAGTCAGTGCTGTCATGAAGACGTAAAACAAAACTTCACAATACATTTCAGTGTAAGAAACGTTTTCAAAGAACTTCTAAGATAGTCTAGAGCGCTTTACGATTTGTGAACAAAAGCCAAACAATCTATTGTCTATCGACTGTAGCCCCGAGTGCAGTTTGTCGTCAAAGGCCGTAAGTTGCTCTTTTCACAGCCTTTACTACGTGTGGCTGGTTACTGCGTAATTTTGTGAGAAGTGGTTACAATATTATGGAGTTATGATTATGTTGACTGGCTATGGCTTTCACATAGTGGATGCAACTGTTTTTGAGTTTGAATAGTTATGTGAGTTTAATTTGAGTTAGTTTACAGAAATAACTATTTCTTTTTTTAACCGCCTTCTAAAAAAGGAGGAGGTTCTCAATTCGGATGTTTGTATTTTTTTATTTTTATGTTTGTTCGCGCTTAACTCCGTCGCTTGCCAACCGATTAAAAAAAATATTTTTTGTTGGAAAGGGTGTACTTTCCAAATGGTCCCATGAAAATTTTATCGAAATCGGACAAGCGGTTTTTGAAAAATCAACAAACATCTAAAAATGTATCTACACTGTCTACATTAACGATCTTTTTGTTTACTCTGCATTGCGTTTTTTGTTCGCGCATAACTCCGTCATTTTTGAACCGATTTGGAATATTCTCTTTCGGCACTAAAAAGTGAAAAATAAAAAACTTTTTACAAAAAAAAATAACTGACTTCCAAAAAAACACTACAAAGTGAAAAATAACTTTAATTTCGGAAGTCGGTGGCATAAAACAAAAATACAGATCCAAAGACACCGACTTCCGAAATTAAAGTTATTTTTCACTTTGTAGTGTTTTTTTGGAAGTTGGTTATTTTTTTTTTTGTTAAAAAGTTTTTTTGAAGGGATTTAAATTAAAATTAAATCACTTGCGTTATTTTTAGCATTTTCAATTTTTTTCATGACTATTTTAAAGTTATTATCAGTTTATTACTTTACAATAATTTATATTAAGGTCTTGGAACGCTGGAATACTTTGAATGTTTATTTAGTTGTCAGGATAGTGTGTAAGGATCGGGAAACTGGGTAGAAGCTGAAGCTAAGCAGAATGATAAGCTGAAAAATGATGTGATAAGGCAACGGTGCAGTTTAAAAAAAGATGTAGTGATAAAAATTTCAAAGAGTATGCTTAGATGGTTTGGTCATGTTGAGAGGGTGAGTGAAAGGCGAGTAACAAAAGGTATTTACAACGCAGAGGTGAGTGGAAAGGCCGGGATATTTCCTCCTAGGGCATCCACTACCCTAGGAGGAAATATAGTGACCTAATTGGTGATGTCTTCAGAAAGGTCAGGTGCGTAATACTCGCAACCGGCGTGCGTGTATGACCTGGGGGACGATCGCGCTATTTCTCAACGTAATTACCGTTCGATCGGAACGTTTTTGGTTTTGGTTTAGTTTTGGTTTAGCTGTTGTAAGAAACGGTATCGCGGTATTTTTTCTGAGCGACAAAACCATTGACGTTACCCAATACTGAAAGTTCAATCAATCGTTCCTCCAACGTAACTTCCAAAGTAAAGCTAAATCGTTTCCGTCGAAATGATTATCGCGATACGAAATGTGTCTAACGTAACGTTTTTGGTTGTGATTTAGTTTTGGTATTAACGTTCAAAATTAGCGCGATCGGCCCCCAGATGTATGAACGTAAACGAAGCAAAAGGGGTATGTAAGGAGCGTAGCAGGTGGCGTTCTATAGTTTCTGCCTATCCCCACGGAAAGAAGGCGTGAGTTTATGTATGTTTAATTTATCTTTTATTTACAAGTTGAACTTTTAATAAATTGATTAACGGATTTTTACCATTAGTAGGGCTCATGTCTCTATTGGGAACATCCCCTAAAGCCCTCCATGTATTTGTTACTTTGTTTCAAGTCTTTAACATTATCGTTCACTTGTTTCTTACTTGTATGACTTAACATCGTGTACTTGACTTCTAAGTGCCAATTTCACCAATAAAACTGAATGCGATCAGCACATAAACTACGTTTAAGAGCTGACAGTGTCATTATTCTCTTGGGAATATTGACACTGACAGCTTTTGAAGTTGGTTTAGATGTACTGATCTCGTTCAGCTTCATTGGTGAAATTCGCTCTAAATCTCTTTGGACCTACTGAAGTTTTATATTACACTTATAACTTAAAGTTGCTTTTCGGGTCTGTCTGTGTAACCGCGTGGTTCTTCTAAACTACGCAACGGATTTTAATACGGTTTTCACCATCCTTTAGAAAAAATATTGCGAAAGGTTTTTGTATAATTATAATACATTTTTATAAAACTTACATATAATAATAATAATTGTAAAAAACGGGTGAAGCAGGGACATGTCGCTAGTTAAAAATATACAGATTTTATAAATTCTGTATGCTGAATGATTATAAATGTCATAACTTTCAATAAAAATTACTGTAATTTGTTCCAAAACTTACAACATTAGCTAAATAGAGTTTTTCAGTCTAGCGGGGTTTGTTCGATAAGAGTTTGATAAGTTTAAAGTAGTTTTGCTGCTAATTTTTTTATTCTTTTTGTTTTAAAATATGTAGATAGAGTTACGTAGAAATATTGTTATTAATCAAATTCAAAGCCAACTCTCTGACCTATATTCAGATACTAACCTAATAACAAGATAATTTCCATACAAATTCAAAACATATATATCATTCTGTTCTCCCACTGCTCAGATCTCTCAGTACTTAACATGTCAAGAAAAGGAACAATACGTTCTCAAAGGATTCAATCCACTCACGAAGCGAAATTGTACGAAGGATTCATATTCATAACATCATCCCTCCTTGTTTATTACAAGAACATATCAGCCGTCCTGTTCCAGCCTTTATAACAACATGAAAGACCCAATTCGCAGATAAGATAATACATTTTCTACTGCAGTGCGTGTTTTCTCCTTAATACACCCATTTTGGAAACTCGAATAGAATAAGACTCCGTCAATTATTATTTCAATTCAACTCGCTCTCGTCATTAGCATATGAATTAGTGCGAGAAATTCGGAGTACTTAGAAAATATTGGAATTCTTATGCATATGGAACATCGTGTTGTATGCTCATATTTTAGACTCGAGTACTTGCATTGGGGTAATGTTTTGGTAACGTACGAAACAATTTATATCAATTCAACGAGATATAACATCTCGTTAATTGATATAAATTGTTTCGTGGCGACTCTTTAACACTTTCGACTCCACCCACTTTTCGTAGAGCTCATACGCCATGCCGCCATACATATACAAAGTTATAATTAAAAAAAAATATTAATATAATTTTAATATAAATAAAAATGCTTGTAGGATTTGAAAACCAACGAGTATAGGTACTATTAAATCGTGTTAAAATATACAACTGATTTTATTTTCACTGTTTATAAGACTGTATTCGCTAAGAAAAACGGATATTTAAATGAGCCCTCCACGAGGGCTCTCGGCATCCCATATGCGATTTGAGTGAACCCTCCAGGAGGGCTCCCGGCACTGAAAGGGCCTACTGGTTTCATGATATTCTTCAAGTTTTTGTTATGTCATGGTATGCCCAAACCATGGTCACTCTAAAGTAGAGACTGCAGATCACAGCTATTTGGAAACCGTAATACAAGTATACATATACAAATATTATAAAACATATCAAAAGAGTAACTATGGAGTTTCTTGCCCGTTTTTCTCCATACGAAATTAGCTTTTAGATTTTGACGTTTAAAAGTGTCTCTTAATGGCCTACTTTTTCTTTTTGGCTTCGCACGGTTTGTGCATTTAGCCAGTGTCATGTAAAATTAGGTAACAAGTACAAATTATGAAATGAACTCCATTCAATGCATCATAAATATGATAGATGATATTCCGCCCCGCTCCCCTTGACTTTCAGTAAAGACGTGGCACTTTACTGGAACCTTGCGCAGACTTCTTGAGAGAACTTAAAGTGATGTTGCACTGTTTTGTTTCATTTGCGTAGACACTAATGCAGGTTTACGAACACTTAATGGTTAATAATCCACCACTATTACACATTAATATTCAGCTAAACAAACATTTTAGAAAATAAATCTAAACTGCTAACATGACGCTTCACTTTCCCGCCAAGAAGTCCCAATGGCCTACTTGAAATAAATGATATATCTTCTTTATTTTCCATAGGAGCCATAGATCAGTCAAATTCAAGCTAAATGTTCTCTTTTTTGCAAACGGCCAGTTACATAAAACATATTGGTGACCGTTATTTGGACAGCATCAACTCCTCCCTTTCCCATAAATATTTTAGGTTTCGGATCACTAGCTTAGATGATTGCATTAAATGCGCATACGAAATGCTCCTTAACGTACCGGAACGCGCTGATGCGATGGGCGGAATTTCGCTTTCATTTAATAAAGGGCGTTGCTAGTAAAATTTTAGCCGGAGCAAAGCGGTTTTATTTGAATTAACGGTCGCTTGCGAAGCGAACGCGTGTGCGTTCTCACGAGATTTTTCGTAACCCGTTTATGGAATAGATTATGCAGTGCATTATTTTAGACTAAGTATGGTATAATTAAATGAGATAATGCTAGGATTAGTTTTGCTTTTGCTACGTAAATTATCATTAAAGTCTTTTTACCATATAAATATTATGACAGAGCATTCAATCTTCTGCGTAATCAAAGAATCGAAGACTCAATGCTCTCTGTACATGTGCACGTGTGTGTGTTTATGTGTTTACTTTAATAAATACCTATATTTAAATTCCGTCTTTCCGTGTGGTGCCGGACGTAAAGAATAGCACCATCCTATTTCTTCCCGTGGGTGTCGGAAAAGGCAACTAAGGGACTTACCAGAGAATGGGCAGCAGCGTTCTTTATGCATTTTAACACCATACTGCGATCGCCAACTCGAGGCGCTAAGCTTGGTGATTATGGCACCCCCCCCCCCTCAATGTTGGAGGAAGGCCGTTGTCCAGCAGTGGACGTGTTTCGACTGAAATGATAATGACGATGATGATATTTAATTAACCCAACAGGAAGGAAAACATGAAATATTTTGTGTTACCAAAACAAAGGTTATTGATCAAAGGTTAGTTTCCATTTATTTCTAACGGAACATTTCATCAATTTTACAAGTTCGTTAGGATAGTCTTCTTTCATAGAACTAGGAGAGACCTAAACATTACAAGCAAAAGATTTATAGAATGCAACATTTCTAAATGAGCAAGGAAAGGGTCAGACATCAGGGAATGTTGATTGCGCGTTCATTCGCCATGGTCCATTTGATTTACTACGGTTTGCTCTAAACACGTGCATATCACGTAACGAACTATCTTTTTACTACTAAGGCACTGTAACTTCAACCTTATTTTTATGTATAATAACGTTGTTTATAAACGCAAGATAATTTAGCTTGTAAACGTTAATTAAGCGATATTTCATTTGGTGACGCTTGGCGCCGTCTGCTAATCGCCTTGACGAAATAAACGCTAGAAAGTTGTGTTTCTTTGAATATTATTTTAGGGCTCAAATCAACTGTCTGCACAATAACGTGAAACTGCAGGCGCTTTTATAATTGGAACTGGTCTGGATTGGTTTTATTTTTTTCTTAATGAAAGCGAGTAAAAGTAACAAAAGTTTTCGTCGAATTAAGGATTTCGCTAGTTGCTTATGCTTGTCCATGTTTCTCAACGAAGCGAAATGATTTGTGACTACGACAACGCACTATGATTTGTATTTCTTAACTCTGACACAAGACATATTTTCATGTCCTGCAGTCTCGACATACATAGCGATCTCTTTACGACCGAATTCAGTCGTAAAGTCCTAATGGAGTCCCTAGTCGGTCAAAAATGCTTGACAAGATTGTGATTTTTTCGCGCTTATTAAACAATTTTGATCTTCTAGAAATCCCATTAGGAATTTGCGATCGAATTCGGTCGTATCTATGTCGAGACTGAAGGCCAGGATTTTAGATACATAATCAATCAACCTAGGCTGCCCAATGGGTTTGCAAAATTCAATATTAAAATGCTGTTTTTCTACGGGAGGGCCCTTCTTTTGGGGGAGGCAAAGGAGGCTGTCAGCCGGGGGGGTGTTGCCATAATCGCCACGCTTGGCAGGCGGGTTGGCGATCGCAGTATGGTGTTAAATGCATAGAGAACGCTGCTGCCCATTCTCTAGTAAGTCCCTTAGTCGCCTTTTACGACACCCACGGGAAGAAATAGGATGGTGCTATTCTTGACAGCACTTCAAGTGCGCAAAATTATTATTTCCGGAATCCTTTAATGATAAAAACCAACACAGTGTACTAAATAACCAAACATATTAGCACAACATACATACCCGTACATAATCAGCCTGTTCCTACTGCTGGGACTCAGAACTCCTCTCGGTGAGAGGGAGTAGACTGTATCCACCACGCGGGACCAATGCTGGTTGTTACTATGTTACATATCGTCGAATTCTTGGTTCTAGGACATGCCGGTTTCCTCATGATGTTTTCCTTCACCGTTTTGAGAGCAGTGGTGATGAAATTATTTACACAAACTAAAGCGCCTGCCTGGGTTTGAACCCTCGACCTACAACTCGTAAGTCGGGGCGTGACCACTGAGCCATCACTGCACAACATGCAACAACATTATTGTTATGACCATTAATGCAGTATACATGGATACGCTGCGACATCAAAAACTAGTTAAAATTATAATTTACCAGTTCAAACGTCAATAATTAGGTTTATTCGAAAATTAATTGCAAATAACGATACGTATTGCATGAATTGGGTTATATTGTGATTGTCGGTATAATAACAATGTGTTTAATTTTCCATCAATAAGCAGTCATTGCTTTTCCATTTGCCAGAGAACTTTAAAAATATAGATATGACCAAGTATACACTACTAGCGGCACTATAGCGGTGTACACCGGCCGGAATCACACGGAACTGTACGATTTATGACGGAGGCGATCGGCGGTGGCGATCTTTCGCGTCCGGCCCTGGTTCAGGCCATGGTTCGGAGCGATAGTGCATGGAAGGCCGTCACCTCCTTCTGCGAAGCAGTAATGCTCGCGAGAAGCAAGTTAGAAGGGAGAAGCAAGTTTCGCGTCCTCGCGCCCCTTGTCGCCGCCGCAGTCGCCCCGGGCTTCGGGAATCGCAAGCCGATTTTCAGCCACCGCAGGCGCGGGCTTGCGGACGATGAGCGATGGGTAGCTCGCCGTCCGATAAGGACCACGCCCGGGTCGACGGCGCGTTGTGTTCCACGCGCGCCTCAAAGAGATGTCAGCACCAACTGACGGGGTCCGATAAAGCCAATGCCTGCCAGGGTTGCGAGTTTTTTCGAAAGGGATATCGTGGTCCTGGCACTGGCACACAGGCAACGGGAGGAACACGGGTGGGTTTTAGTCAGTAAAAGTCTGACACGCCCTCCCGCTCCGCCCAGAGCGGGAGAAGTTATTTGATAATTTCCAAACCAATAAAAAAAAGTCGAGAAATATCTGTCTCAGGTTTGCTCACTATACTAAAAAAGAAAGTGGCGAGAAACGGTTTTATAAAAATAAATGGTACCGAAGTATCTATACTTTTCAACTCCTCTGTGGATGGTGGAACATTACCTAAAACATAATTATCATTAAATTATTTAGTTTTCAGGTCATTATATAGATTTGTGTTAATGTGCTTATTAATTTATTACATTTTGCTAATAATATGAGAGCTAAATAATTTAATTACTGGGTTCATAACTTCAATTAATGGGGCTATGAATACCTAATTCTAATTCAATGAAACATACTGACGTAATCTAGCCAAGAATAAAATTCAGAAGAGGAGATTGTATCTTTTTACAAACTCCTTTTGCAAGCTCTATACAGTCATACTATCCAAGAAAATGTACTTAACTACAAAGGACAGAAAAATTATCACAATGTAAGTATTCCAACATTTTTTTTAAACTCCATATTCCGACCATGACACTTTATGCCAAGCCCATAATTATATACTTACAAACTTTTTAAAATTCAAAAGAATCTTAGACGACAGATATAACGTATCCTTAAAAATACAAAAAAATACCAACAGGAAAAATCCTCCACATCATCCATTATTAGATCAACGTTTGTAAACGCCTCAGAAGCTCCCAAGTATGTCAACTGAGTGCAAATACTCTTCATTTATCGTCTAGTCGAGCTTCGAAACACTTGGTGTCAAACATTCTAGTAAGACCAGTGACATAAAATGTTGGTAGAAATCTGTGTGGCAATGTAATGGGATTCTAGTTACTACGGGAAGTTGTAAATCTGGTTCTTATTGGATTTTGTTTTGATGGTGTTCCGAATAGTGTGCAAAGAGTTCGCAATGTCTCAAGACGAAAGTCTTTGACCAGTACGTGTTGCCAGTGATGACCTATGGCACTGAAATGCGGTCGCTCTCTATGGGCCTTATTAGAAGAGTAAAACTCACCCAAAGGGCAATCAGGAGAAGGCTATGCTTGGAGTTTCCCTACGTGATCGAATCAGAAATGAAGAGATCTTCAGGCGAACCAAGGTAACCGACATAGCCCGAAGAATTGCCAAACTTAAGTGGCAGTGAGCAGGGCACATTGCTCGCAGAACGGATGGCTGATGGGGCCGAAAGGTTCTGCAGTGGCGACCGCGTACCGGAAGACGTAGCGTTGAAAGGCCTGCTACAAGGTTACCGATGACTTAGTGAAAACCGCAGGAATCCGCTGAATGCGGGAAGCACAGAACCGATCGAAGTGGCGGTGCTTGGACCAGCAGTAGACGTCTTTTGGCTGAAATAATAATGATGATTATGCAAAAGCTTGGATAAGGAAATTCTTATCAAACTTGGTGCCCTGAATCATTTACTGCTAAGTATCTTATACTTTCTTTCTTTTCCACCAGTCTCCACGGTTTGTTGTGTTTCCTGTCGCTTTGACGTTGCGATGTCCTCAACGCAAGACGCTTTCAGATATCGGTTTCATTGACCTGGAAGTAATGATAACAAATCTATATTTCATTATGCAACCTTCTAATATATACTGTATGCCTGTAAAACAATTCACCATAATTTCAGCTGAAAGAACTCCACTGCTTAACACAGGCCTCCTCCAAGCCTCGCCATTCCGACCGGTTCTATGCCGCGAGGAGCACAGAACCGGAAATCTAGCGGATTCCTGCGGTCTTCACAAGGCCATCAGGTGAAGACCAGCAATTATGTTTATAAAATTCCATGTATCTGCGTTCACCTCATCTTCATCATCTTAATTCATTTTGAAATCTAGTTCCACAATATTTTGTAATCTACCTAATACTGAATGTGCCCTTTGCAAAAGTTTTTCAATAAACTCCACCATTAATTTCAACACTTTATTCGCGAAGCATTTAGCTCATTTTGCTTACGCAAGCATTGTTTACATTATGAACAGCGTTCGGCGTTGATTGCCAATAACTCGTACGATGGATATGACCCATATAAAATCCTTATATGTAAATTGGAGAACATGTTTCAATGTTTGTAATTGTTTTACTTATTAGTTTTGGAATTGGGTTATTACGCTGGCCTATTTAATAGTTTCCGCACGAGTGTCTACAATATCAATCCTCTAGATCAGTCCATACTCATAGTGTGCTCCGCGGAGGTCTAGGGCTCCACAAAGCCTCTGTGGAAGCCTCGCGAAAATACTGGTCATAATGAAAAAAAAAATATTAAAGGGGAAAATAAAAATACTATATTTTATTTTACTCTGCAACTTGAGTAATATAAAATATATCTAAATATTCCAATATAAAGTAAAAAATATGTAAATATTAATGACAAGTAACAAGTTAATATAGAATATCTACACATAAAACCATTTTTGATTATTTTAGGGCTCCGTCAAATATTTCATTATACAAAAGGGTTCAATCACCGAAAAAGTTTAATAACCACTGCTCTAGATAATATCATGTAAAGTACATTATTGTTTTTATCCTGACTACGCTTTTGTATACAGAAAACATGGCCCCGCTAATATTTTCCTAAAAAGTTGGATGAATTATAAACTGTCCAAGACTTCAAGTCAAAAAGAGGACTAGACAAAATCAAACTAGTTGCTATTTTTATGGTAAAATCTGTAATTTTTATGATATTGATTTTACATTATGTGATAACCTATACACTGACTTATTATTTTTTTTTTTTTTTTAGAAAAACATACTTTTACGATGTTTGTAAATATGTGAACACCATGTGTCTATCTAATAATTAAGTTATTTTTCATTGTTTAGTTTTTAATTCGTTTTACCTATTATGGTATAGCAATTTTATTCTAGGTGCATCGTCTTCACATAATTATAATCATATAATTAATGTACTCAAAGAAAATATTGTAAAACATTTTTAAAAGAGTACCGGTGGAGTTTCTTGCCCATTCTTCTCCATACGAAACTACCTTTTGGAAGGGGCAACTAGAATCAATTCTATTCTTTTGTAAATTTTGACGTTCAAAAGTGCCTCTTATGTGCCTATTTGAAATAAATGGTTTGACTTTGACTTTGAGGTTTTATTAATCAAAAGTAAAAGTGACAGTCATTTGTGTGAAGTAAATGCAGTACAAAAGATGGTAGCTTTAGAATTATAGTGCAATGAAATATTTCGCTATGAATTGGCATGCAAATATTAATGTAACAAGATAAGGTATGTCATTTAAAAGTACTCGCATGTGTACAAAGGTATTTATAATCAAGCGACATCATCGTAATAAGTGTAAATGTATGATGTTCGAAAGGATGCAAGGATTAAAATATTAACGACATTATCGGACTTCGTACTGAAAGCGAACTCATTATTATTTAAAAGCATCGAAAATACAAAGAAGAATTAAAATCTTGTTTTCACATTACGTATGCCATTATTTACAATATGTTTGACCGTTAATTGTGGCAGTAAAGGCAAATATGAACTACTCATGTAAATTGTAACTTCTAATCATTGTACTGTCGCACAATCTCCTAAACCTGAATGTTGCTAATCAAACCCGAAAAGAACATAGGCGAGCATAATTTAAAATTTTAAAACTCGTTCAAAAATAATTATTAAATTATTTTTCAACTCAGGTTAAGCTATAATTTTGCAGTCAATTAAAATAAAATAAAATCAACTCAAATAATTTATTTGCATAATACATGTTATAAAGGTGTTACAGGTATAAAAGGTAGGTACATTGTATTATAACCTAATGAGGTATGCAAAATAATATATTAGGTACTAATCGCAACATTGAATTTAAAGAATACATTTTTAATTGAGTTACTTAAAAAAAATATAGAAGGTCAAAAAATTAAATACAAAATAAAAAATACACATGCAACAATTAACAATTCTTCGACCACTAGATTTATTATGATTACTCATAAGCATAACCCTATCAAATTATTATTATCCTTTATAATCTACCTCTCAAAAGCCAGTCACAGTTTATCAATTCAGACGGAATCGCAGACAAAAAGCTGTTAATAATAAATGAACGGAATGAACGATTGATATCATTCGACATTCGCGCCAGCCGCTGCCAATATATTGCGAAATGTGTCTATCTCACCATTAATAGATCTCATTTTTCAATGCACTTGACACCTCGTCGATTTTCTATATTTCATCTAAGTATTGTGGAGGCTTTGTATGAATTTAAATAATGTTATAATGATTAATGGCGGAGTTTAACTTTATGCACACTTACGTGTATAAAATAGTGTTGAAAAGCCACTTGAGATACAACATACTTATTTATCATCTTCTAGCTATTCGATGAACAACATAATATCAAGAATATATTATTACAATTTCGTTGCCCGTAAGCACAATGATACTCTCCGAAAGTGATACAAATATTAACATAACTACAACTACATGCCACAGTTATCCAACTACCTATATATACGTCCTCGATTTCTATGAACTTCAATCCAGTCTGCCTAGAAAGCAGTAGGAACTTCGACCTAAATCAAAACAAAGTCTGGTAATACATTCAAGTCCTTAGCTTGACTCATAATTTTATTCACCACGGAATGATTGACCGAATCGAGTGCGGCCATTGTCTGCGGGTAGTCGAGCCACCCTGGCCGACCATTTGTCAGCCTACATCGTTTGTCGTACGTCGGGTACATAACTAATTGCTGCTGTAAATCGTCGGCACACGCGACATTCGCCGACGCTTGCTATCGAATGAGTGACCGAGTGACGCGACCGGCGACATTTTTGTTTGAAGTTTTTTTTTTTGTTTTTTCGTGGGCTGTGAGTGGGATTGTAATGTTGGGTGGGTTTGGTCATGTTTTGGTGTAGAGTGGCGGAGGCTATTGTATGGATGTGGAGGAAGATAATATTTTTTAGAAGTTGTAGTCGTCAATTGTTTCTGTTTCCTCGCACTGCGATGACAACTACAGAATTGTTCAACATGTGATTCAAATCCAAATTTAATTCAAATCTTTATTGCGTATCTCATGTGTGTACAAGATCTTAAAAATAATTACAAGGTTCACATGTAGAACAATTTTACACAATATGAAAACAGCATGCCTTAAAATTATTAAGTAAATAGAAATAAATTTGTACTAACGTCATAATAAAAAAATGGGTTATATTTGGTTATCATTTTGAAACTTAATCAATTTAAATAATAAATAATATCATACTTTAGTGTTATACAACATTACAAATTGTACCATTAAAATCAATTAAATTATACCATTACCAATTCACTTACCTACTTTGAAGAAAATAAATAACATAACAATAATTGGCATCATACAAAATTCAATAAAAATAAGAAATAAATAATACTGTCACAGATTAAAATAATATTAAAGATTAAATTGAATTAAAATAAATAATAAAAATCAAATAAATGTCTAAAATAGTAAAGTCATCCCATTTTGATTGTTGGTAGTAGTTGTTTGAACAAAATACAGGATTATCAAACGATTATTATTAATCTTATATTTCCTCACCAGGCTGAATAAAACAATTCCTCTATTTCTTAGCCACAAAATATTTAATGACCTCATAAATCGATTCGAGTTTACAAAACCCGGATTCAGATTTCTCTGCGTGTTCAAAAAAGACAATTATTTTTCTGTAAGCCACCGACTTACACATTGCCAGGCAAAGAGACGGACAGGTGATCTGACAGGGGAATAGTTCCGGAATGTTCCATCAAAATCCTGAACGAAAGGTGAAAAAAATTCATACAACTGCCCAGCGACCGGGCAACGGTTAAGGGCCAATTTTCAGTTACTTTGCAAAATGTCTATCTTCCCCTAGGATTTAGGCAAACGTACATAGTCAGACCTCAAAATGACGTACCTTCGTTTTATGTGTCTAATCAGTATTTATGCATTGAAAGATGCATTTGTAATGAGGTCAATATTTTGTTGAGTTTATTCTTTTATCCGACCAAATTAACTTACACTAGTCTGCCTTAGAGCAGTTCCGGCACTTTAATTCAATCAAAGATAAAAACGCAAAAACGTTGTACTTTGAGCGAGATACTTAACTAACTAGCCGAACAACGTGTGTCGATACTCTTGCGCCATCCCATCTTCCTGCCTCGGCTGCGGAGAACCTCAAGCGGCGGAAATATAATAACCTTGTTGGTAATTATATTTTCGGGCGGTCATGGTCTTTTTAAGGAAATTTTCGCAAAGGCTGGTTGACACTTCCCGTGATCTAAGGGCTGGCTTATACCTTGGCCAGAGGTTAAGCATTGCTATAGAATGCCCCAGTCTCTTGGGTATATTACCAGTCGACAGCTATGTGGATGAATTTTTCGACGACATATTTTAGTTTGTGAATAGTATAATTATTGAGTTAGGATATGATTTTGTTATTTTTATTAATTAATTAGACATTTTTAGTTTTTATGTACAGTCGCCAGTACATCAAGTTACCACAAACTGACAAACTTTCTCATTCGATTTCCAACTTAACCGTCAACGTTTTAAGGTTTAAAATAATTTGGAGAAAGTTTCAGTTTGGTAGAACTGATGTGCTGGTGACTATACATATCATTTTAATTATGAATAATGTAATAAACGTAATTCCCAAATCTAGCCGATCCTTAAACTGCCCATGCTTTAATCTTGAACCGTTACATAGAGATACATACAAGTACAGTCCACTTGTACATTAGTCGAACCACTCCAATTAGTTACCAGTATCTAGTGGCTACATGACACGTCGGGTTAATCCCGGCTTACAAGCGCAACAGTACTAAACAGTTGAAATCCTCTACAACGCAGTGCATTCGTGTCTTTGAAGCCTATGACAGGATCAAAAGGTCTCGCTGCCAACGGATTACATTGTAGACCATATTGAGTGAAGTGTGTGCGGAAAATGGCAGGCTGTAGTTTAAAGGGCATTTTAGATGGGCGTCAAGTGGGGCTCGATTTCAACAATGTTGGTACAGTAGTTCGATTTGTCGATTATTGGGAAGCTATGTAGGAGTATAATAAGTTGATCAGTCTAGAAACACACAATATTGAAATACCTGTTTTATGAATGAACTGTAATAGAATTAACACGCAGGCATCATAATAATTTTGGGATGAAAAGCGAAAGAAGTCTGAAATCAATCATAAAAGTTCACAATTTGCAAAGTTGACAAAACTCTTCGATCATTTTTCAGAAATTTTCTCTAAGCGTAAGCGTTTTGCTTACTGAAAATGATAAAAATGTTTCTAAAGTAGAAACTTGGTAATTTACAAACGACACAATTTTTCACCACAAACCACCTCTAAATAACAGTCTTAGAAATAAAACAATAGCTGATAGTACCATCGTACAAAATAGTTCAAATTCTTAGTACATTGTACTGCTAGAGAATGCAGAACACCGAAATAGACCGGCGCCGTACGTTTTGCCTTACTTCGAAACGGATCGAGGGAAGGAAATGAGTTGTGTACTTACGGTATCAGCAGCATGCATATGTTAACGAGTTGTTATAGCCTTTTTGTTTAACAAATTGCGAAATTTGTTTGGTACTTTGGTAGTGTATATTTTAGTGAAGTGAGTGAAACTTTAGTATGGATGCCTAAGAGGGTTTTCTTGAAATCTAAATAGAATATTTTTATGACTATTAACATAATATAACTAGTGGTCGCCCACTGGTCAAAATTCGACACCGAAAATTATTAAATTTTTCACTATATAGTATTTACATTTATTTTATAGTATTTACTAATTCCATGAGTATTACATATTTATTCTATGGTGAAGCTGTAAGTTCGGTCACCTATCTATCTTCAAGTCATGAGTTCCCTAGTAGGTACTAGATATGTGTTTCAAACGCAGTGTGTGTAATTAATTTATAATGGATATTATTTCAAAATATTAGCTTTCTGCACTCCTCCTCCATAAAAACTGTAACTGTGCCAAATTTCATACTCCTCCGTCAGCGTAATTTTAAAAAGAGATATCTACAAAATTTTAGCTTCACCTATTAATTTATGGGTTGACATGAATCAACCATTAACTACAGAAACAGATTTGAATAATGAAGACATGTAATCTTGTTTAATAAAATATTGCAAATGGTACTGGTATATGGACAATAATATGCTTCTATCATGGAGACAGTTTCCATATTCTGGCACAATTTCATGTCCTGTAGGAATTGTTCAGAATTTTCATGTCAATTGTCTCTCTCAGACCAGTTTAGGCCTTAAATGTCTGCAATTATTCTCGCATTAAAGACCACCTACACATCAAGGAATCCGATTACGAATTATTCATGAAGTTTATAATTCTCGCCGCATCCCCGGGCAATAAAGTAATCAAAGATTGAGCGTTGACAACTTGGACGATACACTTTCAGTTAACAGCCATACAATTCATGTTAGTTGCTTTTTAAGTAGTCATTATATGCAAATTACTGAATCGTGATGATGTCTGTCTTGATAGACTGAACGTGTTTCGCTGCATATGTGACTCAGTGGTTTAGTATTCAGCAAGCATGCTGTGATAAATTAGAACAGGTTGTGAAAAGATGATTTGTCTTCAACTGGTTGCAGTTATTCAATGCAGAAGGCTTGTTAGACTTCGACGACTAGATACCATAAAAGTTCAAGTTTAGTGTAAATTATTTTTAAATAATTATTAAGTTACATGTAGATTTTTGTATGTCTTCACAAGCTCTCTTTCTCTCTTTACATAATAATATAAATATACTGTAAACCATATACAACATAACTATGTTTTATGTTATTCTCTGAGGACAATATAATATAATATATCATTGAACTCGACTAAAACAAGCAAATATTCACTTTCCGTCCTTATCGACACAGTATTGTTTATCAAGAATTCGTCAAACTTCATAGCAGTGTGTCCATACCAAGAAGTGGAAGCGTAATTGTTTTGAAAGTAACTGTCAGTTAAGGCGTGGGAGTTTGTATGGCCAATCCAACTTGTACAACTCTCAGGATGTTTGCAGGAAATTGTAGCTCCACATAATGCTATGGATCTGAAGCAGCTTGCGGTATAATTTTTATATCCTTGGGCTTATACAAGTGATTAATAGCATATTTTATTACATTAAAATTGCAACAGTTGACAATCTAAAACGAGTCTGAAAATAATCTGCGCTTTTATAAATTCTAACATGACGATGTTGACTGTGTATCATGGACGTCCAAGTCCACGTTCAAAAAATATATGAAAGTTCGTGTACGTTATACGTTATTGTGAACGGATAGCTAATAGTCTTCATATATTTCCATACATTTTACTTTCCAGCGTTATTGTAATGCCGAGACGTGGACGTCCACGATAATATCGCCATGTTAGAAATTATAAAAGCTCACGTTAGGTTGTGTTCCTGCATCCATCCGTCCATGCTCAAATAAATCTAAAATTACCTACAAACTCTGTTCACATTTTTGTTTGGTAGATTAGCATCGACACTCGAGACCTTTTTTTTTTTGGGATAGGGAATTATCAAATAACTTCTCCCGCGGGCGGAGTGGGAGTGTCAGACTTGACTAAAACCCACCCGTGTTCCTTCCGTTGCCTGTGTGCCAGGGCCACGATATCCCTTTCGGATAAACTCGCAACCCTGGCAGGCATTGGTCCTAATATGATGAACTGACCGTCAGTTCATCATCATTAACATATCAGCCGAAAAACGTTCATAAAGCCAGCTATATGAACATCTTTCGGCTGATATGATATATACTGATATATGTATCCATATATACTGGATTCTGATTTCTTTTTGAAGCAGTCTTCGCAATTTCGTCACTAAATAGCACTTCCTTGTTATAGTTTTAATGCTGTTCTTCTAGTACAAATTCACGGGCTGTTAAATACGGGTGGTGTATGCTAAGCAGGCTAGCCGAAACAATAGTGTATCAGATTGCTTAGAGCGAACGTTTTTGTGTTAATTTATGTTAGTGCCGTTTGGATTTGTTAAGGAAATCTAGGTGTCTTGGTAAATAGGTTTTTTTGAATAGCGTGATTTACTATATAACCGGTAATGTGCCGTAAATGTACAACTGTTTACTTACATGAGACGTTTGTTTTGAATTAAGCTGATTTCAATTAAACTTACTTGGACGCAAAGTAAGTGTAGTGTGTGTACTTAAGTGTATATTATAGTAACATTTCGTTTCTACATTTGAACAATTACATAATTGTCATCACATTATTTATTTTACTTCGTCGGTCATATCATGGTTTATCATTTGTGACTTCAAGATACAGCTATAGCTATATGTAAGCGGGCACGCCCTTTAGGCCCGGTTTCCACCAAAGCGGAGAAGAGAGGAGATGTTTTGTAAACGACCAATAAGATATCGTTATTTCGATGCGATGCGATGGTACGACAACGGTATCTTATTGGTCGTTTACAAAACATCTCCTTTCTTCTTCGCTCTTCTCCGCTTTGGTAAAAACCGGGCCTTATACCTGGAGGCTTTTATTTAGGTATTAAGTTCTGTTTACGTTATCATTTTTATTTCTGCTTGAGTATAGTTTTTGATGTTTTTTTTGTTGGTACGAGTATATTAGCGTGACATATACCAAATAAATTGATTTAATATTTTGTGTTGCGTAATGTAAATTATTTTGCATACTATTGTATAGAATCAAGTTTTTTAACTGAACAGACAGCTGTGCTGCTAGGGAGTTTGTTGCGCCACTTCTTCTTCCCAGCTAAAGCACTAGGAAGTGGTGAAGGGCGGGCGTTTTCGGGGACTGTCTTATGTATGACGTTTGAAAAGTGCTGATTCTCTGCCTTGATTGAATCAATGACTTTTGATTTAGATTGTTTTGATTTGATATTAAGATATGAAAGTAAAAATATATTTTCAGTATAAAACCGTAATTTTATCAATAGTTTGGTTTAATTTCTTACTTTGTTAGCATTATTCGGCCTTCATCGGCTAATAAAATACACACACCTCCCACTCAAATAGGCTCAACTTTGAAACCAGCAAAAACCCTTCTATCGTAAATCACTATTTGATCAGTTCCCATAACATTGCAATAATTTATTTGTTTTGATAGATTTTTATCACTTCTCTCAATAATATCTGCGGGCGGGCTGTTTGATACTGATCAGTATATTTGAAATCAAATACTCTTTTGGGGTGGTTTTGATTTAAAACAGAAGCTGGTATAGAGGGTAGTCGGAAAGTATAAATTGAATTCTTATCTTAAATCTGTCCGAACCGGATTTCGTCTCGACTCAATTATTCTATTACTAAATTTGGTCTGACATTATAATCTTGATAAACTGCTCAATTGTTCAGCGTTCTTGGGGAAGCACAGCTGCAGTTATATAAAAGTGTCAAAATGAATTGATAAACTCTTCAAGAATTTGACTGTCGGCAGGCGTCACTTCAGTAAAGCTAAAACCATTCTGTTCTAAGATCTTCAATAAATTTCGTTTTGATTTGATGGCCAATTTATATCCAAACAGTCGCTTCTGTCAAATTGCTTTCTTAGTCACTGCAAGGAAACTAGTTCGAAATTCCAAAGCCCCATTGAGCATCGCCTAACATAGTTGATGGTGATCATGAATCGCCAGTTGAATGACGCGTTAAATTGCAGCTGCGGCGCCACCCGTTGACGTCATAAACTTGAAAAATAACGCTATGATATTATTCGCTGTTTGATTATTTGGATCCGGTTCCAAGGGGTAAACTTTACTGCTCTTGCCATAAATATAAACATTACTAACATTGAGAGGACTGATCGGCGTTTGTTGAATACAAATCGTCTGATTTAAGTACATAAATAATTCAGTAAGGAATATTACATTTCTAAGAAAAACAGAAACTACTTAATTACGCAAACTAGATAACTATATAAATACAGGAAAATTAAAAGCTTTATTGTTTAAAATTTGATTAATATCAATGATACTACAAATAATGGTCATGTTGGTCAACCTATCTTTTGTTACTTTACAGTTTTAGAGTTTATATTTAATTATTTATTTCAACATGAATGATTGCATTAGCAATTGCAAATCAGCAAATCACAGCCATTTATCTTTCATCCCTTTTTAGACAAACAGACAATATCCTTTGCATGCACGATGAACATTTGAGTAAAATAATCTAATCTCAGAACATAAGAGCAAAACAATGAACCAAACAAATAAAATAGAAACAAACTCTGTGAAACAATACTTAATAACGAATAGAACCACTAACGCCAAAGGTCTTCATGTAAGCCTCGGCGGTAGCCGTAAGTAAGAGAGTCAATATTAACGTATATAAAAAAGCAATTCACATGCCAGACGCGACTGGAGGCTTTCAGCCCTGCCCATTCAAACTTCTTATGCAAATTATATAATGTTCTTTACGACATGAGATGGCAAACTTTACTTAGGAGTAAATATTTATGTAGTTACATATATTATAGCGGATTTTTTTTCGTTGAAATAAAAGGAGACAATGTTTTGGCTTGATACGGTCTTATGAAATGTTGTTCGGGTTTGTTAGACAGTTTATTTTGCTAGTTTTCCAAGGTGATACCAAATTCTACCTCAGTCCCGCGAATTCATGGACAACTGGGACATTACAAAGATAGCAAAACAGAATGTAGGCGTTTTATAGATAAAGTTCAAACAATACACATGTCTGTGTAGTTTTGTTGATTAAAATAATAAAGTTACCATTAGATGGAAGTTACATAAATACTTTGAATAAACCATATTATTTCTACAAGAGTAAAGAGAGGAAGAGGTCATGACAAGTGTTGAAGACAGGACAACAAATTAAAAGCATCAAACCATCGCGTCGACCAAATCAAACACATACTCATCGTACAAATAAATTTTCCTGCAAAGCAAATATTTTATAGTTAGAAACTTTTGCAGGTGTATGTGTGTGACATCTGGTACTATCAGAAATCTTGCCAAATTCGATGGAGAGCCCACTTGGAGACAGTCCAACTTGGCACTTGATGCCACATGACCCGTATTAATAAGCGACTATAGCTTCTGTAGTTATGGGGTAAACGATGTTACATGAGAAGATTCATGGGTAATGGAAGGTTGGAAGCTAATTGGTTTGATATTTCGAATATATTACAGTTATGTAATATTAATATTTGAAGGTCCAAATGAAGTTACTGTGACGAAAATTGAATTATCCAACCAGCTGTTGGTTGTTCAAGATGCTGGGTGATCTTTAACATGCTTCGATTCCATCCACGTCGAAGGGAGTAAAGCTTTAAAACACCTTCAGTGGTCTCCATCAAAATTGGGGTATCGCGGCTTACCAAGTATAATATTCGGGCTTCTGAGAGTCACGTCTCTCTTTAGAGCCATGAAGAATAAGGTCACTTAAAATGAAATATGAATACACGTCAAATTTCCAACCCTTTAGTTTTATAGGTACCAAGGAATAGAATTTCGTAGCCCTATCTTTCTATACAAAATGAAAAACCTAAAAGAGTACTAATCTAGCTTACTAAAAGCAATGATAATACAATTTAAAATGTAAATATCGAATCACAACTTAAAGGCAGTAAAAGAAATCTCGCATAAATAGCTAAAGCCGTTAACCAAACAATTTATTCAAAGCTTGGAATCCCAGAAGAACAAGCAAATACCTTATTATATAAGAATAAAAATAAATTAAATTGAACACGGCCAGTGGCCACCCTCTTCCATAACGCAATCATGGGACCAAATCAAATATCAATTGAAAATAGATTTGGCCAAAAATCTGTGCAAAGTTAGGGGGAGTAACGTAAATCTCCTTCTTTAGTCCCCTGACACTTATTCGGAATAATCGATGAGGCTTACTCTATTATCTTATTACCGGTAAATAACTTAATAAAGCTTTATTGACCAGTCCGAAAGGACCGGTAATAATGTATATGTACTGTTTTGTGTATTGGTGAAATATGAACATTGATTAATAATAATTGACTGGAATGGTAATCTGAAGGTGCCAAACTTAAAATCATGCATTATTTGAAAGAGGTATTGCATTTCTGGTAGCATAATTACAATTTAACGGACACACCCGAGTGAAATAGTCATAGCTTTCACCTAAAACAATGAAAGAGATTCATATCTAAAATACATTACATCATAAGTATTTTTATTACATACAAGCAATATCGTGATCGAAGGAGCCGTTAAAATTGCATAAGTCAGAAGTATCATTTTAGTTAATATGCACATACACGCAGCAAGTGTACCTACAGACAATTTCAAAATTATTATGAAATCGTGAAGAAAGATTATAAGGTATAGCGTAGACATCAATGCAAAAGTTACGGAAGACCAATACGGAGCTACTGAACCTTCAAAAATTAGCTTAGCTAATTGAGCTAATTGAAGTGACAATAAACTGACCGATTATAGGATTCTAACTGTAGAATCAATAATTCAGGTAGCGTTGTATACTTAATAAAATATCTTTCGCCAACCAGTCCAAATCGAAATTAAACGTTACGGAATTGTCCAAATATGTACATCAATTTTGTTCTGCTCAATTTAATTATCAGACACTTCTCATGCAGTAACTTCACTCGAACAGACCGCATTACCACCAATAATCCTTGGAACGTACGGTTGTGTTCAAAATTTCACACCATTTCACAATTGAAGAGGCGATTAGTAGTTGGCGGCGGGATGTGTCGAACCTCGCTATTAATTTGTCAGTGTGTCGTCTAGTGATAATTGCTGAAACGTTGCGGTTAATTATAGCTTGCTTTGATGCAGTTGCTGTATTTTTGCTAAAGCCACTTATTGGCGTAATCGAGACAGATTTAAAATATATATATATATATATATATATACCCCAACCTGGCCTCAATGACCTCAAAATATATTCTGCTAAATAAAATTGAGGTCATTGAGGCCAGATTTAAAATATATATATATATATATATATATACCCCAACCTGGCCTCAATGACCTCAATTTTATTTAGCAGAATATATTTTATATTTTATATATATAAAATATATTCTGCTAAATAAAATTGAGGTCAAGGAAAAGATTATATACGGAAGGCAAGGTAAGGTCTACTAACGTAGATGGTGATAAATGGTCGTCTTTCACCTGAAGGAGACCTTATTTCAGAATACATAGACTTAATGTTTGTGGTCTTCTCATCCACGAAGACCGCATAACACATCTGAAAGTTATAAAATCATTCTTTAACACCAGGATCCCTAACGGACATCCGATCCCAATAATTACAGAGCAAAACCTTTTAGGATTAACTAGATTGAAACTAGGTAATCCTATCTGCACGGAGCCCGTTATTCAAGATCCCGTATGAATATAATAGTCTCTATTATCGAGGATTTTAAATAATTAAAGGTCGAGAGGCAATTTTACGGAGTTGTGCGGATATTGTCTGGCGATTAAAATAGATTCTTTAGGAATATGTTACGGGATAATATTGTTGGGAATATATTTTTAGATGATCGTGGGGCTATTTTTAGTGTACAAGGAACTAGTTACGTTAAACGTTATTGAGTATAAAATTGGTACATGTTTCTTTGTGATCACAACAATATTTTTTATTGATAGAATAGAATAGAAATAGAATCATGGAAAGATAAAATTCCTTGAAGATTGTGACTTCATTAAAATGCACAATTTTAAACTGTAATCTGCATTGGCGGTGGAAAATATTGTTTAAACGATATATCGAGTTGATGGTACCAACAATCGATAAATTGATATTGTATTTAGTCTAATCATTTCAAAATCACAAAATATTGATGGTAAGCTACTAAAAAGGCGACACGGTAAACATTTACGAGTATTTGTTTTACCTACCTTTCAGCGTTTATATCTAGGTATTACAAAACCGAACAACAGAAATGATTCACAAGGTATTTTCACCAAGCAACAGCAAAACAATAATAATTTTATGAACCATAATATATAAAATATTTTCATCGCTATAACATGAAAAGTTACCAAACGATTTGTAATGCTTTTATTTTGGGAGATAAAGTTACGTTTGAGTATCGAGGTGACGACAATAGACAGATAGATAAATTTTATTTTACAGTCTTAGTGCTTTATGCTGATTTCTTACTTTGCTCAACGACCGTAGATGAGAGCGTTCTAAGTCGAATTATTAATTTACTGGAGTAATCTGACATGTGCTAGCTGTCACTTTGTGTAATAAAATAGTCATATTTATTGTATTCTAGAGTTTTACAAAAAAAAATCTGCTATATTTTGTATGGAAAAAAAGTGGTCCGCCACGTGCAAGTAGACCATACAAGATGTTTATGATATTTTTTAATGTTCAAACTCAAAAGTAGTTTCTAGCAAAAAGATGATCAAACGTCACTTTTGCGTCATTTTTTGGAAAACATGTTGCGTTTTTTTTTATTTTCCAGGAATTCTTAATTTATTTGAAAAAAATCTTTCACCATGCAAAACAAAGAACTCTACTTTAGAAATCACAAATCATTTTTTTAATTTCTTTTTCGCTTTCTCACAAACAATGAACAAAATTGATCAAAATCAGATGCTTTCGTGCACGGACACGGCCCCTTAAACTCACACTAAAAAAATAGGTACTAATGGCAGAGTTACAGTAATTCTTCTGTAGTACCTACCTAATTCGCAGTCGTCATAATAATATATGATATCCTAAAACCGTTACAAGGACTCATCGGTGTTTACAAGCGTGAGCGATACCCACATAAATCCATACAAGTAAAAACAAATAAAATCATAGGAACTGATACAATTTTATACTGTCTCAAATTTTTATTACTGATGATATCTACTGACTTATTACGTGTTCCGCCCGCGCTCGATATTTTATGTGTTTCACACAATTTTGAGAAGGTTATGTCGTCATTGGTATAAAATGTCGATGCTGTGACAATAAAACCAGATGATATCTTATTAGAAGATAGGCTGAGATCTAGAGATACCAGATTTAGAAGATTAAGAAACAATTATTTAAGTATTTTTGACTAACCTTGCTGTTTGATTAAGACCAAGGAATTGAAGATAAGTACCAAAAGACCAATCTAGAACGCAAAAGACCAGGTTTTATCCATTATACAGAATTTATTATATGCAAAAAAATTTGGAGCTTTTTCAGCAAGATGAAAGAAGAGGTCTGCAAAACAAACAAAACAAATTGTTTATCTCTAATCTACAATTTACTAACGCGGTTAAGTACGAACGCTCGCTTAGTTAAGGATAATTAATTCTTACGACACCCATCGTGGCTGTTAAAATGCTTCTAGGCACTTTTTAATTCCCTTCACAAGCGTCTTATTTAAAAGCCAAGGAAACGGGACATAAGTTCATGTTGGAGGGTTTTAAAATGGTTAATTGCCCGATTTATAATAGTTCATTATATTAAAAGTGTCTACTGTTTGACAGTTATTTTAATGTCCCCTTTTTTAAGACCATAAAAGTATGGTGTTTTAAATAAGGAATGTCCCATTATGGCAAGTGAGTGATGTTAAAGACATTGAAGCCGATTGGTTAATTTAAATGATCACCTTCGAACTACTCAGGAGTTTTGTTAGCGTGTTTTACAGTTGGTAGGTACACGTTATCCAAATGTTTGCCTTGAATTTTAATTAATGTTTATGTCATGACAGAATATGACTATTACATTCATACACACCCAATACAGGAATACATACACATACATAAACTTACGCCTTCTTCCCATGGGGGTAGGCAGAAACTATAGAACGCCACCTGCTACGCTCCTTACATACTCCTTTTGCTTCGCCTACGTTCATACATCTGGTCATACACGCACGCCGGTTGCGAGAACTACGCACCTGACCTTTCTGAAGGACAACACCAAGGTCACTATATTATGTCCTCTCACTATGTGTATGTGTGTGGTCAGTGTGGTCACTATGTGTCCTATATGTGTGAGTGTGTGATACAGAAATGTGTTTAAAAATATATAAGTTCATATCGTGGTTTCTTGCCCGATCTTCTCTATAGGAACCTACTACTCTTTGGAATGGGCAACTAGCTTCATAGTTCTAACTGACCGACTTCTTGACAGTTCAAAAGTGCCTGTAAATGGTTTAATTGAAATAAATTCTTTGAGTTTGAGTTTTCACGAAATCTCTGAAAAATAATGGCATGGAAAAATGTTTGACTTTTCTACTAACGAAAGTTTTTTTTTTTTTATTAATTATTTTCTTATCCTGTTTTCGTAAAATATTAGTACCACTACCGTGATTTGTTGCAAAAGATCCTTGTGGATCTTTTGGCGCCGAATGACGAATGACGTTGATCGGGGGACGCTGTTGAAATGTCACTTGAAATGTATTCAAAAACAAAATGGCGGCGTTGGTTCCGATTTTGACCGCGCGCCAAAATAGCTTTGTAGCGCTACACGTAATTAAGAGACCAATAGGGAGTTCTTGACGGGAAAGGAAGCGTCATGCTTAGCAGGTTTGTTTTAGTTTCTAAAATTTGTATGTAGCTGAATATAAATGTGTAATAATGGTGGATTATTCATTTCATCGGTATTTAAACCAACTTTATACTTGTTACCTAATTTTACTTGACTGGCTAAATGTGCAAACTGCACGAAGCCACAATAAAAAAAACACCATTAAACGTCAAGAAACAATGATATTATAAGTAAAAAAAAATCTAAAACCCAACTGCGTAGGTATAGTAATCTCATGCAGTCGGAGGCATCTTCTTAACAACAACGACCTATTGCCTCCGACTGCATGAGATTGTTTATAGTTTATCGACAAAAGTGTGTTTTCGAAAAAAATATATCTCCCAAGCCTATCAAGTGGGGTATCAAAATTATGGGTTTTAAAAGGTGATTACAAGAATATACACAAGTTATAAGTTTAAATGTAATTTGAATGAGAATCGATAAAAAACTATCCCGAACTTTTGGAGTGAGTGAGTAAGAGGCCGTTATCACCTAATTATAAGTGAGTAAATACCCTAATTTACCGTCTTTTAATCCTAACTTATAAGTGTAAAATAAAAAAAAGTTAATTAAAAAATTAAAACCCGACTGCGTAAAAAGTGAACTTAAAAAAAGATAGAAACAAGATTTATATAAACTGTAACAATCTCATGCAGTCGGCGTCTCGTGCAACGTTTAAAAAAAAACCCTGCGATTAATATATTTTTTTTTTAATTATTTAAATGTGAATACATATTTGTTTTACTTTCATGAATGATTAGTACTCATTGCATACATGAAGTGGGCTGCCGTCGTAAGACGATTAAAATGCCACGGTGTAAATAAATAATAAATCTAACGACAAATCATTCATCAAAATCGGTTCAGCCGTTTATTTTTTTTTTATTTATTTATTCAATAACAATACAAATTGTGTCTGAATGTGTTACATAAAAAAACGTTTAAATTAGTTAAATAAAATTAGGTAATAAACAAAAATAAAAAAAACACAACTCGACTCATAATAAATACAAAAATATACCATCACCTAATTTAATAAAAACAATAAAAATCACAATAAAACAAGCAGTCGCATTATTGGCATTTATTCGTGTTAAGTAGTTATGAGGGAACATAGGGACGGACATACATACATAAATAAATACATACATACATGCATACATACAGGGCAAACACATAACCCTCCTTTTTTGGCTTCGCCGCAGTCGGGTAAAAAGTTATGTATTTTGGAAATACATAAATAACATTAATCATGATAATATCAAAACAAATATTAAAACAACAGCTTCCACTTAATTAAAAGAATTTAATTCGTATCACAAACGCGTAACAACAGAGCATTACCTCATAAAATCGTACATAAATTATTTTAACCGGCGCGGCGTTTATTACTACCTAAATACACTGAACATAGCAAAGCCTAGTATAGACTCACGGGACGTAGTTACAGCCCAACAACTTGATAAGTAAGCTAGGACAGTAAATAGTGATTTACTACCTATTATGTGTACTAGGCTTAGCAATTTGCGGTGAGGGTATGTCTTATTACGAAATAGTTTTTGGATGGGACTTTTCTTGTTACCTTGAAATGATGATTCATAGTAGGACTTAGTGAGCCTAAGGATTAATGTGGTTAGGTTTATGTAGAATTTATACAGGTAAAGTAGCGGAAATTTGTTGAAATATTTATTTAAATCCTTTCTAGGTGGTAAACCTGTAAAAGGTTGTAGGTATGACGTAAGTTTAGGTCTTCATTATTAGACCCCAATTGATTTTAGACGTCTAAAATCAGGAGGTTTTTCTTCTTTCTTTCTAATGATGTCTAAATTTTAGGCATAATTATGTAGCGGAGACCTCCTATTAAATATTTAGTGAGATTTCATAGATTTAATTGGGTAATGAATGAAACACTAAAGCTGAAATAATTACTATTATGATTATGACACTAGTCACTTCAGCGAATAGATTTAAAAGTTCCTAAAAAGAAACAAAACTTACCAACGGCGCAGAAAGGGTTACTTAGTAAAAATACGTTATATAAGTCCGTATTTCCTCTCTACCGCTGCAAATTGTAATTACTAACCACTACAGATTATCTAATCCTTACTTCATTAGAGTACTCGTAGTGGCTTTAATATGTATGTAACGGTTCCCTCTAATTAAGACTTATGAGATAGTTAAGGGTTCCTCTATACTTACGCTAAGCTACATTATGTGGATATGTCACCATAATATTGTAAGAACCGTTAGTTTATAATCTAATAAGGGTATTATTTTCGTTACATTATAAAACTGTCGAAAAATGTAGATAAAGACTATAAACTAACGAATTTCATAATTATACGGTGAGAGATACATTTCTAATTTTGTTGACATCAAGCACATACAAAGTAGCATTGCTTAGTAAAGCAATGCTACTCTGTATGTGCACCTAAGTTTCAACAGGTCCAAAATTAGGTTTTCACCTTCTATTCTATTTTTGTTGTATGGCAAGCAAAGCCGGTGTCGACTATTCTGCCAATGTCTAAAGTGAGTTCAGAAAACAAGTGTGCATGAAAATAAAAGGTTTTCACCTTGTTTGTCTAACTTTTAGTTGACGTTTTCTAAAAGTGGCATTGTTATAACATGACAAACCGCAGCTAAACAAAGGTCTTTACAAAGTTACGCTAACACACTAAGTTATTAATAGTAATTAAATTCTATAATTGCCAAACTTAGCAAAAAAAATACAACTATACACATGCTGCCATCTATTGGCCTCTATAGTCAACCAAGTTAATGTAGTTCGTTGCTACAAGATGTCACTAGTGAGACCTGCGCATAAGTTTATCTTCAGTGATGATTCATTATTAAACCAAAGTGATTATTTTTTTATATTTATTTATGAAATAATTTTAACAAAGAATTACAGTAAAAACAAAGAGGTAAGTTTAAGTCATATTTTGTTACATATTCCATACCCATAGTGTATGAGATATAGTACCTACCTATAGATATAGCTATTATATAGATATAGTATGTAGTAGGTATAGTATTTCATGTTTGAAGTTCGTTAACAGCAAAATAAATGGCGATACAAATAATTATTTAAATAGATTAGCTGAATTATGAAACAAAAAAATAAATACCTGTTCATATATTTTTTTTAATATAAAGTTCAAGACGCTAATTAAAAAAATAAACTTTTATAGAAACATTATTAAGCTTTCAATCGGAATCACGTCTGTTTGTGACACCATCTGATCCTTTAAATCTGATATTCCTCTTTACTCAATCAACATTTAAGGCACAAAAACGCCGATACGATTAGGCACCAACGAGTTTCGTATCTTCTTCTCCATCTCATTCTTCGAAGCTTTTATGGTAACCATGACATTTAAATCGGTTATTGATTAATTGACTGATATCTTTGTGTTATTGAGTTTTATCTATTGTTTGTTGAAGGAATTATCATAATAAAACTCTTTGGTCAAATAGACCGCTTTGATTGTTGCCACGCAAAATGTTTACCTGATTAACAATAGCACTGCCTCGTCGGTCCAGTGTTCGCAAGCACTGCTACTCAGCACGAGGTCCGGGGTTGAATTCCCAGGTCGGGCAAAAGTGTTATTGGGATTTTCCACCAGGATTTTCTCAGTAGCAGCCTGGAGTCTGGATTTGTGCCCGATTGGTGGCACTATATAGGCTGCACCCTATTACATGGGACTTGAACATAACTGGCGAAACTATAGGTACGCCTCTGCCTAACCCTTCGGGGATTACAGACGTGATGTTATGATAAGTTATTAACAAAAGCTTGCACAATTATTTACAATATAGCATTTTTTTTTAAGAGAACCGGAGATACCGACATATTCTGCAGGATAAGTAAGCTGAAGTGGCAGTGAGCTGGCCATGTTTGTTGAAGGACCGATTGCCGATGGAGCAGACGAGTCCTGGAGTGGAGACTGCGTATCGGCAAGCGTAGTGTGGGACGCCCCCAGCTAAAAGCGGCCTTAAAAAGATGACTGGGACAGACTGGATGTGGAAGGCGGAGGACAGGGTGTTCTGGCGCAGACTGGGAGAGGCCTATGTCCAGTAGTGGACTGCTATGGGCTGAGTGGATTGTTTTTTTTTAACTAGTACCTAAATCTAGACTTTCCTAAGACTGCGGTGGCCGCTACATAGCGTCCGCAATTGACCGTCAAATGACTTTACTAAAACGTTAGTTATAAAAGTAAGTTGGTGCGTTTCTCTAGCGAGTGTTTTTTGACACCGTATAGTCAAACCTCGCGGCCATCCTTTTCATGACGTCCGTCACTGCGGCCGCTATGTGGCGGCCACCACTTTCTTAGGAAACTGTAACTTTAAACGGCAGGTGCTGAAATTCACCTGCATTTCCAGTGCGAAATGTTTTGCAATAATATTTAAGCCCAGTCAGCAAAACAATAAAGTATTAAGAGAAACCCACGTTACCAGAGGAACGAAGTCTTCAAACCATCCACAAAGAAACACGCCCTATTATTATTATTTTTATACATAATACATAACATCACGCCTTGTTTCCCCGAAGGGTTGGGCAGAGGTGTACCTATAGTACACCCACATTTCGCCAGTTATGTTTAAGTCCCATGTAATGGGGGCGAGCCTATTGCCATCAACCGGGCACAAATCCAGACTCCAGGCAATTCCAGATGGAAAAACCCAATAACACTTTGCCCGACCCGGGAATTGAACTCAGGATCTCATGCCTGCTGAGCATGTACGACCGCAAGACCAACGAGGCAGTCTACTTAAGTAAGTTTACAATTACAATAATTTTATTAAATAATTATCTTATTTTTATTATTATTTCACTCATCTATATTATTTTTTATTTTATTTATTTATTTCCGTATCTATCCGTGACATCACAGCGGGTCCTATCAGAATACCAGCGTTGCGACATTTATTTTTAAGTGCCGCAGCATTATGCTGAGATAAAGAAGAAAGTAAAAAATAAAAATAAAAACAGAAAGTCCTTTGACTTTCTGTTTTTATTTTTATTTTTTACTTTGTTTTATTTTTGTTCTTTATGTTTCTATGAGTGTGTTTTAGTTTAATTTGTGATCTGTGCGAGTCCGAATAAATGCTTTTTCTTTCTTTCTTTTATTTATTATTTTCATCTTACTTATTAAACAAAGACTTTGATCAAATCGCAATGGGACAAATCCTTGCAAGAAACTGCCACCGCTGCTCCATTAATATTGATCAATTCAATCGTATTATCAACAACAGTGTTTTGTCGGGCTTGGAACCGGCGACTTCCCGACCGAAGAATGCAATACCGTCCCGCTAATTGACAATGCTCTAAGAAAAAAGTTATGATATCATTATGTTGACGATTTCATTATGTACCTACAACGTGCTAAGGTTATTTAGTTAGGTATAGTGATCGGTATTGTATTTTCGTTTGCGAGAAAACTGTTCTTTCATTCTTAATTTGTGTGGTACTCTTACACTAAAAAAAAAGTGTTTCCTTTAACAAAAATCTTGTTTAATGTGATCACGCATCTTGACTCCGAGCCTAACAAGATCATGACTTCTGAAGCTAGGAGAACTTTGTTAAATTATCATAGTTCCGTCTACTAAGTAATGAATTAGTTTAATTACGGGTAGTTATTTAATTTAGCTCAAATGTTGGCCAGTTTAAGAATGATATAATGCTAACAAGTAGCTTGTTACCAAGAACTTATATTATTATTTGATAAACAAAAGTGAAGAAGTAAAATCAAACAAAGCATGTATGATGTAACAAAGACCGGTGATTATTCTGTACATGTCACATTGTCGATATAAATAAAATGAATTTGTTTTCACGCAAATATGCTAGCTTGTTTATAGTAAATAGAGAAATAATGATTCCAAACATTTTAATGCCAACTAAGAGAAAATGTATCCTAGTTAGTCTGCATTTTTTCAGTCACTGCCTAGCCTTTTCCCAACTATGTTGGGGTCGGCTTCCATTCTAACCGGATGCAGCTGAATTTATTACTTATTAATTTATTACTTACTTATATTATTACCAGTATTTTACATGGGGCGACTGCCTATCTGACCTTCACAAACCAGTAACTGGGTAATACGATACTCCTTGATAAGCCTGGTTGTCAGACTTTCGGGCTTCTGACGACCCGTAACGACTCTCAAAGATCCACGAATGACAGCCGGGTCCAACGGCTTAACGTGCTTTCCGAGGCACGGAGGAGTCTCGGTATGTAAAGATGGTAATTTTTTTCAGTGTACTGCTTTATTATTTGAGAAGAGGTAAGTGATAGTGAGAGAGAGAGAGAGAAGGAGAGAGACAGATGTAATCTGAAAAAAACCGGCCAAGTGCGTGTCGGACGACGCACAATGAAGGGAAGTTCATCCCAACTACGGGATAGTTGAGGTGAATGTATCCCAAGAACAATCTTAACATTGTGGTTGAAAAACATGTTCCCCCGTACATTCCAACTGCAAATGTAAGTTTGTACGCACAATATTGAGTGACTTACCACGTTCTTTTAAAGCCATAGACTTTTTATAGGTTTTCCCGTAATCTATAAGTATAAAACTATTCTCAGTATTTTTTTTTAATTCAGGTCAACAGTTTCGGAGATAATGCTCAATTTGCATCAATTTTCTTTAATAACTTTAAAACTAATTATTTTAAAATTATGAAAATATTATATTTGAAATCCTGATATCAAGTTCTTTGATTTAATATGGCACACGGTACAGTATGCAAAATCGTTTTTTTTTATTTTAAAGTGTTTCCTTCAAAAGTGAACCTAATATTCAAAATTCATTTATTTATTTATTTACGTTACACGTTCGCATTTGGGTCACAGAAGTTCATATGTGTACCAAATTTAACTTAATCGGTTCAGTAGATTGGGAGCTAATCGGCTGTGACAGACGGACAGACAAATAGACAGACACACGAGTGAAGCACGGAACCTCATTCCACAAAAATGTATATTACTTTATATTGCTTTGGTACTTTAGTAGTGATCGTATAAAATAAATCAGTCAAGTAACTCATCCATTTAGAAATAATCAATTCAAACAAAGCTTCAGATACCAACCAAACTCAAAAGTAACCAACAAGTGTATAATTTACAAATTTCCTCGTAGTAGCTAATATTAATCTATCACCATCCCACCAACTTCGAGTTACAAGCCAAATAATTTGGACATTCGGAAACCGGTATTACCCGCGTAATTCAGTTCGGATACAAGGGCACGCTACTAGTGTCCGGTCCCGGAAATGTGTCCGCTAATTTGACAGACCCCCCGGACAAAGACTCAAAGCCATGGAATCCAGATTACAGGCAGAAAGCTTGTCAGCTCATGCTTCTCGTATTGCTCTAATTTTACGAGGCTTCGTTAACTTTTACTTAAGAAGTTTTGCATTGTGACTGGCAGTTTGCATTTTAGTATATTCATTGGACTTGGAAATGTAGTCAGATTATCCAAGAAGGAACTATAAAATGAAATAGACCTACTGTACATACAACTAAGATTCGGGCAACTAACAAGATTGGGAAAGCAGTTTTGGTAAAATGTATACTTACACCGACAAGAATTCATTGGATTGTTTACGATCTGTTACAAGCTGCAATTAAGAACCCAATGTGTAATATGTTTTGTGGCTACACATTTATATATTATTAGGAACAAAGATTGTAGAAAATCAAATGAATTCTTGTCGATTTATACATCTTTTTGAAGCTGACTGTACCTAATAGTATCTTAATTTAAGCTTTGTAGGTATCTGATTCTAGCCCCAATTACAATAACACTATACCCAATTTTCCACTCACAGTAATCAAAACAACACCAGAAAATGAAACAATCAGAACTTAGACTATATCCCTAATACAGCCAAATAACTATTTACCGGTAGACAAAGCGCCCCGTTGTCCCCACTCTAAAATTCCCTCACTGTATGTCCGACAAGGTCCGACTACACCAATGTCTAGCTATATACAGCTACAGCTATATCTACAGGTACTACCTACCCTCTAATTAACTAGGATTAGCTCTCTGTCTCGTGCCTCTGGAAATGAGCTTGTTGTGTTCTCCACGGCAGGTATGGTTAGGTAGCTCGTGTTCCTATGTAAAAAATAAATGATCTGCGAATGTCTGATTCGTCTGAGTAACATCTTTGGTCCTTGTGATTTCGTGTTTGCAATGTGAATCCGTGGTTTTTGAATTTTAAATTAGTCTAGTAACTTCAAAAATTTGTCGTAAACTTATTTATAGGCCAAAAAAATGCTTAGATTCATTTAGATAGTAAGGCATCACGCCTGTAATCCCCGAAGAGTTAGGCAGAGGTGTATCATACGTACACCCACAGTTCGCCAGTTATGTTTAAGACTAGTACTAGGGGGATGACTTATTGCCATCAACCGGGCGCAAATCCAGATTTCTTTGCAATATCCGTATCAATCAAAGAAGCATTAATTCTTCATCCAATCATGACAACACAATTTATTGTGCCTGTGTCTTTTCATAATGAAGAGACAAGTGATATTCTAATTTCGTCACTAGCTCTCTGGCCAATCTGTAACTACTTTAAGTGTATGTAAATTAGTGTGAAATCGATTCGGATTAGTTCGTTACTGGCGTCTGATTACACGTGCGGTTCTAACACTCATTTGGGATTCGATTACATTGCCTGGCTGGCTTTAGTGGTTGCTGACGACACTATTAGTTTCTAGGGCAGTTTTTTATGTGTAACTATGCGTTTTCTGCTATTATTTGTACTAATTGGTATTCTTTACGAACGTTTCTCAAAACGTTTCTAATTAGGATATATGAAAATATATTTACTCTCAAAAATAATAATAATTCACCAAAACTGCAGAAACTGCTGTTTGTATGTATGTTAGTATATTCTCATATTATTTTTTATTTTTTTATTAAGTGAATTGTTTTTGATTTTATGTATTCTATTTTCTATTCTACTCTTACACACGGTGTCACATCTCTTTATCTACTTTCCTATCGCAGTTATGCTGGAAGAGGTTTCTTTAGATATAGGCATTACCTTTGTATGTATTTTTCTGTTCTATTCTTCTTGTCTGTTTATATTTAACTGAGTACATAAAAGGTTCAATAAATAAATAAATAACATTTTGTTCCATAATATTCCTAAGTGTACTGTGTTTTTATGACACAATGTCCTGTAATACCATTATCCATTGATTCCAACTAGGTTAAACTGTCGTCACTTCTTTACAACGTTTTAACAACTTCTTTACTGCAAGATGCCAACATCTCTATCAGTAACAAGCAATTTCTCTAAAAGGGTAATAGTGAACGTAGTCGTTTACCTAGTTTACGATCTCTGTACTAAGACCAACATAAACATTAACAATTAGCTCATTAACTATTCAATGTAATTGCATTACCTCTGCAATGGATTAATGTGTTCCTTGTTCGATTGCTGCTATCCCACCGTGTTTTTCCTCGTTAGTTTCACCCTCTGTATTCCAAAGTGGTTTTTCTTTAGCTCCTTTATTGGTAAGCACTTTGACTTCAGTATAAATAAAGTAATAGGGATACTGTCCTGGAATGGAGAATTAACTAAGACTAGAGTTGAAACATCCACTATTCCAAACGTCCTTTAAATTAACTACAGCGTGTAGAAGTCCTTTCTAATTACCAGTCTTCAGAAACCTCATTAATTTTAATACTCGCATTTCCACTTACTATGAAGTTTCCCCAAGCAACAAGTACAAAAGTCTCATCATATCAATTCGCTAGCCGGTAATTATAACATTTAAATATGGAAGTCTGGCGTAAACGGTGTCCGTGCAGGCGGAAAGTAATAAGTCCCTTGACACACCGTGATTAGACTGTCACAGGGCGGGGGAGCGTGCATTGTAATCAGATTCGCGGGCACTGCGCCTTGGATTGTGTAACTCCACACTTAGATTGGGTAGCAGGCTGTACGAGTAGACGCGAATTCTATAAGACTAATTTGGAATTTGAAAAAATAACGGGATATAAAAAAGCCAGCTTACCATAAGATTTTAATCCAAATACAAGATATTTTTTTTTAATGGAATAATCGAAATGCTGGCAAAACTGTACAAGTTGTATCTGACTAATGTTGATCAGCTTTGTAGCTACTTGTTAAAAATATCTAATACGAGTACTCCAGGCATTAAGAATTTAATTTCGGTAGGTATAGTCAAATAGAAGCATGATTTTAAGTGAACAAAAATTATATGAAACTTAACAGTAACATTATAATTTTTGTTTCTAGGAAATGAAGATGGCCATCGGGTCTAGGAACTAGACGCCACACATTAATACTGGTCTTGAAAAATAAGTTTTCCTTTTGATTTCCGCGTTCCTTCATCACCATGCCCGTACTCTAATGCAGGAACAAAAGCTTTTTTGTAACCAGTGCACCTCGGGGACGGACCGAGCGAGTCATTTACATAACTGCCTTATTTTATTTAAGAGTAGTCTCGCTCTCACTTTGTTACCGACACGGATATCTTTATGCAGGTCCCATTAGTCTTTTTAGGGTTCCGTATTTCTTCTTTTTTTATTCGATAGATTCGCGGCCAGTGTGTTCATGTGTGTCACTGTATTGTTCTACGTAAGGCCATGTGTATAGTGACTAAATTATTTTGATGAATATTTCACAATTTCTTAATTCACGGTAAAAAATAATATTTTCCTTAATCCTTGAATCGCATTGCCTAATAAATATTCAGGTAAAGCAACATGTCTAAAGAAATCTACTTAATGTAGGAGCAACGAAATCACTACCTATGGTTCATCATTAAACTCTAATATAATCTAGCATTATTCCTGTTTTTTGGAAGAATTCATCATTATAGCTCGTATGTTACGAGCTATAATATAAATTTTGATTTTTAACATAACATCATAACATCACGCCTGTAATCCCCGAAGGGTTAGGCAAAGGTGTACCTAATAGTACACCCACATTTCGCCAGTTATGTTTAAGTCCCATGTAATAGGGGGCGAGCCTATTGCCATCAACCGGGCACAAATCCAGACTCCGTGCTGCTTCTGAGAAATTTCTAATGGAGAATCCCAATATCACTTTGCCCGACCTGGGAATCGAACCCGGGACCTCATGCTCAGCAGTCGTGCTTATGATCACTAGACCAACAAGGCATTTTGAACAGTTGGTAAAATTACTGGCACCAAATGGATGCACATAATTATTGAATACTCTCGTGTTCAACAATAGCTTTATTCATAATTTAGTTTATGACGACTGTTAAATATAATATTTTGCTTTTGCTGTTTGAACTGTTAATATTATAATGTTTTTAGTAGTTCCAACCTCGGCATGAATATTTAATAGGTCAAACGTGATATTAAAGTTTCATGAAATAAACTTTAACAATGAACATGAAGTATGTTTAAATTTGATTTTTATTTGTGTTGAACATTCTTGTTATTTAAACCTATCGTTACCAATACATTCCCAACAGCAAAGTAGGTATGTACTTACTTAATAATAATAAAACCGGTCAAGAGCGAGTCGGACTCGCGCACCCAGGGTACCGTACGTACGATTTCTGAAAAACTGTGCTATTTAGAGACATCGTTTTATTTTTTCTGTAATTTTTACATAAACTTCTATCACATAGAATAATTTCAGATTTTTCTCTATGCCAACTTCGGAGATATGGGGGAAACAGTATTTTTTTTTACATTTTTCATCAAAAGTCGCAAACTATAATGCCTAAAAAAATATATTTGGGAATCTGCAAACAGCGTTCTTTCATATGATACCCCACATGCCCTAGTAGGCTCCATTCGATTTTTTAATACTTTTTGCCATTTTGCAAAAAAGATACATTTATTTCTTATTTGCAAAATAGTTGGGTAAACGTCATATAAAACTATACCAAATTTCAAGTTGATAGCATTAGTAGTTCTTCAGATATCCAGCTGTGACAGACAGACAGACTTAGTCTCACCATAAGGGTTCCTTTTTACCATTTTGGTACGGAACCGTAACAAACTAGGTATTACAGCTAGTTTCCCATGCTTCGATCTTGTCGTGAGATGAGATTGCCAGCTTTTCTTCCTATCCTTTCTTGTTTGAACTTCTATTTCTTTTTTGTGGAAGCTAATCGGATTTTTATATATACGAGTATATTCTTCTTTTCCATAGACCCATTTTTTCCAAACTGCTATTGCTACAACGGTTTAGAAGCAATCATCGTGAATACTACTCCACTAACTAGTAAATAGTAAAGATATTTGCTCATTCTGTCAATAGTCAATCACCAATATTCAATTTTCAAAGCAAGGTGATTACGGGAAGGTGCTGTTCTAACCTCAAGGTATAAATTCAACATTACAAAACCTATACCTATGTAGACCTGTCTAGGCTGTCAATGCAAATGAATGACTCGGTGGTAATTTACTAGAGAAACAGTTACTTAACACTTAATATTGGTTTACTTCCTCAATATTTCCAACTAGACGTGGCCCAGTTTGAATCAAATGAGAATACAGCTGTCATATTTGAAGTATCGTAATTATGCTTGTTTTGAGTGTTGGATAACCTATGGTACTAAGCAGAGCACTAGCTAAACGTGTGGGCAGGATAGACAATATAAGTGCTCTATTGAAGTTATATTATGTGAAACTGAATAGAATGTGCTCAGCCAACGACATTTTGTTATTTTTAGGGTTCCGTACCTCAAAAGGAAAAAAACAGAACCCTTATAGGACCACTTCGTTGTCCGTCTGTCTGTTTTTCTGTCTGTCTGTCAGTCTGTCAGGACCATTTTTCTCAGGAACGCGTAGAGGTATCAAGTTGTAATTGATATCAAATACGTAAGACTATGGTCCCTTGAAGCTCTAAAAAAATCAAGCTTCCAAGTCAACACAATAAAAAAATACGGCGATATAAGCGACATTATTGCGACATATTTCGATACTCGCAAATAAATCAAAACCTATAGGGTACTTCCCGTTGACCTAGAATCATGAAATTTGGCAAGCAGCAAGGTCTTACAGCACAAGTATAGGAAAAAGTCCTAAAATTGTAAATTTGTACTTTTATCAATCCCTACCGTCATTATTTCCATGCCGTTATACTGGCATCTCATTAGGGATGAATGTAAGTCCAATGCAACAGATAGTCTTTAAAGACTCTGCAAGTTTCGAAACTTCTAAATTCCTACATCTAACTAAAAATATTCCTAACGCCGCAAACCCGTAACGTCATCAACAATCCGTCTACTACATATCCGTCTACGCAACATAAAAGATTTGGTAGTCCAATTTCCATGTTTACAGCTGGTAACAGTGTCAAGTGTTGTGACCGCGGCTTCGTGCAACCTGTGCAATGTACCGAATCATTTGTAGCAGATGAAATGTAAATGCGCACTCGTTACTCGGCGCCGCAACGCGCTTCGTATTCATGAGTCCGGTGGAATGGACCTAAGTGATGAGAGGAAGCGATTTCAGGAGCTACATAAAATCACGCCATGTTTCCCCGAAGGGTTGGGCAGAGATGTACCAAGTAAACGTTACAAGATATTGGAAAATTGTGTATGTTGCCTCAACGTCATAATATGTGTTAGTTTGAAGATAAACAATATTTGTTAATTCGCTTATCGTATCAAACTATAAGTTCGCCTCACAATAGATACTAAATTTGCTGAAACTAAAACAGAACCTTCCTATCACAATGCTAAGCTAGGCCACTTGTACTTAGCCACCAACAGCTCCATCATAGAATAGAATAGAATACTCTTTATTATGTACGCCATAAAAGTTACAAATATAAATGTTGAAATTTTACATAGGGTGACACAATGGGCGGTCTTATCGCTAAAAGCATCATTATCTTGTTAAATGTTTCATATCTATTTTATTCACCTTAACACTAATCTGGAACTGGTAATTCTATTCTGACTGACCAGTCTGTTACTGTAGGTGCTACCTTTATCTGGAATTGTCACAAACATATGGTAGGTCATGTGACAAGTACTAACTGGGAACTTCTTTTAAACAATGTTGTGAGTGTGCTGTACATCACTGTTATAAATGTTAAGTTATGTAATGTTATTAAAGATGCTCACAATAAAAAAGCGGCCTAGTGCCTGTCAGACCACGCACAATGAAGGGTTCCGTAGTTGAGATAAATACCTATATCCCAAGCACGAACTTAACATTGTAGTTGAAAAAGATGTTCTCCCATACAACACGGTCAATTCTCCAACTGCAAATGAAGTTGGTCGACTATTTCCCTTTTGTCCATGTTCACCTGCAAAGAAACAAAAGTTTGATATTTTAGAATATGGAATTAATGGAATAAAAATATATGTTACAAAATAGAATATGGAATATGGATAATATGTATTAGAATACTCAAGTATATCACTTTATCTATTAAAGCTTTGCCTTATGGCAAACCTTTGGAAGAATGTTTATTGGGAATGTTTTTATTGCACTATAGTCACACTCACACGGCTAACAATAAAAATATAGCCAAGAAAATTGCTCTCCGCTTGTGACTCGCACCTGGCTCCTGTCAGAGGGGTATGCGCACATTATCTTCAAATGTGTCAACAGCTCACGTTCTTTCTCGTTTACTATTCGTCTATTGTGACTTTTTCGACTTGTTGTGCACTTTTTATGAAAGGTTAAACTTCGCTTATTTCTGTTATATCGCTACTTGTGCTTGGATATATAAAAAATAATGTTTTACGAGTCAGAAATGTGCAAATCTAGAGTTTTATTTGTGTTTTTATGTGAAAAAAAAGAGCTACTTGTCTAGCAGTACGTACTTATGTTTGTATTTACGCAATATTCAAATACTGATATTTAGAAAATTTCATTTCTTTTAATTGTTCGTGCACCTTAATTGGGACGTGCACTTTATTATCCAACTCTCTCTGCAACTGTCTGTCTTGCCTGTACGCCTGCCTAGCTGTGGTTGGGCCATTCTTTCATTAAACCTTGTCTGTTCATGAAATTCCGATGACCGATATGATGAGAACTTGCGTAAAATAGATAGAGATAATTTCGTAAACAAAATAAGGCCGTTGACTACAATCAGAATGTACCTACCACAAGTAACTATATTAAAATTTGAACTTGCTCATTAGCACCGATGTCGATTCCAGCCACTCACTGTTACCCCTCTATTTTTAATCAGCGCAGACCCTTGTCCGATTTAACAACGATACAACACTTATGATTTATATTAATAAAACCATCCCCGGTGATATACAGTTGCGAAATTATAAAACAAAATGGCCACGGGGTCCTATTCTCAAGTCAAAATTTATGCGTTCCATACAGCCGAGCGATGCATCTCCTTTCCGTGTCACCCGGGCTGGGTCCAATTAAGTTCAACTCACGACCTCGGATTGAGGCGGCGAAGTGAGCGATCGGACCCGTACACGATGTGGACATGTGGATGGTGTAATTGAAATGGTTAAAATTGCAGATTTTGTACGGAAAAAGTAGCGTTTTCGAGCGAGTTTCCTTTTCTCACGTTCTACCCCGTCTGGTAAATATTTACTTGAGAATAGTCATTGAGAATATTAGTAGGTAGTGACAATGTTAGCCAGTCAAAAAGGTGGTAGAAGAATTTATGCCCCAGGATACACCGGACGTACTGCGAACCACCACTGATTCTGGCTAAATATATTAATGTGGTAGGTGTTATAATGTGTCATCCAATGAGGGTTTTCTGAAATGACGTTCACTAGATGGAAGCACTGGGATGTCAGGGCCTGGCACCTGTCAAAAGTGTCAAAGCGCCTATATTTTCTTTCTTCATCATTCGGTTCAACGAATGAATGAAACGAATGATGAACGTCAACATAGATTTTATACTCATTGTCATAATTTCACTGAAGCGAAGGCATGAGGGTAGTGATGACCACACTGCGAATGTGAAGAGGACACGACTCAACGAATCACGCTTCATGGGAACATGTCACCGCTGCGGTACTTCGGGTCACAAAGCGATAGACTGCCGCAAGCGAAGAGAAGAGCCTGCTACTTCAGAGAAGATGCACGACCAAAACATCCAGAGCCGCTGATAAACCATGGAAGACCCTTTGTCAAAATAGCGCTAACTGGAGGCGTGTCGTGAAAACCCTCAGTTTTATTAGGTGCACTTGCACAAAATAACTAAAATCAAATAAAGCAAGTGTATTTACACTATTTCAAACAATTTTTTGCTTAGTTAACTGAAGTAGCATGCGTGTAATGATAACAGCATATGATACAGTCTGTTTCACAGTAATTGTTTAGTTAATAACGAAGCACGTTTAAGAGAATTGTGTACTTGTTGTTCGATCTATTATTTCCGACTTAAAAGGTTACGTTGAGCTTTCTCCTCTAAGTGATATATTTGTCCCATATGAACAAAACTATAATTATATGAATTTCACCATTTACAAGACTTTACAAAATATCAAGGACATCTTGCAGATTTGTACTTACTGATAGAAATACATAATTGTTGATTTCCAGTCTAACGCACTGGTGCTAAAATAGTTGCTGAGGTTCATGGAAATTGAATAGAATAGAATACTCTTTATTATGTACACCATAAAAGTTACAGATATAAATGTTGAAATTTTACATAGGTTGACACAATGGGCGGTCTTATCGCTAAAAGCGATCTTTTACAGACAACCTGTTGTTGAAATCTGTTGTGAGAAACGATTTGTGGTTTTCTACCCAAAAGCGGGCGTAAAGCGCTTTTCTCATGGCCTCACGACGGCCCCAGTCAGGACTTCGTGCTAGAGAAAGCGGAAAGCGGGTCGCTGCTAGATCACCACTATTAGATTGTCATGCATGTTGGATGAGGTAATTAATTGTGACAGACCATTTTGCAGGAGTTCACTCACTTGATGCAACTACGATGTATCGTAGGAAAACATGGTACATGTCCTGTTTCATTTGTTATACAGGGTCAAATAGAGGGCACTAATAATAGGGAATATGCATGTATTTTTTTCACTAAATCAATAATAGACAGTAATATAAACCTAAGAAAAGTATTGAAAATTAAATTGAACTACTGATTGATGCTCAAAAAAATTATGAAACTCCAACAATTTTCTACTACAGTTAAAACGTCCGTTTCTGTCGCGGTCATGATGTGACGTCATTGTTCACGAAACTGCTTTGTTTACATCTATTTTTTAGCCCCAAATCTTATATGTTAAATTATTTTTTATGCTTTATTCAAGTGGAATTCGCACTTTCATATTTACATTAGTGAGATTTCAAGCATTTAGCAAAGAATAGATGTTATTCACATGTTTTGTTTCGTCACTTCCTGCATTTTCGAAGAGGACGCGTTTTGAGTTTGCGTTCCATTCCACCAAAAAAAACGCAACATAAATTAAGTAATTGTAGAATAGGTAATGCATTAAAAAATGTAAAAAATATTGGAATTTGTTTCTTGACTCCTACACAATGTACATTAAAATAATGGATACGTTTTGAATTACGTGCATGTTCCCTATTATTGACAGAGGTCAGGTCAGAAGTCAGACATCTTTAAAAAAATAAAACGTATAAACGTTGTCATGTTTTTATAACAGGACTGCCTCGTTGGTCTAGTGGTTGCAAGCGCTACTGGCGAGCACGAGTTCCGATCCGAGATTCGATTCCCAGGTCGGGCAAAGTGTTATTGGGTTTTTCCATCAGGAATGTCTCAGTAGCAACCCGGAGTTTGGATTTGTGGCCGAGTGATGGCAATAGGCTCCCCTATTACATGGGACTTAAACATTACTGGCGAAACGTGGGTGTACTATAGGTACACCTCTGCCTAGCCCTTCGGAGATTACAGGCGTGATGTTATGTTTTTATAGAATGTAATTAATTTAAATTAATACTTTGTATAAATAGAATAGAATAGAATAGTCTTTATTAAAAGTTACAGATATAAATGTTGAATTTTTACCTAAGGTGACACAATGGGCGGTCTTATCGCTAAAAGCTTATAGAGACAACCTTTGGATGGATTAAAGGGAAAAGGAGAGACAATCTGTGTAAATAGACATTGTGACTTATAACATCGCCTTGGATGAGTCTGTGAAGGTGTTATAATTGTGATTTAAATAAATAAATAAATTAAATTAGCTAGCAAAAGTCCGCAGATGTGATGGAAAGAAAGAAAGAAAAAATATTTATTCTGCACAAACAAAACGCACAGTACAACAAAATACACAAAATACAAAATA